>OY728122.1:656515435-657765435 GCA_963277665.1 Viscum album | reverse complement strand
CTGGGTTTGATTTTGGTGTTTATTTTGATGACATTTTTCGTGGGATTTTCTTATTGATGGTGTTTTGTTGCGGGTTACCATGATCTGTAGTAGGTTATTCTATTTATGTTTGGATAGTTAATTTGACTTTGTTGTTTCTAATTGAAATAATTTTTATACAAATAGATTATGAAAAAACCTATTCATATATATTTGGTGTTGGAATTTTGTTTTTCATGAAAAATTTATGAAATCAAACATTTCTATTGAATTGCGATATCATTTGGAATTGATAGAAGTCTCATTATTTTATTTGTGAAATTGAATTGTGAAATTTACTTTGATAAAATGGAATAAATTTTTTGAGAAAATTGTTAATTTTTAACTTCAAAATGGCATGAGGTAATTAAAAACCTATATTTTGATTATAAAAGAGAAATTGTAATATTGAAACTATAAATTAAAAAAATTATATTTTAAACAGTTTTAAAATAATTTTCCATTATTAATTATTGTTTTAGTTTATGAAATCGTAGGTAGTTGGTGAATTATTAAGGAAATACACTCTATGTTTATGTTTCCCTACAAAAAATTGACACTTTATAACTCTAATATATTATTATTAGAAGACCGTATCCTTATATGGATGTGGGATAATCCGTATGACAATTTTAAAAGGGATGTCTGTGAACATTGGGTTCATCACTATTTTATATTGTGAGGATCCCCTCCCTTGGAACTTCCATATCTCTTGGAATATGACCATATTGGTCATTTTTTATTTTTTAAATATATACTAAATTATTTTTAAATATTTTTTACATGTTCCATGTGAATTTATAACCTAATTGGTTGGATTTATCTTTAAAAGAAAATAGAATAATCAAAATCCTTTTTAAGTGATATTGTAAAATTAAAATTATAAACGTGGAAATTTTATTAGAAAGATTTTAAAAAGAAACTTGTATTTATGGATCATTGTTTTTTATTTATAAATCCTAAGTAGTTAGTGAGTTATCATGGAAAAACATACTATGTTAGAAATTCATAATAAACTGATTAATGCTTTATAACTCTAACGTAATCTTATTTGAATATATTATCCTCAATATAATGACATTTATCCCACATTGAATAATGTTGAAGGGACGTGTTGGCACAATTAAATAATCACTATATGAGTGTGTGAATATCCCCTAACCTAGAAATATTATACCTCATTGAAGCTGACCATGTTTTTCATTTATGGATTATTTCTATATATATGAGATTTTTTAAAAATTATTTACATATTCCTTGTCAATTAATATTTTTTTATATAAAATGTCAATAAGCCCATTTCATCAATAGTTTCTTTTAAAATAATTATAAATCATGATTTTATGCAAATATTATATTGTATAGAAATTTATTTTTTATTTTAAATTGATAGAGTTATTTTCTTTATTTCTATGGAATCAAATTGTGGAACTCTAGGTGAGACCCTATAAGGATTTTATCTCACACTATACCTTTTCCTTCATGAATTCATAATTTTCCATATTCTTGGTTTGGGAAAGGGAATGTGAATAGTTGTAGGTCTATGTTTTGGTTTACTCATTGTGCTTGAATAATTATGTACATCAGACCATGGGTTTTCACCTTATAGTTTTTGGTACTTTTTTTATTACTTTTGTATTATATGCCAATTTGACTTTTGGTGATATTATCGATTTTATCAATTAATACAATTATTTATGTAAAAAATCTACTTCCACCAATATCTTCTTTGATTAAAGGTTATTTTTACCTACTAGAGGGAGCGTGAACGCTAATGGAGTCATATTAGAATCCCCTCGGGTGTCAGGTTTCTAGGGTATCTGTGCTAGTTCATGTCATTGTTACACTATTATTGAACACTTTAGAATTATATTACTAAAATTCATCCGACATATTTCTATGTGTTTTTAAAACAATAACACTTTCCTAAATTTATAATACATTATCCATGGTGATTGTTACCAATCATACCATAACATGGGAAATACATTTTATTATTTGTAAATTTCATTTATGTATATTTACCCATCACCGTCCATCATGAATTATTCATCATTTAATCATCATGAGGAATGAATGTGCTTGAATACTCAAACTAATCATTTTAAGCATAACAATCTGCATTCTCATAAATTTAAAATTCTCATAAGGCCAATGCCCTATTTTGGATTTCCATGAATAGTGAGTTAAATCATTAATTTTTTTAAGTGTCTCGAATAAAATATGAAAAAACCCAATCCCAACATGTGATGTTTTAATGATATATAGATACTAAATCATTATATTTCTACATCATTTCTTGTAATTGTTTTTCAATTTAGAGCCTAACAACATAAAGGAAATATTTCTCATGAAAAATCACCTCAAATCCTTCTCATTCAATAGAATGTATATAATCATTTTCATTGGTATTCATATCCATATACCACTATTGATAAGATTGACCTTCAAAAAGATAAACCAAAATAAATAAATAATTTGGTTTAAAAAATACCATGTCCAAAAATATATTATCAAGAGCATTGATCCACCCCTCAGTTGAAAATGGGTCAAATGATCCAATTAATGGAGAGAGATTCTATCTCATGAAGTGATCAAAAAAATAAATGTTAATTCTTTGTATATTTGGTTCCCCTCTGTCGTGAATAAGATGACTATTTATAATCTATTTATACTAATCCTTCATTTATATAAAATTCTCTATAATAATTCCTTCAATAACATTAATTGTTTTTTGAAATTTTTTATTATGTGGCTTCCCAATTTATCTTCCATATATCCTCGATGGACAATTACTCTGATCATGCATCGTTTAGATGATGAAAAATTGTAATCATCTAATTATATATCATTTCTTCATGGAAATAAGATAAAATCATGCAAGTTAATACATTTATCATTATCATAACCCAACATACTGTATAAACAGACCTGTGATATCCAATATAAGGTCCCTAACATAAAATTTATATCATAATGAGTCTGAGTCAATAATATTAGATTCTATTTTTTGGATGATATTTTTTTTGTTAGAGTTTTATAGAAAAATTTATTAGCTTATACACAACAAATATGAATAATAAAAAGTGGACACATCAAAATCTAATCATATTTTATAATCATATAAATCTTTAAAAAATAACAAGTTTATAATAAAAAATTCATTATGAAAATCCATATGACCGCCTTAAAGTAAATTTCTCATCATTATATCCTTCTAAAAAATTTTAAAATCTTAGAATGAGAACCAAAATCTCAATAATGGAGAAAAAAATTAACACCCTAGTGAAAAACCTGAAAACCAATTGAAAAATATTTCAAAAAAACCTAACATTTTCCCCATAATGGGAAATATAATTCCACTAAAATTATAATTTATTTTACCATTTAAAAACCAACTATTTCCATGAAATCAAATTATAATGAATATAAAATTATTGTAGGTACCATGAGAAATCATTTCATAGAACCCTTACAGAACCCTTACAGAATCATTACAAATTATAATAACCATATGACCAAAATATATTAGAAATCAATAAAGAAAATGATAATTACCTAATGCATTGATTTCAGTCTTGTTATACCCGTCATTCAAGATATAATGTGAAAAACTAGTGCTATTTGTGTGAATCAATCTTGTTTAATTACCATGAACTACAAAAAGTGTAAAATAATTATCATTTCAAAAAAAGTTTTAAAATCGATTGAAAATAAAATTTGGATATAAAATAAATATTTTATTATAAAAAAAATTCTCATTTCAAAATAATAAACTAGAAATGATAGATTTTTATTTTAAAAAATTGTATGTCATCAAAGGATTCCATAAATGAATGAATATTCCTAGTTGTATGAAATTTCCTTGTCGTTGTTCTAATTAAAATACACAAAAATGATGTTTTTAAAAAACTATAAATAAAAAAGACAAAGATTAAATATTATAAACATATTATTTCAAAATAAAACACTTAAAATTAATTTTTAACCATAAACATGGATGGTAATGATAATTTTATGAAATAAAAAAGGTTAATTATGTAGAAGAAATGCACCGTGTAACATTGGAAGGATTTAAATCATAATCATATGAAATAATGATATTAATGAATTATATATCAGTAGAACTGAAAATTCGATGATATATCCTATATATGGTGATTTATATGCACCTTAAAATTGAATATTCTTTCATAACATCAAGTCATGACTCAAAGAATGGAAATTGAGGCATTATCCCATATATTGGGTATCATTCATCATGTGTGTTTTTATCATCCGGAATAATAATAATTTGTCAATTAAATAGTTTATTTTTGACCTTTTTCGTTTTTATTATTACTATAATATCACTTATTGATATTTTATATAAAATTAAATAATCAATTATTAATATGTGGCATGGTTTTCCAATATTTGGTTTATGTGTAAAAAATCTCTTTTGTAGGATGACTATAGTAAAATAGGTCATTATATAAATTCCTCTAGATTAATAATAATGAAAAATTTATTATATTTATAAATAATTTAGTTATTTAAATAAAATCATTAATTATTTTTATGATAAATGATCTACATTTTGATCATGGACATGTCAGGTCATACATACCATTGTGAAATGTTTCCAATTTTTAATTATCATTATAGAAAGAATGTAATTAAAATTTGACTTAATAAAATTATAATAATATCTAAAATACCATATATATATATATATATATATATATTTACATATATATTATTCATGTGATGTAGTAATGAAAAACCGAATGACATCGTTTTGAGGAGGAGGAATCCAACACATCCTTGAACGGCGTTGTCATTTTTCATAGTGAGGTATCATATAAAAAGAAAATAATATATTGTTTTTTCATAATGATAATTATATCATGAATTTCTAAAATATTTCATTCTTTTCACATTTTTTTATTATATGTAAAATTATTAACACACACATAACACATTTGTTAAAACAGATCAAATCACTTCATATATTGATTTACTAATGTACACATTAGTGATGTTATCATATCCCATATATATTATTACATAAAATTCGTTTATATGATATAATGACTCTGTAGAAATTATAATTTTATAAATATCATTCATAATAATTATACCTATAATAGATTAGATAATTATGGAATGAGAAATATTCATCTATATTAATATTTATATACAAGATATTAATTTTACATTAAGTGGTACAGTTTGTCTATTAGCGTACAAGAAACACAACAACTGATTTATCAAAAATCATATATTGCACATAAGAGTGAGTTATGTAAAAAAATAATACATTATCAATATTATTATTTTAAATGGAATTTAATGGCTAGCCATTATATTTTATAGAATGAATAAAACTAAATATAATTTGATTATACATGTTTGTTAAATCCATTTTATTAATACAATAAATTTAAGAGACATTAAATGAGAATGAATCCAATTTTAAGCTAAAAATATAATAATATTTATAAAGGTAGTTTTACCTATTTTTGAAGGTAAACATGTTTTAAATAAATTTTTTGACACTTTCACACGTTATATTTCACAAAATAATATTTTTATTTTGAATAGGGACAAAAAAAATTACTTTGGTTGAAATATTAGAATTTTCCTGAAAAAATTCATATTTTAATGGATAGTGAAAAAAAAAATTAATTCAAAAAATCAATTTTGTCTAATTGTTATATACAGTTATTATATAAATTTACATTTTAAAAACTATTACTAAATAAATTTTATTGAATTTAATCTAATGACTGGCATTTGATATAATTATACATATGATTTTGATATAAACACTTGTCAATATTTGATTTTTTTTTACTTTTTAGAAACCGATTTTCTTATCTGTCAATGGGATTAGAGTTAAACCTAATTTAACCACCTCTAAGAATTTAGTTTTTATAAAAGGACATAAATGGATGTAATTTGTATTATAACTATTTTCCAATTAGAAGAAAATTATTTTTGGTGACTAATATCTTTTGTATTTTATTTACCATTATTAACGGTTATATAAGGTATATAAGGGTAAAAAAATATTATAATAAAATGAATAAGACTAAATAATTTCCTAATATTATTGGATGCATAATTTTCGACAAATAAAATAATTTTTCTGAATTTTTTGCCTTTGGAAGCCACATGGGATTGATTTTGACATTAATAGTGTTTTATTTAATTTAGAAATAAAAATATCATAAACATGTCTCCTATTTCTAAGAAAATATTATTATGGCGGTATATTTGTGATATATTAGTCTAATAATATTCACTAGATATATAATAATATTACAAAAATAATTTTTTTTAATTATATTAATTTTAAAATATATGAATATATTTAATTATGATCCAAGGATCCGTAAATAATAGAATTTTTTTTAGGATGAAACAAATTAATGATAATAATAATATAATAATAAATATTTTATGATAAGATTTATGTAATAATAGAATTATTATGTGACTATGACATATTATAAGTCCAATAAATATATGTTTTGGAAGATTTCTACCATTTTGGTTTTAATTTAAAAACAATGAAATGAATAATGTCAAAATTGAAACTATTTATTTCTTATAAAAATAATAAATCATTAAATTATTTAAAAACAATATTTTTATATAAAATTTAACAATTTTCTATTATATAGTACATATGTTCATAAATTATCCATTTATATGAAATTTATCTTATATATGTAAAATTTATAGCCTCATAATATTTAATATTTTTTACCACACTTAAAATTAAAAAATAATAATTATGGATAACCCAAAAATATATGGATTAAAATAAATTCAATACAAGTATAAAAATAAAATTATGGGATTATTTTTAACTATATTAATATTTTTTCTATATATTGGATTTTTGGACCATTTGAAATTGAAATTAATATTATTTTATTTTAATTGTTTGATAAATTTCAATGGTTCCTATCCACTCTTCTATAAAAAGGCATACATTCCTCTATATTACTCATACTTCAAACCATTTTTTTTCCAAACAATATCTTCCCAAATCCCCTCCTATAATCAATATAATAATTTTTATGGCCATTTTTTAAGAAGTCCAATCTCTTTAAATGTGTTAATGTGTTTATCAAATGTGAGAAACTGTAGAAGAAAAATCATTTTTGTTATGTATTTCTATTTTATTTGTTATTCAATTCCTTTCAATCATCATCATCCCAGATTAAATAATAAACATATAATACTAAATATAACTTTATTTTATAAAGATAATATAAACATGTAAATCCACCACTACTTCAATTAAATGGGAATGAAAATAAATATTCATGTGTATGTGTGTACTATCACCTCAACGAACCGATCAAATTTGTTTTCAATAAAAATATATCAATACTGGTAGTAATTATGGAATCAATATGTTTATATGATAATAATGACTTATTTATCATTTTAAAATATAAAATTTCAATTATGTTCTAAATTTTTATACACATAAAAATGATAACGTAGTTCGTGCTTAAATATAAACCATCTTTTCCAAGAAGGGATGTGAATAATTTGAATCCACCACATAAGTAGTATGATATATATAATTATTTGTAAATTATAATAATTATGTTAAAAATATTCTGATAATTATGAAGTTATAAAATAATAAATACCATATTTCTATAATGATCAATGAAAAATGGAAACATTAGTCAATTGTATATACATCATGCCATCACCAAGAATATATTGTTGATTCATTTTAATAACATAATCAAATGGTTTTATTTAATCGTATAATTGATCTATAAAAGTTGTTATTATTTGATTATTATTATTCTATAGATTATGTAATTTTTACCAAAATTATTATTTTGCTTCAAAACATGTTCATTTTTGACTCATGTACTGATTATTGAGAAAAAATCTAATATTAACATAATTAATTATGAAATTGATATTATATCATAATTTTAACACCCCAAGATTCCATGGTACGTTTCCCTTTGAATAATTCAATGGCGTGCATTGTACGCAACTTTGAGATTCTAACACACCACAACCAATCAAACTAGCCGTTATGAATAGTAATACCTAATTTTTTAAATTTTATAAATTCTATCTCTCAAAATGGACTTCATTTTTGGATTCGGAATATCGAACTTATCCTAGGGTGAAATTTTTGTACTTTTCGGATAACATTCAAATTTTGATGAATAGTGAAAATTACTAGATTTTAATTAACAACAAGTTTTTTAATCGAAATACTTAATATTGAAAAATTATGAATTTGAGGGGTTTTAAATTATATTTTGAATATATTTTTACGATTTAATTCAATTTTTGTCATTGGACATAATTTCACAATTAAACCAGACATAAACAAGTGCCAATCTTTTGAGAGTTATTATCTCTTAAAAACACGCTTTTTGTTTTGACAGCGGGGATTAATTTTAAATTAATTTCTGCCACTTCTGTGTTTGGAATTTGGAAAAACGGATTCCATATTTGGAATCAGGATGGTCAAATTGTGTAAATAGTTAACTTTTATTTTTAGACATTTTGAATAATTACTTTGGTAAATATTTTATTTACCAAGGTTAAAGGGTCAATCCGGTAAATAAGGGTTAACAACTAATATTATAATATCCAAAAATTACCCAAAAACGTGCCCTAACCTTATTGGATGTTACATGTCCGACCATGGGAATCTTTGGGTCGATTTTGGGACCCCATGGTGCCACTTGTAAGTGATAAGGACACTTTATTTTAATTAAGTTAAAATGAATACAAAAATGACAGAAGCATATATCTTTTAGAAAAACAATTATTAACTAGGTTTATATATGCTGGATTTTCGACTATAATTATTCACTATAAAGATAAAAAGATTCCATACACAATGGTATATTATTAATAAATTTTAGACATTAAATAATTTAATTATTTTATGACACAATAGTGATTCATTAATTACCATAATAGTGAAAATTTAAAATGATCGATATTTTAGATAACCAAATAAATATAATTTTATACTTTTTATGAATTTAAATAATTTTATAGGTTAAAATGACATGTTAGGAATGATTTAATTAACTTTTTTAGAAGTAATAATGATTTTATGATTTTTACAAAAATCAATTATTAAATAGTGTCAAAATTGACATAAAAGTGTTTTTAAAACAAATATTATATTATTAATTAATATTAAATTCCTAAAAATATATGGTTCTGCCAAGAGACTTATATCATTATAGGTGTATAATTAATGGACCACTTTAGGGTCTCTTGGATGTATATAGTATTTTTATTAACCATAAAATATAAAAATACAAAGAGACATTGTAAAAGTGAAACTAATTAACTAAGAGTTAATACATAAAGATAAGGTTAATATAATAACCAAAACCTATATAAATTATATTGGTTGAGTGGTTTTAGACATATTAACACCTTAAACTTTAAATAATCCACTTTGGAGCCATTAGAAACCTAATATGAATTTATTATAAAATAATATTTTTAGCTTTTCCAGTGGTGCCCCTCACCCTTCTTATAAAAGGGCACTCCCCCTTCTCTTTACTTCACACCTTAAAAGCCTTTTGGTTCTGCCAAAACCTGCCCAAATACTCTCTCAAATTCCCTCAATAAAACCTAGAGGCATTAGTTTGTTCATAAATCCAACATATGGAGCCCTTTTGATCAAATCAAAAGGAAGAACCCAAAGAAGAGGTAATGTTTTTACCACCTTTTTTCAAATTCTTTTCGTCTTCAACTTCTTCTTTATATTTTATTCCCATTCTAAATTAATGAATCCAGTATCTCTTATATAATGTAATATTATTATAAATATAGTACAACTATATTCATTATTCTATCCATCCTTTGAATGACATGTCACCATACGTGCGTACGTACGGCTTACCGTCTCCACGTCGTGGTGTAATTGTCATTCAATAAATTATTATTTGGATGGGAATAATAATGATGTGTAATTCATGTAAATAATAAATATACCATGATATTTATTCTGTCTATATGATATACCATCCAATTATATATTATTTTAACATCAAAAGAATGATATTGTCGCTCGTGCGTACGTACGGACTACCGTCTCCACGAACGCGATGAGATTCATTATCCATCGTATCCATTCAAGTATAATTATCATTTTATTATTTAAAAATAATGTTTAAAGACTTCATATAATTCTGGATATGAATAAGATACATCCTAGGAATGACACACATGGCTTACATAACAAAACATATTAATGAAAATGAGTAAGTTAACACCCGAAACAGTGATAATACTAAGATATTATTAACAAATCAATGTTAAAAGATCATATATGATATCATATTAATGTAAATTATTCTTTTATAATTAGATAACAATTATTTCACCATTATACAGGAGGTTAACCAACCGTCGACCAAGGAAAAATTACAATGTAAGGGGTTTTCTTATCTCACTCTTAATTTCGTGAGAATTCCATTGTTCACCATTTATTTATTGCATGTGGTGTGGTTACTGCCCATGATTGTATTCATTGTGTAATATACTTTAATTTATTTATATTAACATCATCATTGTATGATCCTTCTTTCATGGGTGTATGTTTTTCATGTTACCTAATCGATAAGGGAATTTGAAATTTTAATTTCCACTCATATTGCTTTATGCATATTTCATTGATTATATTACTCCAAGATTATGTTTGGAATCACAATTCATTTGATTATGTCATAATTTCCACTCCCCTTTCTATGTATATACTTTTTATACACATATTATCTCCATTTATAATTTCTCAAGTCGTCGATATAAATTTGATAAGAGTAATTTTAACTCATTCTCCATTTGTTGAGTTAAACATCCAATTCATTGGTGTTGTTTTTACATGATTATGTGTGAATTTCCTTTGATTGTTTTACAATAAATATCCAATCATATTTAGTGTATTTATATATGTCACATATCATTATGTCATTGATTTATCCTTAACATAAGGATACGACCTTTATTAGAGATTTCATCTCAATTTACATTCCATTGAGACTTCTTTGTTGTTATACACCAAATCACTTTTATGTGGTGTATATAATGTACATTGACATAGTATATCATGAATCCATTTATTCTCATGATATTACATTTTTTTATTACCTCAATTATTTGTATTCATGTTTCTATCTTTTGGTTAGAAACTCTAAATAAAATACCATTTTTAAATTTTTTAAATATTTATTATTCTAAATCTTTCTCATTAATGTCCATGTTTTAAAAAATGGTTTTAAGGATTTATTTATATGGACATTAACGTTTTAAAATTAAAACTCCTTTTAAAAGTTTCAAAGTGGTATGGGACACTTTGATTCAAAAATATATTTTTAAACGGCTTCTTGTAAAATAGTGTGACTTTTAAATGATTTCTATAAAAGGGGGATATTTCTCTCAAATAGTTTGGATAGTTATTTTCATCTATGTCAATATCTTTCATTATTATCAATTGTGGTTAAAATGATAAAATTAAATCTTCCATATTGTATCGATTGAGTTGTTTTTGACTGTGGATGTGATATTTTTATACCATTCATGGTTTTTGGTTAAAGTATTGACATTTCATATGCTAGTTTTAATATGAATGTTTATGTTATGTTTAAACATGGTCATATAAGGAATGCATTGGACATAGTAAGTGACGGGTGGATCCCGCTATAGCTCCTCGATGCATTGGTAGGTCTCATGAGACAAACTAGTGTCTTGGCACAAGGGCTTGGAAAAATCTTATTTGTAGTCTTGGCACGAGGCCTTGGATATGTGGTTATGATAGTCTGGCATTATGCATTCCATCATTATGAAAGTGGTTATTGATATTGCATGTGATTTTTCAACTAGTAGAATATCCATGTGAATAAGTAAATGGAATTATTTCATTTTATCTTTTCTATATTATGAGGAAGTTCATGTTTAAAATGCTTTTTTTAGTTATAAATTTCATTAAGTGTTTATGCCTATCTACGAAAGCTTATGCTATATTTTTATCCTTACTGAGCATCTGAGCTCACCCCTTTCAATGTTTTATCTTTTCCCAGGATGTGAAGAAATAATTTATGAATGACATGCTGGGATAGTATGAGGGGATATGAAGACAATATGTTGTTGTAAATTTTTTACCTTATGATTTAATGTATGACTTATGAATATATCTAGTGTTTCCAGGACTACTAAACTAATCGGTCTTTCAAGACTTGATCCTTTTTTATCATGCCAATGTTATGTAATAATGCACCGACTCTGGGTATCTAGGGTCGGGGAATTACAGTTGGTATCAGAGGAAGTTTAGTATAAACCATGGAAGCTAGATTTAGATAAACATTGATTAGATCACGTAGACCTAAGATGAACTTTGAGGATTAGTATAGAATAACATCCTAAAATTTTGGTATTGTAGAGATTTGGTGAGTTTTCCATGCAATACATCCCTGTCTGGATATGAGCGGGTAGAGGCGGCTCTGGCACAGATGTACCTAGAGGTAAAACCCGAAAACACCGCATTGAGCTAGACTCGAAAGGGAACTAGTGCATGACAATGGGCCTTGCTGCACTCTTGGTTACGGCACCCCCGGGGGATATGCTTAGGATAATTAAATTTTCTTCACAAACCGATTTGAAGTATTATATATAAGGTGAGATTAAATGACCTTAGTTAATCCTAATGTGTTTTAAATTGAGAATATAGTGACATGTTAGTCTCTAAATGATATTAATACTACTTTTACCCACACAATGCTTTCAGGTTTTAGTCAATGGATGGATTCCAAGGAAGTCATAGTGATTTTGAGAATGATGTACAAGGTTGTAATGATGGTGGCAATGAGAAAAAAATGGAATTTTGATAGGTGTAAAAGTTATCGCCTTTATACCAAATCAATTTTCCAAAATTATGATCAACAATATATATATTAACCAATTCCCAGACTCAACAAAGTGATGAATTGCTGATGAAAAATGAAGATTACTATGGAAGAAAATAAAAATGGTCCCAAGAATCCATTTACAGTCATTTTCCATAAATGTAGGGTACCTGGCCATTAACCGAGTGAATGCCCTATTCTATAGGATATTTTCTTGGTCAAAGAAGAAGCTATGTTGAAATAAATGTTTGAAGAAATGTTTAAAAAGAATTAGTGCTCCTTGTTGATGGGTATACTTTGGAATAATTTTCTCTAGTATTTTTAACCCTGTAGTTTTCCATGTGAGAATGATATTTGAGGAATAATTATCTTTTCTCTTGCGGATATATTTATCAATAACCATTTGGTTTTATATGATCGTTGGGTTTGAGGAAATTATAAGTTATTATAATTTGGGATGAAAATGCAAGGTATGAGATAAGATTTGTGGTTAAATTATGGTATGGTTATTTTGAGGAATTTATCTCATTTTGGTAATGTTATAAAATATAGTTTTTGAAAAAGTACAACACACCGATCGTGTGACCACCGGTCACGTCGGACAAAGATGTAGGAATCAAACCCACAACCAAAGTGCCATTGGGATTTATCGCCTACCATTGGACTACGTGAAGTCTCTGGTTAGTTTGACTATTATTTATAGTTAAATGATTTTATTGATCAATAATAATTTGATTTGGGATCTTGTGTCTTATCAAATGAATACCCTTAGTATAGGAAAATGATTTGGTGATTATGTGATAAATGTTATTTTGGAAGTTGTTCGCTTTTGTTGTGAATACTATATGCCCAAGGAAAATTGAATATTATGGGATTTCATTTGAGGAGTAATGGTTTATTTTTATCTATGTTTTTATTGTGGATTTAAAGTGATTTGGGATATTTATGGAAATGATTAGGTTAATTGCTTTTAAGTATGTGACTTTAATAGTAATTAATTTCATTTGGAGATACAATTTAACATGGAAGCCTACATTCTTATAAGTTTTGGGTTTCAATATTAGTTTGGATTATATTGAAGGATTGTAAGGAAAATTGATTATTGAATGGTATTAATTTATGTTTGGGGTATTGATGGTTTAATTTTATAAATTAAGAATAGTGTTTTTTTCTCTAATGGAATATACATTTGGGGGTTCATCAGATATTATACTAACCAGTTTGGTTTTTATTAATCTCTAAATACAAGGTAAATATATATTTTATCCTACGTGGATCGTGTATTTCTATAGATGTGTATTCTAGCTCTTCCATTGTGACCAAGTCTTCTTGAATACTCATTTTTAAAAAAAATTAGTTAGTGGTAAAAAGTTATTAACGAAGGAAAATATACTTAAAATGTAAGTATATATCTTTATTTTCTTATTTAATATCATAAATTAATTCCTCGTCCTTATGTAATGTAACTTAAAACAAAAAAAGTTTTCCGTTTACTTTTCCTACTGGGAGACTAATGATTGTTTGTCCCAACACAAGTTTGTGATTTTTTTATTGTTAACTTTCTCATGATCATGTTTTCTATCCCTCTCCATCAGAACTTAACACTTAGTTTATCGTCCATATCCATGTTTTCCTACCTAGAATCCTAGTATGGTTTATCTTGGGTGACCATTATACCTCTCTTCCTTTTTTTAAGTGATAGTTTTATTTACCCTTTTTCTGATGTGGGACTTTCCATTATATTCTCAAGCCCAATTTTAATAAAATTGTGAGGTCTCAATTTATTGAAGGAGGGGAGAATGTGACTCCCCAAAATTCCACAGTATGTTTCCCTTTGAATAATGCAATGGCATTCATTGTACTCAACTTTGAGATTCTAACACACTACAACCAATCAAACTAGCCACTATGAATAGTAATACCTACTTTTTTGAAATTTTATAATTCTATCTCTCAAAATGGACATCATTTTTGGATTCGGAATATCGAAATTATCCTTGGGTGAAATTTTGGTACTTTTCGGATAACTTTCATATTTTGATTATTAGTGAAAATTAATAGATTTTAATTAAGAACAACTTTTTTAATCGAAATAATTAATGTTGATAAATTATGAATTTTAGTGTTTTTATAGTATATTTAGAATATATTTTTACCATTAAATTCAATTTTTGTCATTGTACATAATTTCACAATTATACCATACATAAACAAGTGCCAATCTTTTGATAGTTATTATCTCTTAAAAACTCGCTTTTTGTCTTGACAGCGGAAATTAATTTTAAATTAATTTCTGCCACTTCTGTGTTTGGAATTTTGAAAAATGGATTCCATCTTTGGAATCATGATGTTCAAATTGTTTAAATAGGTAACTTTTATTTTTAGACATTTTGAATAATTACTTCGGTAAATATTTTATTTACCATGGTTAAAGGGTAAATCCGGTAAATAACGGTTAACAAATAATATTATAATAATACAAAATTAACCAAAACATTTCTTAACCTTATTGGATGATACATTTCCGACCATGGGCATCATTGGGTCGATTTTGGGACCCCATGGTGCCACTTGTATGTGATAGGGACACATTATTTTAATTAAGTTAAAATGAATAAAAAAATTACACAAGAATATGTCTTTTAGAAAAAGAATTTTTAAATAGGGTTATTTATTTTGGATTTTCGAATATAAATATTAATTAGAAAGATAAACATATTTCCTACATAATGGTATTTTATTTGTAAATTTTAGACCTTAAATATATTAAGTTAATTATGACACAATGGTGATGCAGCAATTACCATAGTAGTGAAAAATGAAAATGATTGATATTGTAGATACACAAATAAATATAATTTGAGACTTTTTATGAATTACAATAATTTTATAGGTTAATATGACATGTTAGGAATGATTTAATTAACTTTTTTCGATGTAATAATTCTGTTATATTTTTAAAAAGATCAATTATTGAATAGTGTCAAAATTGACATAAAAGAGTTTTTAAAACAAATATTATATTATTAATTGATATTAAATTCCTAAAAATCTAAGGATCGGTCAAGAGACTTATATAATGATAGTTTTATCATTTATGGACTACTTGGGGGTCAATTGGATTTATATAGTATGTTTATTAACCATGTAATATAAAAATACAAAGAGACATTGTAAAAGTGAAACTAATTAACTAAGAGTTAATACTTAATGATAAGGTTCATATAATGATCCAAACCTGTCTAAATTCTATTGGTTGAGTTATTTTAGACCTATCCCCACCTTTACCTTTAAATAATCCACTTTGGAGCCATTACAAACCGAATATTAATTTATTATAAAATAATATTTTTAGCTTTTCCAAAGGTGCCCCTCACCCTTCTTATAAAAGGGCACTCCCCCTTCTCATTACTTCACACCTTCAAAGCCTTTTGGTTTGGCCAACCCCTGCCCAAATACTCCCTCAACATCCCTCAATACAACCTAGAGGCCTTAGTTGGATCATAAAGCCATCCTAAGGATTCCTTTCGATCAAATAAAAAGGAAGAACCCGAAAAAGAGGTAATGTATTTACCACACTTTTTCAAATTCTTTTCTTCTTCAACTTCTTCTTTATTTGTCATTCCCATTCTAAATTAATTAATCCAGTATCTACTATATACTGTAATATTATTATATATATATCACAACCATATTCAGTATTCTATCCATCCTTTGAATGACATGTCACCATACGTGCGTACGTACGGCTTACCGTCTCCACGTCATGGTGTAATTGTCATTCAATAAATTATTATTTGGATGGGTATAATAATGATGTGTAATTCATGTAAATAATAAATATAACATAATAATTATTCTTTATATATGATATAACATCCAATTATATATTATTTTAACATCAAAGGTATGATATTGTCGCTCGTGCGTACGTACGGACTGCCTTCTCCACGAACGTGATGAGATTCATTCTCCATCGTATCCATTCAAGTATAATTATCATATTATTATTTAAAGATAATTTTTAAGGAATTGATATCATTCTGGATATGAATATGATAAAACCTATCAATGACAAACATGGCTTACGTAACAAAACATATAAAATAAAATGAGTTAGTTAACACCCGAAACAACGATAATACTAAGATATTATTAACAAATCAATGTTAAAAGATCATATATGATATCATATTAATTTAAATTATTCTTGTATAATTCAATAACAATTCTTTAACCATTATACAGGAGGTTAATCTACCTTCGACAAAGGAAATAGTACAATGTAAGGGGTTTTCATATCTCACACTTAATTTCGTGAGAATTCTATTATTCACCACTTATTTATTGCATGTGGTGTGTGTACTGCACATGATTGTAATCATTGTGTAATATACATTAATTTATGGATATTTACATCATCATTGTATGATCCTTCTTTCATGGGTGTATGTTTCGCAAGTTACCTAATCGATAAGGGAATTTGAAATTTCAATTTCCACTCATTTGGCTTTACGCATATTCAATTGATTATATCACTACAAGATTATGTGTGGAATCACTATTCATTTGATTATGTCATAATTTCCACTCCACTTTCTATGGATATACTTTTTATACGCATAATCACTCCATTGATAATTTCTCAAGTCATCGATATGAATTTGATAAGAGTAATTTTAACTCATTCTACATTTGTTGAGTTAAACATTCAATTCATTAGTGTTGTTTTTACAAGATTATGTGTGAACGTCGTTTAATTTTTTTACACTAAATATCCAATCTAATTTAGTGTATTTATATTTGTCACACATAAATATGTCGTTTATTTATCCTTAACCTAGGGATATGGCCTTTATGAGAGATTTCATCTCATTTTACATTCCATTGAGACTTCTTTGTTGTTACACACCATATCACTTTTATGTGGTGTATATAATGTACTTTGACATAATATATCATGATTCCCTTTATTCTCATGATATTACAATGTTTTGATTACCTCAATTATTTTTATTCAAGTGTCTCTCTTTTGGTTATAAACTCTAACTAAAAAAACATTTTTAAATGTATTAAAGACTTATTCTTCTAAATATTTCTCATTAATGTCCATATTTTAAAAAATTGTTTTAAGGATTTATTTATATGGACATTAAAGTTTTAAAATTAAAACTCATTTTAAATGATTCAAAGTTGTATGGGACACTTTTATTCAAAAATCTATTTTTAAATGGCTTCTTGACAAATAGTGTGACTTTTAAATGATTTCAAGAAAAGGGGGATATTTCTATCAAATAGTTCTGATGGATATTTTCATCTATGTCAATATCATTCATTATTATCAATTGAGGTTAATATTATACAATAAAATCATCCATATTGTATCGAATGAGTTATGTTTTACTGTGGATGTGATATTTATATACCATTCATGGTTTGTGGTTGAAGTATTGACATTTCGAATGCTAGTTTTAATACGAATGTTTATGTTATGTTTAAACATGTTCATATGAGGAATGCATAGGACATAGTAAGTGATGGGTGGATCTCGCTATAGCTCCTCGATGCATCGTTAGGTATCATGAGACAAACTAGTGTATTGGCACAAGGCCTTGGCAAAATCTTATTTTTAGTCTTGGCACGAGGCCTTGGAGATGTGGTTATGATAGTCTGGCATTATGCATTCCATCATTACGAAAGTGGTTATTGATATTGAATGGGATTGTTCGACTAGTAGAATATCCATGTCAATAAGTAAATGGCATTATTTCATTTTATCTTTTCCATAATATGTTGAAGTTCATGTTTAAAAGGATTTTGTTTTAGTTATAAATTTCTTTAAGTGTTTATGCTTATCTACAAAAGCTTCTGCTATATTGTTATCCTTACAGAGAATCTGAACTCACCCCTTTCAATGTTTTATCTTTTCCCAGGATGTGAAGAAGTAATTTTTGAATGACCTATGGGGATAGTATGAGGGGATATGAAGACAAGATGATGTTGTAGCTTTTTTACCTTATGATGTAATGTAAGACTTATGAATATATCTAGTGTTTCCAAGACTACTAAACTAATCGTTCTTTCGAGACATGATCCTTTGTGATCAATCCAATGTTATGTAATAATGCACCGACTCTGGATATCTAGGGCCAGGGAGTTACAATAATAAGTTATATAAAAGGAATAAAAATCATAAAATGTTTATCAAGGAAGTATAAATTAATTTATGTTCATTATTCTGGTGTAAAATTATTATTCGTGATGTGTTAGTATCAATGTAAGGGACTTCGTCTGAATCACCTTTCATTGAGGCATATTTTGAAGTTATACACCACATTATTTATATGATATATAATTACATCCTTCTAAATTTATTTTGATTAAATTTTTATTCGAACTAAATTTCTTACGATGAAGTATTTTGTTGAACTTTGAATTGAATATTTTTTTCATCATACGTGGTGAAATCTACTTTTCCTCCATTGTGACCATTATTTAAATACTATATTCCTCAACAAACAAACAAAAATTATAACAAAAATAGATTCCATATTCTGTTTTGAGGTATTATATTATTGAATATGGTTTTAATAAATGATTGATTATATTAATATCTTGAAATTATTCATTATGGATGAAAATGAAATTTTATAAGTGAAATATTGAAAATTGAAATCTTTTATGGGTTAGGATTATATAATGGTACATGAACATTTGATGGGTATTTACATGATAAAAAAAATACAGGTGGTTGCAGGTTTATCCAAAGATGAGTGGTTCCATCATAATCCAATGATGGGTGGTTAAATTATAACCTCCAATGCATGTGGTATAAAAGTCGACTGTTTGGATATTAAATTTGTAAGAGTGATATGTGTGGAAGTTATTCATATTGTTATTTCATTTGAGTATAATTATGTACTATGGTACCTATATATACTTTATGTTTCATTCAATGGTTTTATATTAATTTTCTGGTTATGAAAAGGGTAATAAATAAAATTTAGTACAATGAAGTGTATTTACTACTTCATAAATGCGAAAAGTATTACATTACAATAATTTATTGTTGGTTTACATGTTTTCACAAGGCTATCATTATTATTTCTTTGTGAAACCCTTTCTGAGATTTTTATTCTCATCCCATGTTTGAAATATTTGGATCTTGATTTATATTAAAATATAGTCAATGATGTGATCAAGGAAAATTTATGATGTTTAAACCTGAAACAAAAAAATGATTATTTATAAATTTCATGGTTATGTGAAAAAAATTGATACTGAATAGAAGTGTATACAATGTAAAATTTACATTATTATGTATGATTTATGGATCAATAACTAAGGATCTAATCCAGAATATATCCTAAATGTGAATGGATGTCAAATTGTTGATTTAACTTAATATTAAGTAATGCTTATGGTTGTTTCCATACAGTTGGTATCATAGTTCTGTTTAGAAAACAATAGATTTTATGATATTGTTTATAGAATATCCATAAATTATTTTGAAATTATTTTCTACTTGAAATGTTATAATATTTGAAAATTACCATGTCCATTTGTCTAGGATATTTATGTTTAGAAAGGTTTTCCATAGATTAAATAGGTAAATTGTGATGGGAAAACATAAAAAGGAAAAAAACCTTCCAAATTAACATCCTCAGATGGTTGAAATTAGAACTGAACTATTTGTTGTAGTGATAGATTAGTTGAATCTAGAAATAATTCGTGGTGGTTTCCAGGCACGAGATTAACCAGATCAACTACAGAGGAGTATGTCGATAGTATTGGATTTCATGAGGTGATGTTTCCCATCCCTCAGAGGATCAACTGACCCTTTTCAAAGTGAAGGGTGAATTAATCCACTAGAGATTATTTTTGAGGTAATGGGGTGTAACACCCTGAGCTTCCACGATACGCTTCTCATTCAATAATGCAATAGCTTGCATTGTACGCAACTTCGAGTTCTAAAACACCGCGACTAATCAAAGTAGCCGTTATGAATAGTAATAACCACTTTTTAAAATTATAGAATTTTTTTTTTCAAAATGGACTTCATTTTTGTATTCGGAATATCGAAATTAGCCTATGTTGAATTTTTGGTATTTTTCTCAGAACTTCGAAATTTTTATGAATAGTGAAAAAATACTTAAAACAAATTTTTATTCAAAATAATTTATAGTGATAAATTCTACTATTTAGTGGTTTTTAAGTATAATTAAAATATATTTTTACCATTTTATCCAATGGTGGTCATTAGAATTAATTTAACGTTGAAATTTGACATAAACAATTGCCAATCTTTTGATATAAATTGTTTCTTAAAAACACGCTATTTGTTGTGACAGTGGGAATTGATTATAAAATTAATTAATGCAACTTATATGTTTGGAATTTTTTAAAATATACATCATTTTTGAATTCGGAATATCAATTATAGCTTAGGGTGAAATTTTGGCATTGTTCTGAAAAACTTCAATTTTTGATGAATAGTTAAACCACTAAGTGGTAGTTAAATTACTGATTTTTCGTTTAAATGAAATATTACCACTTCTGTGATTTTATTTTCAAAAATCTGACATACATGGTTGTCATTAAGAAGTAAAATGTGGTTCAATGATATTAACATAATTTTTTAGTGAATAGTAACTTTTAAGTTCTTAATCGCGATTAGTGGTAAATAGTGTAGTTTAAGGTAAAAATAATGTTTTAATAATATGATATGACCTTTACACTTGTCCTAATCCTATTGGATTAGTCATGGCCGACCAAGACAACCCATGGGTCAACTTGGGGACCCCATGGAGCCACTTTGGTTGGAAAATGACATTAATATATATTTATTTAATGTTAAAATTAAATTGACACAAACATGAGTTGTTTTACTAAAACAGTTTTTAAGTGGGGTTACACAAGCCCAAATTTTGATTATAAACATTCATTAGAAATATAAAACGATTTCCTACATCATAGTATTTTTTTTATTATTTTTAGACATTAAATAAATTAAATTATTTATGACATCATTATGATGCGGCGATGACCTCATTATTTAACGATTTAAATAAAATGAGAAGATAATGAAAAATCCAAGGCTTACACAAGTCCAAAGCCTATTGGATGAAGATATTTCGAACCCTTATCACCTTATCCACGAATTATATAAGTGTGGGACCTTTAAAATCCGAAAATCATTGTGTAATAATGTAACATTTCAATCTTTCCAAAAGAGCCCCTCCTCTCCTCTTATAAAAGGCCCCCACCTCTCCCACCTTATTCACACCTTCAAGCCATTTGTCTCGGCCAAACTCTGCCAAAATACTCTCCCAACTTCCCCCTCTTACTCCTAGAAGCATCACTTTGGGCAGAACTCTTCCCAAGGAAGCCTTTGTCTCAAATCAAAAAGAGTTACCCGATTTTGAGGTAATGTCTTCTCTAATGTTGTTTTGTTTTATTTTTCTTCTCCAACCCCCTAAAATCTTTTTATTAATTTCTTTTGTAACAACACCAATATCCTAAATATACTAGGATGTTGTTATAAGAAGTATTCGAGCTACACTTACACACACCTACATCTAATGGTTAAAGAACATACGGTTTCTGTGGATGGCGAATTTCTGCCTCACGAAACGATGATTGTTCAACACTCATATAACACCTTCAAAGGTGGCCATTAAGATGTCACTATTTTTATATATGATATATAATATGTTTATGTTTTACTTATTCTTCTGTATTTCTCATTTATGGCATACTTTATGATTTCCATTATGGGTAAAACGCGATAATTTCATTTTAGGAAGTGCGGACTACCGCCCCCTCAAAGTGATTTGAATCGTTAATTCCATATGTGGGATGTATAAAGGATGAATTAAATGGTATTATACACTATATTATACTGTAATTATATTATAAATTTATATCATTATGATTTCATTCCATTAAATACGAAATAGAAATGAAAGTAGCGTTCATGCGTACGTACGGCTTACCGTCTCCATGAACGGTGCATTTCATTTCTTACCTCTAAATGTTACGTGACATTATGAATGAATGTATATACTGTATATATATGATATATATTATATCTACATCATGAATATAATTCTGGATATAATGGATATTTCACCACATGAACAACTTGTAATTATAAGATGTTTATTTTTGACTCAAGTACCAAAGATCGACAAAACGATCGTTATTAACTTAAGTAATTAAATAATGTTCATAACATGGTATTAAGTGATATAAATGGAATAATTAACATTTTAAAGGTTCTTAAGTAAATAGAAATTAACTCTAGTTTATTTTTCAGGAGGTTAAAGAATGGTCGAGTCAGGATAGAACGCCGGGTAAGGGAACTTCTTAACCCAACTTCCATTCTTTGGGTTAATCTCCTAGTTTCAAATTATGTCATGATATTATTATGTCTTATTTTGTATTTTTACTTTCTTTATGTGTACCTATAGTGAATACACATAATATATATATTTTATTTTAAATATGACCTTTGTAAGGACTTCGTCTCAATCTCCTTTCATTGAGGCATATTTGGTTTTATACACAAATTTCTTTTATACGGTGTATAAACCACTTTGACTTTTACGTTTATTCAAAAGAAATCTTTTTTATACGAAGAGTTTACTAAACCACAAAAGGGAATGTTTTTGTCATACATATGCGGCGACAATGACTTCTCCGCCGCCGTGACCACTATTTGAGTTTCTACTTCCTCTACAAGCCATCATTTTTTTAATGAAAAATAAATACAAAGATTTAACATTCTTTTATTTTGGTATTGAAAATGGTTTTGAATGCATTTTTATTATATAAATGTGTAGAATTGAAATCTTGTGATTGAAATGTGGAAATTTTATGTTTCCTTTATGCATGTTTTATGTGATATGATTATGTTATGGTTTATGATATGTTTAAACCTATTCATATGAGGAATGCATTGGACTTAATAAGTGACGGGTGGAGCACGCTACAGCTCCCCGATGCATCGACAGGTCTCATGAGACAAACTAGTGTCTTGGCACGAGGCCTTGACAAAATCTTATTTTTGGTCTTGGAACGAGGCCTTTGCTACGTGGTTATGATAGTCTGGCATTATGCATTCCATCATTATGAAAGTGGATATTGATATTGCATGTGATTATTCGACCAGTAGAATATCCATGTGAGGAAGTGAATGGAATTATCTCATTTTACTTTTTCCATATTATGTTGATGTTCATGTTTAAAAGGCTTTTGTTTTAGTTATACATTGCATTAAATTTTTATGTTTATTTATGAAAGCTTCCGCATTATTGTTATCCTTACTGAGCATCTGAGCTCACCTCTTTCAATGTTTTAATATTTTCCAGGATGTGAAGAAGTATTTTATGAATGACCTGCAGGGATAGTCAGAAGAGGATATGAGTGTGGACTATGGAGACATTGTTATTGTAGTTTTTCACTTTATGATGTAATGTAACGTTTATGAATGTATCTAGTGTTTCCAAGGATACTAAACTAATCGGACTTTCGAGACTTGATCTTTTGTGATCATGCCAATGTTACGAAGTAATGCACCGACTCTGGGTAGCTGGGGTTGGGGCATTACAGTTGGTATCAGAGGCAGTTTAGTACTAACCTTGGAATATAGATTTAGATAAACTATGATTAGAGCACATAGCCCAAAGATAGACTTTGAGTATTAGTATAGAATAACTTCCTAGAATTTTGGTATTGTAGAGATGTTGTGAGTTTTCCGAGAAATACATCCCTGTCTGGATACGAGCAGGTAGAGGCGGCTCTGGTACAGATGTACCTAGGGGTAAAACCCGAAAACACCGCTTTGAGCTAGACTCGAACGGGAACTGGTGCACGACAACGGGCCTTGCTGCACTCTTGGTTACGACACTCCTGGGGGATATGCTTAGGATAATTCTCATTTTCTTTACAAACCACTATGAAGGGTTATGAGTATATACATTATCAAAGAAAACATTTCTTTTTATGATTATGTATTATATCCATAAATAGTTCAATTTATGTAAAGTGTTTTACAAATATGGAATTATGTATTTTAATTCATAAACCAATCTAGTTTATGCCATTATTTAGAAATGGCGCCTAGAGGAAGGAATGGAAACCGTATCAATGCACGCACTCCGTGCAGGGATTGCCCTCCTGCTCAAGATAATTATTGTGGAGCTGGAGATACAACTGGTGTTGATCAACTAATTACCATACTGGGACAACTCACTAAGGTTATGAATAATAACCTTACTCGTATGGAGCACCCCGATCCGCAACGTGGATGATCAATGTTAGACCGCTTCATGAGGCAACAACCACCAACATTTAATGGTGGTACAAATCCTTTAGTAGCTGAGCAATGGATAAATTCCTTAGAGAAAATATTACATGCCTTGGGGAGTAGCGAAAGGGAGATGGTTGTCATGGCAGTTTACCGCCTCACTGGAGATGCCGATCAATGGTGGTCATTGATTCAAAATACAAAGGAAGATGATGACGTATCGAATATGGAATGGAGGGATTTCAAAGTGCATTTCTCAGAAAAATACTTTCATCGTGACCATCGTGCAGATATGGAAAGGTAATTTCTGAGTCTAAGGAAGAATGAGGATGATAATGTCGCAAAGTATGAGGCTAACATTACAAGGTTAGCGAGGCATGCTGCCGATTATATACGTAACCCAAGGAGTATGATTGATCGTTTCATTGATGGGTTAAAACCATTTCTCCGTCGAGCTTTAGTATCACAATCCTTCTCATCATACGAAGATATTGTCTCGTGTGCTATCAAGACAGAAAATGAATTCTCTAAGTCTTATGACAACAATGTAAAGCAAGAGAAGAAGAGAACGGTGGAACAAGAGACAGATAAAGGGAAAAAGGGAAAGAAGGATTTTCCATTATGTGATAATTGTGGGAAGAATCACCCGGGTACTTGCCTAAAAGGAATGGGAGTTTGTTATAAATGTGGAGAAAAGGTTCACCAGGCTCATGATTGCATGGGAAAGAAAGAGGCTATCAAAGTTGAATGCTACAATTGTAGAGAAATGGGTCATTTTGAAAATGAATGCCCTAATCGTCAGGGAAACTTACCTCAGAAAAGGCCAAGGGATCAAGGACAATCTTATGCTGTTACTACAGTTGAAGCAGAATAACTAATGTATTGGTGCTTTTGGACTCATGGATTATATTCTAGTTATTAGAATAATGTGATATATATATAAGGATTGTACTACAGTACTTGTTTATTTCAGTAAGGTTTTAATATGATGAAGGTAATTATATTTTTAGTATGTGACAATAAGAGAAACGTTACATTGTTTGGGGAATCTGATAAATTGATATTGGAATTAAGAGACCTTTTAGAGAAAGTTTGGACAGAGGTATTTTGGATAACTATAAAGTTTGGAATGGATTAAGTTGAACTTTGGACAGTATTGTTTAAGGTAAAAAAAATTATGAAGATTATTTTTGGAATATTATAGTTTTAGGAAAAGGAGAACCTACAGGGTGGGGCATAACCCGTCACGTCGGACAAAGCTGCAGGAATCGAACCCACAACCATAGGGCGACAGGCCTTTATTTCCTACCACTAGCCTACAGGAAGTCCCTTGTTATTAAAAAATAATTTTACTAATCTAAATGGTATGTTTTAACATTTGGAACCTTATACAATTAGGATAAGTATAATATTTTTGAGTTCTATTATCTTTTTGAGTGAAAGATGAGTTGAAGGTTGAAACTCAAGTTTTCAAGAATAAATATATATATACCTATCTTTTATTCAATGAATAAATTAATTCTTAAACTTTAGTAAAAGGATATTAAAACAAAAAATGTGTTATCCTAATACCTTATGTCTTGTTGAACTGATGATATTTTAAATCAACATAGATTGAAGGCTTTGAGGCCCTCAATTTGACAGTTGGTTGTGATTGATGACCTCAATCACTCACTACAAATATTTACGTTTTTCCTCGAATTATATGTCTCTAATTTCCACCAATGTTCTCCTAATCAAGATCATAATTGGGTGGTGACTTTTTCATTTCCCTTTCCCTTTTATTAATGCTAAATTTTATTAATCTTATTTCCGATGTGGGTTTTCCTCAAAGGTATTTTCTCTTTTAAACCTTTTATTTTCAAAGAAAAATTTCAAATTGCAAGGACGCAATTTATTGAAGGAGGAGAGAATGTAACACCCAGAGCTTCCACGATACGCTTCTCATTCAAAAATGCAATAGCTTGCATTGTACGCAACTTCGAGTTCTAAAACACCGCGACTAATAAAAGTAGCCATTAGGAATAGTAATAACAACTTTTTAAAATTATAGAAATTGTATATTTCAAAATGGACTTCATTTTTGTATTCAGAATATCAAAATTTGCATATTTTGAATTTTTGGTATTTTTCTGAGAACTTCGAAATTTTTATGAATAGTGAAAAAATACTTAAAACAACTTTTTTAATCAAAATAATTTATAGGGATAAATTATACTATTTAGTGGTTTTAAAGTATAATTAGAATATATTTTTACCATTTTATCCAATGGTGGTCATTATAATTAATTTAACGTTGAAATTGGACATAAACAATTGCCAATCTTTTGATATAAATTGTTTCTTAAAAACACGCTATTTATTGTGACAGCGAGAATCGATTATAAAATTAATTAAAGCAACTTATATGTTTTAAATTTTGTAAAATAGATATCATTTTTGAATTCGGAATATCAATTATATCTTAGGGTGAAATTTTGGCATTGTTCTGAAAAACTTCAATTTTTGATGAATAGTGAAACCACTAAGTGGTAGTTAAATAACTGATTTTTCGTTTAAATGAAATATTACCACATTTGTGAGTTGATTTTCAAAAATCCGACATACATGGTTGTCATTAAGAAGTAAAATGTGGTTCAATGATATTAAAATAATTTTTTGGTGAATAGTAACTTTTAAGTTCTTAATCGTGATTAGTGGTAATTAGTGTAGTTTAATGTAAAAACAATGTTTTAATAATATGATATGAGCTTGAAACTTGTTCTAATCCTATTGGATGAGTCATGGCCGACCAAGACAACCCATGGTTCTACTTGGGGACCCCATGGAGCCACTTTGGTTGGAAAATGATATTAATATATATTTAGTTAATGTTAAAATTAAATTGACACAAACATGAGTTGTTTTACTAAAACTGTTTTTAAGTGGGGTTACACAAGTCCAAATTTTGATTATAAATATTCACTATAAAGATAAAACGATTTCCTACATCATAGTATTTTTTTTATAATTTTTAGAAATTAAATAAATTAAATTATTTATGAAATCATTATGATGCGGTGATGACCTCATTATTTAACGATTTAACTAAAATGAGAAGATAATGCAAAATCCAAGGCTTACACTTGTCCAAAGCCTATTGGATGAAGAGATTTCGAACCCTTATCACCTTATACACTAATTATATAAGTTTGGGACCTTTATAATCCGAAAAGAATTGTGTAGTAATGTAACATTTCAATCGTTCCAAAAGATCCCCTACTCTCCTCTTATAAAAGGCCCCCACCTCTCCCACCTTATTCACACCTTCAAGCCATTTGGATTGGCCAACCTCTGCCCAAATACTCTCCCAAATTCCCCCTCTTACTCCTAGAAGAATAACTTTTAGGAGAACTCTTCCAAAGGAAGTCTTTGGCTCAAATCAAAAAGTGTAACCCGATTTTGAGGTAATGTCTTCTCTAATGTTGTTTTGTTTTATTTTTCTTCTCCAACCCCCTAAACTCTTTTTATTCATTACTTTTTTAACAACACCAGTATCCTCAATATACTAGGATGTTGTTATAAGAAGTATTCGAGCTACACTTACACACACCTACATCTAATGGTTAAAGACCATACGGTTTCTGTGGATGGAGAATTTCTGCCTCACGAAACGATGATTGTTCAACACTCATATAACACCTTCAAACGTGGCCATTAAGATGTAACTATATTTATATATGATATATAATATGTTTATGTTTTACTTATGCTTCTTTATTTCTCATTTATGGCATACTTTATGATTTCCATTATGGATAAAACGCGATAATTTCATTTTAGGAAGTGCGGACTACCGCCCCCTCAAAGTGATTTGAATCATTAATGCCATATGTGGGATGTATAAAGGATGGATTAAATGGTATTATACACTATATTATACTGTAATTATATTATAAATTTATATCATTATGATTTCATTCCATTAAATATGAAATAGAAATGAAAGTAGCGTTCATGCGTACGTACGGCTTACCGTCTCCATGAACGGTGCATTTCATTTCTTACCTCTAAATGTTATGTGACATTATGAATGAATGTATATTCTGTATATATATTATATATATGATATCTAAATCATTAATATAATTCTGGATATAATGGATATTTCACCACATGAACAACTTGTAATTATAAGAAGTTTATTTTTGACTCAAGTACCAAAGATCGACAAAACGACCGTTATTAACTTAAATAATTAAATAATGTTCATAACATGGTAATAAGTGATATAAATGGAATAATTAACATGAAAAATGTTCTTAAGTAAATATAAATTAACTATAGTTTATTATTCAGGAGGTTAAAGAATGGTCGAGTCAGGACAGAACACCAGGTAAGGGAACTTCTTAACCCAACTTCCATTCTTTGGGTTAATCTCCTACTTTCAAATTATGTCATAATATTATTATGTCTTATTTTTTATTTTTACTTTATTTATGTGTACCTATAGTGAATACATATAATATATCTATTTTCTTTTAAAAATGATCGCTGTAAGGACTTCGTCTCAATCTCCTTTCATTGAGGCATATTTGGTTTTATACACAAATTTCTTTTATACGGTGTATAAACCACTTTGACTTTTACGTTTATTCAAAAGGAATCTTTTTAATACGAAGCGTTTACTAAACGACAAAAGGGAATGTTTTTGTCGTACGTATGCGGCGACAACGACATCTCCGCCGCCGTGACCACTATTTGAGTTTCGGCTTCCTCTACAAGCCATCATTTTTTTTATGAAAAATAAATTCAAAGTTTTAACTTTCTTTTATTTTGGTATTGAAAATGGTTTTGAAAGCGTTTTTATTATATAAATGTGTTGTATTGAAATCTTGTGATTGAAATGTGGAAATGTTATGTTTCCTTTATGCATGTTTTATGTGATACGATTATGTTATGGTTTATGATATGTTTAAACCTATTCATATGAGGAATGCATTGGACTTAATAAGTGACGGGTGGAGCCCGCTACAGCTCCTCGATGCATCAGCAGGTCTCATGAGACAAACTAGTGTCTTGTCACGAGGCCTTGACAAAATCTTATTTGTGGTCTTGGCACGAGGCCTTGGCTATGTGGTTATGATAGTCTGGCATTATGCATTCCATCATTATGAAAGTGGTTATTGATATTGCATGTGATTATTCGACCAGTAGAATATCCATGTGAGGAAGTGAATGGCATTATCTCATTTTACTTTTGCCATATTATGTTGATTTTCATGTTTAAAAGGCTTTTTTTAGTTATACATTGCCTTAAATTTTTATGTTTATTTATGAAAGCTTCTGCATTATTATTATCCTTACTGAGCATCTGAGCTCACCCCTTTCAATGTTTTAATATTTTTCAGGATGTGAAGAAGTAATTTATGAATGACCTGCAGGGATAGTCAGAAGAGGATATGAGTGTGGACTATGGAGACTTTTTTATTGTAGTTTTTCACATTATGATGTAATGTAACGTTTATGAATGTATCTAGTGTTTCCAAGGCTACTAAACTAATCGGTCTTTCAAGACTTGATCTTTTATGATCATGCCAATGTTACGAAGTAATGCACCGACTCTGGGTAGCTGGGGTCGGGGCGTTACATGGGGTGTTTATAAAATCAAAATGTTAGTATTTTTTTCATTTTGAAGGTGAAGATGATTAGTGGAGGTAAACGGTTAAATATATCAAAGGAAGTGAAGATATTGATATCATGGAATGGTATGTATTTATAAATATCATCATTGAGAAATATTTTCCTAAGGTTATTTTACATAGGATGGAAAAATAAATTATTTGACTAGAGATAAAAGGAGGAATATTCAGACGTTGTATATGAATAAAATTTCCTCTATTTTTTAGGTTATGCACCAAATTTTATCTAGGATATTGATAGATAGATAAATCAGTATTACTCAGGATTGATGCCAAAATATAAAATGGAATTAACGTCTCGTGAGTTCAAAAGCAATGGGATAATTGTATGATGCGATGAGAAGGTATAAATAGAATTTTATATGATCATGTGATCAATGAATGAATGGAAAAAGGAAATCCAATTGGAGGTAATTGGAATGAAATCAATAATGATATTTATATGTAAGAAAAATAAATTTATATCTTGTGAGAAGTGTGGTAAAAATATTCTAGGATAATGTGTCTCAAAGCATTCTATATTCATCTAATGATGTAAGACTGTTTATATTGAATGTTGATGGAAAAGAGAGGATCGTGCATCTAATGAAAATACCATAGTCAGATGTTTTAGTTTTACTGAGTTAGGGAATTATGCCAATGTGTGTCCAAAGATGATAACCCATGGTGGAATCTAGCATGATCAAAAGCATAAGGGATTGGAAAATTAATTTTACACTACTACAGTTGATGTGGGACCATAAAATGAATTGGTGATAGGTATGTTACATGTTTTATAAAAACATTACCAAGCTTTGTTTGATGCTAGATATGCACAGTCTTTCATTTCTGAGATCATTCCATGAAAATTTGAAATAACATAATATGAATGTGATATATAACATTTGGTAAAAATATAAGGTAGAAGTATTACAGAATCCACGAATTATAGGAATCATCCAATATTTATTACTTGGTATGTCTTTCCAACAAAACTTGTTGAACATCTGATTGTATAATTTGAGAAAATTTCTGTTATAGATTAGATTTTCGGTTATCATATTTAAAACTATTTGAAAGCCAAGAATGTTTTATTCAATGATTTTATATGATTGATAACATAACAAGAACAAAATAGATAGATTAAATTTGGCCGTGAGTGTTACCTAGCACATGTTGTTAAAAATAATGAAACAGTTTTGATTAGTTAAATTCCTATGATAAATTAATTCATAGATGTTTTCCTTGATAAATAGGAAGTAATTGTTCCTAATCATTAGGTAGAATTTAATACTAATTTAGTATCTATGACTAAGACTATTTATGAACACTCTTACTGAGTGGATCAATAAAAACTAGTAGAATTAAATAATAGTGGTATAAATTGCTTGATAAAGGTATCATTAGACCTAGCCCTTCCCCATGGGGTTCTACTATTATATTTGTGAAAAAGAAATATTGTTCAATGAGACTTTGTAATGATTAATGATTACTGAATAAAATCACTATTATAAAATATTATCCATTCCCTCATTTGGATGATTTGTTTGATCTGATCTAGAGAGCTCAGTATTTTTTGAAGATTTAATTGTGGTCCGGGTACCATCAAATGAAAGTGAGAGAGGATGAAATACCAAAGGCAATGTTCTAAATGACAAATTGGAATTATGTGTTCATAGCTATTCCCTTTTAGTTATATAACACACATAAAATATTTATAAATCACATTAATGGAGTGTTTAATCACAGTTTGGATCAATTTTTGGTTGTGTTTATATATGATATTCTATATATATTCTTATTGTGACGATGAACATGAAAGTCAATTAAAATTTTTTTAAACATTAATAGAAACTATACAACATTGAAAGTTTAGTAAGAGTAAAATTTTATTGAAACAAATTTCATTCCATGGTCATAGTATTTCATATAATATTATAAATGTTGACCCTTATAAAAAAAATATGTCGATGAGTGGCCATGACCTACCAATATCACCGAGATTCATATTTTTTATGGATTAGTGGGTAATAACTAAAGGTTTGTTGAAAACATTTATCAGTTATAATTCTATCAAACTAAGTAAACTCATAATGGAGTTTTGTTCATCTCGAAAAAAGAATTTGATGATTGATTTAATGAAATGAAATAATGATTAGTAAATGTTCTAGTTTATTGCATGTCTTCTAGAAATTGTGAATTTATTATCTATAGTGATGCTTCACTTAAAGGACATGGTTGTGTCCTTATGCGTTAAAATTAGGTAATATATTATGTATCATGTCAGTTGAAACATCTTGTGTTAAATTACTCAACAGATGATTTGAAATTTGTTTCTATTGCTTTGAAATAAAAATTTTGATGTGTCATTCTTATTGAATAATTTGTGAAATATATACAGATAAAAAAAGTTATAGGTTTACATTCACTCGGAATGAGTTGAACATTAGACAAAAGATATGGATGGAATTTATCAAGGATTATGATTTCATGATTCATTACAATAAATGAAATTGAAATTAACTCTCTAATTGATTGAGGTAAAAATGCAATATTGCAATAACCATGATACATTTGGAATCAGATCCTTTTGTTAATGATTAAATGGAGTTTTTCTTAGATGTTTTTGGTGTTGGAAATTCCACTACATTGTTTTAGGGATCAATGAAATCTACTCTATCATAAACAATCATGTAAGTGAATAAGGAATATAATGAGTTCTATAAAAAGGTATAATTGGTTATGATGACTATGATATCTGAATTTAACATTGATAAAGACTGTGTTTTTTGTTATGGGAAGAGATTGTGTGTTCCTTATGATTCACAGTTGAAGAAATATGTGTTCCGTGATGCTCATAGATCTATGTTTAAAATTAATATAGGTATAACTTTGTTTCATAAATTCTTTACGGAGTATTACTGGTGGTATATAATGAAAATAGATATTCTTGACATTACCCAGAGATGTTAGATTTTTCAACAGGTTAAATATATGTGGTCGTTTCTGAATGGGATGCTTCATCTAATTCAACTACCATAGTGGAAATTGGAAAATATATCCATTGATTTATTAGAATTACTTTCATATACATATTGGGGTAAAAATGTGATCTGTGACACTAAGAATCTATTGACTAAATCTTCTCAGTTTAATCCTAGTTGAGACACTCTTTCTCTAGATCAACTTTCTCTGTTTTATAATGAAGAGATGGTCAGGTTACATGAACATCCCCTATCCATTTTATATGGTTGTGATCCCAGTATAACATCTAACTTTTGGAATGTCCTTCAGAAGTCATTGGGTACTGAATTAGATTTTATTATAGATTTTCATCCTCTTTTAGATGAGTAGTAAAAAAGAATAATTAAAACCTTGGGGGATATGATATGTGATATTTCAATGGATTATTAAGTAAATTTGACGAAAAATATTACATTCCAATAGTTTTATTAAAACAACTGTATTCATTTTATTATAGAGATAGTAACATTTGAGACATTATATATTATATTATGCCGCACTCCAGCTTTTTGGGATAATGTAGGTGAAAATAAGTCGATTGGACTAGAATTGGTATATGAGTTGGAAGAAAATGTTTATATGATTCAAAGGAATATTATAATATCTCAAATAAACTAGAAATTTAATGTAGATAAAAAGATGAAATATCCTTATTTTGAGATATGTGATCATTTCATTATTAATGATTCACCAAGGAATATTTTGATTTGTTTTGTTAAAAAATTGAAGTTGAGTATTGGGTTTATTTGACCCATTGGAATCCTAGATAATGTTGGATAAGTTTACTACTATGTTTATTTATATATGAGTTTGACCAAGGAACAGATTTTTTTTCATTTCTCAATGTTATGAATGTATATGACAGATTCATCTCATTGATTGAGTCTTGATGTATTTCAATAGGATCGAATCATTGTTAGGTGGAACAACCATTATAGATTCTTAAAAATTGAAAAAATGTGTTTTAGAATATGGGAATTTTCAGGTTATGTTTCTCTGGATAAATAATATGGTTGAAGATGAAACAATGGAATCTGAAACATCTAGTAAGGATAAATAACCCCACATATATGATAAGTGAACAAAATTGCAAGGATGTAGTTTAAAAAATAGGGAAAAGTGTAGCAACCCATGTAAAAATAGATTAAAACTTTTTCATCTATATAATTATTAATTAAGACGATTTTAAATTTAAATAAAATGGGAGTTTTTTTTTCATATCATACTCGACATGCAATAACAGGTTTTTCTAAATTATTACATCACACACAAGACTGAGTTATGCAGAATAATAATGCATTATAAATATTATTATTTTAAATAGAGATAATTCCTAGACATTATATTGGTGGGAATGAAAAAACATACCATATGATGTTTAGAAATTTTTTTTAAATGTATTTACATTCATCAAATAAAATTAAGAGGCTTAAAATTATAATAAATCCAATTTTATTCATAAAATACTCTCATATTTTAAAATGTAGTTATAATAGATTATAATGTTAAACACCTTTTAAATCGATTTTTTTGACACTTTTATAAATTCAATTTGAAAACCTAACAATATTCATTTTAATCAGGCCATAAATATTTACTTTGGTTATAATATTGCTATTTACCAGATAAAATAGATGTTTTAATGTATATTGAAAATTACTATATTCTAATTCAAAATGCTTTTTTCTAATTTTTTATATAGTTATAACATTGTTTTAATTGGTTTTAAAGAGAAATTAATTATATTTTTAATCATTTAATCCAATGATGGCCATTATATGTAATTATACATCTAATTTAGATAAGAACTAATTTCAATTATTTAATTGTTTTTACTTTTTAAAAATCAGTTTTCTCAATACGTCAACAGGATTATTGTTGAACCTAACTTAACAACTTTTTTGGATTTAATTTTAAAAAAATTAAATTGAGGATAGTTGTTATTATGAAAAATTTACTCTAATAGGGTCAATAAAATGTGACTAATAGTAAATTTATTATTTTATTTATCGTTGTTAAAGGGGAATTCTGGTAATTTAGGGTGAAAAATAATATTATAAATATATAAAACTACACTAAAACATGTCATAATATTATTTAATATGTTATAGATGACCATGAAAATACATGTGATGAAATTTTGTACTTAAGAATCCACTTAGGTCTGATTATTATATTAATAAAATTTTATTAATTGTAAAAATAAATATATTGTAAACATGTGTCTTTTTTCTAAATCTATTTAATATGTAGTTTTATAAGAGATATCTTCAACAATAAATGGTAATTATAATTCTAAATATATTATCTACATCATGTTTATTTATATATAATTTTTAAGAAATAAACAAATAAGTTTATTTATCATAAAATGATGATGTAATAATTGATTTATATATGGAATAATCAAATAAATGATAATAATAATATAAAAATAAAAATATTTTGGAAAATTTTATTTCATAATATAATTTTGAAGGTGATTATGATATATTATAATTCCATTAAAATATAATTTTTTTTATAATTTATCACATTATATGGATTTCAATGATAATTGATGAAATAAATAGTGAAAAATTGACATTATTGATATTTTATGAATATAATATTTTATTAAATTATACAAAATCACAAAAAAGTTTAACATTTAAAAATTTATTGTTATATTGTTTAAAAGCTTCTAAATTTTCCATTTATGTGCATTTGACCCAATATAATGAGAATTTATAGCATCTTAATATTTAAAATATTATTACAAAAAATAAAGTTAAAATTAAAATAGAAAAATGAAGGGTAAAAAAAAATATAAGTTTTAAAATAAAATAAATATAGGTTTTGAAAATTATGAAATATCAGATTTAGACATATTTTTATCTTATATTAAATATAATTGAGTTAGGGTAAATTTGAAATTGATATTTAATTTATATTAATTTAATAATTTTAATAATTTCATGGGTTCCCCTCCCCTCTGATTTAAAAATGCCCAAATTCATCTCTTTTACTCACACATAAAAATCCATTTATTTTAGCCAATCTCTATCCAAACCCATTACTAGAATCCCAAACAACATTCTTTAGGGCTTAGTTTATGTATATCCCCATCCTTAGAGGTGTTATGTTTTTCTTAAATGGTTATTAATCAAAGAAGAGGTATCATTTTCGGAAAGTATTTCTATTTTACTTATTCATAGACTTCCATAAAATGATCTTATTCATAAATGAACTAATAAATACAATAACATGAAAATTATGGGATTTTCTTATGATAATGAAATCACCGTAATCCATCTCAAATTCCATTAAATTTGAAAGGAATTAATCATTATTGCGTACATGTGAAGAATCACCTACACGAGCCTATAAAATTCTGTTTCTATAATTGTATCTCTAAAGACTGGTTATAATAATGGAATTAATATTCATATAATATATTAATGAAATATTAATTTATTTAATGTAATAATATTTCAATTTTGTTCTTTCATTCCCAACACATAAAATGATAACATCATTCGTGCGTAAATGTGTACTATCACCTCCACGAACGGGTGTGAATCATTATTATTCACCACATAACATGTATGATATATATAATTATATGTAAATTATTATGTTATTTTAATTAAATTATTTAAATTTTGGTATGATAACATAATAAATAACTTATTTCTATAATGATCAACTTAAAATGTTAATGTTACTCATGTGTACATAAAACATAATGTCTCCATGAATATAACATTGATCAATTTTCACAAGATCAATGAAGGGTTTGATTTAATAGTATAATTCATGATTAAATTTAATTATTATGTAATTAATATTATTTTTGTGATTTTGGACATACGACCACATGGAAAATTTACAACATAACAAGTTCATATTCGACTCATGTACTGATTATTATCAAAACGTCCTATATAATCATAAATAATTATGAAATAGATATAACATGATAATAAGTGATATAAAATGAATAATAAACAATAAAATTTTTCTAAATAAATCATACATTAATCTACATTTTTTACTCCAGAATATAATGATGTACGTGACGAGTCAAACTTAAGAAACATGACTTCATCTTAATATTATTTTATAAATTCATATTTTAGTGTTATACAATGTTGTATTTTATACAGTGTATAATAAATCTATTTAACTTTTAATTTCATTCGATGGTCTTAGAAATTAATAATTTCATACGAATCATTTTATGAAACTACAAAATGAATTCTTTTTATCCAACATAGCGGCATTGACATTCTTGCTGCATTGATCATTATTAATTATTTTGATTCCCAAAAAACAAAAAATGATTTTAAAAGATAAATAGACAAACATGGTCAAATAAATCCTTTTTTCTAGATGTTCATCCAACTAAGACATCATCTATTTAAGCACTTCTGGTGCCATGTAGTGAGAGGGGATATAGACGGGATAAGTAACAATCATTATGTCTACTGAAAACTAAATGTCTCTCATCGATGGTAGACTACAGAAATATGAATTGAACACATCATAAAACTCAATGAAAAGTAGAGGAAGATCCCAACCAAAGGAATCTCTATCCATGTAAAAATGAAATTACTAAAACCAGTTTCCCAAACTCTTGATAAGAAGCTCTAGTGTGGCTCATCCATGGGTCCAATTCACCTTTAATGGAAAGTTGCACACCAATAGTTATGTAATGTAGACCCGTTGAAGATAAATATCAATTCAGGAATTATTGGAAATGAGTCAATCCATCACAAATACAATGTTAACATATCTCATTTCAGGAAGAAAAAATCTCGAAGTTGGCTCGACATTTGATATAGTTAGGATGAGGTAGGACTACAGAGACCCATCTCACCCTTCATATAAATGGGAGTATTAATATCCATTTCAAATTCGGTTTCCCTATAAGAATAATTAACAAAATAACAATATGGGTTTAAATATAATAGAGATATGCACCGACATAAAATAACCGGTCAATAATGGAATGGAAAGCATAATGGTACCTCTCACAGTCAGTGGACCAGATCCTTCTGCATCTGGAGACTATTCCACTATGTGAATAAGATTCAATCTAGATGCATATGGAAAGAACCATTTTGAACGTGAAGCATTTGATTTCCCCACAATCGTATGAAGAGTTTATTATCATGTCCCACTATACGAAGTTGATTTGTGATGGAATAACATATGTATGTGTCTTGAATGTATAAAATATCTGTATTTCGTTGGTGCCATAGTGAAAACCATCTTAGAATGTCCTATCATTCCACAATAGTAGTAAAAAAGAGAACTTACTTCAAGAGATGTATGATGTCCGGAATTACTCTTCCATCGAGAAAATTGTTTAGGATATTTATATATTCATTTTCTTTTAATGGAAACAACACTTCCACTAGGAGAAAAAGGAATATCCATATAATCTGACATGCCATCCATGTCCATCTCAACCATCATCGCCCTATTTAACACATCATAATATGTTGACTGCTTTAGTAAGAAAAACTGATATCATATATATGATTTCAGTCCCAACACGAACCATTGACCCTTCATTCCCTCATTAGATACAAACTTAGGAGAAAACTGAACCTACAAAGATAAGTGATTCTAATACGGTATCATGGTTTTATCAGCCCGCTCTATATTGAAAATCTCCATAGCCTTATCCAACACCAACGAATCTGGATAGAACTTATTTGTGAAAAGAAAATTTATGTATTCCCAATTCAAAACCCCATGTTTCCATACCATTACAATAGTATCCAACAACTTACTTCATGGTCCCTCCCGCATGAAGGTTGAACACTTCACCCAGATAACTTCCTGCATCTCCAAGAACTCAAACATACATTCTATCATTCCAATGAATTCCACAACATAATGAGGATAAATGGATAATTTGAAGACCAGTGTCTACTGGTGATGGAACTCTTAGAAATGATTCTGATGGAAATCTCCCAAAGGATCCACCGCTAGGGCCTAAGCTGGAACAGGAGGTGGTGTCTATCATAGACCATGGATAGTGCACACAATCACCTGAACTAGATTTGGTTCAATAATTGTATTTTCATGATGTCGTTCAGCAGCTTCCTTTTCTAGCGTCTGATTATCATATCTTCTTCGATAATTGATTCTACACAACATCAGGTGACAAAAAACAACATTATATTAACACTCAAACTGAGTAACAAGATAATATATTCTCTATATAAGGAACAATGTGATTAGGATTTCAACCTATCAAATTTTATTTAGAGAAAATAATAGATCTATTCATCAAGGTTTCATTCCATAACCACCACTGGTGACATATGGTTCATTGTAGTGAGAGCTAGACAAGAACTCAATGGAAATTACATCCTAGTTTGTGATAAGTTTTTAGAAATGCAAACTGAATTCATTATAGAAGATGAAAAACCTCATATGATTCAAATTTTTCATGAACCATCCCAGGTAACCTGTTATTTGGATTTCCAAGTATGTCTTAACAGAACTTTCATTGTCGTTACTGATCCCCATGGGTCATAAACTAGCAACTAACATCTTATAAAACTCAATTGGGAATGATTATCTGTACAAGAAAGCAAGAGGAAAATATAAAATATAATATGCATACCACTAGGAAAACTCCACAATGAGTAAAAGTACAGGAAAAAAAAGAATAAATAAAAATTATAGAATCCCAAGTACTAAAATAAGATAACATCCACAAATACCCAAAGTATACAACTCACCATGTCCAATTCTCAACAAATGGATCCACCACACAGAGGTCCCTTCCCTATGCTCGAACCTCGAAGTTGAAAATCTACAAACACTCAATGTAAAAATGTAGGATGTGAGCCTATGCCTAGTATGATACCACCAATGATTCCCTAATATAATCTTAATAAATATTATCCAAATAAAATCATTCAATTTTAAAAATATATAGGATTTGACAATTAAAAATCATATTTAAAAAAACATACTATACATTTTCAATATGATATATAAAATATTCAAATCATACGGTTTACATTACAAGAGATGGAACATTTATAAAACAATGGATTATGTAAAACATTTAAATAAAATAATTTATATATATTTAGTAGGCTTGTAATGAAGTTCAAACAAACATTGGCATACATTTATATCTCAAATTAATATTAAAAATCCTGAAACATGGTCATCTTCTAAAAGGTAGAATAGTACTAACTAGCAATAGGATTACGATCAATCTATGTGAACTTATAAAACGTGTATACACACATCCCAATAACACTATCTAAAAGGAGACTCATCAATAACATATCAATGACGTGACCCATTGCATTTGTGTTTTAGAACATTGTCGTAGCGAAGTGCGTATCTGTATAAGTCTCTAACTACCTAAGGATTGTATGATCTCATATATGATTAGTGAACTATTATAAGACTCATTAAATGATGATCTATCCATTTATTCCATTCAAATTATTTGGATTTCATTACATTTAACACAAAATAGGGTTTTATTCCAAAACATTCATTTTTAGAAGATTAAAACATTGGTTTTCTATCAATAATTTTAACCCATTTTCATGAGATTGAAATCCATTAAAAAGTACCTTTATATTTTTTTCAATTAATATCGACAATTGAATTTTACAATTTAAATGAAAAATTTTCCATAAAATTCCTAATTTAAATCTAAAAATTTTAATCAGGTAGTTTCCTTAAACCCACCCCAATTCAATGGAATCAGGGGTTTCCATGGTTTTTGGCCAAAAACATTTCAAATATCCAAATTTTAATGGAATTGGATTCTATAAAAGATATATAAATCATCTATGAACATTTTTATTTAAATTCAAAAATTAAATAATCCAACTAATACAATAGTAATTAATTTGATAACACGAGATGGAAACACCTATAAATTCTGGAAGAATGAAACATTAAACGACACCCATGAACATGAATGATGGCGAAGGACACCTCAAAACTATACATAGAAGAATGATCCAACACCGTAAGACATAGATATGTCAATCCCAATTTGTTCCATTCAAATACCAAGAGGGTATTAATAGAGAAAATCAAAGAACAAGAGAGAACCCTTAGCCGAGAATCACACAACAAGAAAAAGAATATCCCAAGTCGTTTGTTCATTATGGATGTTGTTGAGTCTTCCTAATACGCACTGAATCATATCAGGATGAGATCCATTAATCATTGAAAAAATGACCAATGAAATCCACGGAACACATTACTTATGGTTGGGTGCGGGCTAAGTCCTGACCTGTCTCAAGGGGTTACGAAGTATAGGCCATGCTGGATAAACACACCAAAAAACCTATTGCATCAGGTTGAAACCCCGGTATTTGGTCCATACAAGAAGTATACATGAGGTAAATGACATGTACGCAATCATGGAATTAACACCACATTCACGACCTAAACATGCATCGTGTACACGACGTGAGCTTCGTGTAAATGATGTGTACCTGTTATGCAGTCTGCAATAATCCTAATAAAATCTCATAAAAGGGTTTTTAACCATAAGATATATTAAAAAGGAGGAAAATTTAACTGATCAATGTGACATGATGTTACACCTAATAAAATCTCATATACCTCAAATAATCCAAACATTATCATTAAAAAATATAATGCTTGGGCTACATGAATGAAAAAACTATATCTTCAGGACCATCATCAGACTATATCACCATTTCACACTGAACATGGACCCATTAACCTAATGAAAAACATATAAATAACCATAATCCCACTACTACGAACAAATAGTTTTACCACAATACTATATATTAAATTACAATACAATTAATTGTTAATTAAAATTTAAACCACTAGATAGGACACCAAAGTGAAAATGACATGAAAATAAGAAAAAGAGAATGAAATATGAATAATAGTTCTCGATGTATATTTTTGCCTCATATAATCTAACACAGTTATATGTATATGGATTTCTATAGAATGAAAATATTTTATTATTTCTCAATTTTATGATCTTGGATATTTTTTAACATTATTTAATTTGATTGATGATCTAAAAATAAATGAAAATGGATAAAATGATTATATTTTTTTAACAGCAAATATTTTATCAACTTTATAGTCAAATATGAGATAAAAAAAATCCCCATTAAACTAATAATAATTTAATCTTCTAAATTAAATCATTCACTTCATATTTATTAAATTTATTGAATGAGTTTCATAAATAAAAATTAATAACACATAAAGAAAACACAAATAGTATTTCACGATATTCACTCTATTATATTTCATGTTTTATAAAAACCACTAATGATTTCCCCATATTAAACATATTATAAAAATATTATTATTATATATAACTCAAAATATTTATCATTTTATTTAATAGAAAATTTGTTTGATTTAATCATTTGGGGAGATAAAATGAACTTCACAAGCATTAGCGAAACATAATTTGCAATATTTTCTACCTCGATTCTATAAATGATGATACATCAACATTTTTTGACTCTTTATTAATAGAAACATAATCCATGAAATAAAATCTATTGTTTTTTAATGAATTATCCCCCTCCTCCCACATATCATATCAGAAACATAAATAACACTAGGGAAAAGCGTAAAAAATTATTTATAGAAGAAGCCTTGTCAAAAATTCATGACTTTGTAAATACCCAATATATGATTATCCATGACTCAAATCCTGGGGAAAATCTTATACCTCGCCTAGGGAAAACATCCAATTTGTAGAAAAATCAATATGTTTGAAATTTTTCATGGGTTCTTAAATAAGATATATAAATTTTTTCTTTGAATATTGTACTTTTCAATTTATTAATATTAAAAATGACAAAAAATAAATAAATTTAATAGTATTCAATACAAATATGAATCTATGCTAATTGGGAAATTAGTAATTATTTAGAATCATCTAAATGTTTTAGTGATTATATACTATAGAATATTTTTACTCTTGCGTCTTTAAGGGTCCTAGAAACCTATAACCCAAAATATAAATATGATTCCCATTTTACATGGTAATATTTAATAAATTAGTTTTTCATAAATAATTTAATATATTTAATGGTGTTCATTACATAGAAATTCTATTTTAAAAACCCAATATACAATAAAAATATTTTAATTTAAAATGAATGTTATGGCCTTGTAATTTTATTAGATTGTTTTTATTAAAAATTATAATTATAATACATTGTATAATATAATTATAATTTAAATTAATTGGTAAACAATTTACTACAAATGAAAATATTAATCATTTTATGGTTATGTAAATTTAATCTGAAAATGAAATTTTATACATATTATGTGTTTTTATCTTAATAAATTTAATTAAACACTATTGGTTATTGATTTTAAGAATATTAGTTTATTATGTATTCATCTCATATTTTAATTCTAGTCTTGGGGTATGAAAACTCCATTTATAAGAAGAAAACATATTTCTTCAAAAATAAGTATCATCAAATTTTGAAAACACATTTTATAATTATATTTTTTCAATTTCTATAAATTAATTTCATAAAATTAAAATAAATTATTTCAATAAAAAAATATGTACAAAATTTTTAGGAAGTAAATGGAAATAATAATTTTTCAATGAATTGTCAAAAATAAATATTTTTATTAAACATTGATTTTCTGTTTACAATTTTTTCAGAGATAAATTTTTTCATAAATGAATATAATAGATTTACTAGACTTATTATTTTATTGTTAATACAATTTAGATCATTGAAAATATAATAATTTTATTAATTTATATAAATTCATTTTATAAATCAAAAATCATGTTCCTTAGAAAACAGATTCTCGACGAATCATAGGGTTTAATTTTAAATTAGAATACTATAAAATGAAGAATAAGATATGGAAAAAATGATTCTATATAATGAATATACATATTTAATATTTTTTAATAAGGTCATAGTATTTCATGGTAATAATGATTATTAAAAACTATAAAATTAAGTTAACATGATTTTTGTTAAATTGGTGTTTTCACAATACATGCACATATGATAAAATTAAAATTATAGAAAAAAGTTAATTTATTTAATATAATTAAAATTAAATTTTTATTAAATGTTTCAATATTACTTAATAATTCCCATTCTAATTTTAGTCTTAATGTATTAATTACCATGTTTAAAATATTTATCATGGTAAAATAAAAAATGATAATGGTGACTAACCTTTGATGTAAATGGAATATGAAATACATAAGAAATGTTACTTTTTTTAAGGATGATGTGTTCTATGATATTATCTTCCCTAAAAGAAATTCTTTAAAAAAAATTGGAATTCGGTTTGAGAGTGTGTCCCCATTATTTCATAGCTTGTGGTAAGTACAACAATAAAACTCATTCTCGCTAATAAAAGGGAACTACCACTACTATTTTATAAAAAATATAGGAAGAATGAGTTCTGAAAATACCTACAAAAATAAAAAATTTAAATTACATAACACATCCTATAGGACTAGGTTGGATAAAAATAACCTTATAGGATAAATATTTTATGTATAACAAAAGAAGAATTCTGAAAAAGAAGTACAATTTTTAATCGAGAGTTATCTTATTTCTTATTCCAAATTCATAAAATATTCAACAAATGTGATGAACTAATATCACCAGTATAATCCAAATATTTTTATTTTATTATTCTAATGGAATGTGATGTATTCACCTTCTCTCTCGTCTAATTTGAAACAAACCCATCTATTGTGTGTATGGTGGACAATCTCATCACAAAATGATGTTTTTATTTTAATATCAACACTTTTCATGGATTTATATAATAATTGATATAATTTGACTATAAATATATTATTTGAGATTGTATTATTGTATAATTATAATATCACATGTTCCTTCTTTCCTTTAAATAAATTATAAAATCATAGTGTGGCATGTGTGTATTTGTGGACTACCACCCCCATAAAGAAATGTGATTCAATTTCATTTTTAGTTTTACCTGGATGGTAATATAGATGGATATGAGGATTACATATTATTATTTATATTATATAATAATTATTAAATAATGTTAAAATATTATTTGATGGTATTTTTCAATCATTAATAAAATTAATATAGTGTCCATGCTTATGTAGGACCAACTGCCTCCTAGAATGGTGTAATTTATTTTTCTTTATCTAAGACTTATTAACGAATATGAATTTGTATATAAAGAATATATATGATATTTACATCGTGATTAAAATTTTGGAGATAGTAGATATAAAGTTGTTTAAAAGGGCCAAAACTACAAAACCAATACATTAATGAACAATGACGTCATCATCACATGAAATTGTGATTTTAATGAAGAATAAATGTATGTAAAGAAGATATATGTAAATAATAAATTTATTAATATATGTGAGTAAATTTTCTTAAATTTTTTATATTATATAAATATATTTTGAACAATACGATTGAACACATATGAAGGAATTCAGACCTCGTGAACGTCATTTTTTCTCGAATTTATTTCCATGAGACAAAGACTATAATCACCACTTATATAATTATTTTTATATATATACTAAAAACGAATGTATATTATGAGGATTATTCTTAAAATAATGTGGCTGTAAAAATCCATATATTTATAGTTCACAAATTGGGAAAATTATTCAAGAATAACCACTGTGTTAATCAATTTATAATACAATCTCATATTTATAAATATTTTTTTGATTAGGATACTGATAAGGAAAATACACGATCTACCTCTCAAGAATATCATTAATGTGATTATCCTCATGTAATTTTTAATTATCACATGGTTTCTATTAATCTTCCCCTCATTATATACTCTTGAGTCTAGATTCAATTTATAATGCAACTCATAATTTAATTATCACATCAATTGAAAATACATTTTTAACCATATCAAATTATCAAAAAATATTTCGAAAATAATTATTTTCATCAATCATTGATATTTATGTAATTTTTAATCATTTTTATTTGGTAATATTTTAAAAAATTAAACATATTTTAATAATAATAATGATGAAATTTTCACTTAGTAATATTAATCTAACTAGAATCCTTATTTTAAAAAAAGTGGAATGAATAAAATTATCAGTCATTATCACTACTAGATTCATTGAATATTAAATTATTGTTTTCCAAGAGAATATTCAAATAAAATTTATTGAGTTAAATTTAGAAATTCTTTATATTTTAGTAAATCGATTTTAATGTGGAAATAGTATATTTCATTATGAAAATTATCTATGTTTTATTTTAAAATAATTTTTTATTTAGGATGACATCTATTGATTATTCATATCCATATCCAATGGTAACATGATTAAAATTTACTTGGATTGTTTATGATTTTGTTTTAATTATCATTACATAACATGTACCTTTATTAAGGGTTATTCATTGAATAATTGGCATCATTTCATGAAACCCATTAAATATCCATGGGTTATGAAATGCTAAAATATATAAGAATCTAGTTTACTATCACATGATATGATAAAATTGATATTTTACATCTCATGTAACACATATGTATTATTTTCATTTTGTGATGGGTGATTGTATATTTTATATATCTCTCAAATTCATTGGGTAATGATGAATGCCTTATGAACTAAATAGGACACGAATAGGGAGTTATTATTATTTAGGGATGGATTTTGATAACCATGATAGTCTTGGGACTAATCATAAACTACAATGATGGTTTAGATAATAAATATCCCACTATGATAGTGTTGAAATTTTCCTCAAGTACTAATGAAATGATTATATGTGTTTATGTTTATGTACATAATGTATTCCTTATTCTATTATTATGTAATATTCTATCATGTTTATTTATTCAATCATTATGTATATCTTATGAACATCCTGGATTTTGGGGCTTACTCAGGATTATGATATCTTATATTCATTGTGTGGTATTCAATTATCATGTTAATGTTATAATAATCTTATTATCATGTTATGTTCATGTTATCATTAATATCTACTTTGTTTACCATTACCTAGGATGTAAGTTCACCTATTATTATGATTACACGACAGATGTTATAAAAATAGTATTGTTAATTATATGTCTAATAATAGTGATAGTTATGAAAAACATAGTGAGCAATGATTTAGTTCAATTATGAACTAGTACATTATGATTCTATGATTGAATTTATACTAGGGATATATGATTCTAGAGTTGATCATTATATTATGTAATTAATATTAATATATTAATATGTAATATCTAAGTTTTAAAATTAGGGTTCCCTATATTTGTATAAGAGTAATATTTAGTAAAATATTTGAATCAATTATGAGAGAACATTAGTGAGAAAACATATTATAATACTATATATAAGAGAAAGTAATATGTTATAATAATTAAAATATTTTTTATAGAAAATCATTATTGTTGGGATCGTAAATGTGGAATTTGTTTTGGAACCGAGTTACATAGTTGTAAAAACCCTAAATTGAGTTGGTTGAAAATAAATCTTCCATCATTACAGTTCATGGTGTCTCTGAATAGATGACTTGGGTTTTTTACATAATTTTCAAATATTTCTGGATTAATATATTATACGATTAATAAAAACATGCTCAAGGACCGTAAAAAATTAGTTTCTTATAAGAAAAGTGTCATGAACCGTCCTCGGGACCCATTTTGTGACTACCCCAAGCCCACCTTCAATAGTCTAGGGGATGGAGACTAGCACCAAAGGATTAAATCCCTAAAACTGGGAAGTCATTACCTTTATTAACTGAAAACACACAAAACATAGTGTGATCTAGAAGTAAACACTATGTAACGTTTTATAATAAAGAAGTGCTAGAAAGTAAAAGGGGTTGGAAATACAAGGACAATAAGAAATTAAAGGTGCAACTGAAAATAAAGTACAACTGAAGAAAAGTAAACCAGCTATTGGGTCATCCTCCATAGATTCCTACATGAAGGGTATGTACAGACAGCCTCCTCAGCCCAGCATTCCCATCAGCCTCATCCATGAACCGACTCATTGTATAGTACACCTCCAAGTACAGTCCAATCCTGTGACTCTGATCCTCAATCAGCGATGTCCTTCGTCTGCAACCAACACAACGAGGAGTGGGCAATGCCCGTGCAAGGGTTAGTATAACGATACTCAGTGGGGACCCCTAGACCCTCAATGTCTCTAAAATCCAATAAGGATAAATCAAAAAGTATTAAATCAACATATAACCCCACTTAGATATATTCCCATACATATACCTTAGTTATCAAGTAATCCATATCAATCAAGAGGTAAATGCAAATGTAACTGACTCAGCTCAACCAGGATTTTTATTATTGAAACCAAGACTAGTGGATAACTCATACTCTTTTGAGTACAGTGGGCATGGCGCCATAACTAGACGCTTTCCACTAACCTTGCTCTGCTGAGGTACTCCTCCTGTCGAGTATCGTGGGTCTTCCGTGCTCACACAGAGGTGTTCCCCATTATGGGTCTGCCACTAAATACTAGATGATCCCCCTTATAGTCGGTAGAGGTACTCCCCAAGTCGAGTACTATGGGTCTTTTTCCAACTACCAGGCGCTTCTCCACCATGGGTCTGTCGCCAACAACCAGGCACTCCCCACTGGGAAACTCGTTTCACTCCGAGTTTAATGGTCAAGCATTTGTCAGGTCTCAGCTATCTGCATGGTATTCGTACTACACTCGCTCGTCAGATAGTGTCTCCACATCTTCAAGGTGAAGACCACTTCTTCTAACTCCAGGTCATGGTTAGTGTAGTTCTGATAATGATGTCTCTACTGATGAGAACCATAATAAATCATTTCTATCTCTTGCATCAGGACACACTCGAGTCCATTCCCTAATGCGTCACAGTAGAATACGTACCCTACTCCTTTCTCTGGAATCCTCAAGATGGGGTCACTAGTCAGCCTCTTCCTCATCACTTAAAATATCTACTAGCATGCCTCCTACAACACAATGTGTTTCCCCTTCTTCGTCAAGGCTGATTGTGGTGCTACAACTCTGGAAAATTCTGGTATAAACCTCTGGTTGTAACCAGCCAATCCCAAGAAACTCTGCACTTCTGTCACACTCCTGAGTGGCTCCCAAGCAAGTACTGCCTCTATCATCACTAGATCCACTGCAACTCGAGCCTCCAAGATGACATATCCTAGAAAGTGAACCTCTCGGATCTAGAACTGGCACTTTGAGAGCTTTCCATAAAGCTGGTTCTCTCGGAGTGTGTCCATTACTTCCCGCAAATGGTTGGCATGCTCCTCCCCATTAGTCGAGTAGATCATAATGTTGTCGATTAAGACTATGAGAATGCGATCAAGGTATGGCTTGAAGATCCTGTTAATGAGTCCCATGAATACTACTAGAGTGTTGGTTACGCCAAAAGGCTTTACCATGAACTCCTAGTGTCCCTACCGACATCTGATGGTCGTCTTCTACGCATCCTCGTCTCGAACATTGAGATGGTGATAGCCAAATATGAGGTCTATCTTCAAGAACCACCGTGCTCCCTTTAGATGATAAAATACGTCTTTAATCTTTGGGAGTGGGTACTTGTTCTTCACGGTCATCTAGTTCAGGTGACGGTAGTCGACACAACGCCTCAAGCTCCGATCTTCCTTCTTGGAAAACAGAATCAGGGATGCCCAGGGAGAAACACATGACCGGATGAATCCCTTCCCCTATAAGTCACTAAGTTGTACCCACATCTCACGAAGCTCAGCGGGAGCCATTCAATATGCTGATATAAATATTGGTGTCATCCCGGGGTACATGTAAATGTAGAAGTCCACCTCTCAGCAATGAGGTAGTCTTGGAACATCATTAGAGAAAACACCTGTGTACGAGTCCACCACTACAGGACAACTCAGACTCTCCACATCAACAGCTCTGAGGGTAAACCAGACCAACTGATGAGTGATCAGTTTCACACTCCTCCGAGAAAGTCCGTCCTACGCTGCAAAAGAATCCCTTCTCATTGTTGAAGGTGAATATCGCCTCATCTGTGTGGACACACCGCACATTTCACCTAATACAGTCGTCTGAGCATGGACAACATATACCCAATCCATACCCAAGATGAAATCGTAAGGCCACGATGCCCCTATGATGAGATCCCACCCAAGCTCTAGCCTCCTAGTGTAAACTCACATAGCCGGCACTGGTGCGTATTCTTCGAGTCTGTTACCGTAGGAGTTTCTATCTATTAGGATAGAGCCAACGACTCCATCGGAATCTCCAAGATCCGAATTAGGGCAGTGGAAATGAAGGAGTGACTAGAACCGGTGTCTATAAGAACTTCAGCTATGATGGAGTAGACAAAGATCATGCCTCGAATCATCTATAGAGATCCTTGATTGTAATCTTCATCTACCTAGAGCTGAGCTCTCCCCTATCCACAATCTCAATGGAGACCACCTCAAACGATTCTATGTCTCATCCTGGTCGGTCCTTCGACCATCTTCTGATCATCCGAATGGTGGGTCGGATGGTCATGAGCCATGTGACCATGCCTGCTGCCTGAGCAACATTTTCCAGTACTAGAATGTCTATATTGGTATCCACTCTGGGTTCCCCGCACAAAAGATCCTGAGTCGTGCGGTCATCCACCTATAGGTTTGGTCCTCTTGGACCTCTACAACATCTGTTTATTCCAACTGTAGAAGACTCCGCTACATGTCGACTAGCGGTGGGTCTCACTACTGGAGGCTGCTCAGCATGGATGCTCTCCAATAATAGGGCTCGCTTCAACACCCCTGCCTACATCGTGATGCTGAGGGAGATCATAGAAACCCTGATCTCTCACCTGAGACCCTGCTCAATGGTTCGGGCCCTGAAGAATGGCTCTCGTACCGTATCAATGGAGTAGCATGAGAGGTCATTGAACCTCACTGAGTTCGTATCTATAATCATGATACCCTGTTGTAGATGTCATAGCTCCGGAATCCGTAGTGAACGTAGGGTGGCTGGGATAAAATCCTCCCTGAACAAGCTCTCGAATTATTCCCAGAGAATTGTCACTTCGTCATGCACCTGGAGTATCATCCTCAACCATCTGCATCTTTCTGCCTAAAAGAGACTCACAGTAATGATCACTATGAAGCTGGCTGGTGTCTCTACCTGTTTAAAGACTTTCACCGTAGCCTCCAACCAATCCTTAGCCACATGTGGGTCCATCCCTCCCCTGATCCTGGGTGGCCACTGGCACTAGAACATGTGAAATGCGATCAAGTGGCATGCATCGTCTGTAGCTGGGGCTGGTGGCATCAGTGGCTGAATAGGTAGTCGTACCGCTGGTGCCTTCGCTGGAATAGGACCCCGCACTAAGGCCTCGTCGCTCGGTGGGATATACGTGTGTACAGATCTCGGGGCTCTAGCTGGTCATCCTTGGTGAGGTATCCTGAAAGAAACAGATGTGACACGGTTAAAAGACTATACCTAGTGAGCTTACCTGGTTGAGATGCCTTAACGAAAACTTTTGAAAACACACATGCAATCAGTGTTTTTATGCACTTAGTTGGATATCAGAAGTATGGGTCCTGGGGTATGGATACGATGGACGCCATACCAACACTGGACTCCCTGAACTGAGAACCACATTCAGTACCCTTAACACTATTTCTTCGTAGAAATGAAAGATCAGAGTCCTACGTTCTGTGGTATTACGGACTCCTCTGATACCAATTTTTCACGACCTGTCATCAGGACCCGTGTCGTGACTACCCCAAGCCCTCCTTCCATAGGCCATGGGCTGGAGAGTAGCACCAATGGAATAAATCTCTAAAATTGGGAAGGAATTGAATTTATAAATTATAAACACACACAGAAAAGTATAAAATAGAATCCAAACACTAAGTAAAACAATATAAAAATGAGTACAGAAAATTAATGTTTTCTGGAAATATAAGCCCAACTGTAAAGTACATGTACAACTATAAAGGGTCAAAAATAGCTGAAAAGTGTAAAGAAACTCTTGGATCATCCATCATAGAACCTACATGAAGGGTATGTACAAATAGCCACCACAGCACTACACATCTGTCTGTCTCCTCCGTGTACTTTAAAGCCATGTTGTCCACCTCTGGGTATCGTCAAGTCCTGGTCCACTTAGCCTCGGTCAGTGATGTCCATTGTCTGCAACCAACAAAAATTGGTGAGGGAATATTCCATGTAGAGGGTGAGTATAACGATACTCAATAGGTACCCCGAGACCCTCAAGGTCTCACAATATCCAAAAAGGATAAACCAAAAGGCATGAAATCAATAGATAACCTCACATAGGTGTATTCCCACACATATACAAATGTTACTAAGTAATCCATCTCAATCATGATGTAAACACAAAATTTACTGACTATTCTCAACCAGGATTTTTATTCACATTGTCAAAACCACGACTGCTAGAGAAATAATCCACTGTCGAGTACAGTTGGCTTGCCACCACAACCAAGCACTTCCCACTAACCATGGACCGATGAGGTAATCCTCATGTCAAGTACCCTGGGTTTGTCGCGCTCACACAGAGGCACTCCCCAATATGGGTTTTCCTCCAATCACCAGGCACTCCCCCTAATAGCTTGTAGAGTTACTTCTCATGTCGGGTATCGCGGGTCTGCTGCCAACTACCAGGAACTCCTCTATCGTGGATCTTCTGCCGACTACCAGACACTCCCAATTGGGGATGTCAAATCACACCGAGTCGAATCGGTCAAGAAGTCGTTAGTTCTCAGTAAGCTACTAGGCCCTTGAACACAGCTTGATAATATATGGGAGGGTCAGCTCCATGAGCTACTGGTCAATACACCAACTGTCACGAAGTCCCACAAAGAAGTATCTCAAAGGTCCACCTTGTCATAGGGTTCTCAAAACAACAGACGATGCATCAATCAAACGCCTGGTCTGTGAGTAATTATCTTTTTAGTCTCTGTGGCCCAGTTGGATTCATGTACGATCCAACCTGACTGTATCTCAACACTACATCAAACCGCAGTGGGATATACTCAATGAGACCATTATGATCCCAGAAAACTAGTGTCACTGTCATATTGTCAAATGGTCTTTCGGTGCCAAAGATATGGAAAGAAGAAGTAACAGTCAGTAATGGGCATGGGCCCGGACTGACCCAGTCGGACCGACTCGGCCCAATCCAGACTAGGCTGACCCGGTATGGGTCGACCCGGTCAGACCCCTAGGTTTGGCCCGATACGCTGGACACGACCCAGTGGACTGCGGGGGAGGTTCGGCCTAGAGGTCACCGCATAGGCAGCTCGGCCCAGAGGCTGGGGTCGGTTTGGCCAGCACTAGGTGGGGTGCAGCTCATCCCGGAAAGAAGAGTATGTTCAACTGGAGACGTCGTGAAGGAAACCTTGCGCTGGCTTGGGTGGCCGGTGCGGCTTGGCCGGTTCGGCCGGGATCCGGGGCGCGGGCATGTCGCGCGGGGCGTGGGAGGGGAGCGGGTCGGCTGCGTAGGGCGTGGGAAGGCCAGAAGGGCACCGTACATGTCACCGGTAGGGCATGCGGGGCGCCGGCTGGGCATTGGCAGGCTGGCAAGGCACCGGCCAGGGCACTGGTAGGGCTCCAAGAAAGGTGTTGGAAGGGCACGGGGAGGCCGCACTGGGTGCGGGCAGGCCCGCAGGGCGTCGGGTAGGGCGCGGGCAAGGAACATGGGGCGTGCGCAAGGTGCTCGGTGCGCTGGCAGGCCGGCGGCCTGTGGAAGCCGGGCAGGCCATTTCGGCGTGGGCTGACAGTGTTCGACCGGGAACATCGATGCACCGCAGGAGCGGCGTGGTTCGTGGAAGACACTGGTAGTGCATCCTTTGTCATTGCCACGTTTTTTACCTCGGTGATTCTTTGAAAAACACTACTAGATCGAAGATTCAACGGAGGATGTTAGGACATGTTAGGTTGGTCATCATCCTCAGCGTTTAAGGAGGTATCAAATGGCTCATCATGAAAAGTAGATGAACAATAACACGTCCGCAAACTAATCGTTTATGACCGTTTCAGAGGATAAGAAAATGTATAAAATCATCATCTAATAAACCCCCAACCTAGATTTTCCGGCATCGAAGTTGAAGTTTCATAATGAAGAAGAAGTCACCCATCATTCATCACGTCCACCACAGACTCCTAATTCTGAGCTTCGTCGTCTCTGGAAGACGCTCTACATCTGTAGTATCTGAGGAACGAAGTCAAATAAGAACTATCACCAGCGTTCTTCATTTGAATAACACTCTATTCATTATTCATTTGGAGAATGGTTCTTTGTTGTGAGATTTCTCCCAATGATCCTCAAATCCTCCTTTTTCGACAAATGAAAAGTCAGCCCCTCCAAATAAAAGATTTTATTTTATTTTAGATTATTGAGTTTAAAATTCATATAGTTGCGTTTAATTAAATGAAATGACTCGTTTAATTAATGGGGTTGAGTTTGAATAATAATCTATGTTTTGGAACAACAATTCAGAAGTGGGGAATTAATTAAATAACTCAGCCCCAACTAGCAGTCGCTGGCATGCCTTCTTGCATCCTTCCAGTGCCTCGCGCGGCCTGTTGGCACCCTCCCGGCCTACCCGTGCTCTGTGCGGCCTGCCCGCGCCCTTCCGGGGCCCCGCGCACACTTCCGGCGCCCGACACACCCTACCGGTGCCCTGCCTTCCTACCCGCACCCCGTGCGACCTGCCCGCGCCCTTCCTCCACCCTGCACGACCTGCCCGCGCCCCGACTCCTGGTCGAGCCAGGCCGTCCCCCCGAGCCAGCCTGCGGTTTCCTTTGCGGTGTCGCAGGCGAAACCGGTTCAACTTTATGGGTCGACCCACGCCCCACATGGTGTTGGTTGAACCGGCCCCGGCCTCCGGGCTGACCCTCCGACACGGCGACCACTGGGATGAACCACCCCGCAATCCACTGGGCCAGGCCCATTAGACTGGGCCGAACCTAGCGGGTCTGACTGGGTTGACCCAGACCAAGTCCGCCCAGTCTAGTTTGGGCTAATTACGTCCGACTGGGTTAGACCGGGCCCAGGTTCATTGCTGACCGTTACTTCTTTTGGCCATTTCATTTGCACCGGACGACCGTTTGGAGAACCATTAGCAGCGCTGGTTTTCATGGATCACAATGTTCCCTTTGAGTATAACCCACTGGAGTTTGGGGTAATGTTGAGATACAGTCATGTTGGATCATATATGAATCCAACTCGGCCCAAGGGACTAAAAATCTTATAACTCACAGACAGGGTGTCCGATTGACATGCTTTCTATTGCCTTTAGACCCCTATGATGAGGCAGACCATTGAGATACTTATTTGTGGGAATTCATGACAGTTGGAGTATCGACAAGTAGCTCGTGTAGCAAACCCTACCATAGACGAGTGAGTGGTGTACAGAGACCTTGTAGCTGGCTGAGACCTGATGACTCCTTGACTGATTCAACTCAGAGTGATTCGACTAGCCCAGGGGGGGCACCTGGTAGTTGGCGGCAAAACCACTACGGAGTAGTGCCTGGTATTTGGTGCCAGACCTTCAGTACTCGATAGGTGGAGTACCTTTGCAGGCTATTAGGGGGAGCTCCTAGTAGTTGGCGGATGACCAATAGTGGGGAGCGCCTCTGTATGAGTGCGGAAGACCCATGATACTCGACAGGAGAAGTACCTCAGCAGTTCAAGGTTGGTGGAAAGTGCCTGGTTGTGGCGGTAGGCCTACTGTACTCGACAGAGGAGGAGTTTTCCAGTAGTCGTGGTTTTGACAATGTGAATAAAAATCCAGGTTGAGCTGAGTCAGTAGCTTTTTTGTTTCCCTCATGATGGATATGAATTACATGATAACATAGGTATATGTATGGGAATATACCAAGGTGAGGTTATCTCTTTATTTCATACCTTGTGGTTTATCCTTGTTGTATTATGTGATAACTTGAGGGTATCAGTATCCCTACTAAGTATCATTATACTCACCCATACACGGTATGACAACCATGGTTTTATTACAATCTTAAACATGATTTATTACATAAAACTTCACTTCACACAACAATAATATCGAGAGGTTTAGTGTCTTTAGTGCTTAGCATCATTACATAAATACTGAAAACATTAAAATGCAACATCTTTATTGAAAAATTCCTTTACATGACCACTACATTCTCTCATACTTAGCATTGCATGGGATAACCTGAGGACATGTATAAAAATAGGGTGAGCTATAAAGCCCAGTAAGGGAATACACATATAATAACATGAGGAGTACAATACATGTTAGACAATAGGCATATCAATAGAGCACAATAGAAACCTAAACATAATGGCATGATAAAGCATGATAATCATAATATGGGAATGTTGCAGCAACACTTATCATGGAATTAGCATGAGCCATGGCTCATTGCACATAGAGCATGAGAAAACCCTCATTGCACATGAAGCACGAGTAAAAACTTTTTGAAATTTAAATATAATGAGTAAAAACTCATTGCGCATGACGTATCATGATTCTATACTTTACCCAATGCATTGGAGTGCTATAAGGGCGCACCCTTCTTAATCATTTCATTTCACGCATAAGTGTGCCACATGGATCATAAAATATGGATTCATAAAACATAATCATTTATTACAAGATAAAGGAATGTGGAATTAATACAGGAAAATTTATAATCAATAAGTAAATGTGCATAAAAGTGAATACCCTTAATGAAGAAATGGGCATGGTATTCACTACACGAGGACATTGTCTTAGAACATCAGTGCGATTTCAGCAGCGTAATGGCGTGGCATAAGAATTCATAAAAATGGTTGATAAGAGAAAAAGGGGTTCCTCATCATATTTATATGTAATGGACAGTAAGGAGGTCATATAGATACCTGTCCCAACAATTGTAATGGAATTTAGATTCATGATACATAAGTATTGCTTGAATGTAAAAGAGGAGAGAGAAGTTCTTTTTGGAATTTTGGCATAGTAACAGGTGTACATGGGAGGAATTTAATGAGAGAGAAAGGGGTCTTACAACATTCAAACATAAAAATGGAAGTATGAGGGAGGATCAAAACCATACCCCAAAATTCATAATCAAAATTAAAAGGGCAAAATAAATTAATGAAAATTGGAAAAAATGAGAATGGAAGAAGAACACTTACTTGGATGTGTGCTTCCAAAGGCTTGAGAGAGGCTTGAGAGAGGCTTATTGGGAGCTTGGGGCACCTTGGGAGGATTCTAGAGATATTAGGGCAGAGGTTGGACTAACTCCAAAGGTTTTGAGTGAGGAGGAAGTGGGATCTCGGGTGGGTTTATATAGGAAATGTGAAGGAATTCTTTATTATTTAGGATTGGGACCCCTTATATTAAATTAATCCAAACCACAAACCATCCCATGGTTTTTACCCATGTTTTTTGGTAAAGGGAAGTGGAAAAAAATATTTTATAATGCCAATGTCCAAACTTCTTAAAATATTAGGGTTGATTATGTGGAGGTGAGTCACACTCCCATGGAAATTAATTTAAAAAGGCAATGTGGTTAATAAGTAATGGGGGGTCCATTGATGATTTGAAAAGTAAGTCAAACAAACCAAAAATCACATTATTTTAATGGTAAAACATATATTGACCAAAAATAAATATTATAGTATTTTATTACATAACTATTGGGTCATTATGATCTAATAAAACACATTATATATTTAAACGGTATTTAATTTTTACCCAAAAATTTGACTGTCTGAGAAAATTAGAAAAAATTCACCATTTGATAATTTCAACATCCTGATTACAGAAATAACATTTATTTCATGTAAATTTTTTTCTAAATATGTTAATTTTCACTTTTAAAATACAAACTGACATTTATCAAAAAATCAAGGGTTTTGACAGAAACGGCTTTCAAACCTTAATAAAAATTACAATTTCATTCATAAAATTATAAGATCATTTAGATTTAATAAAAATTAATTTAAAAATAATAATAATATTTTATTAAAATATTATTTAATTCAAAAATCCCTTAATTTAATAAAATATAATTCTTAATTAAATAATAACTAAAAACATTATTTGTACTTGATAAAATTATTTACAATGTATCAATAATGACAATAAAGTATATACATTATTATATACAAAAAACTAGTGTACATGAACATAGTACTATTGATTCATTAAATATCTCCTTAAAACATCCGCATAAGACCTAAGGGTAAGGTGTGTGATGGTGACAGATTTTTGGGGTGGCTTGGATTACATCGCTCGAGTGGTAATTTCTTTCAACTTCTACTTTTCCCGTAGACGGTCCTGTTAGTGATTGACATGATCAAGCTCAGCTTGGGCTTGGTCAAGTGCAAAGCCCAAGGATGCCAACATTTTTCCGAGCTCCGACAAATGGGCTTCGTATGGGGAAATTCTACTGGATGAGGTCATCGCTTCCTTTGTCTGAGTAAATTTGGATTTGTTAATGTTCTATATTTATACTAATCATGTGATGACTGTTCAATGACTACATTAGCAACGGTCAAAATTCTTCACATAAAACCAAAGATGTTGACTTTTTATATAAACATAAAGAGACATTTAATTTGATCAAGATGGATATCCATTAATGATACTTTGGGTCATTACAATATTCCCCCTTAAGAAATTTCTCCCTATAAATTTTCCTTTTCCCACACTAAAACAAATGCGGGTAACTCAACATCATCATTTCATCCGATTCCCAAGTCACTTTTTCAAGCTTGTGGTTTCTCTGCAACACCTTGATGAGGGGCAATGTCTTATTTCGTAGAACATTTTCTCTATGATCTATGATCTTCACTGGTTGCTCCTCATAAGAAAGATCATCTTCCAATTGTACCACCTCAGAAGAGAGTACATGTGAAGGGTCCGGTATGTACTTCATTAATAATGATACATGAAAGGCATCATGAACATTGGCCATTGTATGTGGAAGTGCATGTTGATAGGCCACAACCCTAACACGATCAAGAATCTCGAAGGGGCTGATGTACCTTGGACTTAACTTCCCTTTCTTTCCAAAACTCATGAACTTCTTCCACAGAGATATGCATAGAAAAACCATGTCTCCAACTTTAAACTCAAGGTCCCGTCGAAGGTTATCTTCATAACTCTTCTGTCGACTCTGGGATGCCTTGATATGCTGCTGAATGGTTTTCACCTTCTCCACAATTTCCTAGACCATTTCTAGTCCATGTATCTTACGTTCACCGACCATATCCCAACATGCCGGTTTTCTGCACCTTTCCCATATAGGGCTTCATATGGTGCCATTTCGATACTTGTGTGTAAACTGTTATTATAAGGGAACTCAACCAGAGGAATATTTTGATCCCATCCTCCTTTAAAGTCCATTGAGAACACAATCAACATTTCCTCAACTGTTTGGATAGTCTGCTCAGATTGGCCATCAGTTTGAGGATGATAGGCTGTACTGAAGTTCAGTTCAGAATTCAGAGAATGTTGAAGGCTCTTCCAAAACATAGAGATGAATCTTGGATCTTGTTCAGACACAATAGATAGTGGTACTCAATGCAACATTACCACTTCCCTGATATATATCAGTGCCAGTTGATCCAATGAGAAATCCTCCCGAATAGCAATGAAGTGTGCAGTCTTTGTAAGACGATCCACAACATCCCAGATTGCATTGTTTCCATTGGATGTCCTTAGAAGTCAGGTGAAAATGTCCATGGTGATGTTCTCCCATTTCCATTCTGGAATGGGAAATGGTTGCATCATCCCCTTAGACTTATACCTTTCTGCCTTCACTTGCTGGCACACCAGGCACATTGATGTATATTCAGCGATCTCCTTCTTCAAATTATCCCACCAAAATTTTTCTCAGAGATCTCGAGACATCATTTTTCTCCCTGGGTGAATAGAGAAATTTTAACTATGTGCGTCATCCAAAAGTTCCTTCTTTATATCCAGACTTGATGGAACACATAGTCTTTTCCCAAACCACACAATTCCTACTTCATTAACATTAAACTCTGAGGATTTCCCTTTTTTGATAGCTTCCACATTTCCCTGAATTCCCACATCATCATTTTGAGCATCCTTTAACCTTTACAAAAGAGATGGTTGAGCAATCATTTATGAATGGATTAATTATGTTCCCTTATTTATGATTCCCAGGTCCATATTCATCAAGTCTAAGAAGATTTTATCCTTATCAATTCTCATCATTGATAGAATCGCTGGGTCCTTTCTACATAGGGAATCTGCCACCTTGTTGGCTTTCCCATGGTAGTAATGTATTGAACAGTCATAATCCTTGATGAACTCTATCCATCTTCTCTAGCGCATATTATGATCTTTCTGTGTGAATATTTATTTTGACTCTTGTGGTCAGTATATATCTCACATTTCTCTCTATAGTGATAATGCCGCCAGATTTTCAAGGAAAAGATCACAGCCGCCAACTCTAGATCATGTGTTGGATAGTTTTGCTCATGGATTTTCAACTCCCTTGAGAAATAGGATATCACTTTATCGTTCTCCATCTGCACACAACCTAAGACCTTCTTTGAAGCATCACTGAATACCACAAAAAGGTCCCCACTTGTGGGTAAAGTGAGCATGGGCGCAGTGATAAGCCTATTTTTCAACTCCTTGAAGCTTTATTCGCATTCAACACTCCAAGTGAACTTTACTCCCTTTCGAGTTAGCTTGGTAAGAGGGTTGGACAATCGTGAGAAATTTCTCTGAAATCGTCGATAATATCCAGATGACCCCCAGAAGCTATGGATATTCGTTAATGATGTTGGCCTCGGCCATCCCCTCAATTGCATCTGTTTTGGAGGGATCCACAGATATCCCATTGCTTGTGATGATATGGCCCACGAATGAGACCTCCTTCAACCAGAACTCACACTTGCTGTACATTTCATAGAGCTTCTCCTTGCACAAGGTATCTAGTACAGTTCTTAAATGGTCCTCATGATCCTCTTTGGTTTTGGAGTATATTAGAATATCATCTATAAAGACTACCAAAAATTTGTCTAGGTAATCTATAAAGACTCTATTCATCATGTCCATGAAGATTGCTGGAGCACTGGTGAGTCCAAAAGGAATTACTATGAATTCATAGTGACCGCATTTTCTACGAAAAGAAGTCATGGGGATATCTTCCTTATTCACCCTTACTTGATAATATCCTGACTGCAAGTCCACCATAGTGAATTATTGTGATCCACGCAGCTGATCAAACAAGTCATCGATCCATGGAAGAGGATACATGTTCTTTATCGTGAATTTTTTAAGTTCACAATAATCGATGTAAAGCTGCATTGACCCATCCTTCTTCTTGACAATGTGGACCGGTGAACCCCATGGTGAAGCACTTGGGAATATAAACCCTTTATCCAGGTTCTCCTATATTTGTTTCTTCAGCTCTTCAAGATCATAAAAATACAATCTATATGGAGTCTTGGATATTGGTAATGCTCCAGGTATAAGTTCAATTGAGCACTCAACATCTCTTCTAGGAGGAAGGCCAGGCAGTTCCTCGGGAAACACTTCAGTGAATTCCCTCAAAATAGGCATTTCTTCAAGGATGGTTTCTTCCTTTGACTCAATCTTCTGATCTAGAAACGTGTGCTCATAGGTCTGTAATATCCATGCATGAGATGAAGGAGCTAAAGGAGAATCATCTTCCTGCTTAGACTTGTAAAGAATCAGGGGTCGATTCTCCATATGGAGTGTGATTTCCCTCTCCCGACAATTTATGTTGGCACTATATAAGGAAAGCCAATCCATGCCACGAATTGCATCAAATTCCACCAGAGGGAGTATGATGAGGTTCACTGAGAAATTCAATCCACAGATTATAGTAGGGGAGGACTTATATTCATGGGATACAATGATTGCCCCATTTTCGGTACTCACTGACATCTTCACTTCCACAATTTGTAGTGGTGCTGGGATTCATCTACTAAACTTTTGAGATATAAATGAATGTGTAGAACCTGAATCAAAAAGAACATTTTCTATTCTTGAATGAATAACTTGCGTACCTTTCACCACTTCGTTGTCGGGGTTCACTTTGGCAAAAGTGAGGGAAAAAGCTCTTCCTTGCTGCCTTGAAGGTTATTGGTTACCTTCGAAAACCCTTGGGTTAGGGAACTGATTTGAAAAATGACCCGGTTCATTGAATTTTTATCATTGAACAACGCGTTGAGGTTCTAACGGAGCATTCCTATCCTCTGTCGTAGCAGCAGGTCTTTCTTCCTGACAGTTAACAGCTAGGTTCCCTTCTCTTCCACACCTGAAGCATTTCCTCGTGCCCTTAAGTCAATTTCAGGGGTGCTTCATTCCGTACTTTTGGTAAGTGGGTGATGGATCTTCTTAGCACCATTGGATTTATTCATTGGAGTGCCAGCATTGCAGTCCACCTTACACTTCTTGTCCCCATGATACCCCTATGATTTTCCAATAACCATTTTGACCTTGAGGGAACATCAGACAATTTCCTCATACATGTCATATTCACGGATCGCTAATGCTTTCCGTAGGCTAGGCTTCTGCCCACCAAAGAAGATGTCAAATTTTCATTCAGAGTAACGACAAATCCGAAAGCATACCATGCAAGCCTTGTGATGTTTTCCTCGTAAGATCAAACAGATTCTTCTTCTTTTTTCTTAAGGGAATGTATGTCCATTTCCATCTTATACCGGAGGTTGCGTGGAAAATATTTATCGAAAAACATCTTCCGGATATCCTTCCATTCCAACACCTCGATCTCCTCCTCAGGCTTCATAATTTTGATCAACGTCCACCATTGATCAGCTTCACCCTCCATAGGATAAGAAGCCAGGAGAACCTTCTCTTTTTTAGAACATTGAAGGATAGATAATATATTTTCAATGGAGTTGATCCATTGTTCTCCAATCGTTGGATAAGATGATCAACTAAAACTAGGAGGCCTTTGTCTCATTAAGCTCTCGATAGTGACTTGTTATTTCTTAGTGGGGTTTAAACGTTCCTCTTGACCCGTGATTCTATTAAAATCTTGAGTTAGTTGAGAAAGAAGCGTGACAAAGTTCACGATTCCCGCTCTCATTGGATTGGTCATCTCATTAGTACAGTCATCACAATGATCTTCACATGTGTTATTAGCCCGAGTCCTCCTATTACAGGCCATTGGTTGGAATAAAAGGACAGTTAGGGGTAACACGTAACAATTAATCCAAAGACAAAAGTTGATGACTTCTAAATGAACTTTTATTTCCTTAACTCATGAGTCTATAGGCTTCAATCTAGGCTTTTCTTGATTTACTTTATAACATATATTCTTAGGGGAATTTTTTCTAATTCCCTTAATAAGTGTTCATACTATGATTTTGAATTTTTTAAAACATATCCCCCGGGAGTGTCATAACCAAGAGTGTAGCAAGGCCCGTTGTCGTGCACTAGTTTACATTTGAGTCTAGCTCAATGCGGTGTTTTTGGGTCTTACCCCTAGGATACATCTGTGCCAGAGCCACCTCTACCTGCTGGTATCCAGACAGGGATGTATTTGTTTGATAAACCCCTTACTCAGTACTTTCCAAAACATAGGGATGTTTTTATTATACATTGTCTTGTGTCTACGGTTTTACTAGGGTTTTCTAATCCTAATCCCCAAAATAACCATACCTATCATTTGATACCAACTATGACAACCCTTCTTTTTAATAAAAACATAAACATGATTTATTAAATAAAAATTCACTTGATAAAACAAGAATATCGAGAGGTTTAGTGTCTTTGGAGCTTAGGATCATTACATAAAAACATAAAACATGAAAATACAACATCTTTATTGAAAACATCATTTACATGACCACTACATTCCCTCGTACTTAGCATTGCATGGAATAACCAGAGGACATGCATAAGAAAAGGGTGAGCTATAAATCTCAGTAAGGGAATACACATGGAATAACATGAGGAGTACAATACATGTTATACAATAGGAATATCAATAGAGAACAAGAGAAACATGAACATATTGGCATGATAAAGCATGATAATCATAACATGTGAATGTGGCAACAACACTTAACATGGAATTAGCATGAGACGAGGCTCATTGCACATAGAGCATGAGTAAAACCTCATTTTAAATAAAGTAAGAGTAAACCCTCGTTGCCCTTGAATTAGCATGAGTCAACAATCATTGCACATGACTTATCATTATACTATACTTTACCCAATGTATTTGACTGCTATAAGGGCGCACCCTTCTTAAAGATTTCATTTCAGGCATAAGTGTGCCACATGGATCATAAAACATGGATTCAAAAAACATAATCATTTATTCCACGATAAAAGAATGTGAATTCATACATGAAACATTATAATCAATAATTAAATGTGCATAAAGGTGAATACACTTGATGGTGAAATGGGCATGGTATTCACTATACAATGACATTGGCTTAGAACATCGGTGCGATTTCGGCAGCGTAATGGTGTGACATAAGAATTCATAAAAATGGTTGATGAGAGAGAAAGGGGTTCCTCATCATATTTACATGTAATGGATATTATGGAGGTCATATAGATACATGTCCCAAAAATTGTAATGGAATTTAGATTCATGATACAAAAGTACTGCATGAATGTAAAGGAGGAGAGAGAAGTTCCTTTTGGAATTTCAGCATAGTAAGGGGTGTACATGGGAGGCATTTAATGAGAGATAAAGGGGTCTCCCATCATTCAAACATAAACAGGGCAGAATGAGGGAGGTGTGAAACCATACCCCAACACTCATAATAGAACTTAAAAGGGAAAAAAAACTTAAAGAAAATTGACAATAATGAGAAAGGAAGAAGAACCCTTATTAGGAAGTGTGCTTCCAAAGGCTTGAGAGAGGCTTGAGAGAGGATTCTTGAGAGATTGGGGAACCTTGGGAGGATTATAGAGAGAGTAGGGTAGAGGATGGAAGAACTACAATGGTTTTTATTGAGGAGGAAGTGGGGGATTGGGTGGGTTTATATAGGAAATGTGAAAGAATTCATTATTATTTAGGTTTGGGACCCGTTATATTAAATTAATCCAAAACACAAACCATCCCATGGTTTTTGCCCATGGTTTTTGGAAAAGGGAAGAGGGGAAAAATATTTTATAAGGCCAAAGTCCGAACTTCTTAAAATATTAGGGTTTCTTATGTGGAGGTGAGTCACACTCCCATGGAAAATAATTTAAAAAGAAAGGTGTTTAATAAGTCTCGAGGGGTCCATTAATGCTTTGAAAAGTTATCCAAACAAACCCAAAATCAAATTATTTTAATGGTAAAACATATATAAGCCGAACATAAATATTATAGTATTTTATTACATCACTATTGGGTCATTATGATGTCATAAAACAAATTATATATTTAAACTGTTTTTAATTTTTACCCAAAAATTTGACTGTCTCAGAAAATTATGAAAAACTCACCATTGGATAATTTCGACGTCCTGATTCCAGAAATAACATTTATTTCATCTAAATAATTTTCTAAATATGTTAATTTTCACTTTTAAAATAAAAACCGACATTTATCGAAAATTCACAGGTTTTGACAGAAACGGATTTCAAACCTTAATAAAAATTACAATTACATTCATAAAATTATAAGATCATTTTTGTTTAATAAAAATTAATTTAATAATAATAATAATAATTTATTAAAATTTTATTTAATTCAAAAAACCCTTTAATTTATTAAAATATTATTCTTAATTAAATAATAACTTAAAACATTATTTGTACTTTAAATAATTATTTTCAATGTATCAATAATGAAAAAAAAGTATATACATTATTATATACAAAAAAAATAATGTACATGAACATAGTACTATAGATTCCTTACATAACCCCTTAAAATAACCGCATAAGACCTCAGGGTATGGTGTCTGATGGTGAAAGACTCTTGGGGTGGCTCGGATAACATCGCTCGAGTGGTAATTTCTATCAACTTCCACTTTTCCCGTAAACGGTTTCGTTCAAGATTGACATGATGAAGCTCAGCATGGGCTTTGTCACGAGCGAAGCCCAATGATTGCACCTCTTTTCCGAGCTCTGAAAAATGGGATTCGTATGGGGAAATTATACTGGATGAGGCCATCACTTCTTTTTTCTGAGTAAATTTGGATTTGTTAAAGTCATATATTTATACTAATCATGTGATCACAATTCAATGACTATATTAGCAATGGTCAAAATTCTTAACATAAAACCAAAGAAGTTGACATTTTATATAAACATAAAGAGAAATTTAATTTTATCAAGAGGGATTTCCATTAATGAAACTTTGGGTCATTACACAAGGGCTATGCTCACACCTCGTTGTATTGGTTGTAGACTACAGACAATGCTGACCGAGGCTGAGTGGACCAGGACTGGACGGTACTCGGAGGTGGACCACATGGTGTGACAGTACACGAAGGAGACAGACATACGTGCAGTGTTGTGGAGGCATTCTTTATCTACCCTTCAGGTAAGACCTGTGACGGATGATCCAATAGCTGCTTTACACCTTTCAGCTATTTTTGAACATTTTCAGTTGTAATTGTTCTTTATAGTTGGGCTTGTATTTATGGACCCCATTACATTTCAACACTCCTTTTGTATACAGGTTTACTTTGTGTTTTTCTTCCTACTTATACTCTGTTGTGTGTGTTTATAATTTATAAAGTCAATGCCTTCCATCTGTTTGGGATTTACACCTTTGGTGCTAGTCACCAGCCCCTGGCCTATGGAAGGTGGGTTTGGGGAAGTCACAACACGGGTCCCGAGGAAGGGTCGTGACAATTATAAAATAATATAATATTATATTTTGAATTAACATAAACATATCCCAAAAAATTTATTCTCATAAATAAATCATCTTACTCATACCCTCCCACAACCAATCATCATAAATTTTTGATAGAAATGTTATGAAGGGATATCTCAGATACTCAATATGTTGAAACATATGAGATATCATTCTAAGATCCTATTAAATCATATGATCATAATAACATTTTTTTATCATGTAAATACCTTATGAACATCATACCGAGATTGTGATAGATAATAAACAAGAGAGATGGTATAAGACATTATAATTTTTGAAATCATGATCTATAAGAGTGCGAAATAATTATATATCAATATTGAACCATTATATCTTGTTATATATTTCTGGAAAATCATAACGATGGATAATCATTTCATATGTGAAGGTTAAATATCAAAGCCATAAATATAGTGTGTGAAAATTTATCACCATTTTTTGGAATTGGATTAGGTCACACCATTCCATCAAATTGGATCAGCATGCACATGTTTCAGAGAGTGGATCAATCCCACAAACATGTTTCCCATTGTTATATCAAAAGATATAAATATTTATCTAATTAATTTGAGGGGAAAATAGGTCTAACACATCTCATAATTAAATTTGTAGTTATGTATACCACAATCTACTAAATTAATCATAAAATAATCACATTAGTACCCATTTAAGGAAAATTTGTATCATACACAATTAATCGATTCATAATAGAATACCCATTGAAATAAAAAAGTGTTTTATAAACTTTTCATAATCCCGATCCTCAATTATATAGATAATAAATATGGATGGTATTATTCAATATACTCCGAGTATGTCATAAGTAACATTAAAGGATGCCATCTTAGATGGTAAATGATTTAGAATGATCAAATTGAACCTTTTTTACGAATATTAAACTTAAATATTGAAAACACGTTTTAAATGAATAATTATATAACATTAAAAAAATTTCCTCTAGGAGAATATCATTTCCCTTTTGAATTTTTCTTTTTAAATGAAAAAAGATAACTAATTTTACATAAATTTTTATTTTAAAATGAACATTGAACCATATAAATGATTCATTAAAATAATTATTTTATCATTACCATGGAAAATATTATTCATGATGTAAAATTTAAAATAATGATTCCTTTTACATTTTCGTCAAAATCACAAAAAATAAATAATTCAACTAACAATATGAATATTCATTTCAAATATTTTTTCAAAAAAATCATTAATTGGTATGAATTATTTTAAAAATAATTTCTTCCTAATTAATTATTTATTTGAAAACAATTTTAGAAAATATGGGGTTAGATGAAGATTTTTTTCACCGATGTGATTTGTAATGATAATTTTACATAAAAAATTATTTTGATATCTTTTGTAAATAAAGATATTAAACTAAATAGAAAACATATATCATCAGGACATGACAAGAATAAAATAAAATATATGAATTAATTGAGATATAAATAAAAATATTTCATCATTTGAAGCATTATCATATACAATCCCAATAATAGATTATTTTTTCACATAAAACAATTTCCTCTTCAGTAACATTGCATCATAATACACATTACAAAATTAAAAATAAATGAAATATATAATATATATAATATAATTATATTTATGGTATAACATGTTAAAGGGTATTTATATACAACTAATTGAAGGAGATACGTGCATAACATATGTTATATCTGAAAAAAGGAAATTTCAGACAAGATTAACATACCACTGTAGTAAATTTTGAACTGTAAACCCTATTAAAGTTATATTACAAAATTGATCCATGAATTATATTATTTATATGTAGAATCATAATAAAATACTTTAAAATAATTTATATTCATCAAATAAATGATGTAATTGGTTAATAAGGAATGTATCTCACATTAGTAAAAATATGGGATGAATATTCCACAACACAAGTCTCTCCATTTTTTTGTAAATATTCATAACATTAAAGAATTATAAATAATATATGTATATATATCATAACGTATATTAATTACATATGATCATTTATTATCCATTTATTAGTTATTCCATGTTAAAGTTTCTTTTAATGCGATAACATCTTTTTTCATGTATTCTTGGATTTTTTGTTTTTCATCCACATAATATTACCACTATTAATTCATCAAAATTAATATAAACAATATATAAATTACTTATATACTGATTATGAATGTATTGATAATGATCGGTACGATTTTGAGAATGAAAATGAAACACACTCTATATCGAGACTGTAGGTAGTAGGTATGAATTAACAATATTTAAATTTTCTCAATGAAAAGTAATACATAAATTTAAATATAAAATTAATAATAAATTAATATTTTTAAGTGATATATATCAAATATGTTCTTCAAAACAATCATTATTACCTTCAATATAATGAATATATGAATCACATCACTTCGGTTGGTAGTAATCCTCCACACAAAAGAGATATATTATCTTGTACCCACATAATAAAAGGATATTTGGTATATGGCATATAATAATTATATAATAATGATTTAACAAATATCATATTTAAATAATAGATAAATCCAATCATTGAGATGTTATAGGTTATCATGAAAAATGAATAACATGGGTTCTTGAGATGGTTGTCCTCCATTCACACAAATGTTTATTTAATCACACATTTGTTGTAAGAAGAAAAAAAATTATTGTATAAAATTAACATAACAAAATATCACTCCAAGTTAGATACATTTCATATTATATTATTATTGTTTAATAATAATTTAATGAGGAGGAGGAAATAAATAAAATAAAATTATTCATTAGGGATGTCAACTATTCATCAGAAATCATTATTTGGTTTTCATTAAAATGCTTCATAAAATAGAATTATGGAGAACCTAAATAATAGAAGATGATATTAGGGAACAATAATTCAAAAAAGTCCCCTAAAATCTATAATAATGGCAATTATTAGAGGTTTATTAGAAATAAATACAAAAAAAATATTTAAAGATATAGTATTTTATCATTACAAAAAAACTAATAAACATGTCCTCTATAAATGCTGGATTTAGAACTGATAAATGGGTTATTTATCATTTAATTTTTATGAATCGATAAAAGAAACAATTTAACCTTGATTTTATTTAACATTTATAAATTATTCTACTATTATTTCTTCTAAAATAGATGATACAGGGGAATGTTGTAGTGTGATGTAACAACACACTGCAACACCGGTGTTGTGTTCCATAACATCATACTACACCAACAAAAATACCATGAAATCCAAAACAATATTCTGCCAATACATTTTCAAAACAAAAAAATTAAAACCCAAATACAAAAAAAAATTATATTATAGTCATTTCAAACATTTGTTTTTAAAATTACATAAGTACCAATTATTACCCGACTTCAAAGAAAAAAATTTTCCATTTTGTTTTTATCATAACCCATACTCAAGATAAAAAAGAACAAGTAAAAAATACAGGTTATTATGTTTGAAATAATACTAAAAAAATAAAATAAGAAAATCTGTTATTTATAAAATTAATTTTAGTTATACAATCATCATTGTATATCAGATTCGGAAGGAGATGATTATTTCACATCACACCATTTCTTGTTAGTCTTTAAGTATTAAATTTACAAAAATAATCTAATTAATTATAAGATAATAATAATAAGGAATTTTAATTTTTTAAAAAATAAGATTGATAATAAAATAATATAGTCTAATTTTCTCGGTTTTGGAGATGTGACACATGTTTTAATCAAAATTTGAAATTATAAAATCAAAATGCACCCATGGAGTCATAAAAGTTACAAAACGTGTCATATTTAGTTCTAACTAATTCACAAATGTCTTATGGAGATTATAGATCATTTTCATAATCATTCAAATACATGGTAATGGATTTGACTGGATATGAGTACATTGCGTATTTTCTTACTAAAATGTCCTTTTAAACTGTAAACATGAACTTTGACACATATCGATCATATCATATGTTGGATTGATAGGAATCCAATTTATACACCTACAAAAAACTTATGAATCCAATTCCAAAATTATCAACACAATCCATGAGCATTTTCTTTGGTTTCAATGAGTGATCGTTTATGAAAAAATATGTCAATATTAAAATTATAATGATCTGAATGTGTCATAACTATCACAGAGCATATCCAATTGTGGTGAAGTTGATTCATTCTAATCCCAAATGATTTGTGGACCATTTTTTAAATTTATTAGAATAATTCCAATAATTTTTATTTGTTGTAGTAGGTATGTTTCCCTTTTTAATAAAATCTATATAAATTTTATATTAAAAGATACAACTTGAGTTATACCAGTCTCAACATGCCTTAAATTAATGTATGACTTATCCCTACATGTCCAAAATTTATTATGGGTTTTTAAACTAAATTATCAAATCAATTCGATTGCATTTTCCTAGTAGTGAGTCTATGACATTCCTTTTTACTTAAATTTCATACTAAATCGGAAACAGAATGATAGAATCAAGATGATCAAATCATGTATCAGTTTGATTTGAGACGGACTCATATATGTCACCAATTATTTTAGAAGTTATATCACAATTTATAAAGAATATTTCTTAGTGTTAACATGGTTTTAATTGAGTTATACTTTTTGAAAAAAAATCAATATCAAACTCCAAAGGGACAATTTGAGTCATAATGGTCACACAATGCTTCAGATTCTGGTTTTGATGATTCTTACATGTTCCCAATGAAATATTGACTATTTTTCTAAAATGTCAAAATAATATGAATTATTATTTTTTGTTTAGATTACATTAGTTGTCCTACATGATAAAATTGGAGTCAATTTTTAATTAAAAGATGGAAATGGAGTCAACCAATCACACTGATAATAAAATTGAGTTTATAATGATTTGTACATGTATAAAATGACATTTTGATCATGGTCCATAAGTATTGAAATAATAAAAATGTGTTTTTAGAGTTTTGAGTACAACACTTTTCTTTTTTACAAAATTTTCTTTTTAAACTTGAAAATATTACATTTAATCATTTCAATTACAACATGTGTTGGACAGACATAAGAGTAAATTTAAAATTTCCAAAATGAATTATTAATTGTTGTTTGATATTATCAAGAAAATATGAGTTTGTTTTCTCCTACCTATGTGAGTGACACTTTTAAATATAAAAATTTGATTTTAAACTCATAAAAGACACATTGAGTCATACATAGCACATCATTTAGCAGATTGAGCATTGGCGTATTCTAACATCTAAAATTTATTTATGGATAATTATTTTAATGTACAAAATCATTATGAATGCCTTTGGTAATTTTTATGTAGTTCATATTTCATTAACATTTATATGAATTGTAAATAAAAATATGCACATGGAGTCATTCTAGTCACATTGTGCATCGTATTGAGGATTGTTTGTTTCTGCCATGTCTTAAATGACATTCAGATCATTTTCCTAATATAAGAAAATAATCTTAAAGTGCTTTCATAGTTTCCAGTACGTCAATTATCTTTTTTACTAAAATTTCATTTTCAAATAGAAACACAAACATTTAAACATAATTATCACACCCTATATCGGTTTGATGTGACACAAATTTCAACATTTCACAAATTATTTTCAAATTATTTTCCTAAATTATCAAGTAAATATGAGAATTTTTTTTTGTTTTTACTGAGTAGAACTTTTTGAAATAAAATTCTGATTTTAAACTAATAGTGGACATATTGAGTCATTTAGGGAACATCATGCATCATATTGAAATGTGGATGATTAGTACATGTCACAAATGAATTATTTAATATTTTATAAAATTATCAATATAATAAGAATTTTTTTCTCAGGTTTGGGTAAGTAGGTTCTATTTTTTACTATAATTAATGTATATTTTATATAAAAAGATCAACCTTGAAATATATCATTCAAAATCAATGTTAGATTATGGTTGAAGTGATTTTTACAACTTCTGATGTCTGAAAAAAATTGTAACCACAACTATAACCATGATTTCCAATTCTATTATTTTTCAATATTTTTCACTTCAAATTTCACTCGAAATTCTTATTAAAAACACTATTCATGTTGCTAAAATACAAAAGATATGAGCAGTTCATATTATAATTATATCATATGATGTCTCAACTATGGGAACATGATTTTCCTCCAATATTATGTATTTCGATAATTGGAAATGTTTTTTTCTAAAAAAATCAATTGAATATAATATTTTAAATGTTCGACAAATAATTAAAAAAAATCGTGGTATCATTGGTTGTTAGACACATTTTATCACTTTTTTATATTATTGAAATATTTGAAAGAAAAATGTTATTTCCAATATGATCTGTAAAAAATGTAAATAATTATTAAATAAATATTATTATAAAATTAACATAAATATATCAGATGAAAATATTAAAAAAATAATTTATTGGAATTCATCTTTTCTTGAGGTTTGAATGTATTCTTGATGTATTTACTTATTTAATTTATCCATGATGAAAACCTGATCAAAATAATCCACCCATATAAGAAAAAATAATTCTTTAATTCTAGAAAAAAGTAATTAATAATAAATATTATTGAATACATTAATTCTATATCCAATGATACTTCTGGGAAAACAACAACATTACATTTGTGAATGATTAGTGGAAAGAAAATTAAGGAAAGTGATAAATTCCAATACTATTGGTGTGAAAAGGTATAGATGGAGAATAATTATATATATTTTTTGGTTTAGAGAATCATGAAACATGGATCTACCACCACAACTCAAACAAAATAATACACATATATTAGAGTAAAAATATATTGTGAGGTATACTAAAAAGCATTAAATTATTCATAAATATGAAACTATAAATTAATTTTATGTACTGTTTTTTTACTGTTAAAACATAAATATGATCTATATTATTTATTGTGGAGGGAACATTAAGGAATGCGATATATTCTTTCACAATGGTGGTGGAAAGGTTTTGAGGGAGAATATGTCTGGGTAGGTTTCAGTGCAGAAAGGAATGAAAGACAGATTGACCACCCTAACTCAATACAAAATTAAAACACTATATGAAAACAATGATTGTTTGAGTAATACTAGAAATATAAAAATTAATCATAAATATGAATTAATACGTTAATTTTATGGATAGTGGTTTTAATTCAAATAAAATCAATATTACCTCAATGATTGATTAGAGGGGGTCCCTTTTATCTTTGTGAAATGAATATGGAGGGAACATTTAGGAAAAAGAAAAATAAAACATTGAATGGGTATAATTTTTGAATGGGTGAAAAATTTGGTGGTTATTCTAGAGTAGAAAAGAATGAAATATTGATTGAAATCTTCTCAAATATACAATCAGTACAAATAATAATGAAATCTATATCAACCTTTCATAAAATATTTTTTGGGTAAAGTGGAGATTGTATATCATAAAATTTATTTCATATCATCCAACAAGGGTTCCTTCATTGTAGTTTGTTTTTTTAAGTGATATGTAAAAACCAATTTTAGAAGAACTCGTCTACATGAGTAGTCAACCATTTATTTAAAATTATGTTAATAAAGTAATTAATATATAATATTATGAGGAAAGAATAATATATTAAAAACATTTAAATTCTCATTTAACTATTTTTGAAATTTTGAATTTTTTTTGGATATGGTTCTTCTATTTAGTTTCCAAATCCCCTATTTCTTATCTTCTATAATGTTCAAGGAATTTTCTAAATTTGGACTAGAATGTAATACTTGTGATATCACATTTAATGGATTTTCATCAATTTAAATTTCATCTAAATTGAGCTTAGTTTTTGTATATTTAGAACAATCAACATGTTAATGTTTCCTATTTCTGAGAATAATACACATGCATTGCTTGTTACTCCATTATGAATGACTCTTCTTTTCTCCCTCCCACACAGAAATTCACCGTTATGAATCGCATTTCATCAGCATTTACTACGAACATATTTTCCACCAATTATCAACAAATTTTTTTAACTGGAATGGTTCTATAATACATATTTTATATCTGTTTGATAATGAAAAATATGACATATTTTTAAAAATTATAGTCATATCATTGGAAGAAGATTTGTGAACAGTTTCTTCCACCAGAATAACACCACTATTTTTCATCATTCTGCTACAATAATTTTTTTATATGTTTAAAATATAACAATTTATTAGAAAAAAATGTAACATATAACCTCTTCATTTAGTCCCATTTCTTGCCAGTGAGGTCAGTATGTAATTTAATTCATATTTTTAGATAAATCCTTTTAAATTTAATTTTAGAAACATCCTATAAATTTTTTATTATGTTTATTTTATATCCATCCATCAACGCTTAATATATTCTGATCTATAATTATTTCTAAGTGGGATTAATTGTATAGATCAACATTTAACTGTTATATAAATTAAAATGTTATACTTATTCAGTATTTAAGAATATAATTCTTAAAAAATCCCTTTCATAAATAACTTTTCCAATAAGGAATCTACTTTGATAACACACTGTGAGATTAATGATATCAATATATTGTAGGTAATAAATATATAATTCAATAGCTTATTCAACATTATATTTTTCATTAATAAAACCTTCAAGATTAATTCTATTCTTCACATACCCTTTCATAATTTCATTATATTGTTTAATGGGATAGATTTATCAATAATGCAATGGACCACATATTAGAACATCTCTAATCTGGTGACCCATCATGTGAATAGTTATATTAATTAATAATGGTTGAAAAAATATTTCCAATTTACAAAATTATGCAGAACCCTATTTATTCATCATTAGAATCATTATTAGGTTAATAAAATTACTATATATGGCTTTAAAAATGATGTACAATATGGTAAATGTATGCCATACATTTTGAGACATAATGAAAAAGAAACTAATATGCACCAAATATTTCTTCAAATCATTTAAACCACATGATTTTAGTACTTCTATCTTTAAAATTATATATTAACACGACATTCTAGATATTTGATGAATACCCCACTCGAACATTTACACTTTTTATTAAATGAAAATATTTTATATTATTTTTATATAGAGATAGTGTATCCATCTAGAGGAAGAAAATTATACCCTTTACCATTCACTGGTGCCAACACATACCTTATCACTATGTCAATCATGGAAACCCTAGAATTGATGTCGTCTTACATTTTTTTAGGAACATTTATAAATTTTCCTATAACACTATAAAATAAATATTTATATATTAATAACATCAAAAAATAATCTGACATAGATTCAAATCAAAAAAAATAATTTAATGAAAATTTAACGCTTATTCCAACATAATAATTTTTATGTGATTCAAAAATGGTTTTCCAAAAACTGTGTTTATGTCCTTGAAATTGTTGAATAGTTGATCACACATTTTTAAAGATGATGTTGTACATTGTTCGATATACATATCAAATGTGGTCATCCAAGATTAGTATTTATATCAGGGAGGTAAACATTTATGATGTCCTAAAACCAAAGTCTTCGAGGAATTATTTCACCGAACATATTTTCTGTGTTTATTAAAAATGGTACACACCAAAATTTCTTTAATCCTATTGCATGATAAATTTCCATATGCATGAAAGTCATTTATTGTCCCATAAAACATGGACCTCAATAAAAATTCTTCACTTCTAGGAGAATAAAACGTGTATCCCACATAAATTTCAGATCATCTGTCAATAGTTCCATATAGTAATAAATATATTTACTGTATTTCATTGGCCTAGATATGTCAAGTAAAAAAATTATGTATTTATGCTTCATTCATGACTATAGTGGGAAGATATGATTTAGCCACATGATGTTTCATGTATTGCGAGATCATCTATATACTCAAAATGAATTATTCAATATATATATAACACATAATGAATGCTTCACATATCATTTCTAAATTAATGATATGAAAAATAATGAATATTACACTATTGATAATTTTTTGGATGATGTAGGTTCCAATCATTTTTTCTATATACATATAATTTCAGTTTTATTTTGGTTTCCTAATATCTATACGGCCATGTAAACTATATAATGATAGGAATATAAAATACTTATTTCAAAGGAAATGATTCATTATTATCATATTGATATCCGGTAAAAATAATTATAATATGACTTAATCATGGTCCTTGAGAATCAATATTAAATCATTTTTAAAAATATATATATATTTTTTAATGATCATGGAAATTGGAAGTAGAATTTTTAAATCATCATATTTTTTACATGGTCGATTATTTTCTTCTAGTACTATATCATTAGAAAGTCCATGTAGTTCTATAATTCTAGTGTCACTCCATTTTCTTCTAACATTCAAATTATATAACATCAATACACCTGGAAATGTTTTGTATTTTGAAAAAATGGAATGAAATTTTATCTTAGATTAACTATTTTACTTCTCATACTATATTGGATAATCATGATAGTCCACAACAATTTTGATTTTCACTTTTTCTAGGTGAAATCCATCATCATTTACACTGGTACACATATCAAATGATTCATAATCTATAGTATATACCAAATTTTTTCCATGTTTGGTTTTTCCATGTTTTTAGTCTAACATTTATAGCTTCGAACTAATATGTGAAAAACAAAATGTTCATCCAACTCTTCTAGACTAATTAATTTTAAATAAGAACTATGTAATCATTGACACAAGATTTTTCTGGGTTCGTTTACACGATCTATTACAATCATGATGAAATCATTACATTATATTTATATCCTTTTTAAAATTATTAGAGTGCATAAATATTCAATTTTTATCCATCCTATTAGATTTATAACATTTTATTATTGTATAAGAAATAAATAAATACACATAAAGTATACATCATAAAAGGGGAACAATATAGATAATTCTAATATTCGAATCCCGACATTTTATTGTTTCAATGAATTTTAGTATGCTTTGATTAAAATTTTAAATTTAATTTATGAATTTAAATAATCCATTATGGTAGGTTTTATCCTCTTAAATCATCAAATGTTGAATGGTATAGGAAATTTCCATCCAAATTCACACATATTATGAAAATTTATCATTGACTTTTTTTGTTTGGTACACGTCCTCTACATCTTATTTAAATGTATATATGTTTATTGAAATACTCTCATCATTAGTCATGCAAAGGATTACTACTAATCAATTTACTACAAGGAACATAAAATAGATGGGGAAGGGGTCCAAATAATCAATTCGACCAAAAATAATTTCTGGGGATACATCTAATCAGGATGATTGTAATACTCCATTGTATTCTCCAAAGGGGGTAATTCCTCCTATTTGTGATAGTTACATAAATTTTAATCCGATATTTATAACGGTGGAACTTAAATAAGTTTTAAATAATGATCTTTTATTACAAGGATTAGCGTAAAAAATAAATATATTATTTAGATTTGTAATGAAATAAATGAAGTGGTTTTTAAGAAGTTTCAATGAGAGTGTTATGATATTATAGATGTATATATGTTTACAATAGTGTAGAAATCTATCCAAATAATTTTTTGATTTAGGGTTGGTAAAAATTTATGTATATTAATTTTGAATGATGAAATTTATTTTTGGTAGTGAAAATGTATATTATTTGATAATGAGACTACTAAATACCAACATAAAAAGTGTGGGTTGAGATGTTTTTATAACGAAAAGTCAAAATTTCTAGATATTTTTTATTAATTAGAATTAAGAGATTGAGAATAATTAAATTAATGATGATATATTGGGGGAAATTAATATTGAATTGAGTATAATAGGATGAGGAACATATGGTAAAGATAGACTCTGAATAAGAAATTGATGCTGACATAATAGGAGAATGATTATCAACTATCATAAATAAAGAAAGGATAAAATCAATGATTAAAATATCATCTTTAATCTGATTGATTTAGGGAAAAATTAAAGGATTAAGAACCTATCAAACAACTTATCATCCCATATAGATGAAAAATCTTTTGAAGAGGATGAAATAGATGATAAAAATGGATTTAATCATTGATGGAGGATCCTGATTCAGATAAGAAGAATGTGATGTGGGAAACTCTTAGAAGTCTAGAAGACAATAATTTTATCAGAACCAAGGGGGAGTTCAATAATAATGTCGTTGATTATGGAATAGTGCATCAAAATAAATAATGGATAGTTTCAAGGTGGATTTCTAAATCATAAGATTTTATATATTTGTTTAATTTACATCCATATACCAAATGGAAACAATATGAATGTTCATGGATATTTCATTGAAAATAAAGTTAAAAGTATAAAAAATGGAAGTCCAATATAATATAGACAAGGGAGTTCTTATAGGGGGTATACATTGAGAAAATTGATTGGTTTATTATTATTAAAAGTTAATAAATGGTGTTCCAATTAAGGTATTCATTGTATAAGATAAATAAAAAATAAAGAAATTTAATTTATTGTTGGATCAATAACTATATTTTATTTATAGAGTTATATTTGTTGAAAACCTCTACACCAAGAAGAAGAATGATAATAGTTTTTGGTTCTCATATATGTCGATGAAATAATATATGTGGATTAGAAAATGGAAAACATAGTTTTGTTTGTGGAAAATATGTGGAATGATATTAAGATATTTATTATTATTCTATTAAAAAAGTTATTGGTGTATAGAAGAAGCCACAGAATTATAACATATTAATTTCTCAATAAAAATATGAAAAATGTGTTCCTAAATGAATTGAAATGGTATATTCCATACCAATGACAAATATCATAGCTATATGGATTATGTTTTTATATTTTTACTATTGAAAATAAGTATATGTTGTGGAATATAGGTATTTGGATCCTATTATACCTCACAACAACATGATATAACATTGGGTTTGTTATATTTCAACTCTCTTAGTTCCAATGTTGTCCCAAGGAGATCCATTTTCTATCTGGCAAGATGATACTTCTATATATATAATAGAACTGAATGTTGGTTTTTTTAATTATAGGATTGTAAAACTGGTGTTGTTGGGATACATGAATTTATATCAGGAAGGTTTAGTGGATAACTTAGGGAATATAGAGATATCGAAAAAACAAGATTTTTTTCGAGCCACAGTTTTTTTCGACCCTTAATTCGTTTGAGATGTGGATTTGAACCTTTTAACTGTTGTATCCTTCATTAAAAACTATATTATATATAGGATTTGATAATTTGGAGTTCTATTAGTAGGTGGCTCTGTGGAGACAATCAAATATTTCCAACCGGTTCTTCATGGTTATGGATGTCAAAACTTAGAGGGTTACTTTCATTAGTGCTTCCAAAAATTTGATGAAAATTTTCCCGTTTAACATTGATTATTTAATTATCTCAGGTAATGAGAATATTTATTATTATTTTTTCAGTGATGATTTATCTTATTCTTTATTAGCACTAAAAATTTGCTGATAATGATTTCTTTAATCAACGCATATTACTTATTCCCTAATACAAGATTTCTAAATATAATTATAAATAAAATATTTTTTAAAATATATTAAAATTTTTATATTATATATAAATAAATATAAATGGGAAATAAATTATTTATTTTAATATATTTATGAGAATTTCATCATTATTTAAATATATAATTACTTTTTATAACAATAAAAATAAATCTCAAAAAAATTATTTATATCATTATAGGTTTTTACATATGTATCTTTATATATATATATATTAACAAAAAAATTTATATATATTAAATATATATATATAATTATAGTAAATATATTCATTATTGAAATAAAAATATTACCATTTAATAATTATTGAAATATAAAAATTTATTTCTTTATGATTATATATTTACGTGTTTATAAAATAATGCTTAATTATTTATAATTATAAATTTATAATTATATTAAATATAAATTAATAATTATATGTATATATAAATTTTTTTAAATAATATATTTCTGGAAATTAATGAATATTTCATCTTAAATGCATGCCTATTAAAAATGAGTGAAAATGAACTAAAAAAATGAGTACACTATCAAAATATTTAAAAAAGGATTTGAATTATTGATAAATATAAATTAATGAAAAAATATATATATATTTAAATAATGTTGAATACATATTGAAAATATCAAATAATAGTATATATATAAATAAATAATCAATCTTATGAATTCATTAAATTCCAGAAAAAATATTAAAAATTTTCAAATAAAACCCACAATTAATAATATTAGTACTAATTAAGTGAAATTTGACAACTAAAAAAATCATAAAATAAATGTGTAATTTTATAATTTAATTCTAAAACTAATAATGAAAATTGAATAAATTACATATGTATTAGTTGTTTTTGTTTCAATATAAGATTTCATTCATTGTGTAAATATTTTTGTGTTTGTTTGTGTGTATTGTATATAAAAGTTCACTAATTATGTATAAATATGTGAAATCTATATAACTCACTATTGATATATATTAAATTTAAAATTTAAATGATATTCAATTATATCTATTAATCGAGGAAATTTCACATAATTTTGAATTTATATAATTTTTTATTTATGAACCACAATTCACTAGATATTTTACTATATATTGTAATGAATAAATATTTATATTATATAAATCATATATACATATATATACATTAATAAATACATATATAAATCCATATATATAATATACTCTACTTATAAACATTATAAATAATTATTTAATTAATATAAAGTTTAATATTATTCTTAATTTTAATATGATTAGTTTTTATTGGTTTGATTATTATTTATCATATATCAATATATTAAATACATACTATTTATTATTGCTTATAATTTAAAAATATTACTGTTACTATACTCATTTTTATCAATTTTAATTTAAAAAATAAATGATTTACTTATTTAAATTTAAATTATTTTGTTTTTAATATATTAGTTATTTAAATTTTTCAACCTGTTATCGATGAAAAAATGCGTTGATAATGGATCCCTTTATGGTTGATTAATATAAATTTCTGAAAAGTCTATCATTTATTAGTGCTAAAAATAACAGCCTAAAAAATAACACTATATCGATGTTTAAAACAATGTGCTGATAAAGGGTGCCTTTATTAGTAGTTTTTGCGAGTACTAATGAATTCCATTATTGTTAAAGGAATGTATTTTATTAGTATAATTATGGAATTAATTTGTTCATCTCATGGCCATAAAAAGGATTTAAGAAGTGTGATGATGATAGGAGATATAGTGGCCTTAAATAAGTTAGGAGAGTAGCACATCTATAAATTTTCAAATGAAAATGGTGTACCCATATTTTTCAAATGGAAAATGTCCATAATGGTATATTATCATGCCTCAAATCATTACTGGAATATATATTGTCTAAATGTTTCTATAAAATAATATTTTTACAAGTTATGGGTCATTTTTCAACAAATATAATTTTTAAATAACCCCCCTACAAAACCCATTTTAACCGGAATCGAGGTAATGTTTTTTAATATTAGTTAAGGAAATTAATTGGGATGATATTTACAGAAGATAAATAATAATTATTCCAAATCTATAGTCTATTTTATCAAAATATATCTAGATACGTAGGAATGTATAATTAAAAATTAATCAAGTGGAATTGATGTGAAATTGGAGTTATAAACAGAAAATATTGAAATGATATAAATATTTTTATATAGACATTCAATATAAAGAGATTAAAATGTTTTAAAATATATTATAATATATTTAATTTTATTATTTTATATTTTAAATAGATATTAACTAAAATTAAATTTTTTATGGTCTATAAAATGAATGCCAATTATTAATTAAAACAAGTATTTTTCACAATTCAATAAAAATATTATATTCATATAAAATTATCAAAAAAACACCACGTGCTTTTTGGACATAATTATTTTAAACAGTAAATTTTTATTTTTATTTTTTTACTAAATGTGGAATAATTTGGATTTCAAATGTGTTCAAAATAGTTGACAACATTTATTTATTGGAAAATATATTTCTAATACTAAATTAGAATGTATTATTATCCCCTATTAATAATAATAAAAAGTGTAGACATTTAATTAAATTAATATATTAAAATAAAGTTATATTCCAAAAGTGGAATATTTTATTTTAAACCTATATCGTGTTTATTTTCATGAAAATATATTTTTTGTAAAACATTTCATTTATTTTTTGTAAAGACCCTTAAATTTCAAGGAATGTTTTTTTTCTTAATTACAATGTGATTTTACAAGTACGTAGTTTCTGACATAACCTGATTCTGTGGCCTGGTGTGCCCGGAATCATTTTTCCGAAGATTAGCTCGGGTATGTTCAGTGAACGATCGATCGGGTTTTCCTAACATTTGAACCGGTGCTCGGAATCAAAATCTGAGGACACCGATGAAACCATAGCACCGATAATTGCTTAGGAACACTATTTTGGGAGTTGCGTTTTCTCAGGTGATGTTGTTAAATAAATGGGATGACTAAATAGTGAAATAAAAATTTTTTATACAATTTTTATTTCTATTCTAAGTAGTTATAACCTAAGCATGGAAGTTGGAGTGGGACCCACTAAATACTAACTCCACTTGGTTGGATATTAGTGAAGTGGGGCCCACACGAGCCCCACCCCTTCAATTCTATTAAACATCCCTCTTGCAATTTAATTTGTAACTCACCCACTCCCCCCCTTTAATGGAAAGTCAACTCTCACATTAATTAAATTGATTAAATATAATCAATTTATTTAATTAGAGTTTGAATTTTGAATTTGTGAATTCTTGACATGAGTTAATAAAATAAGAACCTACTTTATATTATTTTCTATGGTTTTCGTTGTGTGGAGATTTTGGGAGAGTTTACACTATGTCATGAAGAACGCGAAGAATGTCAAGACCTCGACGAAAAACATTGTCACCATAAAGAGGGATCATCGTGCCTTTCTTCTCCTCTCCCTAGCCGGTGTGAGACGCCGCTCCGCATCAGATGTTCTCCATCAAACTCATACAGGGATTTACCTCAGGACGTAGTCTCCTGCGACAATCTTCTTTCGACAACTACATCTAGGTAGGGGATTGTTTTATGTTCGTGGCTTATTTTTTTGTTTATTGTTAATTCTCTTAGCCGCCTGTTAACAAATTAACGGAGGAGGTCGGACTGCACAAACACGGCCGATCCTCCACCCCCTTTGTTGATGTTAACAGTTGTGGTTTGGAACGAAGGCGGCAAGGTGTAACATCACCGCGTGGGGATGAGGAATATCACGCGGCGAAGGAGCATGGCGCCTTCACGCCGCACCAATGATGCTGAAAGAAGCCATGTGCAGGGCGGGCCGCGGCAGAGGGGTGTAGTGACGTCGCATCGGGCCGGTCGGACAAGGTCTGCGGCCTTTTCCTGTGTCTGTGCAGGGAACGGCAGCCGGAACCGCCGGATGCTGGCGCTTAGGAGGCGGGACCAACCGTCCGGCCGTTACGGCCGACCGAATCCAAGAAAACTCGGGGTTGAACCCCCGGTGAACTCAGCAGGGCGGTCCCTCGGGTCTTCCATTTCGAAGAAAGGGGGCACCGCTCTCCCCCCCCCCCCTGTGTTCGCTCAGCGCACGACGCCCAGGCCGGAATAGTCGGACCACCAGTGCCGGGCCGAACCACCCGTGCCATGTCTGGCCGCCGACACCGGGCCGGACCCCAGCGCTGGGCCGGGTCACGCCAGTCGGGTCGGGTCGCGCCCAAATGTGCCAAACCCAGTCCTGGGTCTGGTCAACCCAGTTTAGGCTGACCTAGGTGGTATTGGGTCGGGTCTGACCGGGCCCAAACCCCATGTTTTCATACACTTTTGTACAAACACCCATATATTCAGCTATAGACCTTTGATCGACGCACCGTTAGTTGGATAGAGATCCTTGGAGTGATCCATTCATTTAGGTATAATACACTCAAGGTTTCCGAGATATTTGGGTACGAGCGGGTTAGTTCGAACACAAAACCAACCGGGCCTTCGGAGCAGAAACGCTTCTAACATGAGCTCCAGACGTCCGATTGGCATTTTGTAGACTTTGTTGGATTCCTCTTAGTGAGACAGTTATTTTGGCTTACTCAACTTGATGATTGGATGCAGTTGGTGTACAATTGGGTTGGTTTTGATTTAAAAACCTACGGGGCCCCTAGGACATAAAAGCCAATAACTCTCATACCGGGTGTCTGAATGATGCGCCATCAGTCACGTTGAGTTCCTTTTTATGAGACAAAACTTTGGGATACATCAACTCCGAACTTCACGTCTGTTGATATATTGACCCCCTTGGCTCGTGGAGCGGGCCCTCACAGAATCGAGCATGCTGTGTGCTGGAACCCTTGAGTTGCATGCGACTGCGACGACGATGAGGACTGTACTGGGTTCCTCTATGGGTTCGGTAGCAACAATGGCCATTCTGAAATCCTACGTGGGTTCGATGGAGATGACTACTATTATTTTATCCTATGTGGGTTTGGAAGTACATGACTACTGTTCTTGTATCCTACGTGGGTCCGACAGTATTTGACTCTGTACTTGTATCCTATGTGGGTCTAGCAGAGTAGCTAGTCTTGTATCCTTTGTGGGTCTGATAGCTTAGGCGGTATTGAATATCAATAAATATCTATGATGTGAATGACTTGATTTCCTATGTGGATTGGGTTGTGTTATGCTGTGTGGATTGGATTGTGCTATCTTGTGTGGACTAGATCAAACAAGGGCTCGGATGATGGAGTCGAACTGGAATAGATGACTTAGGTATATGTATGGACATATACCTATTTAGAGTTAGTTGTTACTTCGTGATTGTATCCTTCCTTTGTGGATTATCCTTCGTGGATTCTGGGAGACCTTCGGGGGTCTCGGGGTCCCTACTGAGTAGCATATACTCACCCCTGCACGGGCTATGCCCACACTACGTTGTGTTGGATGCAGACGACGGATATCGCTGACCATGCTAGGAGCTCGTGGATCTGGACGGTACCTGGAGGTGGATCACTGGACGAGACGTACACGGAGTAGACGGTTGGAGCCGAGTAGTAGGGGAGACCATTTATACCCACCCTTCAGCTGGGAATTCCATAGGGAAGCTTGGTGTTGATGCTTTACTTTTCTGCCGTTGTACTCTCTTTTATGTTGTACTTTACATTCAGTTGGGTTTGTATTGTAGCCCATTTCCTTTCTAGCACTTACTTTTGTACTCAGTTTACTTAGTGTTTACTCAGCTTGCGTACTCTTTGGTGTTTGTTTACATTATAAAGGCAACGCCTTCCCCTTTTGTCTGGATTTATGCTTTTGGAACTAGTCGCCAGCCCCTAGCCTATGGAAGGCAGGCATGGGTAGTCACGGCATGGGTCCCGAGGATGGGTCGTGACGAATTGGTATCAGAGGAGTTCGGTTCTACCGCCGAACTCAGGACTCTGACCATTCTTCTATGAGAAGCAATAGTGTTAAGGTAATTGAGGGTGGTTATCAGTCCAGGGAGTCCAGTGTTGGTGCGGTGGCCAACATATCCATACACCATGACCCTGACTTCTGATATCCGTCTCATTTCACGAAAAAATTGATTGAATGTGTGTTTCAAAAGTTTTCTTTGTGATTACTTTGTGTCATCTCACCAGGTATATTGTATTGATTGTGACACACATGTATCATTTCAGGATGGCCCCACGATGGCAGCCAGCTAGGGTTCAGAGATTTGTGCAAGACGACAGCCCACCGAGCGATGAGGCCTCGGTACATGGACCTGTTACAGCAGAGGCACTGGTGGTACCTCTACCCGCCGAGCCACTGATGCCACCAGCCCCAGCCGCCGAGACTGCACGTCACCTTTGTTCACTACACAAGTTTCAGCATCAGAGACCACCCAGGTTCCACGGGGAGACAGACCCTTAGGCAGCCGAGGATTGGCTGGAGGTTGTTGTACTAGTTTTTAGGTTAGTAGGGACAGCGGATGTCCTCATGGTGATCCTTACAGCAAGTCTCATGCACGCGGCAGCAGGCAGATGGTGGAGCCTGATGCTCAAGTTGCACGACGAGGAATCTATCCTTTGGTCGGACTTCGAGAGTCTCTTTCGCTCGGAGTTCATCCCAACCACCCTCTGTGCGGTGCGCATTCAGGAGCTACTACAGTTGTGGAAGAGAAGCATGGCGGTAGCCCAGTACTCGGTGAGATTTACTAATATCTCGTGCTATTCCATGGACATGGTACAAGACCCATTCTTCTGGGCCCGGACCTTCGACTAGGGACTGAGGCATGAGATCAGGGCATCGATGATCTCACTCATCATTCCGACACAGGCAGGAGTAATAGAGTGAGATCTTTTTATTGAGAGATTTCTTTCTGAGCCTACACCAGCATTGAGACCTATCGCAGGGCGGCACATGGTAGAGTGTTCTACAGTTGGCAGTCGACGGTTGTCATAGGGGTCCAAGCAGACCAGACCATCCGGCGGATGACCTTAGGACACTGGCACGGAGGTGCGGGGCACAAACAATAGAGCCATCCTTTCGAGGAGAAGATAGTGCTATGCATGCGGCGGGTAAGGCCACATAGCTTGTGACTGCCCGACCTGCCATGTAGAGGAACAGTAGACAGTTGAGGGACCACCCAGGCAGAGGCAGAGGGTCAACCGTGGCGGTCTGCAGGGAGCAGGCAGATGAGGCATAAGAGCTGGCCGAGCAGCAGGTAGTGGGCGACACATTGAGGCTTTACCACCACCACCACCAGGAGGTCCAACCCGACCACAAGGAGATGGCAGACAGAGGTAGGCTCAACATCAGGCAGCGGAGGACTACGACCACGGTGCACAAGCGATGATTCAAGGTACTATCTGTGTCTACTCCACCCTTGCTGCAGTTATCATAGACTCGGGAGCGAGTCATTCATTCATTGTAGTTCCCCTTGTTTGGAGCTCGAAGATTTTGTTGGGGTCATTGGCTCGATCCTTACAGCTAGAGAATCCTACGGGAGCAGACTCGACGATTATGCACTGGTGCCGGCATTGTAAGCTTACTCTAGGAGGCAAGAGATTCAGCTGGTATCTTCTTGTAGCAGCGTCAAGTCCTTACAATGACATCTTGGGAATGGATTGGTTATCTACAGTACATGCTCAGATCGACTGTATTAGGCGCAAGGTGCGGTGTTTCCGCACCGATGGGAGCAGGTTCACCTTCACCGACGAGAAGGGAGACTTTGTAGAGAATGATGGACTCATGCAGATATTAGGATAGCCGATCACTCATTAGTTGGCTAGCCTCATCCTAGGAGTAGTTGACGTGTGGTGTCCTAGTTTTTCCATAGTGGTGGATTAGTATGCCGAGGTTTTCCCTGACGACATTCCAGGAATACTTCCTCACAGAGAGGTAAACTTATACATTGACCTATACCCCGGGATAGCCCCAATATCCACTCCAGCATATCGGATGGCTCCCATTGAGCTTCAAGAGCTATGGCTACAACTGGAGGACTTGCAGATCAAGGGATTCATACGACCCAGTGTTTCACCTTGGGCTTCCCCGATTTTGTTCGCAAAGAAGGCGGACATGAGTCTGCGACTGTATGTCGATTACCGTCACCTGAACCAGGTGACCATGAGGAACAAGTATCTACTACTGAGGATTGATGACGACTACGATCAGCTCAAGGGAGCAGGGTGGTTCTCGAAGATAGACCATAGGTCAGACTATCATCAGCTCAGAGTTCGAGATGAGGATGTGTAGAAGACGGCCTTCAGATGTCAGTATGGCCACTATGAGTCCATGGTTATTTCTTTCGGCATAACCAATTATCGAGAAGTGTTCATGAGTCTCATGAATATGATCTTTTAGCCTTACCTAGATCAATTTGTCATAGTCTTCATCAATGACATATTCATATACTCGACCACTGAGGAGGAGCATGCCTACTACTTGCGGGTTGTACTGGACACACTCCGAGAGAACCATCTTTATGGTAAGCTCTTGAAGTGTCAGTTATGGATACATGAGGTCCACATCTTAGGTCATGTCATATTTCAGGCGGGTGTTGTGGTGGATCCTGCGATGATCGAGGCAGTGCTAGCTTGGGAGCCACCCAAGAGCATGACGGAGGTGCGGAGTTTCTGAGGTATGGCTGGGTACTACCGGAGATTTGTGCCAGAATTCTCCAGAGTTGCAGCACCACTTTCAAATTTGACAAAGAAGGGGAGACCCTTCATGTGGTCAGATATATGTCAGCAGAGCTTCTAGCAGCTAAGACAGAGATTGGCTAGTGCACCCATCTTGAGGCTACCGGAGGAGGGAGTAGGGTACGTAGTCTACTACGATGCATCAAGGACCAGACTCAGGTGTGTCATGATCCAGGAGCAGGCAGTGATCGCTTATGGATCACGATAGTTGAGGCATCATGATCAGAACTACGCTACCCATGACCTGGAGTTGGAAGCAAAGGTCTTTTCTCTGAAGATGTGGTGACACTATCTGATAAGAGATCGCTTTACTGTATACTCTGACCACCAGTGTCTCAGGTACATCTTCTCATAGAAGGACCTGAACCTGAGACAGCGCCGATGGCTCTAGTTCCTCTAGGACAATGACTTTGAGAAAGTATATACTCCTGGAAAGGGGAATGTAGTAGCTGATGATCTCAGTAGGAGGATAGGCATTTAGCTACTTGGAGAAGCGACTGAGCAGCTTTCCGCTTTGCAGATATCCTTTGTGGATAGAGATGGAGCAGCCTTTCTTCAGTCAATCACAGTCACTCCTCCACATCTTTAGCAGGTTAGAGAGGCACAGTGTGGGGACATTGACTTTGAGACATGGCATGTGCATATTTCCATAGGACAAGCACATTATGGTTTCTCTATAGGAGGAGAGCACGATGTCCTTTTTAGGGGATGTACCATGGTACCAGCTGATTTAAATGAGGAGGTGATAAGAGAGTTTCACACTTCCACTTTATGGGTACATCCAAGAGTGGCGAAGATGTACCAGGATCTTAGATAATAGTACTGGTGGCCGGTTATGAAGAAGGTTGTGGCAGAGTTCATTTCTCAATGCCTCACGTGTCAGTAGGTGAAGGCGGTGCACCAGGTACCAGAAGGCTTGGTACAACACATGGAGGTAATGGAGTGGAAGTGGGATAGGATATATATGGATTTCATGACTGGAACTCCACGTACTTCAATAGGTCACGACTCCATTTCGGTGATTGTCGACCGACTCACCCTCGGACGGATGGTCAGAAGAATAGGACCATTCAAACTCTCGAGGTCATGCTCCATTCATGTGTCCTCGACTTTGGTTGCATCTGGGAGGATCACCTACCCCTGGTGGAGTTTGCGGACAACAACAACTACCACACCACCATCGGGATGGCACCATATGAGGCATTGTACGACCGACCGTGCAGATCTTCTCTATGCTGAGCAGACCTTATGGAGTTAGCACTTATGGGACCAGAGATGGTCCAAGCCATGACAGAGAAGGTCCAGGTCATCTAGGAGCAGATGAGGACTGCTCAGAGCCGACATAAGTCTTATGTTGATAGGAGGCAGAGACCACTAGAGTTCGAGGTTGGTGACCATGTTTTCTTATAGGTCTCACCCTGACGTGGATTATGGAGATTTGGCTGGGGTGTCAAGTTAGCTTCATGCTTCATCAGACCATTCCAGGTTCTCAGCAGGATAGGTGAGGTGGCTTATCACTTGGCTCTACCACCTTAGTTTCACTGGGTGCATAACGTCTTCCACTTATCTCAGCTGAGGAGATACATGCATAAACTGATGCATATCATTGAAAATGGGGAGCTGGAAATTGTTGACAGAGTGACTTTTTCGGAGGTCCCGGTAGAGATCGAGGATCGACAGTATCGGGTCGTATGTGGGTGGTCGATTCCTCTAGTGCGCATCAGGTGGCAGCACGGGAACCTCTAGGAGATCACTTGGGAGCGGGAGTCTCAGATGCACACTCAGTACCCTCATTTGTTCCCCTAGTTTGTGATATATCATTACGGGGACGTAAATACCGGAGGTGGGAGTAATGTAAAGACCCATAAATATCATGGAATTTTTTTTCATAATATCTTTGGGGTTTTAAGAGTACGTAGTTTCTGATGACACCTGATTCCGAGTCCTGGTCTGCCCAGAATCATTTTTCTGATGTTTAGCTCGGGTACGTTCAATGAACAAACGAGTGGGTTTTCCTAACATTTGAACCGGTTCATGGAATCGATATCTGAGGACACCGATGAAACCACAACACCGGTAATTTCTTAGGAAGACCTTTTCTGGAGTTGCATTTTCTTGGGTGATGTTGTTAAATAAAAGGGATATATGAAGTGTGAAATAAAAATTTAGGCTACAAGTTTTATTTATATTCTATGAAGTTAAAACCTATGCATGGAATATAGAGTGGGACACACTACATCCTAACTCCACTTGGTAGGATATTAGTGAATTGGGTCCCACATGAGCTCCACCCCTTCAATTCCATTAAACTTCCCTCTTGTAATTTAATTTTTAACTCACCCACTCCCCCACTCTAATGGCATGTCAACTCTCACATTAATAAGATTGTTTAAAGCGAATAAATTTATTTAATTAGAGTTTTAATTTTGAATTCTTGAATTATTGACATGGGTTAATAAAATATGGACCTACCTTATTTTATTTTGGGTGTTTTTAGTTGTGTGGAGATTTTGGGAGAGGTTACGATAAGTCATGAAGAACACGAAGAACTTCAAGACCTCGACGAAGAACACCGTCTCCGCAATGAGTTATCGTCGTGCCTTTCATCTCCTCTCCGCAGCCGGTGTGAGATGCCTCTCCACCTCAGAAGTTCTACGTCAAACTCATATGGGGATTTACCTAGCGATGCCATTTCCCACGACAATCTTCTTTCGACAACTACATCGAGGTAATGGTTTGTTTAATGTTCATGGGTTATTTAGGTGTTTATTGTTAATTCTCTTATCTGCCTGTTAACAAATTAACGGATGAGGTCGGACCATACATACATGACTAATACTCCTCCCCATTTGTTGATGTTCACCATTGTGGTTTGGAATGAAGGCGACGCGGTGGAACGGCACTGCGCGAGGATGAGGAATATCGCACGACGAAAAAGCGTGGCACCGTCGTGCTGCCCCGATGAGGCTGAATGAAGCCGCGGCCAGAGTCGGGTCGCGGTGCTGGCGCACTGCCCTAGAGAACCAAGGAGGGTCACGGTCGGGGTGGGGCACTACAGGCGGCGCCGCACCCGTCGAACAAGGGCAACCGGCTTTGGCCGCAGCGGTGCTGGGAAGGGCGGCCGGAACCGCCGTCTGCTGGTTCTCAGGAGGCGGGACCAACCGGTCCCGTGGGGCACAACCGATCGGTCGTTACGGCCAACCCGATCCATGAAAAGTTGGGGTTAAACCCCCATCCAGCTTACCAGGGCGGACCCTCTGGTCCTCCATTTCTAAGCAAGGTGGTAGCACCCCCCATCCCCCCCCCCGCGTATGCTCAGCACGTTGCGCCTAGGCCGGACCGGCCGCACCGGGCCAGACCGCCAGCGCGAGGCCGAGCTGCCCACGCCAGGCCAGACCACCACACTGGTCCTGGCCATGCCATCCGGGCCGGGCCACACCCAACCGGGCCGGACCCGGACCCAGGTCGGGTCGCCCCGGTTCAGACTGACCCAGGGGGTATTGGGCCGAGTTGGACCGGGCTAAAACCCCTTATTTTCGGACATTTTCGTTCAAACTCCAATATCATGGTCTACGGACCTCCAATCGATGCACTGTCAGTTAAATTTTGATCCTTGGATCGTGACGGTCGTTTCGGTATAGTACACTCAAGGTTTCAGTGAACATTGAGTATAGCCGGGTTGGTTCGAACACAAAACCAATCGTGCCTTCGGAGCGGAAACACTAATAACATGAGCTCTGGGCGACCGATTGACGTGTCGTCGATTTTATTTGATTCCTATTAGTGAGATGGTTCTTTTGGATTACTATGATAGAGTGTTGGATGGAGTTGGAGTATGGTCCATTTGGTTTTGACTTAAAAACCAACAGGGCCCCTTGGACGAAAAAGCCAATAACTCTCAGACCGTGCGTCCGATTAACGCGCCGTCAGTCGCGTTGAGTTCCTTTTGACGAGAAGAAACATTGGGATACATCAACTTCAGGCTTCTTGTTAGTTGATGTATCGACCCCATTGGATCTTAGAGCAAACCCTCCCAGAATCGAGCATGCTGTGTGCGTGAACCCTTGAGCTAGCTGCGACTGCGACGATGATTAATTTGTCACAACCCGTCCTCAGGACCCGTGCCATGACTAATTGGTATCAGAGGTTAGAAGGTGTTTCTACTAACCTGAAGACTTTTACAACAGCCTCCAGCCAATCCTCGGCTGCCTGAGGGTCTGTCTCGCCGTGGAACCCGGGCGGTGTCTTACACTGAAACTCGTGCAGTGCACTAAGGTGACGTGAACTTTTAGCATCTAGGGCTGGTGGCATCGGTGGCTCGGCGGGTAGAGGTACCACCGGTGCCTCCGCTGTAAAAGGCCCATGCACCGAGGCCTCATCACTCGGTGCGCTATCATCTCACACAATTCTCTGACTACCCCAGGCCCGCCTTCCATAGGCCAGGGGCTGGCGACTAGCACCAAAGACATAAATCCAGATATAAGGGAAGGCATTGCCTTTATGTAAGATAACAAACACCACAGAGTAAGAAAGCAGAAGTAAACACTAATTAAACTGAGTACAAAGGTGATTGATAGAGGTAAATGGGCCAGAATACAAACCCAACAGAAAGTAATGTACAACTAAAAAGAGAGTATAGTGGAAGAAAAGTAAAGTGGAAACATTGAGTCGTCCTATGGAAATCCCACCTGAAGGGTCGGTACAGATAGTCTCCTCCGCTCATCAGCTCCATCCATCCGCTCTGTGTACGTCTCCTCCAGTGATCCACCTCCAGGTACCGTCGAACTCCATGAGCTCCTACCTCGATCAGTGATTTCCATTATCTGCATCCATCACAATGTAGTGAGGGCATAACCCATGCAGGGGTGAGTATACACTACTCAGTAAGGACCCCAAGACCCCCAAAGGTCTCCCGGAATCCACGAAGGATAATCCACAAAGTAAAGATAAAATCATGATGTAATAACCAACTATACTTAGGTATATGCCCATACATATACCTAAGTCATCAATTACAGTTTGGCTCCCTCATACGAGCCCATGATCGATCTATTCTATACAGCATATCACAATCCAATCCACACAGGAAATCTCAACCCAATCCACACAGGATAGAAAAAACAATCATCTCGAAGATAATTATTGAAAGTCAAGACTCAGCTCACACAAGTATACTTCTTTGTAAGATGATAGAGAAGATCAGATGTAGCCACTAATTAATCTAAGATGTCGAACCCACAATGGATACAAGACTAGCTAAGTTGTCGGACCCACAAAGGATACAAGACCAGCTACTCTACCGGACCCACGTAGGATACAAGTACATAGTCAAATACTACCAGACCCATGTAGGATACAATAATTGTAGTCATGTACTACTGGACCCACATAGGATACAAGAAAAGTAGTTATCGCCGTCGAACCCACAGAGTATTTCAGTACGGTCGTCGTCGCTGCCGAACCCACGGAGGATCCCATTACAGTCGTCATCGTCATCGTAGTCACAGCCAGGCCTTGGGTTTCCGCCCATATCATGCTCGATTATGGGAGGGTCCGCTCCATGAGACAAGGAGGAAGATTCATCAACTGACACGAAGTCTGGATTTGATGTATCCCAAAGATCCGTTTCACCAAAAGGAACTCAACGTGACAGACGACGCGTCAATCGGACGCCCTGTCTGAGAGTTAATGTCTTTTTTGTGCTTGGGGCCTGGTTGGTTTTTAAGTCAAAACCAACCCGACCGTACTCCAAATTCATCCAAAAATCAAGTGGAGTATTCCAAAATGTCCTTCTCACTAAGAGGAAACAAACAAATTCGAAGGCCCGTCAATCGGATATCCGGAGCTCAAGTTATAAGTGTTTCCACTCCAAGGGCCCGGTAGGTTTCGTGTTCAAACCAACCAGGCCATACCCAAAGTTCTCCAAAACCTTGAGTATACTATAAAGAAACGATCGACTCAATCCAATGATCACATCGCAACTGACGGTGCCTTAATCGTAGGTACGTAGCCCATTTTATGGGCCTTTGAACAGAGCTGTCCGATTTTAGGGGGTTTTGGGCCCGACACAAGACCCCCTAGGTCGGCCCGAACCTGGAAACCCGACCCGGATCCGGGTACGGCCCACTAGGGCATGGACTAGCCCAGCCGGCATAGCCCAGCCGGTCACAGGGCTCCGGCCCAGCGCGGTCGGCCCGACCCAATGCGGGCGGTCCGTCCCGGCGCGATCGGTTGGCCTAGCGCTGGCGTGGCCCGCAGGGAATGCTGCTCGGCCATTTTGGCCGAGCAGAAAACAGGGGGTGCTACCCCCCCCCCCCCCCCTATCTCGAAATGGTAGCCCCTCACGTGGAGGGGGTTCACCTATCTTCCGTCGGGGGTTACGACCCCCGTCCTCCTCCGAACGGCCGGCCTGGTTGGTCGGCTGGTGCTGCCGCCGCGGGACCCCGCTGTCCCACCCTTCCAAAGCACCAGCGGCTGGTGATTCCGGCCACCCTCCCCTGCACATATGCGGCCCTTGTCCGTCCGGCGCGGCGCGACGGTGGCGCGCCCCTCCACCATGGCCCGCCCTGGCCACGTCCCTTCTTGAAGCTCCGTCACTGCGCGACGGTGCTGCGTCCCTCCGCCGTAGCCCGACCTTGGTTGCGGGTTCTTCGGCTTTGACGTGGTGCGACGGCGCCACACTTCTTCTCCACGGCCCACTCCGGCCGGGTTTACCTCGTTCCTGCGCGGTGCGACGGCACTGCGTTGCCTCCATTCCAATCTGAAATAAGACACAACAACAAAGGGGGGAAGGGTCGGCCATGTTTGTGTGGTCCGGCCCCATCCCGTTAATCCGATAACATGCATCCATGAAAAGAAAGAGCATCAAATGATAATTCATGAACGATGAAAAACACCTACCTCGAAGAAGTTGTCGAATGAGGATCGTCAAGGGAAAACGACATCATGGGGGTGGTTTCGATGATAGTGTTGGCGAGCATCGATGAAGAGGATGACGTCTCACACCGGCTGGAGAGAAAGGAAAGATCGACATGCCGTCTCTCCTTGGTGCTCCAGTGTTCTTCACGTTCTCCAAAAAAGAAGATGAAGACTATTCAATATTTTGAGTATTCTCTCCCAATTCTTCTCACCCAGAAACCCCCAAATAAAATAAGGTTCACCCTTGTTTTATTAATCCCAATCCATGAATTCCAAAGAATTCAAAATTCAACTCTTAATTAAATTCATTGAATGACTTAATCAGATAATTTAATGAGAGAGCTAACTTGCAATTAAAGAGGGAGAGAGGATGAGTTACACATTAATGCTAGAGGTGGGTGTTTAATGGGGTGTTAGGAAATTTAAGGAGGTGGGGGCTCGTGTGGGACCCACCCCAATTTCCTCACAACTTTTCATTCCTTAACAATTAAACCACTAGTGGTATAATAAAATTATACTTGTAAAACAATTATAATTGTATTCATCACATTTTTAACAACTCCGCCCGAGAAAACGATCCTTCAAAAAAAGGTTTTCCTAAGCAATTACGGTTGTTGCGGTTTCATAGGTGCCCTCAGATTTTGATTCTGAGCACTGGTTCAAATGTTAGGAAAATTCGCTCGTTCGTTCACTAAACGTACCCGAGCTAAACTTCAGAATTTGATTCTGGGCACACAGGGCCTCGAAATCAGGTGCCGTCTGAAAATGTGTACTCATAAAATCCCAAATAAATTAGGAAAAAAAATTCCATGAAATTTACAGGTGTTTACATTTATCACACCTCAAGGATTTACGTCCTCGTAAAGATACATCACAAACTAGGGGATCAAATGAGAGTACTGAGCACGAATCTGAGCCTCCCGCTCCCATGTTCTCTCATGGAGGAACTCGTGCTGCCACCTAATTCGCACTAGAGGAATCGACTGCCCACGTAGGACCGGCTCTTGTCGATCCTCGATCTCCACCGAGACTTCCGCAAATGTCGCCCCGTCAACAATGTCCATCTCCCCATGGTCGATGATATGTGTCGGGTCGTGCATGCATCTTCTCAACTGAGATACGTGGAAGACGTCGTGCACCCGGTGCAACTGAGGTGGTAGAGGCAGGCGATAAGACACCTCGCCTATCCTGCTAAGGACCTGGAATAGTCCGATGAAGCGCGTAGATAAGTTTCCGCCCCGACCAAATCTTCGAAATCCACGTCGAAGTGAGACCCGAAAGAAAATGTGGTCACCATCCTCGAACTCATGTGGTCTCCACCTCTTGTCAATAGAAGACTTATGTCAGCTCTGAGCTGTCCTCATCCACTCCTGGATGACCTGGACCTTCTCTGTCAAGGCCTGGACCATCTCTGGTCCCACAAGTGCTGACTCCCCATGGTCTGTCCAGCACTGAGGTGACCTGCATGGTCGGTTGTACAATGACTCGTATGGTTCCATCCTGATGGTGGAGTGGTAGCTGTTGTTGTACGCAAACTACACCAAGGGTATGTGATCCTCCCAATGGAGACCAAAGCCGAGGACACATGCACGGAGCATATCCTCAAGAGTCTGAATGGTCCCCTCCCTCTAACCATCTCTCTGAGGGTGAAAAGTGGTGCTCAGACGTAGTGCATCCTGAATGCCTCCTGCAACCCCTTCAAAAGCCTGGAAGTAAATCAAGCATCACGATCGGAGATGATAGATGATGGGACACCATGAAGTTGTACAATCTCCTAAACGTAGAGGCGTACCAAGCTATCTACTAATCCCTTCTCTCTAAGTAGTGTTGGTTGTTACTTCGTGATTGTATCTTTACATTGTGGATTATCCGTCGTGGATTCTGGGAGTCCTTAGAGGGTCTCGGGGTCCCTACTGAGTAGTGTATACTCAACCCTGCACGGGTTATTCCCACACTACATTGTGTTGGATGCAGATGACGGACAGTGCTGATCATGGTAGGAGCTCGTGGAGCTAGATGGTACTTGGAGGTGGATCACTGGATGAGACGTACACGAAGCGGATGGCATGAGCCAAGGAGTAGAGGAGACTATTTGTACCCACCCTTTAGATGGGATTTCCATAGGATGTCTCAGTGTTGCTGTTTTACTTTTCTGCCACTGTACTCTCCTTTCAGTTGTATTATACTATCAACTGGATTTGTATAATGGTCCATTTTCATCCAGCACTCACCTTTGTACTCATTTTACTTAGTGTTTACTTCTGCTTTCTTACTCTGTGGTGTTTGTTATCTTACATAAAGGAAATTCCTTCCCTTATATCGGGATTTACACCTTTGGTGCTAGTCACCAGCCCCTGGCCTATGGAATGCGGGTTAGGGGTAGTCACGACATCGGTCCCGAGGAATGTAAAGGCCCGTAAATTTCAAGGAATTTTTTTTTATAAATTTACGGTTCTTTACATTTTTAAATTGTTCTTATCTTATATAAAATTTCATGGGTAGAAAAATATTTATTTTATACACATTTTTAAACAAAAAATAATCATAATTTAGTTAATTCTATTGATACACACCATTATGAAGACTATGTATTAAAAATCATATTAAATAAAAATACTATAATAGCATGTCATGTTTATTTAAAATCTATGTTGTGTGTAATGAAAATAATGAAACTATTAAATTTATTTTAAATTATATTTCATAAAATCCTAAGGTGCTACATAATAGAATAATTAAATAAATTGTGATATCGATATTTTTTCTTATTCTCAATAATCAAGGGTTTCTGATTTGAAGATACCATTGGGGTAAAACCAAATATATACAAGGAGTAATCAAACATATAATTGATAAGAGATAATAGAATGTGTGAAGGTTATCTATAGTAACAAAAAATATATTACCAAAAAAGAGAACATAGGTGAGAAATAAGAATTTTGACAAAGAAACAAAATCTAACATGAAAATTCTGATAAAGTGTGACATGTAAGAGGATCATGAAAATTTTAATGGCCAAAATTCCATAAACCAATGAGTTTTGAACATTGTCATTGATATCGACTTATATGATGGTAATAGGAAAAAAATAATGTCAAAACCAGTTTCTTAATTTTCATTAATTTTTAAATTTTATTATAATATTTCAATCCATTTAATAAGAACATCATCAATATTTTTTTATTCATTGATCAATTTAATCCCCACCTCTATGTATATAAGATGTATTTTCCATTTAAAAATAAAAAAATTTATGATCAATAAAAGAATGATAATTCATTCATTTTGTCTCTAATTATTACAAAAAATGGGTTGGAAAACAATATGATCAATCCATAATATAGTGAAATAATACATTAATTTCGACGAGTGTATAAAAATTCATCTAAAACACTTCCATAAATAAGTAATAATGTATCCTGTTGAAAATAAAAAATTTATAAAGAGGTCACTAATTTTAACAATATTTGTTCCTCAATTAACATAATGCATCTCCCATATATCGCAAACAAAAAACGTGAATACCATAGTAATATATTTTCTTTAATAATGTCAATACCTAATTTTCAAATGAATCCTTAAATAAATCATACATTTATCTAATTTTCATAAAAAATAGCACAAATTATTGAATATATTCCAAATATAAAATAACGATGTAAAATCCCACAATAATAACATATATAACATTCTCTTCAAATGAATAATCTTTTAAAAAGGTGTATAAAAAAATTTACATATTCATATCCACATTATCATTATCCAAACTAAAAATAAATTTACTACCATCATGAATATTTTAATGGATACATTCCGTTAATTAAAATATCAATTATTAATTAAATTACATTTCTATGTCATGAGAATCATTTAACATATATTGGTGAATCCTTGAAAAAAACATACACCAAATAATCAATTTACATTTCATAATTCATATGACAAAATTCATTAATTCCTATTCATAAGCACATCAACCATCAAGCATCCATCTCAAACACGCAAGAGTTATTCATCATCTTATTATTAAAACCTACTATTTATATTATAAAATATTATTCTTTTATTAACACTAATCCATGTCAATTTATTCATGCTTATAACATTTAACACAATAAGATACTGTTAGAAAATCCAACACATTTTATATGTGATTTGTAGTCTCATCATCAGAAAATGAATAACTATTACTCGTAACATCTTATTGAAAATCCTCCTCGTATTTTTCCTATTGAAAATGAATTTCAAAATTACCATACAATCCACATTTGAAATATTAAACCCTAAATGATAACTTAGGTAGACCATTATAATCATTCATTACATTAACCATACCTTTAATTTTTAATCCATAGTATATTGTTTAATTTCTGCAATTTCCAAAAAACAATACGTCTTACCATTTCACTAAAAATCATCTTAGGTTCATCATCCCAAATTCATTACATTCAAGCGTCTGATTTTTCATTCCTCGACGGTCTCCATTACATAAACACTCATGGAACTCTATCATACATTTTATAAGTGATTCATATCATTTGTTAATGTTAATGGTGTTAATCATATATTGTGGTAACAATTTTGTACAACCATAATATCATTCACTATATTCATCATCCCATTTGTTTTATCCTGATGATATTATTAACATAATAAACCATAATCTAGTTTCTTCTATTCCCCTCCATTAACTAAATCCCAAAAGTGGAGTGTAAGAAACAAAAATAATAGTTTGGAACCAATTAAAAAAACACTTATTGGATGTCTAAATAATGAAACTTTATTTATAATCTATAACATCATTGGTTTATCCAAATTCATTCATGTTCATTATATAAAAATATGTGATTTATTATAACGTTTTGGTAAATTTGGATAGAATATCCACCATTAGTTTCAAACTGGGTGGGAATCAAGGCCAATTTTTATTCACAATAAGAATATATATAACAAAATAAAGATCTATATTCTCCATTACTACACATAGGTACCTCTATTTCAAGCTGTATTAACTAGTAATATACAGGTAATGATTATATTTATTTTAAACCACATTGTATATCACTTTCATTAATTCAAGCACATTTTCCTATAATTGGAGTCTTCCATATTCTAATCCTCACATCCATCCATATTTATATTCTTTGATATATCCCTATGGATTAGATAACTTTTTATCATACTGCTTTCTAATGGTTATATAATCTTTTCCACTAATACTAACTATTTCAACCAAATAATTTAAAAAAAATATGACCTATTTTTATATTAAAATTTAGTACATCTAATAAACATTCACTATAGTTACATTATAGTTTAGTGTCCATAGTGACATGAAAAACAGTGATAAAATATATTGAAAATTATTAAACATAAACCACAATGTTCTTATCATATAGAACCCCTCTAACAAATACCCTATTAAACTCATTCCTCAAAACATTTGTATAATAACATAAGAAATCGTGAGAATTTATTTTTAGATAGGGTTAAAACTAAGGGTATCTATTTGCGATCATCTGAAGGAATAAGATAATAAAAAATGCATATTATGATTAACATAATGTATGATTTTAATAACCAACAATTAATATATCATAAACATGTATTTTTTAATAATAAATTATGATTTTCGATAATATGGAACATAAAAGTGATAAATCATCATGAATATATAAATAACCATATTTTTTTCATAAATCATGTGTCATAATCATAGTTATAGAAAAAAAAATTCATTTCAATGTTCCCAAGCATGACTATCAACATAGCATTTCTAGTCTTTTCTAATGATTCCCATTGTGTATTAGGATACACATGTTTCCCATATTTTATATATACAACCATGTTTCCCATTGTATATTATGAGGATCTACGTTTTTACCATTAATATCTAATAAAATATTTTGAATTATTTAATGCATTTGGGGAGATATAGGTCCCACATTTCTCAGAATGACAATCAAACAGATGTGTTCCACAAGAACATAAAATATTAATTGTATCATCACATCATAACTTGTGTAAATAAAATGGGTTTTATAATTATTAAACCAATTAACCATAGCGTATGCTATGAAAAAACAATTTCAAGAAATTTTCGTCAATAAAAAAATTACCCATCCAAAAAAATAGTAAGTATGATATCATTCAATATTATTAAATGTAATGAATATTTGAAATCAATGAATAACTTCTTAGATATAAAATTATCTTCAGAGATTATAGGTATCATTTCAAGAGATATATATATTATCTATAATTAAATACACATTTGATAACCTAAATTCATTTCAAAATAACTAACCTTTGAATTGAATAATGGATGAATTAATAATTTTAAAAAAATCATGATGGAAAATATACATTTCATTTTGAAAATAATATTTTGAAAATAAAAAATCATAAAAAAATTTTAAACAATTTTAACTCAAAAAATAATATTAAAAATATAAATGTCTAATTAAAACATAAATTTTTTCATGATGAAAAATAATATTTTTAATTACATTCATGGTAAAAGTTAAATTACCTTTACATTTCAGGAAATATAAATATTAGAAGTGATCAGAAAATTAGATTAATATTACATAAAATTATGAAAATAGGTCATAAATGGGTATTATGTTCTTCAATATATCATTTGGTGGAGTTAAAATAAATTTTAGAAACATTTTTATAAAACAAGTATTTTGATGAAAAAATTTATTCAATCGAATATAGAAACAAATAACATTTTTCATAGAAATATTCCTTTGAAATATTGTGTAAATAATGTGTCTAACATTTAATGAATCATTTATAATATTTATAAAAATTATTTTATATACATTAATTATTTTCATCAATGTTATTTCATTATATTTAATTATGGGAATTACAATCATAAGAAATCCGAGAAAAGAATGAAATTTAACCTAAAACACTTACCACTTTTGTGAATTTTAGTCATAATCCCCATAAAATAATTACATTTAATGAAACAAATAATATAATAAAAATGATATATTTGATAGAAAATGTCAATTTGTCTGTATATACACCTTATGTTGGAAGATATGTGCATAAAATAATTAGTCACCAAGAATGAAAATTTAGACAAATTTATATTTACCACATTGGTGATGTCTGAACTAAAGGCCACCAGAAAGAGTGATCCTAAAATGTAAAATAAAATAAAAATACTTTTCTTCAAAATTATAATAATATAATGGGAATTATATACCAACATTAATTAAATATGTTCTATATCTGGAATGTGTGTGACAGAAGTCACAATGTGTGATGGGAATCAGTTACCATGAGTCTCCAATTCATTCATACATGTTCTTGGATCCTGTATAATAAAAATTATTTTGTTATAAAATAATTATAGAAATATAAATTAATATATTTATATACATATATTTCACACCATATATAATTTACTTTTTATCATTAAATATAAATATATCTAAAATTTACATGTTAAATTTATGTTAATGTAGTAACATGTTATTAATGTTTCAATTAATTTTCGATTTAATTCATATTAAATTTATCCTACATCCATTATATTGATACTTTTAAATATTAAATAAATTTCATATGTGTTCATTTTAAATTTATTTATAATTATCCATAATAGTTAGAGATAGAGAATGAATTACTACATACATGAAGAAGATAGTCCGTATATATGGAATAAATTAGTTTTCATTCTAACTACAGACTAAATAAAATTAATATAAATAATGAAGTACCATTCCAGAATAAATTTATGTCATATATATCACATATTTAATTAATATAATCCATATAAACATCAATAAAATATGCAATAAATCATATCACTTCAGTAGGTGGTAGACCTCCGTAAACACATGTGATGTTATTATATTCTCACAGAATAGTATGTAGTAAGGAGTATGTGATATATTAATTCAAAAATAATAATAATATATATATATTATATAAATGATAAATCCATCAATATATTTATAATTGGGAGTTACTGATAGAAAATGAATAACATCAGTTTGTGAGGTGGTCAACCACCTAACATAAAAGAGATGATTTGTAACCCATTTGACAGAGAGGGGAAGTATTTTTGGTTTTTATATTAATATATTAACATTTTTTTTAATGAAAAATAATTAATTACGTATGTCATTTATGTTTAATAATAATTTAAAGAGGTGTGCGAAGAAATAAAATAAAATGATTTATTAGGGACAGTGCATATTCTGTAGAGTACATCTTTTTGTTTTCTTCAAAATGATTATTATGATTGATTTGTGACAAAAATATGGATTTAATGACAACATTAAGGATTTGAGTACGTGATATTATATTTTAATCACAAAAATAATGAGGTTTTAAGGGATAGTTGGGGAGGAAATGGGGTTTCCATTAATAAACATGGGGAGTGGGACAATTTTAATTTTATAAAAAAGGTATACCATTTCATTTCTCACTAAAAAGGATTTATGGTTTTCATTTATAAATACAAGAAGACAAAATATCTAAATAATTATGTTAAATTAGTTTTACATGTTTTGGGTCATTTTAAAACTTATCGCTTTAGATTAACTCAAATGTAAACCAATTGTATCTTTAACCATGGTAAATATTTTTTATTATTTTTATTATACATTATTTTCAGAAAATCTGATTAACATTTTTCATATTTATAATTACTATTATGAAAACATATTTTATCCATATATATGAATTTAATTTAAATAGTTGTGATATTATAATTTTAAATAAGTCTTGTATATGAGAGGATGGAGTGGGTTTTCCAAGATAAAATAAACAAAATTTAAAGAAATAATATAAATCATCAATATGAAAATGATTAAAGTGAAATAAATTAGAAAAATTGATATATAATTGACCTAATTTTTCTTAAAAAACATCTTCAAACAATTTTATCATTTTAAAAGCCTTTAAAAATAATGATATTTCATAACAGAAAACAATACTTTTCACTATTCATCTGAAAATTGTATATTCTCTAAAAATTTTAATATATTTAACACAATAATAGATTAAAAATGATTATTTTTAAACAGATAGTTATTTTTTGTAAATTTTTTATAAATATTGAAAAATTAGTTTGTAATTATGTAACCAAATTGGAAAATTTTTATTTTAAAAAAATATTTTTTTGGGGGTAAAAATTGATTTATTCGTATCTCTGTTCTATAAGAAACATAACATACATATTTATTATTAGATTTAATATATAATATATTAATTTCATTATAAACATTCACCAAAAAATGTTTGTTTTATTTATTGAGGTGTAACAAATTCTGTTTTCAAAAAAATAATCCCTTAGTAAAAGATTTATTTTATATTAAAATTGTTTTTATATTAATTAAATATTTACTATTCAATAAATAATAATTTTAATATGAATTTATATAATATAAAATCCATAATATATTTAATTTTACCAATACCCTCCATTACAATTGCTAGTTGTTAATTATGATATTAAATAATAATATTTTAATATAATGTCTTGTTTTGTTTGAACATGTTGTTCCGTGTAATTAAAAAATCATAAAAAATATGTTAATTAGTTATTTCAAAAAAATCATAATGATTCAGTGTACCCTTACTACAAACCAAGTTTTATAATCCAATGGTATATTTTTGGGATAGTCCACATGTTCCTAGTAAAACATTATTATGAATTTTAAATGATTATGGTGATGACTTCCCTATGTTAAACTAAAGGGGTAATATATTTAATAAATATTATAATTATTTATACATACTATGAATTATTTTCCATATTTTATCACTCTAATCATATATTCCCAATATTAATGGTAATGATTTTGGATTTAATAATGTATTAAATATGGAATGATAAATTTGATGTGAAAAATTATATGATCAAAAATGGAAGCACCCTATTTGAGATTACTTGTATGATTTCACGAAAATCAAGAAAAAACTCTTTGAATATTAATTCATCTATAAAATTATTAAATATTCAATTATAATTGAAAACCCAAAACGGTGTAATGATCTAATCTCAAATATATCATTCTTATTTAGATGATTTTTATTGAATGTACTTCCTTCAAATATTTTTATTCTTCCTTTGGTAAAATTTTGTGTTAACATTGTAATTCAATCTGTTTCTCTATTTAGAATCGAAATTAATTTTCCACTATGAGATTTCATGTTTAGTATTCATGTACAAAAATGACCCGCAAGTAGTGTTATAATAAATATTAACATATGATCCATATAACATCTATTTTATTTCTCTCCATTATAATACAACATGGTTTTTTCCATATATTATATTATAGGAATATAATTTCATTCATATTCCATGTTTTTGGGGTTTTTTGACTTGTTTTTGGTAGAGATTAATAATCATTCAATTAATTTTTAAGATCAATTCTCAATGTACGTCAAACTCAGTTCTACGCCTATTTCGAACACTCTATATAGAATACCCTCAATTACTTTTCGTATGTTATTTGTGAAATTACATGAAATGGTTAATAAGGGATTTCTTCTGGCATGTCTATCATCCTACAGGGGACTCTTTATTTTCTCAATAATGAAATATTGACCAATGTGAATATGAAAATATTATTGGGAACTAAAAAATTCACAATACAGAAAATTTATCTATAACCAAATATTGATGAATTTTGTTATAAACTATGCTGAATTTATTACATTTTACTAATTGAACCTTAATATACATATCATATATTGAGTTTCATGAAGGATAATATACCCAAGAAAACATTTTATACACCGTATGAACACAATAAATATATAATAACTGTATTTACCCAAATTAATGTCCTAAATATATCCATGGATATAATAAATATATTCCTATGAGATTGATTCTATCAGTTTATGGTGGTATTAAAAACAATATTCTTATATATTCAATTTTAATGGATGATATTGAATATCGAATGCGAATTTTCCAACAATCAAGATTTTATAAAAAAAATTATCATTTTAAATAAGTTTTATTCTAATATAGAATATAGTATTATACACACACTGAACCATAAAAAATAATTAATTCACAAAAATATAATGTTACATTAATCATAAATTAATCCATTTAAAATTTAAAATTTTACAATTTGAATGAAAAAAAATATTAACACTTAAATTGATAAATATGGATAAACCCAATCTACTAGAATCATCACTTCTCTACCTAAATTATAGAAAAGAAACAAATTATTTACAAACAAATTAAAATATTATAAAATAGAAATGTATAACATTGATATTAATTGCATTAGATATTCAGTGAATTAATAAATTAGTATTATTTGGAAGTAGGGTGATGGTTAGCATACTAAAGTTGTTGTTGGAATAATAACCACAACATTGAGAATAGTAACCATACCTTTGGAATAGTAATTTGACCACAAATTAAAATTATATAAATTATATAATATTTATCATGGTTAGTATAAGTAAATATAAATAGTAAAATTCCATCAAATAAATACCATGACTTTAAATAAATAAATTACAAGCACAATTTTAATAAAAAGTAGTTAATTTAATGCATGAAAATTCGAATATTTATATTATATATTAGAACTATATATTATGTAAAAATATTTTTATAAAAGTAAAATAAATTTTCGAATCATAATGTTTAAATTTTCCTATGGTTATTTTTTGTAATTTTCAAGAATATATCTATTTTTGTGAATAGTAAAATTTTAATTTTTCACATAACTACTGTAATATAAATTACCTAATTTAATGACGTAATAGTGGAAAAATCCTTCATATAACATGAGATTCATCAATTATATATTTTATATCATGAATTCAACTATACTATAGAATAATCTACATATCCAATACTTAATAATAAATATTCAACACTATTTTTTAATAATGATTCCTTAAAATAATAATTTCACTTCTACCACATTATTTTTTAATAAACTAATGAATATACATATAATGTAGATTTAAATCTGTAAAACTATTATTTAATATTTATTTATGACTTCTAAATTATAAATTTCTCTATAATATCTTTTTAATTGATAAAATATTTTATTCAAAAAATACTCAACTCCTAATGTACAAATAACCCATCTCTCATCCATTGTGAAACTAATAATTACCCACATTATTATTACTATAAACATCCAAAATCCTTCATCCAAGTATTATTACAATTAATATGTATGTTCTATAGAAATAAATATTCAAACATCAATATAGTTTAAGTCAAAAATAAGAAAATATATAAGATGGATTAAGTATGATTCGATAAACTCTTAATATTTTTTTATAATTATTATTTGAATTATTTTTTCACAAACCATTTTTTAAATACAAATATAATATTAAACATTAAGTGAAATAACAATATATTACTGAATTTAGCCTAATGTATTTATCATATTTACTATATGTATTAAATTAAAATTTTCTATTTATTGTTCTCGTGATAATGTAATGTCAACGTTTAGTTACCCACCTATGAAGATGTTTTCATATATACCTATATAACCATAATCATGTACGGATATTATAAATTATATTAAATATATCAAATTTACATGGAATCTAATATTATAGGATTAATTATAATACTTTATGAATTAAATTTTACAATACAACGAAATTGAGGAAATGCAAGAAATATTTAGGTAAAACATGATATTAAAATGAATACTTCTTAACTAAGGAAATAATGTAATATAATCAAATGACTATAATTATAAATTAATGGATAAAATTTAATAAATAATTTCTAAATAATTTTTTAATATTTATCTGCCTATTATTCATGAGGTCATGACCCCATCCCCGCAATGTGTACCCCTCTTGGACCGGCAATGTGATAAGGGAGATTATGACACCCGAGTCCCACCTCCAATAGGCCCTGGGTTAGCAACTTGCACTAAAGGTATAGTAAACACATAGAGGGGAGGAATTACCCTCTAAGGAAACACATGCGGAAGAGAGATATAGATAGACACTAACCAACTCCAGTTAAGACTAGAGTATAAAAGATAACCCAAGTTCACATATGTAATGTCAATAAAAACTACCACAACATAAAGGGGAAAACTACAAATAACCAAAAGAATGTAAAAACGACAGCAACCATAATCCCGAACAGCTCTCGCAACCCCAATCTAGTAGAAACTCGCATGATCTCCATCCTGCTCTATGTGACCTAAACAATAGTATATATATACATAGGGTGAGTATAAATGTATACTAAGTAGGATCCTCCCCTAAGCCTCTTGTTCAAATGTAAAGAATGAATTCCAATGCACAGTGAACATAAAGTGAAACTAAATCTTCACCTAATCAGGTATACTATGATCCCAGCCTCACCATAGCTACTCTCACCAAGTAACATATACAAGAGAATATAATATAATAAATAATATCTAGGGTACCTCACTACCAATTCCCCAGTATTTCCCACTTTTCCCCAATGTTGCACGTCCTATGCATCTATCTTCAAAAAGGTATGCTCGTAGACACCTGGGCAAACCACCGCAACAGGGCCCTCATGCAACCCGACCACCACGTCCACATGAGAAAGTAATCTGTTAGTTTCCATGAGAAACCATAGTTCGTATAACATGTATCAAACATTGGGTATTATACCTCAAGCCATTACATCCCATACACAGAGTAAGGATTCTCAACCCATCACACCCTATACACATTACACCTATTATAGTCCAAAAGATACTATATCTAAAATATATGTGTGTGAATAACCATATGTCATTGCATCCCTCTACTCACATATATGGGGTAAACTAACCACTGTGCTTACAAGAACACGTAACTACCAATAGAAGAGAGTGGGGCCATAGGGTGTAGTTAGCCATCAATTAGTAGAATGTTGGGGAAAACACCCATGAAGGATCAGAATCTATGGGGTGTCAGTTCACCTAACTAACTGGGTGGAGTAGTGTAATGAAACACAAAAGTACAGAATATACTATATCTCACAACCACACTATGGTCATAACCTAGTATTAGACTCAACATCAGCTAATGTCTCTCGAACACCCAACTGCCACTTCTAAGACTAGGTATCCTATAAGCACACAACCATTAAAAGAGATTTATTACATTACTTCATTCCCATTTTTTTATCAGTTCAACATTACATTAACTAATTCTTTATACATTAATTAACCATTAAAAATTACACATTAAATTTTTTTATCATTGTAGAGACCCGAATCATGACGTAGATAGATATTACATTACTTTTTCAGAATACTTAATACATAACAAAAACAAACACACAAGGACCGTAATATTTTAGTGTCTTTGGAAAATTGGAACGTAATCTTCTAATCGTTGTGAATGATCTTCAACATCTCCCATAAAGATATTCCACTTTTTGTTTCCTTACCAAAAACCTTTCTTTTAATCCTAGGGGAATATAATACATAAAAAGGGTGAGCTGAAATGCTCAGTAAGGGTGGGCATGGATAAAATAAAATATACCATATACATTTGAACTTTAAAACATGAACATAATTTTTAATCCTCAAAATCTTGAGCAATGACATAAAAGATGGAATTACATGAAGAATAGATCATAATGGAACATAAATCATGATAAAATAGAATGGGAATAAAACATGTTATTGTGGAATCCATTAATCACATGTAATGGTTTCCATAGTAGCCATGGAATTGCATCCAAGACCATCTTAGTGGACAAAGTCCTATTCTGAATTGAGTTCAGTCCTCGTTCCAGTCCTGTAATACTAAACCAGATTAACATACGGTTCTAGACATGTATATCTCATGAGATATAAGTCTTTACCCAATTCATTGGAGGGAGATATATATCCCACCCATCTCAAAATTAAATCATTCTTACTTGTTCCACAAAATAAACATACATCATTCATAATAACCCAACAAATAAAATGGGTCTCATAAACATCATCCCATCATCACATAATCCATATAAAAGAAATAGATATCAATTAATAATAAGAAAAGTGAAACCATGTAAATCATAGAGATATTATACTTGAAACATACACATATGAAATAATGTCATCTTAGATGAAAAACGGTTTTGATAAAACAATTGAAATTAATTCTTGAGGAAAATATCCTTTTTTCTTCAAAATCATTTTCATTTGACGAAATGTCTTCAAATTTTAAAAGAAAATGATTTTTTTTGAAAATATTCATGAATTCTTTTGGAGGAAGCTTCATGAAAATAAGGCATTATAGAACCGTAAAAATACTTTCATGCCGTATACGTTAAAAAACATTCTTCTTGTACTTTTGTCAGAAAAGCCAAAAAGTACCTTGTAGGGTAAATAAAAGAAAGATTCCTTCCATACCATTGGGTAAAAGTCAAAATGGGTAAAAAGGACATTAAATATACATGAAACCATTTTTAGGAAACATGGACATGGATGATAACAATAACCCCAGTAAATACATATGAATAAACAATCTCAGATAAGAACAAGATTGGAATAGTTATCCCTTACCTATGGTCTGATATGCTTTGTATGGATCTGAAACTCATTTATAATGATTCAAATAATTTCATTGACTTATTACATAATCATATTCATTGTTATGATATCTTATATGTTTCACTTATGACATTATATAACCCGTTATTTTTTAAATTCCACGTTAAAGTAGCGTTTTGGGTAAAATCATTTCATTTATCGTATGTGTTTCGACTTGTCGTTCTTGATATTATTACTTATATACTGATTTAAAAAATTCCGGAGTTTAAAACATTATTTATATATTATATATATTCATCATATATATATATATATTATAGATCTATAAAAAGAAATGAAATACACCGTTCATGGAGACGGTAGGCCGTACGTACGCATGAACGCTATTTTCGTTTCCTTATTGAATTGAATGAAATTAAATAGATGACATACATATATATATACATAAATCCATTAGCATTATTATTTCATATATTTCATTATTATTCATTATATAAACTTTATGATCATTCATTTATGGTAAACATGGAGAATTAATCTCATCACGTCGTGGAGACGGTAGTCCGTACGTACGCCCGACCGATGATATCATTACCAAGATTGTGTAATTGTATTAAAGTGTATTTATAATATTAAATAATCAATATCACTTTAAAATAATCATAAATATTCATTACTTTCACTACTATACCCATCCAAGTAAGGGGGTGGTGGAAAATAGATTACACCACGGCGTGGAGACGGTATTCCGTACGTACACAGGCAAGGTGATTTCATTTTCCTTAGGATGGATAGATGGTGAAATATGGTTGTTTCATACATATAATAAAATATAATTATATGATCGATACTAATGTTATTACTTCAAAATGAAACAACTAAAGAAGAAGAAGTGGAAGAAGAAATAAATTTGAAAGAATCGGTAATGGACATTACCTCTTCTTTGAAGTTCCTCTTTGAGACCTCCTCTTAGGGCACTAAAATTGGTCTTTGAAGAATACAAGGACCTCTAGGATGTTTATAGGGAATTGTATAAGAGAACTTGGCAGGGTTTGGCCGAGCATGACGGATCAAAGTGGTGTGAGGAAGAGAGGGAGGAGGTGCCCTTTTATAAGGTAGGAGAGGGGCACCTTTGGAATAACTAAAAATATTATTTTATTATAAAGTCATATTCGGTTTTTAATAGCTCCAAATTGAGTTATTTAGAATCTAAGGAGGGTATGGGTCGAAATCCATTAATCCAATAGAATTTAGACAAGTTTAGGTTTCTATTTTAACCTTATCATTTAGATTTAACATTAAGTTAAATAATGTTTCTTTTACTGTGTCTTCTTGTTTTCTTACACTATAAGGGTAATAAACTTACAATAACAATCCAAACGAACCACAAGTTGTTTATAAAAATATATATATCCCTATATACGTCCTTTGGCCGAACCTTATATTTGTAGGAATAAAATAACAATTAATAATATAATATTTGTTTTAAAAATTGTTTTATGTCAATTTTGACACTATTTGGTGATTGATTTTTGTTAAAATCATAACACAATGATTAGTTCGAAAATGGTTAACTAAATCAATACTAACATGTCATATTAACCTATAAAATTATTTAATTCATAAAAAGTCTCAAATGACATTTTTTTGGGTATTTATAACATCAATTATGTCACTATTTCATTAATAAGATAATTACTACATCATCATTTTTTCATACATAAATTAAATTATTTATTGTCTAAAAATTATAAATAAAAGACCATTATGTAGGAAATATTTTTATCATTCTAATTAATATTTATAGTCGAATTTATCTTATGTATAACCCTATATTAAAAATGATTTAATTATTAAACTTTGATTTTAACTATTTTAACCATTCTTTAAATAAATTAATAATAAATGTCCTAATCTAATCCAAGTGGGGCTAAATATTCATATTTTCATCCTAAGGTTTTTTATAGAATTAAACTTATCCAATATAATTAGGACATGTGTTAGGGTAATAATAATATCAATTTTACCCTTAATTACCGTATTTACTTTTAACCGTGGTAAAAAAAAGTAAAAGGTTATTATTCAACAAAAATTAATTTCATCTCATTGAACTACATTTTAGTCCTTGATATTAACTGTTTCTCTCAGATATTCAAAATTCCACTCACATAAGCAGTAAAATTAATTTTTATGTGAATTTTCAAATTCTTCTAGGAGGTGGGTAAAAGACGGTGAAAAGTTCAATAAACTTTTTATATATCTAAAATTATTATAAAATGAATCTAATGACTTAAATTGAACTTATATAGGTATTATGTATCAATTTTGACCTAAAATAAATTTAAATAAATTAAATAAATATATAAATAAAAAGTAGGTTTTTGAATAGTAACCCAGTGTTTTCACTATTCATCAAAAATTGAAAGTTTTCAGAAAAATACCAAAAATTCACCCAAGGCTAATTTTGATATTCTGTATCCAAAAATGAAGTCCATTTTTAACGACAAAATCTATAAAATTTCAAAAAGTGGGTATTACTATTCATAATGAATAGTTTATATAACATATCTTTGTTTAGTGAAACTCAGTATTTCATACAACACACGCTATCGTGGAAGGTCACGCTTGCGTGTAATGCAAGCCAAGTTAGGGATGCGTGTTGTGCAAGCTCCTTTTGGTGTATCGTACAACACAAGACATTAATGAAATTAAAAAGAATATTTTTCATAAAATGTTGGGGTGTTACATTCTACCCCCCTTAAAAAGAATTTTGCCCTCGAAATTCGTCGGGGTTAAAAATGGTTTACTACTCGAATGTTTATTTAATAGAAGCCGACATCGTAAAAATGAATAACAAAACTTTCTTTTAAAAACTAAAGTATTAAACGTAACGGTTACCCAAATTAACTAATCATGGGGTTTCCACATAGAAGAAAATAGGTGAAAATATGGATATGGAAGAGAAATCTAACCGCCATATTCTGATGGAGAGTGGTAAAGAACATTGCTATGAAAAATACAACAATCACAAAGCCATAAATTTGTGATGATCTAGGGTACCATCTGATTCATCAGATATAAGAGCACTAGGACAACATTTTTGGTTTTCAATATCATTTCTCTAAAGTTAAAAATTTTGAATTAGAAGAAATACTTGATTGATTTTGGTACAATCTCACTATTATTCATGCTTTAACAATTTCCACATCATATCTTAAAGAAATGAAGTTGAATTTGTTATTCGTGAAGTGTTAATAGATCATGTGATAGAATGATGGGTCATTCTATCTATTTCAAACAAAAGGTGATAAAAATTTATCAAATATATGTAAGTCCATATATGGTGAAGTTAATCATATATGATTCCAAAAAATGAACTTATACTTCATATATCATACCATTTAATAAAATAAAACTAGTTTCTACTAACCAGGGACTTACTGTAGGCCAGTGGTAGGCGATAAAGGCCAGCCACACTTCGGTTGTGGGTTGGATTCCCACAGCCTTGTCTGACGTGATGGGCTGTCACCTGTCCTGTAGGTTTTCCTTTTTCTAAAACTACATTACTATAACATCCAATCAATAATATCAAACTAACTTATGTCCAACATAGTCCATTCCAAACTTTAGGCTTATCTAAAATACTTCGATCCAAGATCATAGTATAAAGAAAATGATTGCTTGAAATGTCACATAAAAATCGTGTGAATGCCATAATTTATCCCCCATATATGATAAGATATATCTTGTTCGTCAAATTAAAAACATGTGAATACCTTAATCATGTATTCTCTTGAAGAATTAATACCCATTGAACCATAGTGATAACATGAATGTTGTTAAATTTTAACACTTTCCACAAACCAAAATCCCAAAAATTCTATATACTCTAACCATAATATCACATAGTCCTTGTATCAGTCTTGAGATCATGATTAATATCATATTATTTTCTCCTTATCCCATCATTATGCGCATTTCATCTTCTTTCTAAAAATATTTCAATCACCTTTTCATGGTTTCTAGTAACATAAATTTTTTTAAAACCAATACATAGATATTCCAAAATTCCACAATACCATAATTGAGATTCCATGATAGTATTTTTAAATCTCATTACATAAACACTTAATCATTACAAAAAATCATTTTCATACTCAACATCACAAATAGTGATCACATGAGACTTACCTTTATCCTTTTCCTTAAGGGGTTGCTCACGCTGATAATCATTAACCCATGGATTAGGGAATTTATTAGCATAATGCCCTATTTCCTTGCACTTGATGCATTGAAGTGTTGGTGGAGCGTTATTTCTAGTCTTTTCTATATTCACATCATTAGCAACCTTTTTCCCATTACTTCGATAATAAACTGCTCGATGACTTTCTTTTCCACACTTAAAACATTTTCTAGTAACTTTTAGGCAATCTCCACCATGCTTCTTTCCACACATTGAGCAAAAAGAAACATTCATCTTCTTTTCACCATTGTTCTGAGATTTCTCCTTGAACTCCATCTTTCGTTTAATATAAAAACCATGAGATGGATATGTTACATCAACTTCTAGTTCTACCTTGATATCACAACACACAATTTCTTCATAGCTACTGAAGTCTCTTATAGCTAATGCCCTTCGAAGAATTTTTTAAGCCACTAAAAAATCGATCAACTTTACTTTCAGGTTGGATGAGAAATCCAGATTCATACCATGAATGTCTTGTAAAATTCGCTTCTTATATACCAATAGGTTCATCATCCTTCTACTTAAGCTCAAGAAACTCTTTTTCCATCTTTATTAGAAGAATATGAGGGAAGTACTTACTGAAAAACAAGTTCTTCAACTCGTCCCTTTCCATGGACTCAATTTCATCTCTTTGCCTCGTATTCTTGATAAGATTCCACCATAGATCAGCATCACCTTCCAAATGATATACTGCTAAGATGGCTTTATCATTCTCAGAACATTGAAGAACTAAAAATATCTTTTTAGTAGTACTGATCCATTGTTCATCCACTAGGGGATCATAAGACCCGCTGAATGAAGGTGGACGCTGCCTCATGAAGGATTCAATAGAATGTTGCTCCTTTATCGGCTCATTTTGAAATCCAGAATGATTCATAGCTTTTTTAAGTATAGAAATAATATTGTGCACTCCATCTCCCATGACATTGGTTTGGTAAGGAGGACAATCATTTCATTTTCCATTACATTGATCAACACGGTTCCTTCGGGTTCTAGCCAACATCTAAAACCCAAAAATAATATTGTGAGAGGAAACTACCATGCATGGGAAAACAACATAATAAAGGGGGAGTACCTTAAATATCTAACATCTTAGGTTTAATTCTATGATCATTATCACAATTCAAGGACTATAACCGATACGTCTACTTAACCATAAGGACATCCCTATACGTACCATAGAAATATCTCTAGGGATCTCACTAATGTTTTCGAATCCTAGTTTCCAAAGGTTAACTAAACCTTTCCTCTGATACCAGTTGTAGAGACCCGAAGCATGACGTACATATATATTACATTACATTTGCAGAATACTTAATACATAACAAAAACAAACACACAAGGACCATAACAATTTAGTGTCTTTGGAAACTTGGAACGTAATCTTCTAATCGTGGTGAATGATCTTCAACATCTCCCATAAAGATCATCCACTTTTTGTTTCCTTACCTAAAACCATTCATTTAATCCTGGGGAAAAAACATAAAAAGGGTGAGATCAAATGCTTAGTAAGGGTAAGCATGGATAAAATAAAACTTACCATATACATTTGAACATAAAAACATGAACATAATGTTTAAACATCAAAATCTTGAGCAATGACATAAAACATGGAAGTACATAAGGAATAGGTAATAATGGAACATAAATCATGATAAAATATTATGGGAATAAAACATGTAACTGTGGTATCCATTAAGCACATGTAATGATTTCCATAGTATCCATGGCATTGCTGCCAAGACCATCTTAGTGGACAAAGTCCCTTTCTGAATCGAGTTCACTCCTCATTCCAGTCATGTAATACTAAACCGGATTAACTTACCATTCTAGCCATGTCTATATCATGATATATAAATCTTTACCCAATGAATTGGAGGTATATATAGGTCCCACCCCTCTCATAATGAAATCATTCGTACTTGTGCCACAAAATAAACATACGTGATTCATAATAACCCAACAAATAAAATGGGTTTCATAAACATCATCCCATCATCACATAATCCATATAAAAGAAATGTATATAAATTTATAATAAGAAAAGTGAAACCATGTAAATCATAGATACATTATACTTTAAATATACAAATATGAAATAATGTCATCTTAGATGAAAAGTGGTTTTGATAAAACACTTGAAATGAATTCTTGAGGAAAATATCCTTTTTTCATCAAAATCATTTTCTTTTCACAAAATGTCGTGAAATTTTAAAATGAAGGGATTTTTTTTAAAATAGTCATGAAATCTTTTGGAGGAAGCTTCATGAAAATAAGGCTTTATAAAACCGTAAAAAAACTTTCATGCCGTATATGTTAAAAAACATATTTCTCGTACTTTTGTCGGAAAAGTCAAAAAGTACCTTGTAAGGTAAATAAAAGAATGATTCATTCAATACCATTGGGTAAAAGTCAAAATGGGTAAAAAGGACATTAAACATACATTAAACCATTTTTAGGAAACATGGACATGGATGATAACAATAACCCCAGTAAATACTTACGACTAAACAATCTCGAATAAGAACGAGATTGGAATAGTTATCCCTTACCTAGGGTCTGATATGTTTCGTATGGATCCTAACTGCCTGTATAATGATTTAAATAATGTCATTGACTTCTTATATAATCATATTCATTGTTATGATATCATATATGGTTCACTTATGAGTTTATATTACCCTTTCTTTTGTAAAATCCATGTTAAAGTAGCGTTTTGGGTAACATCATTTCATTTATCATATGTGTTTCGACTTGTTGTTCTTGATATTATTCCTTATATACTGATTTACATAATTCCATAGTTTAAAACATTATTTATATATAATATATATTCATCATATACATATATATTATAGATCTATAAAATGAAAGGAAATACACTGTTCATGGAGACGGTAGGCCGTATATACGCATGAACGTTGTTTTCGTTTCCTTATTGAATTGATTGAAATTAAATAGATTACATAAATATATATATACATAAATCCAGTAGAATTATTATTTCATATATTTCATTATTATTCATTAAATAAAATTTATGATCATTCATGTATGGTTAACATGGAGAATAAATCTCATCGCGTTGTGGAGACGGTAGTCCGTACGCACGCACGAGCGATGATATCATTCCCATGATCGTGGAATTGTATTAAAGTGTATGTATAATATTTCATAATCAATATCACATTAAAATAATCATAAATATTCATTACATTCACCATTATACCCATCCATGTAAGGTGGTGGTGGAAAATAGATTACACCACGGCGTGGAGACAGTATTTCGTACATACGCAGGCGCGGTGATTTCATTTTACATAGGATGGATAGATGGTGAAATATGGTTGTTTCATACTTATAATAACATATAATTACATGAGTGATACATATGTTATTACTTAATAATGAAACAACTAAATAAGATGAAGTGGAAGAAGAAATAAATTTGAAAGAATCCGTAACAGACATGACCTTTTCATTGAAGCGCCTCTTTGAGACCTCCTCTTAGGGCACTAAAACTGGTCTTTGAAGAATACCAAGACCTCTAGGATGTTTCTAGGGAAGTGTAGAAGTGAATATTTCAGAGGATGGACGAGCATGAAGGCTCAATGTGGTGAGAGGAAGAGAGGGAGGAGGTTCCCTTTTATAAGGTAGGACAGGGGAACCATTGGAATAACTAAAAATATTATTTTATTATAAAGTCGTATTCAGTTTTTAATAGCTCCAAATTGTGTTATTTATAATCTAATGTGGGGATGGGTTGAAATCCTCTAATCCAATAGAATTTAGACATGTTTAGGTTTCTATTTTAACATTATCATTTAGATTTAACTTTAAGTTAAAAAAATTTTCTTTTACCGTGACTTCTTATTTTATTATATTATAAGGTTAATAAACTTTAGTATAACAAGAAAAACGAACCCCAAGTAGTTTATTATTAATATATATAACCTTATCTATGTCCTTTGACCGAACCATAGATTTTTAGAAATAAAATTACAATTAATAATATAATTTGTTTTCCGAAAACTATTTTATGTTAATTTTGATACTATTTGGTAATTGATTTTTTTGAAAATCATAACAGAATTATTACTTCGAAAAAAGTTAACTAAATCAATAATAACATGTCATATTAACCTATAAAATTAGTGTAATTCATAAAAAGTCTCAAATTACATTTATTTGGGTATTTATTACATCAATTATGTCAATATTTCATTAATAAGATAATTACTGGATCATCATTTTTTCATAAATAAAATAAATTATTTAATGTCTAAAAATTATAAATAAAACACCATTATGTATGAAATCTTTTTAGAATTCTAATTAATATTTATAGTCGAATTTATCTAAGTATAAACCTATATTAAAAATGATTTATTTTTTAATCTCTGATTTTAACTATTTTAACCCCTCTTTAAATAAATTAATAATAAATGTCCAAATCTAATCCAAGGGGGCCTAAATGGTCATATTTTATTCCTAATGTTGTGTTTCGTCGAATTACACCTATCCAATAGAATTAGGACATGTGGTAGGGTAATAATAATATCAATTTTACCCTTAATTACCCTATTTACTTTTAACCGTGGTAAAAAAAGTAAAAACATACTATTCACCAAAAATTATTTTCATCTCATTGAATGACATTTTAGTCCTCAATATTAATAATGTCTCTTGTATTTTCGAAATTCCACTCACAGAAGCGGTAAAATTATGTTTTATATGAATTTACAAATTCGCCTAGGAGGTGGGTAAAAGACGGTGAAAAGTTCAATAAAATTTTTATTTATCTAAAATTATTATAAAATAAATCCAATGACTTAAATTGAACTTATATAGGTATTATGTATCAATTTTGACCTAAAATAAATATAAATAAAATAAAAAATTATTTAAATAAAAAGTCAGTTTTTGAATAGTAACCCAGTGTTTTCACTATTCATCAAAAATTGAATGTTTTCAGAAAAATACCAAAAATTCGCCCTAGGATAATTTCGATATTCTGAATCCAAAAATGAAGTCCATTTTGAATGATAAATTTTATAAAATTTCAAAAATTGATTACTACTATTCATAACTGCTAGTTTATATAACATATCGTTGTTTAGCAAAACTCGGTACTGTGTACAAGACACGCTATCGTGGAAGGTCATGCTTGCGTGTAATGCAAGCCAAGTTAGTGATCCGTGTTGTGAAAGCTCCTTTTGGTGTATCATACAACTCAAGGCATTAATGATATTAAAAAGAATATTTTTCAAACAATCTCGGGGTGTTACAAGCATCACAACCAAAGTCCACTGTCCATTTAAAATTGTAACCTCAACATTTCGTTTCAGCTAACTCCCACCCCTTTGGTTAACATCATTTATTCAGTTATTTATTTACGAAATTAAATTCCAATATACCCCAGAATTCTAGAAAAGCATTATATTCTTGTAATCTCGTTGAAAACAACACAATGAGTAGATAAGTATCCATAGAGTCTTTGCCTCCTAAAGCAAGAGCATAGACCCATCTTCACTTGATAAGATAGACACAAAAAGAAAGTGGCATACCACATGCATCTCCCCCCTTTTGGAGGAAGGGTAAATAATCCTTGCTACCTCAAGCAGTGTGGAAAGTAACGTGTACAACCAATCAAATATACAATAAGCATCCAAACATTAACATCCCACTTTTTCCATCATCTCTGTTGTCCTCTCTGACACACACATGCACAAATCGATGCATTTGCTACACTAGGCATCATCTGCTACCACAACAAATAGGACTCCCTCCCCCCACATTTCACAACAGCCTTCCAGACTCACATCATAACAAAATAAATATGAAAACAACCATCATATCAATAGGGCTCTTGGCCCTTATAGATGAAAGATGGTAACATGGAATCCTAAAATCAATTAAATTTTATCAGTCAACTAGTTCTTTAATCCATCATGGATTAACATATTTTTTTTGTTCGTTCCAAATTTAGGAATCTTAATCAGTAAACTATCAAAAATAACTAATCATGTTTATTGCACCAATTTAACTAACATAAAATTACAACAAGAGGAACTAGATTCATTTACATGTCTCATTGTCATTTTCCAAATAACTATCAATTAATTCCAGCATTACATTCTTTACCAATTTCAATAAAGAATGAAAAAGATAAACATTCAAGCATAGATGTCACACTATCTATAAAAAAAAGATGCAATAACATAGGATCAATATCTATTTATTTATCTGGTTCAAATATTTGTTATTCCAATTTCATTGTGATTCAGTGGGATAAAACATGCTAACTCTACAGTTGCACATAACAGAAAAGAGAAGAAATGAATCCCCTACCACCAATAGTTCATTATGTTTATATGATAACGATCCACACAATGGGTTACAATCATCTCCCTAATGACAATTGAATCCACCTGAGGATGTAGAGACACCACCACGTATGCGAACACCAATGAAAATACCATTTGGATCACGGGGTTAAAATTCCATAAAAAGGGACATGATAAAGAAGGAGATGAACCCAAAATATTGATGATTGAGCATACCTTATCTTGAAGACAAATTGATATTTCTTGGTTGCATCAAAACAGAGCTGAACAAATCCTTGGAGAAAAGTTTCATTGCATAAATCATTTGGAAATTAATGGGATGTTCTAGCAAATCACACCTGAGAACAAAAAGGATGAACTTAGGAGGAAGATATATTGTCCCTTTAGAAGATTTAACGAATCAGTGGTTTAAGATATTAGGGGTTCTCTATTAAAATGGTATCCCATTAAACCACACAGTTTGACCATGTAAAAATAATCCAGAGCCTTAAGAGAAATTAATTTATGAGTTACATCCTTTGAATCATCCTTCGAGTCCTTAAAACAATGCATTAAATTAATTTTATGTTAAAGTAAATGTTAAAGGGGTGAAACTATAGGATGATGGTAACACTGTTCACGAACTCAAAATTAGGAAAAAGGAAAATGATTTTCATGAACCATACTATTTGAACCTCACCAGTTCTAGAAGCATTTTCCATGAACTCAAAATTTGTAAAAGGAAAAAGGTCACCATTGGAACCTCACTGTTCTAGAATCACTGATCATGATCTCAAAATTTGGAAATGGTTACAGGTCACCATTGGATCCTCACCATTCTAGAAACAATGATCGTGAACTCAAAATTTTGTAATGGAAAAAGTTCATCATTGGAACCCCACTGTTTGGAAACACAGTTCATGAATTCAAAATTCAGCAAAAGAAAAAGGTCACCATTGGAACCTAGCTTTTTTGGAAACCTAGTTTATGAACTAAACATTTTTCAAAGGAAAAATGTCACCATTGGAACCTCACCATTCTACATACACATTTCATGAAATCAAAATTTAGCACAAGAATAAGGTCACCATTGGAACCTCACCATTGCGTTGTTCATATAATGTAACCAATGACATTGTTCACAGAAGGTCGCTGATGACACTGTTCACATATGGTCATCGTTGACTCTGTTCACATATGGTCAATGTTGCACTATTCAAATAAGGTTACCGAACAAACTGCTCAGATAAGTTCAGTTATGTAACTATCACCATACGGTCATAGTTACACTGTTCACATAAGGTTACCGATGACACTTCTCACAGAAGTTCACTGATGTCCCTATTCACATAAGGTCACTATTGCAATATTCAAATAAATTTTTTGATGCACTATTCATAGTGGTCTACCATTGGAACTATTCATCAATGGAACAGTACTCAGAAATTGAAATTTGAAAATGTGTTGCAGATAAGTCACCTTAACCTCCCGAATCACAACCTACTATAGATTTTTGCAATGAAATGAATCAGAGTGGTTTGGGCCATTACATCTAATACATCTCAAAAACATTCTCATCCTCAATAATTCAATACCCACCAAAAGGGAAAATGAAACAGGGTCTGAACAACCACCAATTGAGATACCTCTCAAAAGAGAGAAACCCACAAGAAACAACAAAAGAAATCCATATTATATACATGAAAGATTTAAAATCACAAAGGCAAAATCCATACATGAATAGAGTTAAACATAAAACAACTATGGGTACTTAACAGGTATCTGTGACTCATGTTCCCAGGTAATCCCCTCCAAGCCACCGTGTCACCACAAGACATGAAACAAGGTGATAGAACTCTTCCACAACACCTTATCTTTGCCGTTTTTGATCTCTATAGGTCACTCCTTAAAGGTCGCATCATCGTCAACATCGATATCTACGCAATCTATGATGTGAGATTCATCATGAAGATCACGACGAAGCTGTGAAACATGGAAACGTCATGTATCTGACTCATCTGCAGGCGATGTGCTACATGATAATATGCAACTCATACATGATATAACTCCTCGAAAGTCTCATGAAACCTGAGAGAAATTTTACTCCCATGACCAAACCATCGCTTCCCATGACATGGAGTCACCTTAAAAAACATGTGATCTCCAACATCAACCTCCATGGTTCTCCCCCTTTGACCGACATAAGATTTTCGATGATCTCGTGTGGGATTCATCCTATTGAGAATCACTTGAACCATCTCTGTTGTATTCTACACTAGTTCTGGTCTAAGAATTGTTGACTCCTTGACCGAGTCTTGCACAGTTGACAATGACAATGTTGGGCATACAATGCTTCAAATGGCACCATACCGATGGTGGAGTGAATACTATTGTTGTTAGAAAACTCCACCAAGGGTAAGTGCCTCATCTACGAACCTCCAAAATCCAAGACACAAGACTGTAACTTTTCTTCAAGATTCTGGATGGATCACCCTGTAATACCATGCATTTGAGGATGGAAAGCATTGATAAGGCATATTTGAGAACCAAATGCTTGCAGGAGACGTCTCTACACCCTAGAAGTAAAACGTGAATCTCGATCAGAAATGATCATCCTTGTGACTCTATGAAGTCTCACCAACTCCTCCAAATACGAACTTTACAAAACATCCATTGACCTTGACTACTTTATTGCTTTAATGTGGGATGTTTTTTAAAAATGATCAACTACCAAAAAAATAGAATCATGACCTCCCTAAGCTCAAAGTAAACTAGTAAAAAAGTCTATTTAGATGTCCTCCCACTACCACTAAGGAACATGTAATTGTAGGAGGATACCACCATGAACAAGGATTTAGGCCTTCACCTTCTGGTAGACCAAACACTGAGACCCAAGCTCCACGATGACCAGATTCATCCCAGGCCACCAAAACGTGTTCTTCAAGGCTTTATACATCTTTGGAATGTGAGGATGCACCGCTAAAGGAGAACTATTGATGTATCTGAGAAATATATTTCACATCATCAAAGGAACAAATTTCCTTCCATGATAAAACACTATGTGTTGTTCATCCTCAGACCAACCATTAGGGTCCTCTACACAATCAACTCGGCCTCTCCAATCCTCCACCACTAAACCCCCCAATTGGGACTCTTCCACCTTCTACACCAGAGATAACTACACTATCATCAAAAATAGACAAAATCTACCCCCAACCTCTCTCATATTATTATGTAATTCTGAAAGTTCTTCCATTACTCTCGAAGAGTCATTTGATTCACGCACTACATCACTATGTGAATTTCGACTCAGCGCATCTGCAACAACATTCCCCTTACCAGGTGTATACAATTTTTACAAATCGCATCCGTGTAAGAACATCATCCACCAATGTTGTCGTAAACTCATGTCACATAGGGAGAAAACATACCTTAGGCTCTTATGATTAGTGAAAAACACATGGCGCTCTCCAATGAGTTAATGTATCCAAAACATCAGAGAAAACACTATGGATGAAAAACCAAGATCATGGTTGGAATAGTTATGTCCCTAGAGACATAACTACCGAGACATTTAGGAAACATCTTATCTCTACTGCATCCGAATACAACCTAACCCCAGAAGCGAAGCATCATAGTAAACATAAAAATAAACTCCCTATATAGGTAGAAAAGGAACTAGAGCACTTACAAACTTATCCTTTAGATACTCAAAAGCTTCTTAACACGGATCATTCCATATGAACACTTGACCTGTCATGGTCAAAGTTTTCAAAGGAGTTGCAACTCAGGAGAAATTGGCAATGAACCTCCTTTAGTATCATGCGAGACCATGGAAACATCTCACCTATGATACAGTCTTGGGGGTTTCCCAAGACGAATCCCCTTATATCATTGATGTATCAATAGCTACTCCCTTATGGGGGACCACATTCCTCTAGAAACATAATTCTCAAACCCAAAACTCAAACTTTTATTACATACCAAATTTCTGATGTTGATGAAGAACTCCCAAACCGCCGTGTAGATGCTTTGCATGATCTTCTTCAGACATAGAGTACACAAGTACGTCATCGATGAAAACTCCAACGAACTTGTACAGGAACTCCCGAAACACAGTGTTCATCATTCCCATGTACACAGAAGGAGCATTTTTTATGCTGAACAACATTACAGTGAACTCATAATGCCTATGTGGACAACAAGAAGTAGTCTTCAGGATATCCTCATCCTTCACATGCATCTAATGATATCCTGACATAAATTTGATCTTTGAGGACCAACATTTACCCTTCAATTGATCAAATAAATCATCAATTCATGGAATAGGATTGTGATTCTTTATTTTCACTTTGGCAAAGCTACGATAATAGACAGACAATAGCAAACTATCATCAGCCTTATTCATGAACAAAAATGGTGCACCCCACGATGACACACTCGGCTGAACAAAACTGCACTCTAACATACCATCAAGTTGTATACATAGCTCTGGTAAATCATAATGGGACTTCTTATATGGATTCATAGAGATAGGTGACTCTCCATGTTGTAGCTCGATCCCTATCTCAATATCTCATCCATGGGGGTTATGCTAAAACCTCTTCTAGAAATACATCAGGGAACTCTTCAATGAACCTAGGAAATGCCAGCTGCTAAACCTCTGAAGAACTCAACATTATCTCTGCCATCAAGGATGATAAGGACTGAATACGCCTATGACCCATCCGAAGATCTCGCACTCCTACAAAAAACATCAGCTCTCGATCTACATCAATGAAAATTACCTTCATCCTATAGAAATCCATGATAGTATTCCCTGAATACAACCAATCCATGTTGACGATGAAATCATCTGGATATATTAGTAAACATAGGAAATCTCCCTACGAGTGGTGCCTCCCCAACACTTTCTCACAGACTCTAAATAGTTCAAACATGTTAGCCAGTCCTCTAACTAGTGTAGTCAATGCCAAATGCATTAGAAAACCTCACTAACTCAAATCCAAAAGCATGGAAAATAGTTGGTGATATGAAGGAGTGTGTCACTCCTGAATCAAACAATGCATACACCAAGGTAGGAACAAGCCAAGGGTACCTTTAATGATGTATGTCTTGACTAGTGATGGAAACACTAATGCATGAAGCTGACCAGGACCACCACCACAACCTCTCTGACCTAGATGAAGAGCACTACCATGGTTGTGCTCTTTAGTCTGAGGACAGGGAGCATCACGAGTCTATCCTCTACGGATCTAATACTAGTGAAACGTGCTACTGGTGCATCTACTATAACTTCCTCAATAGAGGAACCTATATATGAACATGTGGTGAACGATGAATACTTTGAATGTGTGGCAACTCTCAATGCCGATGACCCCAACCACCAAAATAAAAACAAGCTCTTGGTCCCTTGGCATAAGCCTGAGATCCGCTACCTCAGGAGAAACAAGATGCAGATGGCTGGGACCTACACCTAGCTGAACGTAAACTCTTATCCTCGGAAGACTGAGAAACCCAGAACACAACTCTGCTTCGTGAGGAATCATGACAACTCCCCTCTCATGATAACCCGATTATGGCCAATGTCTCCTTGAGGATCTCTACCCTCGCCAGCACCTCATGAAATTTATTCAACATAAATAGGGTAACATGGGGCTGGATCACTGAATGAAAAGCCTCCTCAAAATGCCTTTCCCTGGCATCCTCCTCTATCTATATGTCTGAAGCATATCGTAAAAGGTTCCTGACATGGATTCTGAAATATCTCACACTGGAAATCCCTTAACGAAGGATAATAAGCCCATAAAATTTGATGGCATTGCGGTTGATTAATGAAAATCGACTCTAAACATGCTTCGAACACCTCCCATGAGATCTCCGACTCCTCATGATACCTGAGGAACAAGAAAAACCACTGACTCAATACTCTAGGAAGTATCATTACAACAACAGACACCCAGTTCTTCTTTCTGAGAATGGATCGAACGGAAGCCTTCTCATGCTCCTCCAACCAATATTTTGTGACTGCATCTGAAACATATCCCTCATACTTCTATAGAATATTGCACGGAAACTCTCTGAGTATCATCCTCTATGTGTCGTGGTCGTCATCCTCTACCTAATGACGATCTGCATGCACAACCTTCTAGACATCTTCTATGGGATCCTGACGAGGACGTGGACATGGATCCATACCAGAAAAATATCAAATTTTTAGAGCTCTTAATCTTGTAATAATGAATACTCATCATTAATTAGTATATTGTTTTCTTTTTTTCTTTTTAGATTAACATTTACCAAGGTCTATCCATTCAAACAAAATAAATAAGAAGAACAATTCATGATCATTTTCTAGGTATCTACCTACAACTAGTATCACCTCATTTAGTATCCATTGTAAACTTAAAGGTTTGTACATCAGATCATAGGGGGACCTAAACACATATGTCCCAGCTGGTCTCCAGTGTTTACATCAGTTGCTAATCATGACTGACATTGTTGCCCTACCAACCCATTCAACCTCACTTGTGCCTAACTCCAAACTATATCCTATTCTGCAACCTTCCTCTAATACCACTCTTTCACCACCCCTCCCAATAAAGTGTACCCATACGGGGCCAGGAATGTGTGAAGTGTGATAATGACCCCTCATTACCACCTCCAGTAGGCCTTGGGTTGGAAACAAGCAATGAGGGTATAGTAAACACACAAATGAGAGGCATTAGCCTCTAAGGGAAGACATGAAGAAGATAGAGATAATTTAGACACCAACAAACTCAAACTCATACAGAACTATAAATGAAAACACAAGTTCACATGTGAAATTTAATGCATAACTAATAGAACTGGATGGGGAAAACGGCAAGTATATGAAATAATGTAAAAATAGCAGCAAACACAAGCCCAAACATCTCTGACAACACCATGATCGTAGAAACTATCTTGATCTTGAACCTGCACTATGTGACCTAAAAAACAATTAATATATATAGCATGAGTATAACAATATAGTCAGTCGGATCCCCCCCCCCGATGCCTCTAGGCCAAAATTAAAGAAAGCATGATAAAGCACAATGAACAACCGGTGAAACTAACTCGTCACCTAAACAGTTATTCTAATTTCCAATCCTTACCATGGACACTCTCACCATGTAATACATACAAGAGTACATAATATAATAATGAATATCAAGGGTACCCTGCTACTAATTACCCACTGGTTTGCTGCTTTTCCTTAAGGTCGCATGTCCTAAGCATCTCTCTCCAAAAAGGCATGCCCGCAAACCCCTCGACGAACCACCACAATAAGAATCATGTGCAAAAAAGCCACCACGTCCACACAAGAAAGTAACCAGGTATTTTCCTTGAACCACCACTGCTCGAATAACGTGTATCATACATCAGTTATTATACCTCAAGCCATTACAGCCCATTCACCGAGTAAGGGTCCTCTATCCATCACAACCTATAGACGTTAAACATATAATTGTTCATATGATACTATATCTAGAATAAGTGTGTGTGAATAACCACAGTCCATTATATCCCACGACACAGATATATCCGGAAAACAAACCATTGTGCCTATGAGCACAAGTAACTACCAAGAGAAGAGAGCAATGCTAGAGTGGGTAGTGAACCATCGATCCTCCCACTGGAATGTTGGGGATAACACCCCCTAAGGATTAGAATCCAATGGGTTTCAGTTTCCCTAACTGATGGGGTAGAGTAGCATATAGGAACAAAAAATGTACAGAATAAACTATAGCTCAAAACCACACTATAGGAAAAAAATAGTTTTTGACTCAACTACCGCTAAAGTCTCTCGGACTCCCAACTTCCACGTCGAAGATTAGGTATCCTATAAGCACACAAACATTTAAAGATCATTATTACATTACTTCATTCAAATTTTTTTATCAATTCAACATTACGTAAATAAATTGTATAAACATTAATCAACCATATACAATTACCCTTTACATCTCATTAGAATCACACATAATGTCCATTGTCCATTTAAAATTGTTACCACAACATTTCGTTCTAGCAAGCTCCAATCCCATGGGTTAACATCATTAATTCAATTATTTATTTATAGAATTAAATTCCCATATTCCCATTCATTCTATAAAAACAATCTATGGTACTAAACACAAGGGGCATAACACTGTGAGTAGATAACAACCCATCAAGTCTTTTCAACCTATAGCAAGTGTGTAGACCCATCCTCCCTTAAGAAGAAATACATAGAAAACACATGCCAAACCTCACATGTTTTCGCCCATTTCGAATGAAGGGTAAGAAAGACCAGCTACCGTGAGCAGTGGGGAATGTATAGCAGGCAACCAATCAAATAAACATCATTCATAAAACCATTCACATCCAACCAGTTTCATCATCCCTAGTGTCCCCTCTGATACCCATGTTCATGAACCGTTGCATCTTTCCACTCTAGGAGTTATCTTTTGACAAAACCAATAGGACTCCCTACCCCCACATATCTAAACAGCCTTCCAGGATCACATCACAACACAAGCACCAGGAAAACAACCATCATATCAATTGGGCTCTGGGCCATTAAACAAGCAAGATGGTAACTCATAACCCGACAACAAATTAACTTTTATAACGAAATATGTTATTTAATACATCATGGATTAACAAATTTATTTTTCATAGCGTCCAAATTCAGGAAACATAATTAGCAAGCTATCACAAATAATTAAACATGATTACCGCATCAATTTGATTGACATCAAATTGCAACAAGAGGAACCAGATTCATTTACGCAACTCTTTATCATTTTCCAAAAAATTATATACTAATTACATCTTTAAGTTATCTACCAATTTCCATCGAGAATGATAATTACAAGCAACCATGCATAGATATCACACTATCTAGAAAAACAAGAGGCAGTAACATACGATCGATCATAATTTATTTATCTGGATCAAATATTTATCATGTCAATTTCATTGTGATCTAGTGGGACAAAACATGTTAACTCTATAGTTACACATAACAGAAAAGAAAAAAAATAAATCCCCTACCTCAAATAGTTCTGGAAATTTATATGAGAATGAGCCACACCGCGGGTTACAATCTCCTCCCCTGTGACAACTGTATCCACCCAAGGATGCAGAGACACCACCACATCGGCAAACACCCATGAAATTCCCTTTAGGATCATGGGGGTATAATTACATAAAAAGTTCAAGGAGAAAGAAATAGATTAACCAAAAATATTGATGATATATTATACATTATATAAAAGACCGACCAATATTTTTTGGATGCATCAAATTAGAGTGGAAAAATTCCTATGAAGAATCTTTGATTGCACAACTCATATTGAAAGGAATTGGATTTTCCAGCATCTCACACACAAGAACAAGGAGGAAGAACTAGGGTGTAGGATATATTATCCCATTATAATATTTAATGGTGTGGTGGTTTAAGATATGATAGGTTCTCCATTAAAAGTGTATCACATTAAACCACATGGTTTGACCAAGTGAAAATATTTAGAGCCTTAGGAGAAATTAATGTAGGAGTTAAGACCTTTGAATCATCCTTGGAGTCCTGGAAACAGGGATTTAAAAGCCTTTTACATCAAAGGGAACAATAAAGGGATTAAACTATAGGAAGTTCGAAACATTACTCATGAACACAAAATATGGAATAGTAAATAACACTATTAATGAACCTCACCGTTAGAACCACACCATTCTGGAAACACTGTTCATGAAGTCAAAATTTGGCAATGGAAAAAGTTCACTACTGGAACCTCACCATTCTGGAATCATTTTTTAGGAACAAAAAATATGGAAAAGGATAAAAGGTCACCATTGGAATCTCACCATTCTAGAAAAACTATTCATGAAATCAAAATTTGGAAAAAGAATAAGGTTACCATTGGAACCTAACCGTTCTGGAAGCAGTGTTTATAAACTCAAAACATGGAAAACGAAAAAGGTCACCATTAGAACCTCACCATTGTTGAACTGTTTACATAAAGTTACCGATGAAACTATTCACAAAAGGACACCGATGACACTGTTCACATATGGTCACCAATGTCACTGTTCAAATAAGGTCACTATTTCACTATTCATAGAAGGTTACCGATTAAACTATTCACATAAGGTCATTGATGTCACTGTTCACATAATGTCACCGTTGCACTGTTCACATAGGGTGAAATATGACTTTATTCAATGATGTTCATCAATGCAACTATTCAAATAAGGTCAACATTGAACTATTCATAGAAGGTTACTGATGCACTGTTCAAAATAGTCTACCATTGGAACTATTCACTGATGGAACTGTTCATAGAAATGGAAATTTGGAAAAGTGTTGGGGATTAGTCATTGTCACGACCCGTCCCCCGGGGGCCATGCCATTACTACCCCAAGATAGCCTTCCATAGGCCAATGGTTGGAGACTAGCACCAAATGCATAACTCCCTAAAAATGGGATGGAATTCCCTGTATAACATGTTATCACACACAGTAGATACGAACACGAGTAAACTATATAACCAACAAGAGTGATGAATGTAAAAGGGGACAGAATACAAGCACAACTGGAATGTACAAGAAAATAAAACTACATGTACAATGGGGGAAAATGGAAAAACAACTATTGGGTTGTGCTCCAAGGTTCCTACCTGAAGGGTAGGTACAAATCGCCTCCTCAGCACTCCACGTCCATCTGTCTCCTCCATCTACTGACACTCCATATGGTCCACCTCAGGGTATCATCCAATCCTATTACTCTCTGCCTCAGTCAGCAATGTCTATCATCTGCATGCAACACAATACAGTGTGGGCATAGCCAGTGTTGGGGAGAGTATAACGATACACAGTGGGGTCCTAAAGACCCTCAATGTATCACAAAATCCATTAAAGATAAACCAAAAACTATGAAATCAATAGATAACCCTACTTAGGTATATTCCCATACATATACCTATGTTATTAAGTAATCTATCTCAATCATGAGGAAACACGAACATTCTAACTCAGCTAATCCATGATTGTATTGATATTATCGAAACCTTGGCTACTAGAGAACATCTCTGTCGAGTATAGTGGGCCTGCCGCAACACCCCGCACGCTTCCTTGTATCTTTGGACTTCTGAGGTACTCCACCTGTCGAGCACCGTGGGTCTACCGCATCACCCAGCATGCTCCCCCTCATAGCCGACTGAGGTACTCCCCATATCAAGTACTATGGGTCCACCGTGTAACCATGTGCGCTCCTCCACTATGGGTCTTCGGTGACACCAAGTCACTCTGCACTGGGCTGATAGAGTCACTCCGAGTCAAACGGTCAGTAGTCATCAGGTCTCAGCAAGCTACTAGTTCTCTTCACTATACACACTTGTCTCTGGGATGATCCTCTCCATATGTTACTTTTTGATACTCCCACTATGACGAAGTTCCACAAATATGTATCTCAAATGTCCTCCATGTCATAAGGGTATTAATGCAAAGACGACACGTCAATCAAACGCCCGGTCTGTGAGTTATTAGCCATTTAGTTACGGGGGACCGGTTGGATTCGTGCACAATCTAACCTAACCATATCTCAACTATACACCAAACTGCAGTGGGTTATACTCAACGTCACCTTCATTCTCCCTGATTACCAGCGCCACTGATAGTTCGTCAAAAGGACATCTGGTGCCAAAGATATGGCCAAAAAAATGTAAAGGGTCGTAGTGGGCCCGGGTCCGGACCAATCTAGTTGGACCGACCCGGACTGACCCGGCCTCAGCTGAACCGACCTCACCCATTGGGTCAGTCTCAACTTGTTGGTTGGGACAACCCGTTGTGTTTGGGCCAGCCCGCAGGGCCCCTCCCAGCAGGACGCGAGGGCCATAGTGAGCCGAGAGGGAATGGACAGGCCTGGGTCAACGTGAGGGCGATTCGGCTCAGAGGGCTCCACGTGAGTGACTCGGCCGGGAAGGCACTGCTTGGGTGGATCATCCTAGGGTGTGGGGCTGGTTCGACTCAGTGTGCACCAGGAGGCCGGTTCGCCCGGAAGGGCGCCGCGAGGAAGCGGCGGATCGGGAGATCGGCGGACGGCGTGAGCTGGCGCAGCTCGACCGAGGTGTCGGGGTGTTTGGGGCCGGTTCGCCTGTGAGGCCGGGGGGGACAGGGGTCAGTTTGGTAGGGAGTCTGAGGGGTATGGGGCGCTGTGTGGCTGGGGCACATCATGGCTTAGGGTCAGTTCGGCTAGCGACATCATGGGGCCCGTTTGGCCAGTAGGCAGGAGCGTCGCGGGTGAGGCGCGGGTTGCGGAGGCTGCGGGCGGTTTTGTCATTTAATTCATCACCTTTTTTACCTTCCTCCTTTTCGAAGTAAAACTGTAAAAAAACAGAATTTTTTTAGAGAGGATGGGCCATGTTTGTTTGGCCCTCACTCTCTACATTTGAGCGGTAGAAATAAGTTCCCAAGAACGAAGAACATCAAACTCTCCCGCAAAGATTCTTCCAATCCCGCAAAACAAAATAAAGGGGGTGTAATTGTGTTGGGATAATCATACAAAATTAAACCCCTAAAACATCCCGAAAAAATTTATTCCCAACCCGCAAGGAAAACATATGCGAATCAACTTGATAAAAAATTGATCTACGTTCTTCCTTTTTATAAGGAAAGAATAAAGGGAATAAAATGAATCTTATTTAAAAACCCTACCTTGATCGTTTTTGGTTGATGTTGGTGCGAAAAGACGGATTTTGATTCATTGTAAATGAAAACATCCTACATCGAAGTATGTTCTAAGGAAGAAGGTCGAAGTTGAGGTCATTGTTCATAGTCGAAGGCGTTCATTGTCAGCATTCTTGGTCAGTGGAGCATTCTTCGTTGGGATCTTTCTCCCAATTTCCTCAGCTCCCTAAATCCAACCAAAATGAAAAGGCATCCCAATATAATAGATTGAAATATCTGTTATGTCATTGGCATGTTATTCAAAAGCTATAATTAATTAATTGATGTGCTGGATCAATTAATTTATGGTGAGGATTTGGCATAATAAATTATATGCGTTGGAACTATTATGTTGTGTAGGTGTTGAAGAGGCTCCCCCACATTTTTCAAGGACTGTGGGTTTCTCTCAATTAAAGGCGGATTTCATCCCGGGTGGTCCCCACCACCATAACCTCTCATGGGAAATTATTGATCAGGTGGTCCCAACCACATTAACCTCTCATGGGAGGTTATGGTCTGGTGGTCCCCACATAAAACTTCCACATGGAGGTTTAGTTCTGGTGGACCCCACCTGAAATATCCAAATGGGTGTTCAAAATAAAATAAAATGATGTTAATTTCTTTATAACTTCCACAAAAACCCAAAAACTAACATTCACCCCCGACCAACTGCCATCTAGATGAAAGTATTCTTAAGAGAAAACTGGAGCTGCGAGTTCAACAGTGCCCTCAGATTTCAATTCCGAGAAATGGTTGAAATGTTTGAAAAACCCACTCGCACGTCTACTGAACATACCTAAAGTTCAAAAATTCATTTAGGGCACTCCGGGACTCAGAATCATGCACCGTCAATTTTCACGGACATGTAAAATTCCCATATATTTAAAAAAAATACATATAAATTATGAGTAATTACATTCTCCCCACCTCAGCATTTACGCCCCTGTAAGACACAACTCAAACTAAGGGAACAACTGGGGGTACTGTGCACACATCTGAGCCTCCCGCTCCCATGTGCTCTCCTGAAAGTTCTCGTGCTGCCAGTTAACATGGACCAAAGGTATCAACCTTCCACAAACAAACCTCACCTTTCAATCCTCAATCTCTACTAGAACCTCCGTCAAAGACTCCACATCATCGATGCCCAGCTCTCTATGGTCGCTGATGTGAGAAGAGTCAGGCATGTGTCTCCTCAAAGTGGATACGTGAAAGGTGGTGTGCACCCGGTGAAACTATGGTTGATGATCTAAGCAGTATTCCACCTCTCCTACTCTGCTGAGGACCTGAAAAGGTCCGATTAACCTCATAGATAACATGTCACCTCAGGTAAATCATTACAAAAATTGTCGAGGTGAGACCCATAGAAAGACGTGGTTTCCATCCACAGACTCTATAGGTCTCCGTCTCCTGTTGGCATACAACATCTTCCTGCTGTGTGAAGTCTTCATCCCCTCCGGGATGATCTGCACTAACTCTGTGGTAGCATGTACCATCTTAGGCACCATGATTGCTGACTCCCCTAGGTCAGTCCAGGACAAGGGTGATCTTCATGGTCTCCCTTACAACGCCTCAAAAGGTGACATCCTAATTGTGGAGTCGTAGCTGTTGTTTTATACAAAATCCAACAAAGGTATGTGATCTTCCCAAATGCGACCGTAGTCGAGGAGACAAGAACAAATCATGTCCTCGAGGGATTGATTGGTCTACTCTCTCTGGCCATCCATCTACGGATGGAAGTCTGTGCTAAAATGAAGCATCATCCCAAAAGCCTCCTGCAACATATTCCATAGTTAGGAAGTAAAACAAGTGTCACAATCAGAGAAAATCATCGAGGATACTCCATGTAAATACATAATCTATTACACATAGAGGAATCCCATGATCTCTACTGAACCCTTCTCTCTGATCTATATGAAGTGGGTCGTCTTGGTGATTCTGTCAACAAACACCAAAATAGAGTCATGGCCTATGGATGTATGTGGAAGTCCTATCATGAATTCCATTGATATCTCATCCCACATCCACTCTGGGACCACTAAAGGCTGAAACAACCTTGTTGTTACCTAATTCTTTGCCTTCACTTACTGACAAGTGAGGCATCGAGAGAAAAACTCCACAATGACCTTCTTCATTTCGGGCCACCAGTGTTGTCGTTGGATGCCCTGGTACATCTTCGCCACTCCTAGATGTACCGTAAGAGGGGATGTGTGGAACTACATCACCACATACTCCTGAAGTGACACTGGTACCATGTTACGTTCAATGATGAGGATGACGTGCTCACCACCTTCAAAAAATCCCTTAGATGCATTTCATGTGGATATCTGAGCACGTCGTGTCTAGCAGTCATCATCCCCACACTGTGCCTCCCTGACTCGATGAGGAAGTGGGGGAGTGACTATAAGATGTTGAAGGTATGCTTCACCATTTCTATCGACAAAATATATCTGTAAAGAGGCCAGATGCTCATTCACCTCAACCCGTAGCTATATACAAGATATCCTACTGAGTGCTTCTGAAAAATATTACCGTTCCCAAAAGTATAGTCTATCTCGAAGTCATTGTCTTGGAGGAACTCAATCCAACATCGCTATCTCAGGTTCTGGTACTTCGGGGAGAAGATATACCTGAGACTCCTGTGATCAGAGTACATGTTAAAATGCTCACACATCAGATAGTTTCATCACATCTTCTATGTGAATACCACCAAAGCTAACTCCATGTCATGGGTAGAATAGTTCTTCTCATGCTGTCTCAGCTGTCGAGAGCCATATGCAATCATTGCTCGCTCATGCATCTGGACAGAGCAGAGTCCGGTCCCTGATGCATCATAGTAGACTATGAACCCAATGCCTCCCTTTGAAGCCTCATGATAGGGGCAATAGTCTGCCTCTGCCTCATCTCATGAAATCTCTGCTAGCATCTCTCCGACCACACAAAAGGTTTTCCCTTCTTCTTAAAGGCTGATTATGGTGCAGAAACGCTATATAAATCTGGAAGAGACCTCCGGTAGTATCCATCAAATCCCAGGAAACTTTGTACCTCTGTCACATTCCTGGGTGGCTCCTAAATAAGTATCGCCTCAATATTCGCTGGATCCACAGTAACTCCAGCCTACTATGTGACATGTCCCAATAAGTGAACCACTCTAATCCAGAACTGGAACATTGAGAGATTACCATAAATTTAGTTCTCTCAGATTGTGTCCAGTACTACCTAAAAATGATAGTCTTGCTCCTCCTCAGTAGTTGAGTAGATCAGAATGTCGTCGATGATGACTACAAAAAAGTTATTGTTGTATGGCTGAATGATCTTGTTCATGAGTCCCATGAACACTACTGGAGCATTGGTCATGACGAATGGAATAACCAAGAAATTTTAGTGTCCATACCGAAATCTTAAGGTTGTCTCCTGAACATCATCATCTCATACTCTGAACTAGTGAATGCCTGATCTGAGGTATATGTTCGAGAACCACCGTGCTACCTTCAGGTAATCAAATAGGTCTTCAATCCACAGGATTGGGTACTTGTTCATCACGGTCACCTAGTATATGCACCGATAGTCGACACAAAGTCTCAAGATACCATATGCCTTCTTGGAAATCAGAATCGAGGATACCGAAGGTGAAACACTGGGCCGGATGAACCCCTTCCCCTACAAATCGTCTAGTTGTACTAGCATCTCGCGAATCTCCTTATGAGCCATCTGATACACTGGTGTAGATATTGGTGCCATTCTGGGGTAAAAGTCAATGTAATTTCCCACCTCTCTTTGAGAAGGTAGACCTGGGACATCATTAGGGGAAACATCCACTTACTGATCCACCACTACATGATAATTTGGACTCTCAACATCAACTACTCCAAGGGTAATGATTTCCAAATGATGAGTAATCAGCTTCACCCTTCTCCAGGTAAGTCTGTCCTGTGTTGCAAAGGCTCCCTTACCACCTGTTAAGGTAAACCTGGAGCCATCGGTGTGGAAACAACACACATTACGCCTAATATATTCAATCTTAGAATGGATTATTGATAACCAGACCATGATCAAGAAGACATCGTGAGGCCTCGACGCCACTACTTGGAGATCCCAGCCTAAGTCCTCATCTCCTAGAGAAAGTTCACACTACCAGAACCCATGCATAATCATTGAATCAGTTGCTGTAGGTGTATCTAACTGTAATGATTGATCCAATGGCTTTATCGGGATCTCTGAGCTCCAAATAAGGACAGTGGAAATGAAAGAATGACTGAACCTGTGTCTAGAAGTACTGCACCAATGGTGGATTAGACACATATCATACCTCAAATCATCTCAAGAGAACCGTGATCGTAGGACTTTGCTACCTGGAGTAGAGCTCCCCCCTTTTCACCTTCACCCTGTGGTCGGGGAGGACCTCTAGATGGTGGTGGCTATAAAATCTCAAATCATCGTCCACCGCCAGCTGCATGACCTTCTCCTCTGTCACATCTGCATACTCTCTAAAGAACACCTCAATAGAATCTCTACCTCTTCTTGGGAGGTCCTTAAACCATTTTCTGATCATCTGAACGGCGGGTCGGACAATCATGATCCATGTGACCCTGCCCGTCGCATGTGTAACACTGCCCACTCCTAGCATAACTGGCTCTACCTCGGGAGCTCCGCACAACCGAACCTGAGTCATGCGGTCGTCCACCATTATGTCTGGTCCTCCTGGACTTCTGCAAAATCATTCCGTTTCCAGCTATAGAAGACTCTACTACATGTCAACTAGTGGTGGATCTTGATACTGGAGACTGCTCAGAAAAGAAAATCTCCACTAGGAGGGCTCTCTCTAACACCCCGCCATGCGTCAGGATGCTGAGTGAGATCATAGAAGCTCTGATCTCCCACCTGAGTCCCTACTCAAAGGTACGGGCCATGAAGAGTGGGTCCTACACCATATCGGTGGAGTATCATTAGAGGTATATGTACCTCACTAAGTACTAATATACCTTCATGCTTCTCGACTGCAGATAAAGTATCTCTTATATGCGCACCGCGCAGAGAGTCGCTAGAATAATCTCGTCTCGAAACAGGCTCTCGATGTCTACTCAGTGAAGTGTCACCTCATTATGGAACTCGAGAATCTAGCTCCACCATCTGCTCATAGATGCCTGTAGAAGGTTGGTAGAAAGAATCACCAAGAGATTGGATGGTGTAACTACCAGTCAGAAAACTCTCACCTCGACCTCCATCCAATCCTCAGCCGCATGTGGGTACGTCTCCCCACTGAAACTGGGTGGCCTCTGCGGCTGGAAGTCATGCAATGTGCTCAAGAGGCGTGAATTGTCTGATACTGGGTCTGGTGGCATCGGTGGCCCAACAGGGAGTGGAACCGAGGGTGCCGCCACTGGTGCCTCTACTGGAAGAGGGCTCTACACCGAGGCCTCATCGCTTGGTGGGCAATAATTGTATACAACTCTCATAACTCTTGCCGGTTGTCTACGTTGAGTCATCCCAAAATGAAACAGGTGTGAATTAGTTAAAAATATTATACCTAGTGTGTCATGACCCGTCCTCGTGAACCGTGTTGTGACTACCCCATGCCCACCTTCCATAGGCCAGGGGCAGGCGACTAGAACCAAAGGAGAATCCCTGATAAAAAAGGAAGGCATTGCCTTTAAACTTGTAAAAAAACAGTCTGAACCCAAGAAGTAGAGGCAAAAATTACTAAAATATAATAGTAAGGTGTGCTGAAAGTATGTGGGCCAGTATACAAACCCAACAGTGTAACAAGTACATGTACAAATACAAAGGGAAAATAGCTCCTGGATCGTCTGCCCAGGAATCCTACCTAAAGGGTTGGTATAGAACCCAAACAACTCGTCCATGTGGTACGTCCCATCTAGTCTAGCTCTGAGCAGTCTCCCATTTTTCACCATCAGCCTCTATCACTATCGTCTGTCATCTACACAAAACACAACAAGGTGCGGGCGAAGCCCGTGGAGGGGTGAATATAACAATACTTAGTAGGGGACCCCGAGACCCCCGAAGGTCTCCCAGAATCCACAAAGGATAAACCACATTATAATGATAAAATAATTAATTATAATCCGAACCCTACTTAGGTATACGACCATACATATACCTATATTATCAAACACAGTCTGGCTCTAACTCTAGAGCCCATGCACAAAGCATTCCACAATGGATGTAAAGTCAATCACCACGATGTTAATGGTTGAAAGACCTGACTCAACTCACACAGGTATACATATTTTTTAGAGTGAAAGATATGATCAGATGTAGTCACTAATTCATTTAATCTATCAGACCCAGATAGGATACAGGACCAGCTAAGCAGTCAGACCCACACATGATACGGGACCAGCTATTCTGTCAGACCTACAAAAGATACCGGAACATAAGTTAGAACTGTCAGACCCATGTAGGATCCAAGTACAATTGTCATCACTATCAAAATCACTTGTGATTCCGGTTTATTAGTCATCGCTATCGAACCCTTGGAGGATTCTGGTACAGTAGTCATCGTAGTCACAGCCAGCCCTAGGCTTCCGCACATATCACGCTCGATTGCGGGATGGTCCTCTCCTCGAGCCATGGGTCAAAACATAAACTATCATGAATACAAGAGTTTATGTATCCCGTAGTTCCATCTCATCATAAGGAACTCAACGCAATAGATTGTGTGTCAATCGGATGCCCGATCTGAGGGTTATTGGCATTTCCGTTCCAGGGGCCCCGTTGGATTTACGCTCGATCCAAACCCGTCAGTTTTCCAAATATGTTCTAAACCCACTTAGAGTATCCCAAAAGGATTGAATCATTGGGAGGGTCCCATTTCCACAGACGGTGCACCAATCGGACATGCGGTCTAGGTGTTATTCACATTTAAGCGAAGATGGGCACTAGCACGTCAAGCCCTGTGGGCTGGCGGGTCGGCCCGAACCGGCTCAACCGGTCTGACCCGGCCCCCACTATAAGCCGGTCCAGTTCACCCAGCAATGCTATGCAGTTCTACCTCCCCCTCTGCCCTGCGGGCTGTAGCCGGACGGTTCGTCCCGGCGCACGCGGCCCGCACTGTGTGTGGCGGTTCACCCCACATGGCACCTACGGGCGCCGCAGTTCTCCAGTCGGGTCAGCACGCAGCTGACCAGTTCATCCAGCCAAGCGTCCCGCGGACACTGGCCGCATCCTCCTCCACTGGGTGCCTGCATGCACCATGGTAATCCTACGGGCCGGCCGGTCGGCCGGCCGGTAATCCCGCAGTCCGGCTCCACGGTGGTTGGCTTGGTCGGCCGCCTCCACACCTCGACCAGGTCGCAACGGTGCTGCAGTCCTGCTTCCCTCCGCGAGGCGTGATGGCGATGCACCACCACTACCGCAACCCGACCTAGCCCTGACCTTCAGCTCCACCACGCGGTGCGTCGACGCCATGCTTATTCATCTATCGTGGTTCTTCTCTTGCACGGTGCAACGACACCGCGCCCTTTCGGATTCGCCTCTAATGTTAACCAAACAGGATTCAATGGAGGGACATCGGTCCATGTTTGCTCGGCCTGCGCCCTCCACATTATGTGATATCAATTTGTCCACCATCAATCCAAAAATAATCATCAAAGTACGTGGATGTATATATTACATAAAAATAATCCAATTTCCCATACCTCAATTCGAAGTATGTTTTTGAAGTCATGGAAAGAGGGCGGATGTCGATTTCGTTGACGTCGGAAAAAATCCAAGGATGAATCTTCGTCGACATTCCATGTGGGTGGCCCATTCTTTTTTGGGATGGAAGAAGATCAAAGATGGTATCGTCGTTCTTCAAAGATGTGGAGTGTTCTTCATTGAGAGGTTGATGTTCTTCCAAGAGTTCTCCAAGCTCTACCATGATCTCTTCCACTCCTTAGTTCTCCCAACAATGCTTATGCCAACCAAAATAAAATAATATAATCTCTCATTTTAATATTGGCATAATCAATTCAAAAGAATTCAAACACTCAAATTAATTAATTAAGACATTAATTAATTGTGTTGGTACCCTAAAAGGTATGTCCAAGAGTTTCCCCTATTAATGGGGAGAACAAGGGGGTCAAAATGGGGATTTAAGGGGGTTGAGCTCGTGTGGGACCCACCACATAATATCCTCCCATGTGAGGTTATGTGGGGGTGGGCCCCACCACTAAATTTCCTTTGGAGGATTAAACCACCACCTACATAAAAATATGTTAATCATATTTTTATTTAATTTATTTAGAAATCCCCAAAAATGATCATCCTCTCTCAAAAAAATGCAACTGTGGTAAAGGTATCCATAAGAGAATACCAGTGTTGCGAGTTCCTCAATATCTTTGGATTTCAATTCTGATCACTATTTCAAATGATAAAAAATCCCACACGTACATTTACTGAACGTACCCAAAAAAACATCGGAAATTGATTCCAAGCACACAGGGCCTCAGAATCCAGCGCCTCAGAAACTGCGGGCTCATAAAAATTCCCAAGTATTTAAAAGTAAATTTCCAACAAATTTCCGGGTAATTATATTCTTCCCACCTCAGGGAATTACGTCCCTATAAGCTATAACACACACTTAGGAAAAAAATGGGTGTATTGAGCACACATTTGAGCCTCTCGCTCCCATTTCCTCTACTGGAGGTTCCCATGCTTCCAGCGAATGCACACCAGGGGAATCGTCCATCCATGTAGGACCCGCTCCTATTGATCCTCAATCTCCACTGACACCGTCGTGAATGTAACCCCGTCATCGATGTCAAGATCCCCATTGTCGATGTTGTGGGACAGGTCGTGCACATATCTTCTCAGCAGAGATACATGGAATTTGTTGTGCACCCGGTGCAACTGAGGTGGAAGGGCCAAGCGGAAAGCCACCTCGCCAACTATGCTAAGGACCGAGAATGGCCCAATTAATCACAGAGACAACTTTCCACCCCATCCAAATCATCACAGACCTCATCGGGTTGAGATCCATAGAAAGATGTGGTTGCCACCCTCAAAATTCAGTGGCCTCCGTCTCCAATCCGCATAGGACTTCTGTGAGCTCTGTGTCGTCTTCATCTACTCCTGGATGATCTGAACCTTATCCATCATAGCCTACACCATCTCTGGTCCTACATGTGCTAACTCCCATGTGTCAGTCCAGCACATAGGTGATCTGCAAGGTTGGCCGTACAGTTCCTCGTAAGGTTCCATTATGATGGTAGAGTGGTAGCTGTTGTTATACGCATACTCTACCAAAGGAAAGTGATCCTCCTAGTGGCAACCAAATTCGAGGAAGAATGAACGGATCATGTCCAAAAGAGTTTGAATGGACCTCTTAGTCTATCCATCAATCTAAGGATGTAAGGTGGTGCTTAAGCGAAGCTGCGTCCCAAAAGCCTCCTGCAACCCCTTCCATAGCTGGGAAGTGAAACGAGCATCTCAATTGGAGACGATCGTCGAGAAGTTGTATGATCTCCTGAACATAGAGGCGTCCCACGATCTCTACTGGGCCCTGCTCTCTGATCGGTAGGAAGTGGGATTACCTGGTGAGTCGGTCAATAATCATCCATATAGAGTCATGTCCTATGGATATACATGGATTTCCCATAATGAAATCCATGGATATCTCTCCTCACTTCCACTCTGGGACCTCAAAGGACTGAACCAAGCATGATGGAACCTGGTTTTATGCATTCACATGCTGAAAAGTGAGGCATCGCGAGACAAACTCTGCTACCACTTTCTTTATACCCGACCACCGGTTCTATTGTCTAAGGTCCTGATACATCTTCTCCACTTTTTGATGTACTACTATAGGGGAAGTGTGGAACTCCCTCAACACCTCCTCATGTAGTGAAACTGGTACCATGGTATTTCCTCTGAAGAGGATGATGCACTCCCCACCTTTCGAAAACCCCTCTAGTGCATGCCATGAGAATATCTTAGCATGTCCTGTCTCACAGCCAACATCCCCATGTTTTGCCTCTCTGACTCGCTGAAGAAGTGGAGGAGTGACTGTGAGAGACTGAAGAAAGGATGCTCCTTATCTATCCACAAAGGATATCTACAACGCGACCAGCTACTCTGTCGCCCATACTAGTAGTTGTATGCCTGATCTCCTACTGAGAGAATTTGCTACGATGTTCCCCTTCCCAATAGTATAAACTATCTCGATGTCATATTACAGGTGGAACTCGAGCGATTGTCGATGTCTCAGGTTCATGTTTTTCTAGGAGAAGATGTACCTGAAACTCTGGTGTTCAGACTAGACCATAAAAAGTTCTCCCATAAGATAGTTCCACCACATCGTCAAGGCGAATACCACTACATCAAACTCCAGGTCATGGGCAACATAGTTCTGTGCGTGCTATCTCAACTGCCATGAACCATACACAATAACTACTCGCTCCTGTATCAGGACACACCCATGTCTGGTCCCTCATGGGTCGTAGTGAACCATGTACCCTATGCCCTCCTCCGGTAGCCTAAATATGGGCGCACTGGTGAAGCTCTACCTCATCTCTTGAATTCTCTACTGTCATCTATCTAACCACATGATGGGTTTCCCCTTCTTTATCAATGCTGAAAGCAGTTCTGCATCTCTGGAGAAGTTTGGCACAAATCTCCGATTGTACCCAGCCAGTCCAAGAAAACTCCACACCCCCATCACTCTCTTGGGTGGCTCCCAAGAAAGTGCTGCCTCGTTCTTCTTTGGATCCACTAAAACTCCATCCTCCGAGATGACGTGTCATATGAAGTGAACCTCTAGAATCCATAACCGGCACTTTGAGAGCTTACCATAAAGATGGTGCTCTTGGAATGTGTCTAGTGAAAACTACAAATAGTAAGCATTCTCCTCCTCAGTAGTCGAGTAGATCAGTATGTCGTTGATGAAGACTATGACAAAGAAATCGAGGTAAGGCCGGAAGATCCTATTCATGAGACTCATCAACAATGCTAGAGATTTGGTTACTCCAAAGGGAATAACCATGAACTCGTAGTGGCCATACTAACACTTAATGTCCGTCTTCTGCACATCCTCATCTCGAACTCTGAGCTGGTGATAGCCTGACCTATGGTCAATCTTCGAGAACCATCGTGCTCCCTTATGCTGATCAAATAGGTAGTCAATCCTCAGGAGTGGTTACTTGTTATTCACAGTCACCTGATTCAGGTGACGGTAGTTGACACATAGGCGCAAGCTCCCATCCACCTTCTTAGCGAACAAAATCAGACATTCCCAAGGTGAAACACCGGGTCAGAGAAATCCATTCCACAAAAAGTCCTCCAGCAATACCTATAGTTCACTAAGCTCAGTAGGAGCCTTTCGATATGCTGGAGTAGATATCGGTGCCGGCTCGAGGTACATGTCAATGTAGAATTCTACCTCTCTGTGAAGAGGTAGTCATGGGATGTCTTTTGGGAAAACATCTGCATAATAATCCACCACAATAGGAAAACTCAGACTTCACACATCAACCACTCCAAGGATGATACTAGAAAACTGATGTGTGATCGGCTGTACCCTCCTCTATGTAACTCCATCATGCGCTAAAAATTCTCCCTTTTCACCGGTGAAGGTGAACCTTGTCCCATCCTTGTGGATACACCGCACATTACACCTAATATAGTCAATATGAGAAAGAACTGTGGATAACCAGTCCAGACCCAAAATGACGTCGTATGGCCTCGATGCCACTACAAGAAGATTCCAGCCGAAGCTCTAACTTCTTAGTGTAAGCTCACACTGCCATCCCTAGTGTGTAATCATCGATTCTACTCACGTAAGAGTCTCTAGTTATAAGGATCGAGCCAACAGCTTCGTCGGAATCTCCAATCTCTGAATGAGGTCAATGGAAATAAAAAATGACTCACACCAGTGTCTATAAGTACTGAAGCAAGGGTGGAGTAGACACAGATAGTACATAAAATCATCTCATGTGTGTCGTGGCCATAGGAATCGACTACATGGTGTTGATCCCACCTCTTTCTTCCAACTCCCTGTGGTCGGGGTGGACCTCCTGGTGGTGGTGGTGGTGGTAGAGCCTCGAAACGTCGTCCACCACCCGATGCTCAGCCAGCTCCTCTCCACGTCCGCCTGCTGTCGGCGGACCACCAAGGTCTAACTTCTGCCTCTACCTGGGAGGTCCCTCTACTCTTTGCTGCTCATATGCATGGTGGGTCAGGCAGTGATGAGCCATAAGGCCCTTCCCGCCGCAAGCATAACACTTCCTTCTCCTCGTATAGTTGGCTTTGTCTCGTGTTCCCCTTACAACAGAACATGTATCATAGGGTCACCCACATGATTGTCTGGTCTTCTTGGACCTCTACATCATCTGTCTACTACTGGCTGCAGAATACTCTACAACATGTCTCCCTAAGGTCGGTCCCGCTACTGATGACGGCTCAGCGAGAAAACTCTCCACTAGAAGGGCTCACTCCAGCACCCCCGCCTGCATTGTGATGTTGAGGGGAATCATCGAAGCCCTGATCTCATGCCTGAGTCACTACTCAAAGGTCTATGCCCTGAATAATGGGTCCCACACCATATTTTTTGAGAAGTGTGGGAGGTCGGTGAACCTCGCTGAGTACTGAGCTACTATCATGCTACCCTGCTGTAGATGAACTTACTCCTGAATCGGCACCGCACGAAGTGTAGCTAGAACAAACTCTAATAGGAAGAGACTCTCAATGTCTCTCCAGACTAGTGATGCCTTGTCATGCACCTGGAGCATCCGGCTCCAACATCTGCCTACTATTTCATGTAGGAGACTCACGGTAAGGATCACCAGGAGGTCAGCTAGTGTCCCAATAATCTGAATATTCTCACGACGGCCTCCAGCCAATCCTCAGCTGCATGTGGATCTGTCTCTCCCCGGAGCATGGACAGCCTCTGGCACTGGAACTTGTGCAACACAGTCAGGTGGCGTGCACTCTCTACTTCTGGAGATAGTGGTATTGGTGGCCCAGCGAGTAGTGGTATTTCTGGTACCTCCACTATGATGGGGACCTGCACTGAGGCCTCGTCGCTCGGTGGGATACCATCTCTTACGAAACTCGGAACCCTAGATGACAGCCTTCGTGGGTCCATCCTGAAAAGAAACAGTTGTTCCATGGTTAAAATGGCAGATAAGGTGAGATGACACAATGTAATCACGAATAAAACTTTTTCAAAGGAATCACACATGCAATCACTGTTTTCGTGCATTGAGTCAGAGATCAGAAGTCAGAGTCCTAGTGTATGGATACATCATCCGCCGCACCAACACCGGTTTCCCTGAACTGATAACCACACAAAAATCACATAACACTATTGTTATTAAATGAATTAGAGTCCAAGTTCTTCAGTTGAACCGACTCTCTGATACCAATTTGTCAAGACCCATCCTCGGGGCTCGTGCCGTGACTACCCCAAGCCCGCGTTCTATAGGCCATGGGATGGATTCTAGAAAAAAAAGGAAAATCCCTGATAAAAAGGGAAGGAATTTCCTTTAAACCTATAACACAAACATTCTGAACATAATAACTAGAGGTAACAAGTACTAAAACAAAAATGTAATGTGTGCTGCAAGTAAGTGGTCCAGTATACAAACCCAAGTGTGAGACAAGTACAAGTACAAGTAAAAAGGGAAAACAACTCTAGGATCATCCGCATAGTAATCCTATATGAAGGGTAGGTATAGAACTTAATCAACTCATCCCTACGGTAGGTCTCATCTAGTCTATCTCTGAGTAGTCTCACCTCTGTCACCCTCAACCTCGATCACTATCATCCATTGCCTGCACAGAACACAACAAGGTGCAGGGGAAGCCCATGCCGGGGTGAGTATAACAATAGTCAGTATGGGACCCCGAGACCCCCGATGGTCTCCCAGAATCCACAAAGGTCAAACCACTCTAAAAATATCCTATCATGAAGTGTCATCTAACCCTACACAGGTATATTCCCATACATATACCTATGTTATCAAACACATTCCGGCTCCAACTCTCAAGCCCAAGAACAAACCATTCCACAACGAAAGTAAAGTCAATCACCATGATGATAATGGTACAGAGACATGACTCATATCACACATGTATAAATCTTTCATAGAGTGATAGAGATGATCAGATGTAGTCACAGATATATATAAGCTGTCGTACCCACATAGGATACTGGACAAGCTAAGCTGTCAGACCAACACAGGATACAGGACCAGCTATTCAATCGGACCCACACATGATACAGGAAGCGATGTTAGAACTGTGGGACCCACGGAGGATCCCGGTATAGTAGTCATCTCTGTCGAACCCACAAAGGATTCTGGTTCAGTAGTCATCACTCTCAAACCCATAGTGGATTCTGGTACAGAAGTCATCGCAGTCATTGCCTGCCATGGGATTATCGCACACAGCATGCTCGATTCTGGGCGGGTTCGCTCCCCGAGCCAAGTGTCGATAAATCAACTATTAAGAAGTCATGAGTTTATGTATCCCATTGTTCTGTCACATAATAAGGAACGCAACGCGACAGACGACACATCAATCTAAAGCCTAGTCTGAGAGTTATTGGCATTTCCGTTCTAGGGGCCCGGTAGGATTTACGGTCGATCCAAACCCGGCTACTTTCCAAATTTTCTGAAACTCACATAGAGTATCCCAAAAATACCTCCATGTCATGATGGTCCCAGTTCCGTAGATGACACGTCAATCGGACATGCGGTCTAGGTGTTATTCACATTTAAGTAAAGACGGGCCCAACATGTCAAGCCCAGTGGGCTGGCGGGTCGGCCCGACCCAGCTCGGTGGGTCCGACCCGGCTGGGGGTCGGCCCTTCTCGGTGCGGCGCAGCCCACCGGCGGACCAGGCCTACACTGCTGTCCAGTCTGGTTCGCCTGGTGGCGCCAAGCGGCGCTTCCTCCCCCTCTGCCCTACCGGCTGTAGTCGACCGGTTCGGCCAGGTTCACGGGGCTCGTGCTGCGGGCCGTGGTTCTTCCCATGAGGTGCCTACGGGCGCCGCTGTTCTCCATCCCGGCCAGCATGCAGCCAGCTGGTTCGTCAGGCAGAGAAGCCCGTAGACGCAACCAGTGTCCTCCTCCACGCGGCACCTACTGGCGACGTGGTCCTCCAGCGGGCCGGCCGGTCGGCCATCCGGTCGTCCTACGGTCTAGCTCCACAGCGACCGGCTCGGCCGGCCACCTCCGCTCCTACACCGCGGTGCGACAATGCTGTGGTCCTGCTGCCATCCCCATGGCGTGACGGTGCCTCTCCACCACCACTGTGGCCATACTTGGCCGCACCCTTCGGCTCCACCGTGCGGTGCGTCGACGACGCGTTTCTTCATCCGCCATGGTTCTTTTCTGGCACAGTGCGACGACACCACACCTTTTTGGCTCTGCCTCCGATGTCAACGAAACTATATTCAATGGAGGGACATCTGGCGTGTCTGTTCGGCCCACACCCTCTGCTTTAGGGGATGGCAATTTGGACACCATCAATCCAAAAATAAACATCTACGTATTTGGGTATATTTCATAAGTTAAAATAATCCAATTTCCCTTACCTCAATTTTACGTACGTTGAAGAAGTCACCAAATGAGGGTAGATGTCAATTTCGTTGATGTTGAGAAACATCTATGGATGATGCATCATCGATGTTCCATGAAAGAAACTCATTCTCTTGTGTCTTGGATGAATATCGAAGATGGTATCGTCGTTCTTCGGAGATGAGGAGCATTCTTCATCTAGAGGTTGATGTTTTTCAATGAGTTCTCCATGCTCTACCATGATCTCCTCCTCTCCATAGTTCTCCCAACAAATCTTTGCCATCCAAAATAAAAGAAAATAATATCTTATTTTAATGTTGGCATAATCAATTAAAATGAATTCAAACACTAAAATTAATTAATAAAACCGTTAAAGAATTATGTTGGCATAATTAATGGGAAGTCCAGGAGTTTCACACATTAATGGGTAGCTCAATGTGTTCAAAATGGTGTTTTAAGGGGGTTGACCTGCTGTGGGACCCACAACATAATATCCTCCCATGGGAGGATATGTGGCGGTGGGACCCACCTTTAACATCGCTTTTGAGGATTAAACCATCACCTATATAAAAATATGTGAATCAATTTTTTATTTAATTTATTTAGAAAACCCCCAAAATTATCTCCCGCTCTCGACAAAACACATCTACGGTAAAGGTCTTCTTAAAAGAACACTAGTGCTGCGAGTTCATCTATGTCCTCATATTTCAATTCCGAGCACCATTTCAAAAGATATAAAATCCCGCACGTATGATTACTGAACGTACCTGAACAAAACTTCAGAAATTGATTCTGGGCACACCAGGCATCAGAATCAGGCGCCGTCAAAATCTACGGACTGATAAAAATTACCACTTATTTAAAAAAAATACTTCCATGGAATTTCCAGGTCATTACATGGTGAGCTGACCAGGTTGATCTGACTTAAAGAATACTTTTGAAAACACACACTCAATCAGTTTTTTCTTGCACTGAGTTGGAAATCAAAAGTCAGGGTCCTTGTGTATGGATACGTCGACCACCACACCAAAACTGGACTCCGTGAATTGAATACCACAATAATTACACGTAACACTATTGTATCCCAAATAAGAACAGAGTCTTATGTTCTGTGGTAGAACTGACTCCTCTGATACCAATTTGTCACGACCCGTCCCCTGGGGACCGTGCCGTGACTACCCCAAGTCTGTATTCCATAGGAAAGGGGCTATCGACTAGCCCAAATTGTGTTATTACCTAATACTGGGAAGGCATTGACTTTATAACCTGTAAACACACATAGCATATATGAACAAGAGTAAACTGTATAACCAACAAGATTTCCAAAAGTAAAATGGTTCAGAATACAAGCTCAACTGAAAAGTACAAGAAACTGAAAGTACAAGTAAAAATGAGGAAAATGGGAAAATAACTAATGGGTCATCATCCAAGGTTCCTTCCTTAAGGGTAGGTAAAAATCAACTCCTCGGCAATCCACATCTGTCCGTCTCCTCTGGGTACTGACACGCCATATGATCCACCTCTGGGTACCATCCAGTCCTGGTACTCTCAGCTTTATTTAGCGTTGTCCAACTTCTGCATCCAACACAACAAGGTGCAGTCATAGCCCATGCTGGGGTGAGCATAACGATACTCAATAGGGATCCTAAGACACTAAAGGCCTCACAAAAACCATCAATGATAAACCAAAAATTATGAAAATAACAGATAACCCTATTTAGGTATATACCCATTCATATACCTAAGTTACTAATTAATCTATATCAATCATGAGAAAATCACAAAAGTAATGACTCATCTCATCCATGATTTTATTCACATTATCGAAACCTCAGCTACTGGAGATCTCCTCCTCTTTCGAGTAAAGTGGGCCTTCCATGACACAAAGCGCGCTTCCCACTAACATTGGACTACTGAGGTACTCCTCCTATCAAGTATCATTGGCCTTTTGCGTCACACAGAGGTGCTCCCCACCGTGGGTCTGCCACACCACCAATCACGCTCCACCTTATAGTATGCTAAGGTACTCCTCCTCTTGAGTACCATGGGTCTACTGCAGCACCCAGTGCACTCCTCCACCGTGGTTTTTCTGTGACACTAATTCCCTCCACACTGGGCTAGTAGAGTCACTCCTAGTCAAATGGCTAGCAGTCGCTAGGTCCCCGCCAGCTACTAGGTCTTCGCACTACGATTGATTGTCTACGATATGATTCGCTCAACGATCTACTAGTCGATACTCCCACTGTCCATAAGTCCCACGAAAAAGTATCTCAAAGGTCTTCCACGTTATATGGGTCTCAACGCAATAGACAATGTGCCAATCAGATGCCCACTCTATAATTTATTAGCCTTTTAGTCCCAGGGGCCCAGTTGGATCCGTGCATGATCCAACCTCACCGTATCACAACTATACCACAGACACTAATGGTGTATACTGAAAGAGACCATTGTGCTCCATGATTACCAGCACCATTGACAGTTCGTCAAACAGACGTCTGATGCCAATGATATGGCCAAAAGAATGTAAAGGGTCGTAGTAGGCCCGGGTCCGGTCCCACCCAATAAGACCAACCTGGCCTGATTGAGCCAGGTCCAACACAGCCTAGACCGACTCGGCCTGAACTACTGGGTTTGGCCTGACCCATTGTGTGGGCCATCCTCTTGGTTTCGGCCTGGCCCCTTGGGTGCATCCCAACCAGCAGCAAGGGCCATGGAGAGCCGAGAGGGCGCGGACCAGCCGCGAGGTCCCGGACCGCCCACATGTCGGCGTGAGGGAGGTTTGGCCGAGAGGGTGCCGCATGGGAGGATTGGCCCAGAGTCGGGAACGAGGGTGGCTCAGCCTCAGGCACATAGCAGGTTCAACTCTGAGGGCGTAGTGGGGCCGGTTCGGAAGGGAGGGCATCGTGAGGCCGTTTCGGCCTCGAGGGAGCTACGAGGGCATAGTGGATCGAGAGTCCAGTGAGCGGCATGAGCAAGGGTGGCCCGGTTAGGAGGTCGGGTTAGTCGGGTTCTGGTTGGGCCGGGAGGCTGGGGTGGCCGGGGAACAGTTCTGTCAGGAGTCCGGGGTGGCCTGGGCGCGGCGCGGGTGGGGAATGGCACGGCTCGTGGCCGGTTAAGCCGGTGGTGGCGCGAGGCCGGTGTGGCCAAGAGGATAGAGCACTGCTGGGATGGCGCGGGCCGCGGAGGCCACATGTGGTGGCGTCATTGCCTTCGATTCCTTTATCACCTTCTCCACATTCCTCCATTTTGATGAACAACACAAAACAACACAAGGTTTACGGAGAGGACGAACCATGTTAGTTTGGCCGGCACACTCTGCATTAGAGCATTAGTTAGAGGTTCACATGAACGAAGCATATCAAACCCTCCTACAAAGATTCTTCCCAACCCGTAAAAGAATAATAAGGGGGTGTACTTGTGAAGTGATAATCATACAACATTATACCCCTACCACTTCCTGGAACAATTTATTGATATCCCACAAAGAAAAAATCGGTGGATCAACTTTAAAATAAGTTGATCCAAGTTCATTTTTTTTAGAAGGAAAGAATCAAGGGAATAATATAAAACTTAATTAAAAACCATATCGTTATTGTTGTTGTTTGAAGTTTGTGAGAGAATGCGGACATCGATTCCTTGTAGATGGACTTGTCTTACGTCGAAGGAAGTTCCAAGGAGGAAAGTCGATGTCGAGGTTGTTTATCGAAGTCGAAGGCGTTCCTCCTTGGCGTTCATCATTATTGGAGTGTTCTCCATTGGAACCATTCTACCACATTCCTCCTCTCCCCAAATCCTCCCAAATTTAAAAGGCAGCACAATATAATATATTGAAATATCTATTAAGTCGTTGGAATAATATTCAAAAAGAAAATATTTATTAATTGATGTGTTGGATCAATTAATTAATGTGGAGGATTTGGAATAATAAATTATGTGTGTTGGCACAATTATATTGTGGAAGTGTTGAAGAGTTCCACCCACATTTATTAGGGATTTGTGGGTTTCTCCCAATTAAAGGGGGGTTTCATCCCGGGTGGTCTCTACCACCATAGCCTCTCATGGGAGGTAATGGTTTGGGTGGTCCACACCACCTAAACCACTCATGGGTTGTTAGGGTCTGGTAGTCCCCACTTCCAACATCCACATTGAGGTTCATTTTTGGAGGACCACACATAAAATATCCAAATGGATGTTAAAAATAAAATAAAATGATGTTTATTTTATTTTATTGTTACCAAAAAAACACAAACACTAACTTTAACCCTTGTCCAACTATTGTCGAGGTGAATTTCTTATTAATTGAAAACAGGCACTACAAGTTCAACGGTGCCCTCAGATTTCATTTACGAGCACCAGTTCAAATGTTAGAAAAACCTGGTCACACGTTTACTGAACGTACCCAAAAAAATGTTCAGAAATTGATTCAAGGCACTACGTGCCTCGGAATTACGCACCATCAATTTTCACGGACTCGTAAAATTCCCAAATATATATAAAAACTTACATGGAAATTCCAGGTCTTTAAAGTCACCATGACCTCCTGAAACACCTCATACACATGATTTTCACAAATTAATGGACCAGAGATGTTTGGGCCATTACACATGGGGTGAAAAAGTTATGAAATAATGTGGAAATGTAGGTATGGGTATTCTCAAACAAACTCCCATTATATGCGATATCCATATTTCAAATCACAAATGGAATGTAGAATCATATAATATTCATTAAAATTCATATTATTATTATTACCTATTCTATATTGGGGATATACATATTTCCACAATGAATTATAATTCATACACAATGATTTCCGAAAATATTGTTTCCTTACCAAACATGTATATTACTCTTGTTTATTGGTTATTATTCACTCATGAATAGGTAGGGTAAAGCCTTATATTGTTTCCCTTTTTTTGGGAACCCAAGTATTAGTGAATAATTTTTTGGAAATACATATGAAACCCATTCATTTTCATGGTTTATATCATGTCTACGATTGTTATATGTTCAATGTGAAATGCATGATTATGTAAATACCATGATGTGATGTGTTGGACTAGAATTATATAGTCCACAAATTTATTGAGTATTTTTATGTATATCATGAGATAATTTTTAATATGTGTTAACCTGATGTTTTTTTACAATGTTAATATTTTGATTACTGTAAAAACCCGGTTCTTGTTTTGAGGTAAGGGCTTCTTATTTTTCCTATTCCTTAAGTGTTTTTAAGAAAATATGGAAAATGGGGAAAATGCTAAATTATGAATCGACATGTTGTGTACTTTATCCACACGCCATGTACGTTTGGACGTGTTGGGATGAGTACATGGGGCGTGTAGCCTTGTCAGCGATGAAGGGTTTAATAACCAACTACATGCCGTGTAGTGGTACCTTACACGCCATGTAGTCAGTCGGCAGGCTTAAACAGTAAGGTGGTGGCGTCGCCGCCAGCTGGGCGATAGTACACGCCGTGTACTCGAGAGTACATGTCGTGTACTCATGTCGACAAATGAACAGTGTGGAGGTGCCTCCAAATGAATAGTTAAACGAAAAAAGAACACGCCGTGTACTCAGAAGTACACGTCATGTACTTTGTTTTTCGGCTTAAAATAGGCAGTAGACTCCTCATTTGGAAGAGGAGGCATTTGATCCATTTTGGAGCCAAAGGAGGAGGCTAGATCTTTGAAGATCCACTAGGAGTTCATCTGGAATCCGATTCAGCTTCAGACGATCTCGTTGGAACCGCACGGTTAAGAACTCTCCTCCCCCGGTATAGTTCTTACCAATTATTCCCCTATCGTATGTTATTTACGTTTGAATGGGTTTTGTTCTTCGTTAGATCTATGTCGTTCTTGGGCTTTTCTAGAGTCAGTGTTCGGGTATAGCATTCGTTGGCGTATAAGGTAGATGGATTTGTGTTTATTTTCCAATTGTCGTGCGTTTTTGTGCATTTTTGGGCCACAAACCCATGATGGGGTGTCGTGTGGATGAGGCCGATGCTATATATAAAGCCTAGAATTGCATAAGTGATTAAATTGTGATTATAGAATGCTGGTTAGGATCATTGCTTGGATCTGGAACCACCCCGGGGGTATGTTTCACTGTTTAGCTGTTTGGCCAGGATACCCGAGGGTATGCCTTTAAAGTAGTAATTATAGAATTTCCTTGAGAGGAATTGTTGGTTACTCCTTGTTTACATATTGGGCATGGCCCGGTTACCTGTTTATCCTGAGGGTGTTGTTGTGATTAGCCTGTGGGCATTGTACTGTATTAGCCTGAGGGCGTGACTGTTTTAGCCCGAGGGTTGTCGTTATTCAGCCTTAGGGAAACCTTTCGTGCCTCAGAGCTTGACTTCTATGCCTGAGGGCGACACTTCCTACGCCTAAGGGCAATTTCTGTTACGGCTAAGGGCTATACCTGTGGGTTGGATTCTGCTTACATGAGGGTAAGCTTTTTCTTGTCTGAGGACGTGGACAACATACTTAGAAATGCACTGTGGTGATTTATAGAAATTAATGAATTAAATGAATAAAAAATGGAAATTTAGTTGTTAAGTTAGTTACTATTTAGTACTGCTTACTTTATTTCATTTTACTATTGCACACTGTTGTTGCATGCTTACACGCAGTTGGGCACATGCCTTTGGTGGGTGCCTACTGAGATATATTTCTCACACCATATTTGGGTCACACTTTTCGGCCTAAACAGATTACGTTGCTGCAGGTGTAGAAAGGGGAAAGAGTCCCTATACATGTACTTGACTATTGCTATGGAGTAGGAGGGCATGAGACAGTGCCTAGGCTCACGATGTCGTTGCCATTTGTTTTCTTTACATTGCTGTACTCTGCTTTCTGATGTACTGTAATGATGTATAACATCTTCTGGATGTTTTCATAGAACTTGAAACATGTAGAATCATTATTTATATACTTTTTTTATATCCACTTCTATTGTTAATTTCAGTATTTGTATGGTTTACGGCTTCTGCTGTTGTTGTATGTTTATTTTGGTATTCCGCTTCACTACATTTTGACAAATGAGGGCATTGTTTCCCCACTATCAGACCTGGTCCCTCGCTGCTAGTCAGCAGCCTCTGGCATTTGGGGAAATGTGCATGAGGTCACATGGAGAACCGGGCTCTGGGCACCTGTTGTGTGGCACCCGGGCCTGGGATGTTACAAAGTGGTATCAGAGGGAAGGTTGTTTTCTATGACTTATTATTTGGAGCCGTAGTAAGGGATAGGACGGAATGATAGTTGGTAATAAGCTGTGCCCGGGAGTAGCTAACACGTGTACAGGGAAAAGCCAGTCTACCTCGTACTTGCATTCTTTTGATCTTGCAATTTTCCGGTTGATATAATTTTCACCGTTGGGTGAGAAACTTGGATTGTGCTGTATATATTTTATCTATGGGTTCTATATACTTGCAACCCGATGAGATGAGGGTGTGTCGTCTCATGCATCATATAGGCACATGCTAGATATCACATGCCATGCATAGTTTCCATGCCATGTAGGTTCATTAGAATTGGAATGTTGTTGTGCTAATAAACCATGTTGTTGTGATAACAGCTTGATAAATACATGCCTTGTGATATTGTATGTTTTTTTGAGCTTGTTTATAGAATGGACACCAAACATTGTTTTTTGGGGCGTATGGGCCCCATTGACCGGAATTTGGTGGATCATTGACGGTTTATTGGTTATAACACTGATAAGATGTCAAACCTTGATTCGTGGGGAGTATGGGCCCTCAAGGATCAGAATTTGACACTTAGGTGTTGGTTGTTAGTATTTTCTGGGGTCCAGGAAAGTTTCTAAGGCATACTGTCTGGAAAATCCAGAATACCCTCTGTGTTGTACCTCATACACGTTGTGTGTGTTCTTCTGTTCAGGATGAAAAAAATGAACTTTTTGAGTACATGCTGTGTACCCCGAGAACACACCGTATAGTCTCTTCCCGTGTCACAAACCGTGTGAACGGCAACATGTGGAAGGGAAAGGCTTGGTTAAAACACGATGTGTACTGAATGGACACGCTGTGTAGTGTGACCTGGAGTCCGGCCATGTAACTAAAAACATGGGTCGGTGAACTCCTTGACAGAACACGCCATGTTAATAATAGACACGCCGTGTAGTGTGACCTAGGGACTCGACTGTGTAACTAACAACACGGGCCGGTGTCACCTCTCCCTGAACACGCCGTGTACCTGTGGGACACGCCGTGTAGTCTTGTCCGAGGACATACTGTGTGGAGTTAGCCGTGTAGTTGGAAAACAGGATGGTGTACACGCCGTGTGCGGGTGTAACACACCATCTGGTGCAAAGCCGAGTAGTCGGCCGTGTCACAGATGACACAGGTAGTTGGAAAATAACATCATAAATTCCTTGTAGATATTGTACACGCCGTGTAGTTTTGTTCGATAGAAGCCGTGTGGCTTAGCAGTGTAGAAGGATCCGGGTAGGGGAAGGGATGTCAAGTACACGCTGTGTAGTCATTGTACATGCCATGTAGTCCTATCTTGAAAATTTTGAAATGATTTATTCCTCTTGTTCCTTTGTGGTACATTCTCTTTCGGTCTTAATAATCTTGAATCTGAGGCGTGCTTTTGACCTTGTAGTGTCATGCCGCCTAGACGACCGCGAGTTGTTCGCCAGGAGAGCGACGACGATTATAATCCAGAGATGGTGGGCCATGGGCTACCAGTTGATCCACCAGCAAAGCCAGATGCGGAAACAACTGTTATACCGGGCATAGTCACGGAGGCGCAGTTCTGTGAAGGCTTATTGCGGTTCATGTAGACCTTTCTGGGAGCACCGCAGGCTGCCACATCTATGGCTGAGCTGACACGTATCTTTCAGCAGAAGCATCCGCCTACGTTTTCAGGGGATGGAGGACCACAAGCTACAGAGTCTTGGCTAGGATTGATGCAGACTATTTTTGATATTCTAGAGACTCACACAGGGTGGAGGGTCAAGCTCGCGTCTTACATGCTACATGATTCCGCCACGAGGTGGTGAGATGATACCACCCGGCAGAGCATCACATAGACATGGCGTGGGATGATTTTCAGGCAGTATTCTATGAATTAATCTTTCCCGAGATGCTAAGGGTGGATATAGCTCGAGAGTTCAAGAATATGCAGTAGGGAGCTATGTCAGTGATGGACTATTCTGCACGTTTTATAGAGCTTCAGTGTTTTGCACCCGTGCTGGTGGGTGATGAGACATTGAGAGCCAGACGTTTTGAGGATGGTCTTCGGTATGACATCAGAGCACTGGTGAATGTTTTCAGGTTTCCTACTATACACGCGATTATGAATCAGGAACTGATTACAGAGAAGAACCTGCGGGAATCAAGTGGTGTGGGTCGGGGCGGTTCAGCACCCAGAACTGGTACTATTTCTTCTGGCAAGAGGAAGAGGCAGATAGACTTCTCTCAGGGAGGTCGTACCATCCATGATTCTTTTTCAGGTGGACCGGTCAGGTGCTACCAGTGTGGCAGAGAGGGGCACAAGAGGCCGCAGTGTCCACGAGACCCAGTGGAGTGCCGATCTTACGGTAAGTTGGGTCATCTGCTGGGCTTTTTCAGGGCGTTTCTACTAGTGGCTAGTGCGAGGGGTTCTGTGCAGACTCCGCATACTGGAGTAGGACCAGTGGCTTCTTACCAGTCAGGGAACTAGAATACGTCAGGGCGTGGAGGCAGAGATGGTGGTCGTGGCCGTGGTAGCCAGACACCAGGATCGCAGAGGCAGCAGGGTGGGACTGCTCAGGGTAGCCAGGCTGTGTCGCAGGGTCGCGACACTGGGCAGGCATATGCAGTGCGAGAGACCCAGTAGGAGAAGGATCATGGACCTTCTACAATCAGAGGTACTATTCTAGTATCTTATGTCTTGTCTTCATTAATTTTTGATACGGGTGCTACACATAGTTTCATATCTGTACCCATCGTGGAGAGCCTTGGGCTCGGTGTTTCTACTTCTTCTGATATCTTGACGCTAGACACTCCATTGGGGACTAGGACAGTTGGTGTGCATCATTTCAAGGAGTGCTCCCTTGAGGATGGATGGTGTCACTTCCTTTGGGACATCTATGTCTTAGATATGACGAGCTATGATTTCATTCTTGGGATGAACTGGTTGTTTCCCTTTCGAGCCTTTGTAGACTGCTATCATCGCAGGGTGCATTTCACGTCACCAGAGGGTGAAGAGTTTCTATACAAGGGCGAATGGGATGTTTAGGCGAATCGAGTTGGACCCGAGAATCATGGGCGAGGTGGAGTCACATCCCAGATTTCGATTTTATATCTGGAAGATCAGGGGACATTTCAGATGGATTTCCCTCTAGTTTTCGATCGTTTCATGGATGTCTTCCTGGATGACTTTTTAGGTCTACCTCCAGTGCGTGAGGTGGATTTCTCTATTGAGCTAGTGCCAGGAGCAGCACCGGTGTCCATTACTCCTTATAGGATAGTCGTGCCTGAGTTGCAGGAGCTTAAGAGGATGTTAGAGGAGCTACAGGCGAAGGGTTTTATCCGACCTAGTACTTCTCCTTGGGGTTCTCTGGTCCTTTTAGCGAAGAAGGAGGATGGTACCATTAGGCTTTGCATGGATTATTGGAAGCTGAACTAGTTAACGGTTAAGAACCGATATCCCTTACCGAGGATTAGTGATTGTTTCGGTGCGGATGTGCGTCGGGTTACGCTGTTCCGCCAGGACGCGTTCGCGCGTGCACCCGTCAACCCGAGAGGATGGGCGCGCGGCTTGTGGTCCCGCAGTCCCGCTTTCCAAGGGCGGGCGGCATCCGTCCCTTATTCAGGGGCGTCTGCTCCTTGATCGAAACCGGGATGATGGGATGTCGGCTCCTCCTTCCTTGGACGTCTCCTCGGAACTCGTCGCCTAATCCGGGTCTCCCTCATAGACTTAAGAATGTTCGTGAATCTCGTTCCCGGCGCCATATCTTCATGGACACCGGTTAATTACGCTGCTTCCGCCCGGACGTTCCAAGGAGTCTGGGCGGGGCAGCAACCTGCGGTGAGAAGGCCGGGTGGCTCTGGGTGCTGGGGGCGTGTCGTAACGCTGCGGCTCTACACATCTGTCTTCCGTCCCTAATAGGGCTTCTCGAAGGCATGACGGCCTGAGGCATCCCTTACTAGGTGCGGGGAACTGTGTCACCTGAGGTTTTCCTCAGCTTCCCGTGTTTAACACGGGGTATGCCGCGAGTTTAACGTCCAGCGGGGACGGCATCGGGCCGATCAACACGAAAAGTGGATCAGATGACGGAACCCCTTGCGGGGAACCTCCGACGCTGGGGCCAGCACATGGGCGGCTTCCCAAGTAACGTGGAGTGGAGTGAAGTGGCATGACCCCACCGAGATGTGGCGGCCCGGGTAAGGATCAGGATGGATGATGAAGTGAAGAGCTTGGACCCCAGAGGGGCTTCCTACGTACCGCGCGTTAACACGGATCAAAGTCAACGTAGTTCGGGCATACAGTTTAACGTCATGCTAGACGTCGGCAAGCCGACTCACGAAGAGGTCTAGGCCGCCGGGCGGAGGATTGAACCGAACCACCTCGCACAGAGGGGGATGGAACAGCCGGGTGGATCACAGTTTCACGTCATGCTGGACGATAAAGGGGGAAATGGAAAAGGGGGGCTGTGGGGAGGCACCGCAGAGATACACACGGGCAGTCTCCCACAGGGGCGGATTCATAGGTGAATCAACGCAAGCGTGAACCCTGGAGGGGTCCACTGATGGACGAACCGACGTAAATACGACCGGGATGACCAGGTGGTGGGCTTGAACCTCGGGGAGGCTTCCTACGTACCCTGTATAGAAGACAGGGATCAAAGTCCACGTAGTTCATTCTGTCAGGACATACGCACTTGAGGCAGCCCGGTTGCGGAAAAACTCAGTTGGAAGGGACTTGGACCGAAAGCAGAAGACACCTCGATCCCAGTCATACCCTCTACTGGCTTCGGCCGTGGGGAGGCGCAATGGAGATACACATGTGCAGCCTCCCACGAGAAACTAGGGGTTTGTACCCTGCCCCCGTAGGGAAAAGCCACTCCCCTTAAATCGTCCCTAAAGAGGGGCAATCCCGACATCCCTGCAGGGACGAGCGGGTGGGGGCCCCATCCAAACTGGGGGGACCCTGCGTGCGGAGCACGGGATCAGGTTGCGGACGGTTTAGCGTCTTGCCAGACGAAGTACAGTTTAACGTCATGTGTTGAGGACGAAGCGGACGGTTTAACGTCTTGCCGGACGAAGTACAGTTTAACGTCATGTGTTGAGGACGAAGCACTTGGCAGTTTAACGTCTTGCAGCGCGGACGATGGGGGCTAGGCAGTTTAACGTCGTGTAGCTTGGACGGATGTGCAGTTTAACGTCATGCTGGACGAATATGCAGTTTAACGTCATGCTGGACGTATGCGCAGTTTAACGTCATGCGGGACGAATGCGCAGTTTAACGTCATGCGGGACGAATGCGCAGTTTAACGTCATGCGGGACGAATGTGCAGTTTAACGTCATGCTGGGCATAGGTTGCCGGACGATGGGTGCATGTCACTTCACACGAACCTGGAGGGCCGCACGGGAAGACAACGCACGGTGCGGGCACCCAGGATGAGGAGCATCGGGCGCCACGCAGGCAGGTGCCCTCAGGGGGTCGAGGGGACGACCCTGGCAGATTGCGCGCAAAAAGGAAGCTTTGCGCGCAATACTGCGGGCCGGCGCGCAATCGGGGCGACTGGCGCGCAATTGGGCCAGTGCCTTGCGCGCGGATGCTTGAGATTGCTCACACCGGGCTTCGGATAGCGCGCGGGGGCAACGGCTCATTCTCTAATGAATGGCCACTTGAAAGAAGGGGGGGTGCGCGCAATCAGGCCGGATTGCGCGCACCCCGGGGGCAATTGCGCGCAAGCGGGTTCTTTTGCGCGCAAAGGCCTTAGGGTGAGTTTTTATTCAAATGAAAGGAGCCAGCGGGGATTGCGCGCGAAGGCGGACCCCGAGGCTTTCTTGCGCGAAAGAAAGGAGGTTACCCGAAGTTCGTCATTGCGCGCGGAAGGGGTTGAATTGCGCGCACGAGAGACGTTTCGACTTCCAGCAACCTTTGAAACGTTGGGGGTCGCCTTGTATTTATAGGCAACCCCGGGCGCGGAATCCAGGGTGCGAGTGCGAAATTCTCCTCGCGGGCGCGGAATCGGGCGCGGCGCGTAAGGGAGTCGCGCGGACCCGCGGCGCGCAAAATTGCGCGCCGGACCGGCGCATTGCGCGCATCCCGGGGGGTTTGCGCGCGGAACATCACCTTTGCGCGCGGGCCTCTGAAATTCCGCGCAAGGCCTCCGGGCCCTCCGAAACGTTCTTCCGACTCCAAATATCACTTCGCTTTCCGCATCCGGAGCTTCGTTTGGGAACAACGGACTTTTCCGGCGTCTACAAAAGCCCCCCCTCGGAATCTGATCGGCGAGAGGTCGCAACGATCGGGTTCCGAGGGAGACGCCGGAATGCCGAAGTCCTGGGCGACGCGGGACTGTGGCGCGCAAAAATGGGTGTCGGGCGCGAAAGCGGCCGATGCGGTCGCGCAAAGCCTTTTCCGCGCAGCGCGGACCACGGCCTCGCCTATAAATAGGGGCACTGGGTCCCTCCGTGCCGTACACTGGCCTTCCGCGCGATAAGCCTCTTTGCTCTCGTGCGCGAAATTGCCTTTTCCGGCGTGGAATTCGCTCGCTCGTCGCGCAAAACCGTCCGGACATCGCTCTGTTTTTGCGCGAATACCCGGGGTTTTTCGCGAAGGACTTCCCGATTGCGCGCCGTCCACTAGGCTTGAGCGCCGCCTCTCAAACTTTTCCACCATCCACGTCCGATCCCGCACGCTTCATCCCTTAACCCGCACGACTCCCGAATCTTCCGAGATGGCCGCGCACAGAGGAAATGAAGGGGATGCCGCCACTCGCAGAGCCGAGATGGCGACGAACGAGGAGGTTTACGGAGCCAAGGAGATTGTTTCTAACAATCAATCCTTGTTCGACTTGCTGACGCCGGCGCAGAAGACATATCCACTGTCAGACAACCTGCCGCTCTGGAACTTTGGCCTCCTGGATGAGGTTCCAGTGCCAGGGTTCGAGATTGATGCGCCGCGGACCTGGGTGACCCGGGAGGACGAGCTGCTCCGCTATAACATCACCAACAATGGGCATCCTGCCAGGGATACCTGACACTTGGACGTCTATGTCCTGAACCCGAGGACGCGAATCATTGACGGGGGTGAGCCTACAGCGGAGAATTCTCCAGCCCTCTACTCGAGCACATACCGTCAGAGCGTCACTGACGACACCAAGGGCTGGCTGAAGGACTGGGACTTGCGGTCTGGGGGCAACTTTACCAGTGAATGGGCCTGGGCGTTCTGGGTACGCCACACTTGCGATCACTTCGCAGAGGAGCTGCGGTACATCGGCCTGTTTGAGGCGGTGTGGACGTCGCAGTTCCACTTCTACCAGCAGTCTGAGCTCGGGCCGGAGCTGTTCACTCGCTGGTCCCCGGATACCAACACCTTCCATCTTCACCATGGGGAGGTCGGCATCGGTCTCTGGGACATCCACTGCATCGGAGGTATCCCGCTGGAGGGCTACCAGTACGATGAGTTCCTGCCACCGAAGAACATCTGGGAGGACAGGTCACGGACTCCCATTCTGACCTGGCATCTGCTTGACCTGGCTACGCAGCGGCTCGGGATCCAGGACTTCCAGAAGGACATAGCCTACAAGGATTGGTTCGGCCAGTTCCTGGAGCATGACCCGGCGGTCAAGATGCCAGGCAGGGGGAAGCGGTGCCCGACCGCAGCTCAGAGGAGCCGGAACGGGTCGTACTGGCGGGTTCTGGAGACGGGCGACTACCGCTCATGGGGGTACCGCGTCATCGAGGCCCGGGACCCGAATGTCCGGTACGCGGCGTTCCTGGCCGCCTTTCTGAGCGGGTGGCTCCTGCCAGTGCGGGATGCGAGGATGGGCGTCCGCCCGGCGACGCTGGCGATGGCGGGCGCCATGGCTGCCAATAAGAGGTACAACCTCGGGGTCCCAGTACTGGCGAGGCTGTATGCCATTCTGGGACGCATCTCACGAGGGGGGTCGCCACGAAGGATCTGTGGGCCCTTTCAGTTCTTCCACGGCTGGGTGGCTGCTCACCTTGGTGGGTATACGTTCCCAAATGCCATCAGTCCTCCGGGCAACGGCCTGCGACCCTCCCTGCTGAACATTGCGGGGGTCGCTCCGATGACCCTCAGTGAGGAGGGCGTGAGGGTTCGGATTGGCAATCATGCCAATTTCAACTTCATCCCGTTCCCCACTCCCGTCGGCCAGATGATCGACAATGGACAGGGCCCGCTGGAGCAGCATGAATACTTCCTGAACATGCGGGGCGGGGTGCTCGTGACTCGGATCGACGGGAAGGTGATCTGCGAGCCTTACGTGCCGACCCGGTTCGCCAGGCAGTTCGGGTGCCTTCAGCGGATGCCGAAGAGGGTATTCACTGCTGTCCGGGAGGAGACGAACCCTTACGTCCTTCGCCAGATGTGGCTGATGTTCGTCGCCTTCGGCTCTGGCGACGTCATCACTCTCCCTCCTACCGGGATCGACGCAGGCTTGGCAACCGAGTATGCCGAACACTGGGCCATTGCGTACCCTGAGGGGCTTTTGCGGAAGCTAGTTCGGCGGCTCGAGGTTACCCGTGCGGAGACCGAGCGTCAAGGAAGGAGGTGAGGCGCCGCCACACGGGGGAGAACGGAGGCGCGCCAAGCAGCGGGGCCGGCGCGAGCAGGGACTTCGGCGGCGGGCACATCGCAGGCTGCCGCTACGACCTCGGCGCCCAGAGAGGGGGCACATGCGGCGGTCGAGGAGCGGCCCGGGAAGCAGGTGAGGCGTCTGCTCGAACCCTCCCACGATGCAGTCTTCCCGGCGCTGTGGTTGGCCTGGATGACCCTGCGGCAGTCACTGGGGACCGACGTCATCTGGCGAAAGATACTCAGAGAAGGAATCTATCTGCCAGAGGTCGGGCGCCTCCAGATCACCGACAGGGTGGACTTCAACCGGCAGTATGCGTATCTGACGGCAATGGACGAGTACGCGCGCCAACGGGGTCAGCGTGCGGAGCCATCCCTTCTGGTGAAGGTGATGCTCGGTCTAGAGCCTGCTCCAGAACGGATGCCGCCGGGAGAAGACGACAGTAGCAGCGACTCCAAAGAGGAGGAGGAGACGGGGGAGGATGAAGGCTCCGAGGGAAGGTCCCATCGGGGGAGCCCACGGGAGAGCGGCGAGGTGGCCGACTCCGACAATGTCGATGTCACTGAGCTCCTCGAGGTCCGCTTCTATCCCTACTCAACCTGCTTCATCCATTCTCTTATGCAGCTTCTAACCCGTTTCTCCATCCTTCTCAGGAGCACACGGATGTCGGTCAGGCGTCCTCAACAGGAGTAGGAGAGGCGCCAGCAGGACAAGGCGGGGGCCAGGTACCCATTATCGAACTGTCAAGCGCTAAGGGGTCCCCTGCTGCAACTGTTCCTGCGGCGACCGGGGTAGCGGAAGATGACGCTCCGAACTCCCGTAAGTCTCCCTACTTTACTGCTGGTGCTTGCCATTGACGATCCGTGACTAACCATGGCATCCCCGGCGCAGTGATCTCAACATTGGAGGCTCGTCGGGTTGCCGAACCCGGGCCATCTACGAGTGGACCAGTGGTGGACATGCCGCCTGCTCCGGAACAGACCTTCCAAACCGAGCCGGCCCCACCAACTGCTGATCAAGGGGCTGCGGACGTCGGCGGTGCTGCCATCGGAGAAAGGTTGGGGGCTGACGAGGGTGTCGGCGCCACTGGGGAGAGAGAAGAAGGTCGCCCGGATGTTGGGGAACCTATCCCTCGTGAGGACCTCCCAGGGGCGGACCCTGCAGCAGACCTGCTGGCTGCCTTCCCTGCTTACCGGCCTGCCGACCCCGAGGAGATGGATGACTCGGACGCGGAGGCGGTCGAGGATAGCCGGGTAACGCGACGCAGGGGGTGGAAGTGCATCCAGCGCTTCCTCAAGCGAGACCCATCGGAATGGCTGGGGCGCATGGGATCACTTCAGACCTGGCTGCGCTTCCTGTGTGCCGGGGGAGCTGATGCTCAACGCCTCCATCTGACGGTCCGTGATTTCATGGCCGAGAAGATGCGCGAGAGCCGCCGGCGTGCCGACGTCGCACAAAGTCGGGACATGTCGGAGAGCACGCAGGCGCTCATCGCGGCAGAGCAGGAAGTCCGGCGCCTCGAAGGGCAGGCGGCAGAGAAGGAGGCCTTCGTCGCAGCATGTACCGAGCTTGTGGAGCAACTATCGGCACAACTGATCGACGCTCAGGTACAGCTGACGGAGGCGGGCCAACAGATGGTCACACTCCAAGTCGAGCGGGAGCGTGCACAGGCCAGGATTGACGAACTGCGTGCTGCGACCGCCGACGAGGAGAGGGCACGCAGAGAACGAGAAGCAGCCCTGGAGGCCGCCAGCCAAAGGGTAGCGGCATTAGAAAGACTTATCCAGCACGCTAATCCCTAGGGGCTTTGTTTTTTGCCATTCCTAGAACATTTTGCTTCCGTTATTCAATATTTCGATCCATTTGTATGAATCAATATATTTATCTTCGTCTTTCGGTTTAATATGCTCAACCACAATTCGTTGTCTTGCGGGAGTGTTAACCAAGCATCAGGCATCCATAATTGGGCCTGGGTTTCTGGAGAAAAGAGGGAGGTCATTCCTAGGAAAGGAGACCTCAGACCTAACCAATGTATCATCCCCCAACTTGTTCCAACACACGAGCGGGACAACGCTAGGGGCGTTGAGATTTTATCCGAACATAGGGAAATGAGAAAGGGTGAATCGCGTGTCCCGAATCCAGACACCCACAACGGTCGGCCTTCCAGGAAATGCCCAAGACGGTAGGCGGACAGTGGATCGACCATAACAACTGCAATAGACGGACCGAAAAAGGCCATCATTCATATTGCAGGAGGCGGACCACATGTCATCATGAATACCGCTTTGGGGTTCCTTCAGACACAAGGGTGGAAAATCCAGATCAACAGGGCATGCGAAGCGTGGGGCGAAGTGACGATTTGTTCGGACAGAATCCAACGCTCTCAAAATTGCGCCACCGTGGGGAAAACGTACTAGGCGGATGCACTAATCTGGCCGTGAGTCACCTCAATTCTCAGACAGCACCTCTCTGACGAGGAAACTGTCGCTTCCCATTCTTGCGATGGGGCATCCCGAGCTGAATCGGGGAGAATATCACAACTGCACCACTCTACCCGAAGTCAGGCCAGACGGCCGGCGACGAGGAGGGGCGGGACTTAACGATCCCTGAGGCTGGACCCGAGTCGGAATGCCCGGGCGTTCCTACGTACTCCATCAGGCTGGAGATCAAGCCACACGTAGTTCTGTGAGTGCAGTTTAACGTCATGCAGGACGTAGGACCCCATTTGGGGTAGATCTTAGTTTAGGGTCTTAGAGCTCGGACCATAAGGGCTGGATCTTAGTTTAAGGTCTTATAGCTCGGACCATAAAGGTGGAGGATCTTAGTTTAAGGTCTTAGAGCTCGGACCATAGGGCTAGAGGATCTTAGTTTAAGGTCTTAGAGCTCGGACCATAAGGGCTAGATCTTAGTTTAAGGTCTTAGAACTCGGACCATAAGGGGAGATCTTAGTTTAAGGTCTTAGAGCTCGGACCATAAGGAGAGATCTTAGTTTAAGGTCTTAGAGCTCGGACCATAAGGGGGGATCTTAGTTTAAGGTCTTAGAGCTCGGACCATAAGGGGGGATCTTAGTTTAAGGTCTTAGAGCTCGGACCATAAGGGGAGATCTTAGTTTAAGGTCTTAGAGCTCGTACCATAAGGGGGGATCTTAGTTTAAGGTCTTAGAGCTCGGACCATAAGGGGAGATCTTAGTTTAAGGTCTTAGAGCTCGGACCATAAGGAGAGATCTTAGTTTAAGGTCTTAGAGCTCGGACCATAAGGAGAGATCTTAGTTTAAGGTCTTAGAGCTCGGACCATAAGGGTTCAAAGCACGCCACATCGTGGTCATATCCCCTGGATATGCGAAGATGCACTGAGGGATAGTGTCAAGAGTGTCGAGGTTTCGCCTGGTTAGAATGGGAGGTGGAAAATGTGAATCATGCGGCCATTCACTCAAGGACTGGGGGCACCGGCGCAACGATATGGGAGTACTGCCGACCGTGGCGGAAAAGCAGCATCAATATCGCACTAACCGTTGGTGGAATGAGGCAGCAAACGAGCATCGACCGCTCAATCGCAGGATTCATATCGATTTGCTGCCCGAGGCCATTGGGGGTACCGGCCCGAGTCGGTGGGAGAGCACTGAGGCATTGTGTCCGAACCGTTCACGGGGGCTCCACCCAGGGCGTAGACGATGGGTCCGAATGAAAGGGAGCACGAAGCCTGAAAAGTGGAGGAAACCTGACCAAGCGGATCCTGACCCTCCTGGAAATAAACCAGAGTACTCTTGACACCGGTGGACCACGGCAAGGGGTCGGGGAACGCGCCTTTGAGGGTGACCTGAAGGCGGCGGATTCCCCAGAGAAGGGGGAATCTCTAAGAGGTGGGGGGCTGGACCCGAAGTTTCAAACATCAGGGCGTTCCTACGTATCCCATAAGGATGGGAATCAAGCCGCACGTAGTTCTTGAAGCGCGGTGCAACACAATCGGGCACCAGCGCGGGGAAGAGTGCGGGTCTGACCCTCGCACACAAAAGGAGCGGCATTTGATATTTCTTGTTTGTCCTTAAAGATGAATGGTTTTTCTTTGTGCGGCGACATGCCTGTGATTGAGAAATCTCTGGCGTCGCCGCAATAATCAAGCCACGGAAGGCATTGACGAATGGCGTGGTTATTAACCAGCGCCCAACATGAGTGTCCCCTGAGGGGAACATCACGATGCAGTGCCGTTTTCTCGTCGGGCGGCCAAGACGATCACAGTTTACGGTCGTGTGGTAGGACCAGACAACACAGTTTAAGGTCGTGTGGTTCGGACCATGGAGGAATCCGCTTACCGCGGTACGGCGGACACGGCGGAGGTGGGAGCATACCCAGCCCTGCGGTCACGCACGATTCCAGGAGAAGAGTCTTGGGATGGGGGTCTGCACATGTCCATCACCCGAGGGGCAGAGATGCTAGCCTCCAGATATACTGGGCCCAGAATGCAATTGTTCGGGCGACTCCCTCCTCCTTATGGGGACGAGGGTCCAGCTACGCATGGCCCTTAGGGAGGATATCTGCATATATCCTTGGTGCTCAGATCATGGGAGCCTCGAACGACATCATTACCCTGGTTGGTCTGCCTAACGTGTAGAGGCGTACCGGAGGTCAGTATGAAGAGAGTGTCAAGATCCCACTACAACGCACAAAGGCGGAGTGTGATGAGGACTGTGCAACCAATGTTCAGAGCCTGAGAGAGCTGACATGGCGATCAAGGACGTTGCTGACGCATTCGCAACACAACATCCGATCGCGTCAGCCTAAGACGGGGCAAGCAAACGAGCATCAACCGCTCAATCGCAGGATTCATATCGATTTGCGGCCCAAGACCCGCCGGTAAATCGACCCGGAGCGGTGGGAGAGCACTGAGGCATCGTACCCAAACCTCTAACGAGGATCCCTTTGAGTGAAGGCTCGAACAAGAGGAAGCGCGGGGCCTGACAAGCAACACAGGACTTGTCGGGATTGAATCTGACACTACGAGTCATAGACCGAAGCACCCAAAACATGTTAACAGATCTCCGGAAAGGGTCGGAGGACTCACCCTGAGAGCAACCGAAGGGGGGCAGATCCCCGTGATCAACCAAGAGACGGGGCTGGACCCGAGACACAAGCGTCCAGGCGGTCCTACGTATCCCATAAGGATGGGAATCAAGCCATACGTAGTTCTTGAGAGGCAGTTTAACGTCATGCAGGACGATGAGGGGTGTGAGGTAGTCCCACACACGGGGGAGGCGTACGGCGCGGCCAGTAGACCGACGTGAATGAGGACATAATCCCCCGCTCACGCGATACGCCTCGCACAAAAAAGGAGGGGAACTGGGGCCAGAGGCCCAACGCGGGATAGGGATTCCCGGGAAATGGGGCTGGGCCTGAAACATGAATGTCCAGGCGGTCCTACGTATCCCATAAGGATGGGAATCAAGCCATACGTAGTTCTTGAAGTGCAGTTTAACGTCATGCAGGACGATGAGGAAAAAAGAAGGGGGGAGCAGAAGGCATCCCCAAACGTGGGGGGGGGGGCGTACAGCGTGACGAGCAAACCGACGTGAATGATGGCATAGCCCCGCACTCACACCATACGCCGCACACCCGGGGGCAACTGGGCCAAGGGCCCGAGATGGGATGGAAATTCCCGAAGGATGGGGCTGGGCCTGAAACATGAATGTTCAGGCGGTCCTACGTATCCCATAAGGATGGGAATCAAGCCGCACGTAGTTCTTGAGTGGCAGTTTTGCGTCATGCAGGACGAATGCTGAACAGTTTAACGTCTTGTAGCTCGGACGTAGTGCAGTTTAGCGTCATGCGGGACGAAGCACTTGGCAGTTTAACGTCTTGCAGCGCGGACGAATGTTGAACAGTTTTAACGTCTTGTAGCCTGGACGAATGCAGTTTAACGTCGTGCAGGACGTGGTGCAGTTTAGCGTCATGCAGGACGAAGTGCAGTTTAGCGTCATGCAGGACGAAGTGCAGTTTAGCGTCATGCAGGACGTGGTGCAGTTTAGCGTCATGCAGGACGAAATGCAGTTTAGCGTCATGCAGGACGAACGGACACTCAGGCAAAGTATTGCTTGAGGAACCTAGCGTTGGTGGGAGGAGTGACACGCTCACCATCCATAGTCGCTAGGGAGTACGCGCCATTGGGATAGACCTTGTGGACAACAAAAGGTCCCTCCCACTTGGGCTCCAACTTGGGCGGCTTCCTGCCGGGGATCATCGGTGCTCTTAGGGCTAGCACTAGATCACCCTGCAGGAAGGAGCGGAGGCGAACCTTCTTATTGAAAGCTCGAGCCATTCTGCTTTGATGCCTCTCCAAGTTGTGCAAAGCGCGAAGTCTATTCTCATCCAGTGCTTCCAACTCGACTAGACGGGCTTCAGCAACTCTGTCCGGCGCTTGCTGGTCGTAGACCGCAGTGCGCAAGGACGGTAACTGGATCTCGATGGGCAGGACGGCCTCAGCTCCATACACCAGGGAATAAGGGGTCATCTGGGTGGAATTGCGAGTCGTCGTCCGATAAGCCCAGAGGGCGTTGGGGAGCTTGTCCGGCCAACTCTTCTTGTTCTGACCAACCATCTTTTGCAGAATGTTAGAGAGGGTTTTGTTAAACGCCTCGATCTGTCCATTCGCCTGCGCATGATAGCGAGATGTATGGTTCGAGCGGATGTTATACTTTGCGTACAACTTCTTCAACTCGGCTGCTCGGAAATTGGTTCCGTTATCCGTGAGGATAGCGTGAGGCACTCCAAATCGATAGATGATGTTGGAGGTCACGAAGTCAGCGATCGAACAGGATTTGACCTCTCTGAGCGGAATCGCTTCTGTCCATTTGGAGAAGAAGTCCGTAGCGGTCAGAATGAACCGGCACTGGCGAGCTGTCGCCGGCGGGTAAGGTCCCACGACGTCCAATCCCCAGATTGCAAAGGGCCAGGAATACCTTGTGGTATGGAGAGGCTCCGGCGGCCGATGCACAAAGTTCGCATGAACATGGCACGCATGGCACCTCCTGGCGTACTCGATGCAGTCATGGATCATAGAGGGCCAGAAGTATCCCAACCTCCGAATCTGGTGGGACAGCTTCGGCCCAGTCTGGTTGGCGCCACATGAACCAGCATGAACCTCTTGCATGACTCGCGGGATCTCGACTCCCTGAAGGCAACGGAGGAGAACACCATCAAACCCGCGCTTGTAGAGGATCTGCTCCAGACCGGGACTGCTCTGGAGGACAAACTGCGATGCGCGGCGTCGAACTCGCTCGCGCTCGGCCCGATCTGACGGAAGAATGCCATGTTGGAGGTACTCAACCAAAGGCGCCCTCCAATCACGGGCTGATTCGACTGCTATATCTGGGGTACTCGGGGCTCCGGGCATAGGGGCAACCGTGGTGAGGTTACTTACCAACGGGCCGCGATCTTCTTCCGGGATAAAGGGAGCGATGAGCCTGCGGCGCGTCATGCGGACGATCAGGTTGTCCTGTTCAGGTTCTGCAAGTGACGCAGCCAGGCTGGCCAAAGCATCTGCTCGACCGTTCTGCGACTGGGGAACATGGACAATTTCCGGTCAAGAAGGGAACCGGGCCATCAGAAGAAGGGTGCACTCCAACAATGGCACAAGTTCCGGCTTCCTGACAACGTAGTCGCCATTGATCTGATTAACGACCAACTCGGAGTCCCCTTTCACACACAGATGGGGCACGTCGATCTCGAGAGCTAACTCGAGGCCGGTGATGAGGGCATGGTATTCTGCCTCATTGTTGGTACAGCCCTCTGACAACAGGAAAGAGTATGGCAGCACGGCTCGCTCCGGGGTAATGAAGACGATGCCCAAGCCCACTCTATTGAGCTTAGGATTATCGAGTCTTCTACCGGTGGGGCTCCGGGAGGCACCGTCAAAGTGCATCTGCCAGCATGGATCGGCTCGATCAACCGAGAGAATGGTCTCATCAGGAAAGCCTAGATCCAGCGGCTGATCCGCGGAGGTCGGGTGAGCGGCCAGAAAGTCTGCCAGCGCTTGCCCTTTGATGGCCTTCTGAGACACATACCTGATGTCGAACTGCTGGAGAATCCCAGCCCACCGTGCTAGACGGCCAGTCAACATAGGTCGGCTCAGGATATATTTCAACGGGTCTACCCGAGAAACCAACTGTACCTCATGGTGCTGCAAGTAGTGCCGTAATTTCTGTACGGCAAATACGAGCGCCAGACAGCTCTTCTCGATGGGGGAATACCTAACCTCCGCATCGAGGAGCATGCGACTGAGGTAATAGAGGCTATTCTCTGTTCCCTCGTTGTTCTTCTGGGCGAGAAAGGCACCCAGGGACCGTTCCAGGGCGGTCACATAAAGGACCAGCGGCTTTCCGGATACGGGCGGCATTAGGACCGGAGGTTGAAGCAGGTACTGCTTGATTTCCTCGAAAGCGGTCTGACACTCTTTATCCCATACATAGGTGGCACCTTTCTTCATAAGCCGAGAAAAGGGCTTACACTTGCCGGCCAGATTCGCGATGAATCGGCGTATGTAGGCTAAGTGGCCTTGGAACCCTTGCAGTTCCCGGACGGTACCCGGGGGAGGCATCTGGCTAATCGCCCTGATTTTCTCTGGGTCGATCTCAATACCCCGGTATCTTACCACAAATCCAAGGAACTTTCCGGAGGTGACCCCAAAGGCACACTTCAACGGGTTCATCTTCAGGCAGCGAGACCGGAGGAAGCTGAACACTTTCTCAAGATCTTTGAGATGGTCCTGACGCTGTCGCGATTTGACAACCAAGTCGTCGACGTAGCATTCCACCAGTGTGCCGAGGATTGGCTTGAATATGCGGTGCATCGCCCGTTGATAGGTGGCACCTGCATTCTTCAGGCCGAAGGGCATGACCCGGTAACAAAAGGTACCTTGGGGGGCCCTGAAGGCAGTGAACTCCTCATCCTCAGGGGCCATCCGGATTTGGTTGTATCCGGAGTATCCATCCATAAAGGAGAGGGCTTGGAACCCTGCCGTGGCATCAATCAACAGCTCTGTCACTGGAAGGGGAAAATCATCTTTCGGACAGTGGCGGTTGAGATCGCGGAAGTCGATGCAGACTCTAATCTGCCCGTTCTTCTTCCTGACCGGCACAATGTTGGCCAGCCATTTGGGGTACTGAACTTCCCTCACGAAGTTGGCTTTGATAAGCTTGTCAACTTCGGCCTCAACCATGGCACCATGGGATGGGAGCATCTTCCTGGGAGGCTGCTTGAACCCGCGATGGTTCGCCGGGAGACCAAGGTGGTGGACGACTACCTGAGGATCTAGCCCCGGCATCTCGTCATAGCCCCAAGCGAATACATCACGGTGCTGCCTGAGAAAGTCCACGTACTGTTGCCGCTCCTCAGAGGGCATGGCGGCACTAACCAATGTGGGTCTTGGATCGGCCTCGGTTCCAAGGTTCACCTGTATTAACTCATCGACCGTGGCGGGGACGCCCTCCTCAAAGGCTGGGGGTGCATCTTCCACGTCCTCTCCACTTGGGGAGGGATCATCCACGGGAGAGACTGCGTTGGAAACTGCATTGGGGCCACCAGATCTTGCTGGGCCGCTGGTGCTGGCACGGGCGGTCGCGGTCATCTCATCAGGAGACTCACAGGCCGTCGAAACCATGGCTACGTCCAACCGTTGAATCGGGAGGACGTAGGCGTCATCCAAGCTGGCCCATGGATCGCTTGCAACAGCGACAGGCTCAACCTCACCTGCCAGGATCTGCTTATCCTTGCTCTTGTAATAGTCCGCGTCCAGATAACGGGCTTCACATGAGGCAAAAGGAGAGGCATCTCCTTGAAGCACGCCTACTCGACCATTAAGGGAGTATTTGAGGCATTGGTGGTATGACGAGGGGACCGCCGCGTGAAGGTGAAGCCATGGCCTGCCCATCAATGCGTTATACGCAGTGTCCTGAGAGACTACCATGAATTCGGTGTTGGCAACCAAGTCACCGAACTGGGTCTTCAAACGTATCTTGCCGACCGGGGTTTGCTCGGTGCGGTCGTACCCCTGGATCCTGAGGTCGGAGGGAATCAAGTCATCCTCAGACAACCCCAATCTCCGGAGCGTCCGAGTTGGAATCAGGTTAATCCCGGACCCCGTGTCGACAAGACAACGCCGGACTTCAAGGCCATTGAACTGGCCAGTGAAATACAGCGGATGAATGTGTCCCTGTATAGGAGGGTCTTCATCCTTACCAGAGAACGAGATAACTGCCTGACATTCGGCGTCCTCGATCGTTTCGGCGTGAAAGGCCTCTGCAGCCGCAACCTCTGTCTCAAACTGGAGGGGGCTCTTCAGGGCTTCAGCGAGTGCCTCGCGCATCTCAGATGACATGCGCAGAGCCTCAAGGATGGAGAACCTTGCTGGGATGTCGGCCAAGTGCTTCAGGACATCATACATTTTGGCCAAGCGCGAGTTCCTGGTTGCAGGAGGTTGCTCTGCGGTTGGTGGCATGACGGGCCTTACCGGTTGGATCGGCGGCCGACTGGTACTTGGCGCATCTCGCTGTTCACTGGTCGCAGTCCGGGAAATGGTCACCGTACTGGAGTCAGGAGGCCGGGATGGACTTGTGGCAGGGCGGAGCTGGTCGCGACGCGGCTGAGGCGGTTCTGCCTGGTCCCATACCACAAACAGTGGCGGAGGCGAACCCGTCATCCCCAGATGGGGAGCCTGCGCACGTTGAGCTCGATCTTGAGCCTGCCGCCTAGTCTCAGTGGCGTGCACGGCCTGGCCGGAGGTACCGACGGCTGTGCCCCGGCGACTCCTGCTGCTGCGGTTCTTCCGACGGTGGCGACGACCGGGGACACTAGGGAGGTCCACCTGGTGTTCTTCAACGTCGGGAACCGAAAAGGGATTTACCAGCTCGACGGTGTTAACCGAAGCGTACCCAATACCGTCATCGGACGAATCATCCATCACCGGGCGGATCCGAGGAGGGACCCCCATCTCCGGGGGCATGAAATCGCCGAGAGTACGGGATAGTGGCGGAACTGGCGGGGCGCGCTCTTCCTTCTTGCGCTGCCGCCGTTTGCTCCTCTTGGAAGAGGCAGGCTGGGACGACGATGCCGAAGCAGCACCCGCGGGTTCTGGGGGCTCAGGCTGATTCAAGCGCGCACGGATGATTCCCTGGGCGCGAATGGTCGTCTTGCGGGCCATCCAGTTATTGTACTTCTGGGATCCGCGGTCGGAGACCAGCTGCCATTCTTCCTCATTGCCACTATCGTCATCTGATCCCACGAACACGCCCGCCACTTGTGCTGGAGCTGGGCCCAACCTGATTACATTGTTGTTAATCTGGTCTTGGAGCCAGTCCTTGAACACATAGCACCGCTGGATGGTGTGTCCCAGGGCTCGATGGTAAGGGTAGTAGCGGGGGTTATCTGTGAGATGTGCCTCCTCTGGCTTCCAACACTCAGGCAGTCGCACAATCCTCTGCTCCAGGGCGCTCCGGAAATAACCGGGGACCTGATCCTCATGGAATGAGTACGTCAGGTGTCGCGGGCCCCTGGGAGCGCGGTCTTGACGAGGGGCTGGAGGGGCCTGCCGAGGAGGTGGACCCTGATTATCTCGCCTAGGTTGTGGCGGTACATTACGCGGAGGGGCCGGCCGGTTCTGAGGCTGCCGTTGCTGGGCCGGGAACTGAGCCCGTGGAGGCGGATTCCTGTGAGGCTGCGGAGCTGGCCTCACCGGCAGCAGCTCCAACGGCCTGGGAGCCTCTATCTGGGCCACAACAGCGGGCTCAGCCCTGCTGGCTCTCCTTGCAGGAATCATAGGAGGCAGCGGGTGTGCCTGGCTGGCCTGTTGCAGGGCTTCCTCAAGACGTTGAGCTTTGTCTGAGAAGTCCCTGAACCCTCCGGGGTAATTCTGAGTGATCAGGGAAGGGACCAGCTCGGTCTTGACGTTCCCGACGCACATTGTCAGCAACTGCTCCTGAGTCAATGGCATGTCAAGGGAATACGTGAGACCCTTCCATCGGGCGACGAAGTCCGCGACTCGCTCATCAGGCCTCTTCTTGCACTTGAAGAGGTCTGCGATACTCGTCTTCCGGGTTGTGGAACTGAACTGGTAGAGGAATTGTCTACGAAGGTCCTCCCAGCTAGTTATCGACCCGACGGGAAGCTGGCTGTACCAGACAAATGCTGGCCCTTCCAGTGTCTGGACAAAGCAGCGAAGCTTAGCGGCCTCTTGCTGCGCCGGAGTCCCCAACATAGGCCCGCACCTCGAGTTGAAATGGGCCAAATGCTGTGGCGGATCTCCGGTCCCGTTGAAGGGGGCGAAAGTGGGATTCCCGAATCCCGGAGGCGCCGGCATGTCATCCACCCATGCTGGGTATGGCTTGCCGTCCGGTGGGATCGCCACCTGCCGAGTCTCCAAGGCTTCCAAGCGGGCAATGAGTGCCGCCATCGGATCGTCCGGACATGGGTTCCAGTCCTGGCGAGGATCTCTAACCACGAGCGCATTGCACGGCCCTTCAATCGGGTCGTCGACCGGGTCGTCGAACTCGGCAGCTCGTGGGATGGCTGGCGGAGCGGCCCTTGGGGCAGCGGGAGGAATCCGAGCGGGGTCCCTCAAGTAGTCCCGCCGCTCGGGAGGGTGTGGCGAAACATACCGCGCCCTCTTGCCATAGGCAATGGCCTCTCTCCTGTCGGCGAACACGGCATGATCACGGTTGCCCGGGAGAGTCTCATCAAGGAGCGGTTGTTCCGGTCCCTGCTGTCCTGGCCTGGGATCACCGTAGTCAGGCCGCTGCTCCGCAGCGCGCTCGGCGAGGAGCTGGTCAACCAGCCTCTTCTGTTCGGCGAGCTGCTGACGTAGCATAGCCTTCTCGGGATCCTCCTCTGCCCTCTGCATGGAGGCAGATGGGTCGGCGGGCTTTACAGCCTCGCTGTGCTCTTTTCCTTTGCTGACGTTTCGGCTCAACGTCAGTGCTTCAGTGGGTGCGGGGAGCCCCAGGAGGTTTCTCTGATGACGAGTAACTCTCACTGATGGATCTGACGACGGCTTGTCTTCGGGGGGGAAGCCCCCGTCGAGAAGTTCCAAGTCGTTCCCCTCTCCCGACAGGTCAGCCATGTTGACCGTTCCTGTCCCTGGGGATATACCCTCAGGGCCACCCAGCGAATCGGGCTGTCGGCGGATCACACTGAAGCGTAGGGCAGCGTACTGCCCCCATCCACGGATATACACGTGGGGAGTGGCTTCCTCGATAACTTTGCGGAGTACTTGAAAACACTCAACGCATCGTTGTTGGAGGGCCTCATGGTGCCCAAATGACCCGGGGTGCCGAACCGCGGGGAGCATGGCCAGGTCAATTTGACGGCACTGCTCACCAATATCCTCCAGGTGCGCTTGACTCCCGGGGTATGGCATTTGTAGGCAGTGAAGACGGGAGTGAGTCTCCCGGAGAGTTCGGCGGAAGCACTCGAACTCATCCGGGGTGAGCGATTCGGGTGCATCAAAGCCCGGTCCTGCGACTGGCCAAAACTTCTCAGGGAAGTGGCCCTCTGCAAGGATGGTCCAGAAGCTCCACGACTCAAACTCGGGACCCAGATCTCCTTGGTCCTCTTCCATGGCTGGGAACGGACGGGGAACTGGTAGTGGTGCCGAGGCGGGCCGCCGGGCCGACGGGCTGGCCGACGGTGAATACGGCGAACAGGCCGATTGGCCTCCATATCCCGGGCCGCCCTCTGAGGGTGGCGGTGCCCTGGCTACCACATCACGATAGGACGGGCCGGCGAGCGAACATCCTGCCGTAGCATCGGTGCTCGCCGAGGGCGCACCAGATCGTGGTTCGACCGTCGGTCCCCAGAAAAAGTCTCCGGCTTCTCTCATCGAGACGGAAGGCACTTCCGGAGGGGCCGGTACCAACCGCAAGTTTGATCCTTGGGGGTCTACCAGGCCCTCGTTACTCCGGATATACCTTCGGAGAGACGCGGGGATCACATCGATCTCGCTCTCGGGGAGCATGAGGCTGACGTGCCGCATTCCTACCCCTGCCCTTGACTGGCGGGATTGGGGAAGGGGCTCTGTCGCCGAATCGTACTCCGCCTCTGAGTCAGAGAAGCAAACCGGTCGGATCTCTGTCCGGAATTCCGCAACATTCTTCCCTCGGCGTCGACGCCTTGCCTTCCTGCCCCTGGGTGGTTCTTCGGGGCAGGGCTGATCTCTGTCCTGGCGTCCTCCGGCCGCACTGGTGCTGGGGCCGAGAGGACTGGGAACCGAGGTGCGAAGGGCACCGGGACAGATATCGAAGGGGACGCGGGGAGAGATGATTCCGGGCAGGACTCCGGGCCGGGATCGGAAGGTGGGATGACCCATGCCTCCTGGATCGGCCACACAGAGTAGATCCTGCCGGTGAATAGCGCTACCGCGAGGTGGTCCGCGGTGGCTACTGCCAGTGCCAGCAACCGGGAGAGTCGACCCAACCTGCCTTTGGGGCGGTCGGGGCCTCGATCCAGGTCGGGCATAGGAGTTCCCCCGCTCAGGATGCGCAGAGGCCTGGCGACTGGAGCCAGCAGTGGCTTGGGCCAATGCGGCCGCTGTTGCTAGAGCCCCAAGGTGGGCATCCTCTTCCGCTCGTGCCCGACGTTGGCGTCGAGACAGACGAGTCGGGATGAGCGGCGCGGGCAGGTGGAGAGCCCGCTCTTCGACTGGAGAGGCCTGGCGGCGGTGTCGCCGTGGCCTGGCGGGAGTCCTTACCAAAGATCCCTGGAGCGAATCCCGGATAGGGTGATCCCGGGCCTCTTCCACCTCATCCGCGTAGGGAAGGGAACTGTCAGAGCGCTCCGGGGATAAGCTCCCGAAGCGGTTGGACGTTGAGGTAGGCAGCGGTGCCTCCCTGCGCGGCCCTCGGGGGCGGCGGTGGTGGCGAGGCGCAGCCTCCTCAAGGTCTAGGCGAGCCATTTCCCTAGTGGGGATGACTCCCTCTTCCTCGTATCTCCGCACCAGGGTGTTGATCACCCTTCTCTGGATGACCTCCAAGGGGGAGAGAGGGCGTGGTCGTCCCGCAATTGCGGCTGCTGGGACGGCTGCGGAACGGGCGGGACCGCGCGGAGTAGCCGCGTCGGTGTTTCCCCTGTCCCTGCGCCAGTGGACGGGTGGCGATCGGGCACTGGATCGGGCGACCTGATTTCTGAAAGCAGGGAGAAAGACCCATTAACAATGACAGGAAAAAGGAATCGACAACCAACCATTAGCGCCACGACGCCTTCCGCGGGGGGAACCCAGGCCCTCGACGTTGCGAGACGGAGTGCCCGATTTCACTTCCCCAGCCCCTGGCGGGTAAGACTAAATGCTTGGCCGGGCAACACGCCGGTCTTCCAACACCTCTGAAAGCTATCGGTCTTCATGTCGAGGAGAAGAGATTCACGTCGGGTTCACCATTTTTCTGTTTCGGTGCGGATGTGCGTCGGGTTACGCTGTTCCGCCAGGACGCGTTCGCGCGTGCACCCGTCAACCCGAGGGGATGGGCGCGCGTCTTGTGGTCCCGCAGTCCCGCTTTCCAAGGGCGGGCGGCATCCGTCCCTTATTCAGGGGCGTCTGCTCCTTGATCGAAACCGGGATGATGGGATGTCGGCTCCTCCTTCCTTGGACGTCTCCTCGGAACTCGTCGCCTAATCCGGGTCTCCCTCATAGACTTAAGAATGTTCGTGAATCTCGTTCCCGGCGCCATATCTTCATGGACACCGGTTAATTACGCTGCTTCCGCCCGGACGTTCCAAGGAGTCTGGGCGGGGCAGCAACCTGCGGTGAGAAGGCCGGGTGGCTTTGGGTGCTGGGGGCGTGTCGTAACGCTGCGGCTCTGCACATCTGTCTTCCGTCCCTAATAGGGCTTCTCGAAGGCATGAAGGCCTGAGGCATCCCGTACTAGGTGCGGGGAACTGTGTCACCTGAGGTTTTCCTCAGCTTCCCGTGTTTAACACGGGGTATGCCGCGAGTTTAACGTCCAGCGGGGACGGCATCGGGCCGATCAACACGAAAAGTGGATCAGATGACGGAACCCCTTACGGGGAACCTCCGACGCTGGGGCCAGCACATGGGCGGCTTCCCAAGTAACGTGGAGTGGAGTGAAGTGGCATGACCCCACCGGGATGTGGCGGCCCGGGTAAGGATCAGGATGGATGATGAAGTGAAGAGCTTGGACCCCAGAGGGGCTTCCTACGTACCGCGCGTTAACACGGATCAAAGTCAACGTAGTTCGGGCATACAGTTTAACGTCATGCTGGACGTCGGCAAGCCGACTCACGAAGAGGTCTAGGCCGCCGGGCGGAGGATTGAACCGAACCACCTCGCACAGAGGGGGATGGAACAGCCGGGTGGATCACAGTTTCACGTCATGCTGGACGATAAAGGGGGAAATGGAAAAGGGGGGCTGTGGGGAGGCACCACGGAGATACACACGGGCAGTCTCCCACAGGGGCAGATTCATAGGTGAATCAACGCAAGCGTGAACCCTGGAGGGGTCCACTGATGGACGAACCGACGTAAATACGACCGGGACGACCAGGTGGTGGGCTTGAACCTCGGGGAGGCTTCCTACGTACCCTGTATAGAAGACAGGGATCAAAGTCCACGTAGTTCATTCTGTCAGGACTTACGCACTTGAGGCAGCCCGGTTGCGGCAAAACTCAGTTGGAAGGGACTTGGACCGAAAGCAGAAGACACCTCGATCCCAGTCATACCCTCTACTGGCTTCGGCCGTGGGGAGGCGCAATGGAGATACACATGTGCAGCCTCCCACGAGAAACTAGGGGTTTGTACCCTGCCCCCGTAGGGAAAAGCCACTCCCCTTAAATCGTCCCTAAAGAGGGGCAATCCCGACATCCCTGCAGGGACGAGCGGGTGGGGGCCACATCCAAACCGGGGGGACCCTGCGTGCGGAGCACGGGATCAGGTTGCGGACGGTTTAGCGTCTTGCCAGACGAAGTACAGTTTAACGTCATGTGTTGAGGACGAAGCGGACGGTTTAACGTCTTGCCGGACGAAGTACAGTTTAACGTCATGTGTTGAGGACGAAGCACTTGGCAGTTTAACGTCTTGCAGCGCGGACGATGGGGGCTAGGCAGTTTAACGTCGTGCAGCTTGGACGGATGTGCAGTTTAACGTCATGCTGGACGAATATGCAGTTTAACGTCATGCTGGACGTATGCGCAGTTTAACGTCATGCGGGACGAATGCGCAGTTTAACGTCATGCGGGACGAATGCGCAGTTTAACGTCATGCGGGACGAATGTGCAGTTTAACGTCATGCTGGGCATAGGTTGCCGGACGATGGGTGCATGTCACTTCGCACGAACCTGGAGGGCCGCACGGGAAGACAACGCACGGTGCGGGCACCCAGGATGAGGAGCATCGGGCGCCACGCAGGCAGGTGCCCTCAGGGGGTCGAGGGGACGACCCTGGCAGATTGCGCGCAAAAAGGAAGCTTTGCGCGCAATACTGCGGGCCGGCGCGCAATCGGGGCGACTGGCGCGCAATTGGGCCAGTGCCTTGCGCGCGGATGCTTGAGATTGCTCACACCGGGCTTCGGATAGCGCGCGGGGGCAACGGCTCATTCTCTAATGAATGGCCACTTGAAAGAAGGGGGGGGGGTGCGCGCAATCAGGCCGGATTGCGCGCACCCCGGGGGCAATTGCGCGCAAGCGGGTTCTTTTGCGCGCAAAGGCCTTAGGGTGAGTTTTTATTCAAATGAAAGGAGCCAGCGGGGATTGCGCGCGAAGGCGGACCCCGAGGCTTTCTTGCGCGAAAGAAAGGAGGTTACCTGAAGTTCGTCATTGCGCGCGGAAGGGGTTGAATTGCGCGCACGAGAGACGTTTCGACTTCCAGCAACCTTTGAAACATTGGGGGTCGCCTTGTATTTATAGGCAACCCCGGGCGCGGAATCCAGGGTGCGAGCGCGAAATTCTCCTCGCGGGCGCGGAATCGGGCGCGGCGCGTAAGGGAGTCGCGCGGACCCGCGGCGCGCAAAATTGCGCGCCGGACCGGCGCATTGCGCGCATCCCGGGGGGTTTGCGCGCGGAACATCACCTTTGCGCGCGGGCCTCTGAAATTCCGCGCAAGGCCTCCGGGCCCTCCGAAACGTTCTTCCGACTCCAAATATCACTTCGCTTTCCGCATCCGGAGCTTCGTTTGGGAACAACGGACTTTTCCGGCGTCTACAGTGATATATTTGATCAGCTTCGTGGAGCACCAGTATTATCAAAGATTGAATTGAGATCCAGATATCATCAGCTGCACGTTAGACCATCTGATATACCTCTCACAGATTTTAGGTGTAGGTATGGTCTATATGAGTACACGGTTATGTTGTTCGGACTGACGAATGTGCCAGCAGTTTTCATGGCTCTGATGAATCGTGTGTTTCATCCATACCATTATTCATTTGTGGTAGTATTCGTGGATGACATCTTGGTGTACTCTCACACTTGACATGACCATGCCACCCATCTTGAGATCGTATTGAGTACACTGAGAGATCATCGGCTATAAGCTAAACTCTCGAAGTGCCACTTTTGGATGGACCAGATTAACTTCTTGGGTCATATAATCTCAGAGGTAGGAGTTGCAGTAGACCCAGAGAAGGTGAGAGTAGTAGTTTCTTGGGAGTAGCCTAAGAACGTGTTTGAGATATGAAGTTTCTTAGGGATGGCTGGTTACTACAGACACATCATACATGACTTCTCCTGCTTAGAAGCACTGTTGACATGTCTGACTAAGAAGGGTGTGAAGTTCATTTGGTCAGAAGCTTGCGAGATAGATTTTCAGGACCTGAAGGGATGGTTGACATCAACACCGATCCTGATACTCCCAGAGCAGGGGAAGAGCTATACAGTTTACTATGATCCATCAAGGATTATTATTGGAGCCATTTTGATGCAGGGTGACCGAGTTGTTGCGTACGGGTCTCAGCAGTTGAGGCCACATGAGATAAATTACCCGACGCATGATCTTGAGTTGGCTGTAGTTGTTCATGCGTTGTGCTGTTGGAGACACTATCTGTTGGGAGATCATTTTTGTGGTTTTCACCAACCAAAAAAGTATCATGTATATCTTTACATAGCATGACGTGAATCTGAGGCAGAGAAGGTGGGTTGGTTACCTACAGTCCTTTGATTTTGAGCTTGCCTATACACCTGGTAAGGGTAATGCAGTAGCTGATGCACTGAGTAGGAAGACTCAGATACAGGCAGTGCAGGAGGCCAGTGGTAAGTGGCAGCTTATGGCTTTGTTCTCAGAGATGCATCTAGAGGTGAATGATAGTCTGGGACAGGCTTATCTATCCTCATTAGCTGTGACTTCTACCCTCTTGGACAGAATGAGGATGAGGAAACTATCGGTTTCAGAAGGACAAGTTCTACGGGAGTCGGTGGAAAGTGAGGACCCTCCTCCCGGTTGGACGATAGACGATGATGAGGTTTTCCGTTTCCATGGATGTGTATGGGTTCCAGGGGATATACGCGGGGAGATGATGCGGGAGTTTCATGCATCAGCTTGGGCAGTTCATCCCGGGGATACCAAGATATACCGAGACTTGAGACGTCAGTACTGGTGGCCGGGTATGAAGAGAGAGATAAATGGTTTTGTTAAGAGGTGTTACACCTATCATCAGGTAAAGGCAGAGCACCAGAGGCCAGCTGGGCTGTTACAGTAGTTGCCCATTCCAGAGTGGAAATTGGATGATGTCGCGATGGATTTCATAACGGGATTTCCGAGGTCACCTCGAGGCAATAATGTCGTGTGGGTTTTTGTGGAAAGACTCACGAAGGTAGATCACTTCTGGCTGATCAAGGAGACCATTAGTGTGGAGAAGCTCGGATGGATGTATATCCGAGATATCGTACGTCTTCATGGGGTCCCTTGTTCTATCATTTCAGATAGGGACCCCTAATTTACGTCTTGTTTCGGGGAGAGTTTTCAGAGGGTGCTGGGTACACAGGTGCTTCTCAGCACAACATACTACCCCCAGATAGATGGCCAGTCAGAGCATATGATACAGGTGCTTGAGGACATGATTCATGCATCCGTCCAAGACTTTTGGGGCTCGTGGGAGAATCATATACCCTTAGTATAGTTTTCCTATAACAATATTGTCCAGGTGAATATTGAGATGGCACCATACAAGGCTTTATATGTTAGGCCATGTTGATCAACTTTATGCTGGTTAGAGGAAGGTGAGGCTACTTTACTGGGGCCACAGCTCGTACAAGAGACATCTGAGTAGGTCCAATTGATTTGGAAGCGGATGGCTATCGCACAGTATCATCAGAAGTCTTATGCTGATCGTCGTAGACGACCTTTGGAGTTCGTGGTCAGGGATCAGGTTTTCTTATGTGTTTCGCTGAGGCTGGGACACAAGTGGGTCAGGAGATAGGGTACACTTTCACTGAGGTATGTGAGACCATTTGAAATTCTGGAGAGAGTCGGGCTGGTTTCCTATCAGTTTTAGTTACCACACCGGTACCGAGCCATGAACGACGTATTCCACATGTCTCAGTTGTGTCGTTACCCTTCAGAACCGTCTCACACATTTCATCCAGAGGAGGTTTAGCTGTAGCATGATGCGCCCATTGAGGAGCATCTGATCCGTATCATGGATAGGAGCACAAAGATTCTCCGAGGCCTGTCAGTTCCTCTTTTATGGGTGCTATTGCCGCATGGCTGACTGTAGGATGAGACCTGGGAGCGGGAGGTCGACGTACGTGCTCAGTGGCCAGAGCTGTAATGAGCTTATTCTTCACCACCCTGGGAAGGGCAATTTGGGGATGAATTTCTATAAGGGGGGAATATTGTAAGAATCTGGTTCTTGTTTTGAGGTACGGTCTTCTTCTTTTTCCTTTTCTTTAAGTTTTTTTGAGAAAAAATGGGAAATGGGGAAAATGCTAAATTTCGAAACTGCACGCCGTGTACTTTATCTACACGCATTGTACGTTTGGCCGTGTTGGGATGAGTACATGGGGCATGTAGCCTTGTCGGCGACGAAGGGTGTAGGAACCGACTACACGCTATGTAGTGATACCTTACACGCCCTGTAGTCAGTCAACATGCTTAAACAGAAAGGCGGTGGCGTCACCGCCCGCTGGGCGACAGTACACGATGTGTACTCGAGAGTACATGTCATGTACTCATGTCAATAGATGAACAGTATGGCGGTGCCACCAAATGAACAGTTAAATTAAAGAAGTACATGCCGTGTACTCAGAATTACACGCCGTGTACTTTGTTTTTTCGGCTTAAAATAGGTAGTAGTCTCCTCATTTGGCAGAGGAGGCATTTGAGCCATTTTGGAGCCAAAGGAGGAGGCCAGATCTTTGAGGATCCGCCGGGAGTTTGTCTGGAATCCGATTCGTCTTCGGACGATCTCGTTGGAACCGCATGGGTAATCCCTCTCATCTCCTCATACAGTTCTTACCAATTCTTCTACTAACGTATGTTATTTACGTTTGAATGGGTTGTTTTGATCGTCAGATCTACGCCGTTCATGGGCGTTTCTGGAGTCGGCGTTCGGGTATAGCGTTCGTTGGCATATAAGGTAGGTGGCTTTGTGTTTATTTTCAAACTGTCATGCGTTTTTGTGCGTTTTTGTGCCACAAACCCGTATTGGGGTGTCGTGTGGCTGAGGAAATTGCTATATTTAATTCCTAGAATTACATCGGTGATTAAATTGTGATAATATAATGCTGTTTGGGATCATTGCTTCGATCTGGAACAACCCCAGGGGTGTGTTTCACTATTTAGCCGTTTGTCCAGGATACCCGAGGGTATGCCTTTAATGTAGTAATTGTAGAATTTCCTTGAGGGGAATTGCTGTTTACAACTTGTTTACCTATTGGGAATGGCCCGGTTACCTGTTTAGCCTGAGGGCATTGTAGTGATTAGCCTGTGGGCACTGTACTGTATTAGCTTGAGGGCGTGACTGTTTTAACCAGAGGGATGTCATTATTCCGCCTGAGGGCATCCTTTCGTACCTGAGGGCTTGACTTATGTGCCTGAGTGCGACACTTACTAGACCTGAGGGAAATATCTATTACGCCGGAGGGCTATACCTGTGGGTTGGATTCTGCTTACCTAAGGGCAAGGTTTTTCTTGTCTGAGGACGTGGACTGCATACATAGAAATGCACTGTGTTGATTTCTAGTGCTTAATGAATTAAATGAATAATAAAATGGAAATTTAATTGTTATGTTAGATACTATTTAGTTCTGCTTACTTTATTGGATTTTACTATTGAACACTGTTGTTGCATGCTTACACGCAATTTGGTATGGGCCTTTGGTGGGTGCCTACTGAGATATATTTCTCACACCATGTTTGTGTCACACTTTTCAGACCAAACAGATTACGTTGATGCAGGTGTATATAGGGAAAAGAGTCCCTATGTAGGTACTTGACTGTTGTTGTGGAGTAGGAGGGCATGAGACCGAGCCTAGGCTCGCGATGCCGCTGCCAGCTGTTTGCTTTGCTTTGTTGTACTCTGCTTTCTGCTGTACTGTATTGATGTATAACATGTTGTAGCTGTTTTCTTAGAACATGAAACATGTAGCATCATCATTTATATACTGTTGGTTATGTCCACTACTGTTGTTAATTTCAGTAGTTTTATGGTTTACTTCTTCCGCTGTCTTTGTATGTTTATTTTGGTATTCCGCTGCAATACACTTTAACAAATGAGGGCATAGTTTCCCCACTATCAGACCTAGGCCCTCGCTGCTAGTCGGCAGCCTCTAGCGTTTGGGGAAATGCGCTTGAGGTCACGTGTAACGCCCCGACCCCAGCTACCCAGAGTCGGTGCATTACTTCGTAACATTGGCATGATCACAAAAGATCAAGTCTCGAAAGACCGGTTAGTTTAGTAGCCTTGGAAACACTAGATACATTCGTAAATGTTACATTACATCATAAAGTGAAAAACTAAATAACAAAGTCTCCATAGACCACACTCATATCCTCTTCTGACTATCCCTGCAGGTCATTCATAAAATACTTCTTCACATCCTGGAAAATATTAAAACATTGAAAGGGGTGAGCTCAGATGCTCAGTAAGGATAACAATATTGCGGAAGCTTTCATAAATAAACATAAACATTTAAGGCAATGTATAACTAAAAAAAAGCCTTTTAAACTTGAACATCAACATAATATGGCAAAAGTAAAATGAGATAATGCCATTCACTTCTTCACATGGGTATTCTACTGGTCGAATAATCACATGAAATATCAATAACCACTTTCATAATGATGGAATGCATAATGCCAGACTATCATAACCACGTAGTCAAGGCCTCGTGCCAAGACCACAAATAAGATTTTGTCAAGGCCTTGTGCCAAGACACTAGTTTGTCTCATGAGAACTGCCGATGCATCGAGGAGATATAGCGGGCACCACCCGTCACTTATTAAGTCCAATGCATTCCTCATATGAATAGGTTTAAACATATCATAAACAATAACATAATCGTATCACATGAAACATGCATAAATGAAACATAACATTTCCACATTTCAATCACAATATTTCAATACAACAAATTGATATAAAAAAATGCTTTAAATACCATTTTCAATACCAAAATAAAATAAAGTTAAAACTTTGTATTTATTTTTCATTAAAAAAAAGTGATGGCTTGTAGAGGAAGTCGAAACTCAAATAATGGTCATGGCGGCGGAGAAGTCATTATCGCCGCATATGTATGGAAAGAAAAACATTCCCTTTATGTCGTTTAGTAAAACGCTTCGTATAAAAAGTTTACTTTTGAATAAACTTAAAAGTCAAAGGGGTTTATACACCGTATAAAAGAAAGTTGTGTATAAAACCAAATATGCCTCAATGAAAGGAGATTGAGACGAAGTCCTTAAAAAGATCATTTTTAAAATAAAATAAATCTGTTATGTGTATTCACTATAGGTACACATAAATAATGTTAAAATACAAAATAGGACATAATAATATCATGACATAATTTGAAAGTAGGAGATTAACCCAAAGAATGGAAGTTGGGTTAAGAAATTCCCTTACCTCGTGTCTGAATTGAATCAACCGTTCTTTAACCTCCTGAATAATAAAGTAGAGTTAATATATACCTTATTAAGAACCATTTTCAATTTCATTATCATTATTATATCACTTATTACAATGATATGAACATTATGTAATTATTTAAGTCAATAACGGTTGTTTGGTCGATCTTTGGTACTTGAGTCAACAATAAACTTCTTATAATTACAAGTTGTTTATGTGGTAGAATATTCATTATCTCCAGAATTATATTCATGATTTAGATGTCATATATATCTTATATATCCAGTATATACATTCATTTATAATATTACGTAACATTTAGAGGTAAGAAATGAAATGCACCGTTCATGGAGACGGTAAGCCGTACGTACGCATGAACGCTACTTTCATTTCAATTTCATATTTAATGGAATAAAATCATAATTATATAAATGTATAATATAATTCCAGTATAATATAGTGTATAATACCATTTACTCCATCCTTTATACATCCCACATATGGCATTAACGATTCAAATCACTTTGAGGGGGTGGTAGTCCGCACTTCCTAAAATGAAATTATCGCGTTTTACCCATAATGGAAATCATAAAGTATGCCATAAATGAGAAATACAGAAGCATAAGTAAAACATAAACATATTATATATCATATATAAAAATAGTTACATCTTAATGGCCACCTTTGAAGGTGTTAAATGAGTGTTGAACAATCATCGTTTTGTGAGGCAGAAATTCGCCAGCCACAGAAACCGTATGTTCTTTAACCATTAGATGTAGGTGTGTGTAAGTGTAGCTCGAATCTTTCTTATAAAAACATTATAGTATATTGAGGATACTGGTGTTGTTACAAAAGAAATGAATAAAAAGAGTTTAGGGGGTTGGAGAAGAAAAATAAAACAAAACAACATTAGAGAAGACATTACCTCAAAATCGGGTAACTCTTTTTGATTTGAGCCAAAGGCTTCCTTGGGAAGAGTTCTGCCCAAAGTGAGGCTTCTAGGAGTAAGAGGGGGAAGTTGGGAGAGTATTTGGGCAGGGGTTGGCTGAGCCAAATGGCTTTATGGTGTGAATAAGGTGGAAGAGGTGGTGGCCTTTTATAAGTGGAGAGGAGGGGATCTTTTGGAACGATTGAAATGTTACATTATTACACAATGATTTTCGGATTCTAAAGGTCCCAAACTTATATAATTCGTGGATAAGGTGATAAGGGTTATAAATATCCTCATCCAATAGGCTTTGGACAAGTGTAAGAATTGTATTATGCATTATCTTCTCATTTTATTTAAATCGTTAAATAATGAGGTCATCGCTGCATCATAATGATGTCATAAATAATTTAATTTATTTAATGTCTAAAAATTATAAAAAAATACTATGATGTAGGAAAACTTTTTACCTTTATAATGAATATTTATAGTAAAAATTTGGACTTGTGTAACCCCACTTAAAAACAGTTTTAGTAAAACAACTCATGTTTGTGTCAATTTAATTTTAACATTAAATAAATATATATTAATGTCATTTTCCAACTAAAGTGGCTCCATGGGGTACCCAAGTTGCCCCATGGGTTGTCTTGGTCGGCCATGACTCATCCAATAGGATTAGGACAAGTTTCAAGCTCATATCATATTATTAAAACATTGTTTTTACCTTAAACTACACTATTTACCTCTAATCGCGATTAAGAACTTAAAAGTTACTATTCACCAAAAAATTATTTTAATCTCATTGAACCACATTTTACTTCTTGATGACAACCATGTATGTCGGATTTTTGAAAATCAAATCACAGAAGTGGTAATATTTCATTTAAACGAAAAATCAGTTATTTAACTACCACTTAGTGGTTTCACTATTCATCAAAAATTGAAGTTTTTCAGAACAATGCCAAAATTTCACCCTAAGCTATAATTGATATTCCGAATTCAAAAATGATGTCTATTTTACAAAATTCAAACATATAAGTTTCATTAATTAATTTTATAATTAATTCCCGTTGTCACAACAAATAGCGTGTTTTAAGAAACAATTTATATCAAAAGATTGGCAATTGTTTATGTCCAATTTCAATGTTAAATTAATTCTAATGACCACCATTGGATAAAATGGTAAAAATAAATTATAATTATACTTTAAAACCACTAAATAGTATAATTTATCACAATAAATTATTTTGATTAAAAATGTTGTTTTAAGTATTTTTCACTATTCATAAAAAATTGGAAGTTCTCAGAAGTTTACAAAAAAATTCAACTTAGGATAATTTCGATATTACGAATTCAAAAATGAAGTCCATTTTGAAATATAAAGTTTATATAATTTTAAAAAGTGGTTATTACTATTCATAACGGCTACTTTGATTAGTCGCGGTGTTTTAGAACTCGAAGTTGCGTACAATGCAACCTATTGCATTATTGAATGAGAAGCGTATCGTGGAAGCTCGGGGTGTTACATTCTCCCCTCCTTCAATAAATTGCGTCCTCGCAATTTGAAATTTTTTTCTTTGAAAATAAAAGTTTGAAAATAGAAAATACCTTTGTGGAAAACCCACATCGGAAATAAGATTAATAAAATTTAGCCTTAATAAGAGGGAAATGGAAATAAGAAAGTCACCACCAAAGTATGATCTCGATAAGGAGAACATTGGTGGAAATTAGAGACATATAATTGGAGGAAAAACGTAAATATTTGTAGGGAGTGATTGAGGTCATCAATCACAGTCAACTTTCAAATTGAGAGCCTCAAAGCCTTCAATCTATGTTGATTTAAAATATCATCAGTTCAACAAGACATAAGGTATTAGGATAACACATTTTTTTTGTTTTAATATCCCTTTACTAAAGTTTAAGAATTAATTTATTCATTGAATTAGAGATAGGTATATATATATTTATGCTTGAATATTAGAGTTTCAACCTTCAACTCATCTTTCACTCAAAAAGATAATAGAACTCAAAAATATTATACTTATCCTAATTGTATAAGGTTCCAAATGTTAACACATACCATTTAGATTAGTAAAATTATTTTGTAATAACCAGGGACTTCATGTAGGCCAGTGGTAGGAAATAAAGGCCTGTCGCACTATGATTGTGGGTTCGATTCCTGCAGCTTTGTCAGACGTGACGGGTTATGCCCCACCCTACAGGTTGTCCTTTTCCTAAAACTATAGTATTATAATATTCCAAAAATAATCTTCATAAATGTTTTAACCTTAAACAATACTATCCAAAGTTCAACTTAATCCATTCCAACCTTGACAGTTATCCAAAATACCTCCGTCCAGACTTTCTCTAAAGGGTCCTTAAATTCCAAAATCAATTGTAACATTAGATTCCCTAAACAAAGTAATGTTTATCTTATTGTCACATACTAAAAATATGATTTTCTTCATCATATTAAAACCTTAATGATAACCAACAAGTACTGCAGTACAATCCTTATATATATATCAAATTATTCAAATAACCAGAATATAATCCCTGATTCCAAAAAGCACCAATACATTAATTATTCTGCTTCAACTATAGTAACAACTTATGATTTTCCTTGATCCCTTGGCCTTTTCTGAGGTAAGTTTCCTTGACGCTTAGGACATTCATTTGCATAATGCCCCATTTCCCAACAATGGTAGCATTCAACATTGATAGACTCTTTCTTTCCCTTGCAATCACGAGCCTGGTGACACTTTTATCCACATTTATAACAAACTCCCATTCATTTTAGGCATGTACCAGGGTGATTCTTCCCACAATTATCACATAATGGAAAATCAATCTTTCCCTTTTTCCCTTTATCTGTCTCTTGTTCCACCGTTCTCTTCTTCTCTTGCTTTACTTTTTTGTCATAAGACATAGAGAATTCCTTTTCTATCTTGATAGCACACGAGACAATATCTTTGTATGATGAGAAGGATTATGATACTAAAGCTCGACGGAGAAATGGTTTTAACCCATCAAAGAAACGATCAATCTTACTCCTTGGGTTACGTATATAATCGGCAGCATGCCTCGCTAACCTTGTAATGTTAGCCTCATACTTTGCGACATTCTCATTCTTCTTCTACCTCAAACTCAGAAATTGCCTTTCCATATTTGCTCGATGGTCACGAGGAAAGTATTTTTCTATGAAAAGCTCTTTGAACTCCCTCCATTCCATATTCGATACGTTATCATCTTCCTTTGTGTTTTGAATCAGCGACCACCACTGATCGGCATCTCTAGTGAGGCGGTAAACTGTCATGACAACCTTCTCCCTTTCGTTACTCCCCAAGGCATGGAATATTTTCTCTAAGGAGTTTATCCATTTCTCAGATACTAACGGAATTGTACCCCCATTAAATGTTGGTGGTTGTTGCCTCATGAAGCGGTCTAACATTGATCCACCACGTTGTGGATCAGGGTGCTCCATACGAGTAAGGTTATTATTCATAACTTGAGTGAGTTGTCCCAGTATGGTAATAAGTTTATCAGCACCAGTTGTATCTCCAGATCCACAATAATTATCATGAGCAGGAGGGAAATCCCTACACGGAGTGCGTGCATTGATACGGTTTCCATTCCTTCCACTAGGCGCCATTTCTAAACAATGGCATAAACTAAATTAGTTTATGAATTAAAATACATAATTCCATATTTGTAAAACACTTTACATAAATTGAACTATTTATAGATATATTCCATAATCATAAAAAGAAATGTTTTCTTTGATAAAGTATATACTCATAACCCTTCATAGTGGTTTATAAAGAAAATGATAATTATACAAAGCATATCCCCCGGGAGTGTCGTAACCAAGAGTGCAGCAATGCCCGTTGTCGTGCACCAGTTCCCGTTCGAGTCTAGCTCAAAGCGGTGTTTTCGGTATTTACCCCTAGGTACATCTGTGCCAGAGACGCCTCTACCTGCTCGTATCCGGACATGGATGTATTTCTTGGAAAACTCACAACATCTCTACAATACAAAAATTCTAGGAAGTTCTTCTATACTAATCCTCAAATTTCATCTTAGGTCTACATGCTCTAATCAGAGTTTATCTAAATCTAGCTTCCAAGGTTAGTACTAAACTGCCTCTGATACCAACTGTAACGCCCCGACCCCAGCTACCCAGAGTCGGTGCATTACTTCGTAACATTGGCATGATCACAAAAGATCAAGTCTCGAAAGACCGATTAGTTTAGTAGCCTTGGAAACACTAGATACATTCGTAAACGTTACATTACATCATAAAGTGAAAAACTACAATAACAAAGTCTCCATAGACCACACTCATATCCTTTTCTGACTATCCCTGCAGGTCATTCATAAAATAATTCTTCACATCCTGGAAAATATTAAAACATTGAAAGGGGTGAGCTCAGATGCTCAGTAAGGATAACAATATTGCGGAAGCATTCATAAATAAACATAAACATTTAAGGAAATGTATAACTAAAACAAAAGCCTTTTAAACTTGAACATCAACATAATATGGCAAAAGTAAAATGAGACAATGACATTCACTTCTTCACATGGATATTCTACTGGTCGAATAATCACATGAAATATCAATAACCACTTTCATAATGATGGAATGCATAATGCCAGACTATCATAACCACGTATTTAAGGCCTCGTGCCAAGACCACAAATAAGATTTTGTCAAGGCCTTGTGCCAAGACACTAGTTTGTCTCATGAGACCTGCCAATGCATCGAGGAGCTATAGCGGGCTCCACCCGTCACTTATTAAGTCCAATGCATTCCTCATATGAATAGGTTTAAACATATCATAAACCATAACATAATCGTATCACATGAAACATGCATAAATGAAACATAACATTTCCACATTTCAATCACAAGATTTCAATAAAACACATTGATATAAAAAAATGCTTTCAATACCATTTTCAATACCAAAATAAAATAATGTTAAAACTTTGTATTTATTTTTCATTAAAAAAAAGTGATGGCTTGTAGAGGAAGCCGAAACTCAAATAATGGTCATGGCGGCGGAGAAGTCATTGTCGCCGCATATGTATGTAAAGAAAAACATTCCCTTTATGTCTTTTAGTAAAACGCTTCGTATAAAAAGATTCCTTTTTAATAAACTTAAAAGTCAAAGGGGTTTATACACAGTATAAAAGAAAGTTGTGTATAAAACCAAATATGCCTCAATGAAAGGAGATTGAGATGAAGTCCTTAAAAAGATCATTTTTAAAATAAAATAAATCTGTTATGTGTATTCACTATAGGTACACATAAATAATGTAAAAATACAAAAAATGACATAATAATATCATGACATAATTTGAAAGTAGGAGATTAACCCAAAGAATTGAAGTTGGGTTAAGAAATTCCCTTACCTCGTGTCTGACTTGACTCAACCGCTATTTAACCTCCTGAATAATAAACTAGAGTTAATATATACCTTATTAAGAACAATTTTCAATTTCATTATCCTTATTATATCACTTATTACAATGATATGAACATTATGTAATTATTTAAGTTAATAACGGTTGTTTTGTCGATCTTTGGTACTTGAGTCAACAATAAACTTCTTATAATTACAAGTTGTTTATGTGGTAGAATATTCATTATCTCCAGAATTATATTCATGATTTAGATGTCATATATATCTTATATATCCAGTATATACATTCATTTATAATATTACGTAACATTTAGAGGTAAGAAATGAAATGCAGCGTTCATGGAGACGGTAAGCCGTACGTACTCATGAACGCTACTTTCATTTCAATTTCATATTTAATGGAATAAAATAATAATGATATAAATTTATAATATAATTCCAGTATAATATAGTGTATAATACCAATTACTCCATCCTTTATACATCCCACATATGGCATTAACAATTCAAATCACTTTGAGGGGGCGGTAGTCCGCACTTCCTAAAATGAAATTATCGCGTTTTACCCCTAATGGAAATCATAAAGTATGCCATAAATGAGAAATACAGAAGCATAAGTAAAGCATAAACATATTATATATCATATATAAAAATAGTGACATCTTAATGGCCACCATTGAAGGTGTTATATGAGTGTTGAACAATCATCGTTTTGTGAGGAAAAAATTCGCCAGCCACAGAAACCGTATGTTCTTTAACCATTAGATGTAGGTGTGTGTAAGTGTAGCTCGAATCCTTCTTATAAAAACATCATAGTATATTGAGGATACTGGTTTTGTTACAAAAGAAATGAATAAAAAGAGTTTAGGGGGTTGGAGAAGAAGAATAAAACAAAACAACATTAGAGAAGACATTACCTCAAAATCGGGTAACTCTTTTTGATTTGAGCCAAAGACTTCCTTGGGAAGAGTTCTGCCCAAAGTGAGGCTTCTAGGAGTAATAGGGGGTAGTTGGGAGAGTATTTGGGTAGGGGTTGGCTGAGACAAATGGCTTGACGGTGTGAATAAGGTGGAAGAGGTGGGGTCCTTTTATAAGTGGAGAGGAGGGGCTCTTTTGGAAAGATTGAAATGTTACATTATTACACAATGCTTTTCGGATTCTAATGGTCCCACACTTATATAATTCGTGGATAAGGTGATAAGGGTTCGAAATATCCTCATCCAATAGGCTTTGGACAAGTGTAAGCCTTGTATTATGCATTATCTTCTCATTTTATTTAAATCGTTAAATAATGAGGTCATCGCTGCATCATAATGATGTCATAAATAATTTAATTTATTTAATGTCTAAAAATTAAAAAAAAATTACTATGATGTAGGAAATCTTTTTAGCTTTATAATGAATATTTATAGTCAAAATTTGGACTTGTGTAACCCCACTTAAAAACTGTTTTAGTAAAACAACTCATGTTTGTGTCAATTTAATTTTAACATTAAATAAATATATATTACTGTCATTTTCCAACTAAAGTGGCTCCATGGGGTCCCCAAGTTGACCCATGGGTTTTTTTGGTCGGCCATGACTCATCCGATAAGAGTAGGACAAGTTTCAAGCTCATATCATATTATTAAAACATTGTTTTTACCTTAAACTACACTATTTTACTCTAATCGCGATTAAGAACTTAAAAGTTACTATTCACTAAAAAATTATTTTAATCTCATTGAACCACATTTTACTTCTTAATGACAACCATGTATGTCGGATTTTTGAAAATCAAATCACAGAAGTGGTAATATTTCATTTAAACGAAAAATCAGTTATTTAACTACCACTTAGTGGTTTCACTATTCATCAAAAATTGAAGTTTTTCAGAACAATGCCAAAATTTCACCCTAAGATATAATTGATATTCTGAATTCAAAAATGATTTCTATTTTACAATATTCCAAAAATATAAGTTTCATTAATTAATTTTATAATTAATTCCCGTTGTCACAACAAATAGCGTGTTTTAAGAAACAATTTATATCAAAATATTGGCAATTGTTTATGTCCAATTTCAATGTTAAATTAATTCTAATGACCACCATTGGATAAAATGGTAAAAAGATATTCTAATTATACTTTAAAACCACTAAATAGTATAATTTATCACAATAAATTATTTTGATTAAAAAAGTTGTTTTAAGTATTTTTCACTATTCATAAAAAATTGGAAGTTCTCAGAAGTTTACAAAAAAATTCAACTTAGGATAATTTCGATATTACGAATTCAAAAATGAAGTCCATTTTGAAATATAAAGTTTCTATAATTTCAAAAAGTGGTTATTACTATTCATAATGGCTACTTTGATTAGTCGCGGTGTTTTTGAACTCGAAGTTGCGTACAATGCAAGCTATTGCATTATTGAATGAGAAGCGTATCGTGGAAGCTCGGGGTGTTACATCATGTGGCGAACTGGGCTCGGGTCACCCGTTCCATGGTACCCGGGTCCGAGATGTTACAATTACCGACATATATTTTGTGTGAGCATGATGAATGTTTTATTAAAAACAATGTTTTTATTTCACCACTATGACATAATGTTTCATTTTTATTAATTATCAAATTCCATGCCTTTATCTCATGTTTCCCACATGATATTAAATTTGGTTATATTATTATCATATGTTGATGATGATTATGGTCACCCAGGTTATACTAGTTAATGTATGTTATTCATTATATTAATCAGATTCATCCTTACCCCATTATTTGATGCATCTCTTTAGGAGATTAAATGTACTAAGGAGAACATGTGATTTTAAATGTAATGATCAATCCTCAATATAAATTATTAAATATTAATTATATTCAAATTATTTATGGGCCTAGTTTTCCCAATACACTAAAACATTTGATCAATGATCAGTATCTCTGTTAAATTAATTAACATAACAATGACGTAATTGATCAATAATGAGAAGTTTAATTTTTTATAGTTTGTATCTCAGTGTATTTTATCCAATTTAGGAGTTAGTATTACAAAATAATTGTGAAAAGCATAATTATAATTCTATTACTATTTAATGAGTCCTTGAGTAATTATTTTATTAAAGGATAAAAATATGGATCAAAAATGGAATTCCTTTAGTATTAACTGCATAAAATATTACTGTATTCATGACTTGAAGTCATAAATTTTGTTCAATGATATTCTATTTTAGAATTTTTTTGAATAAATGAAAAATAATTATAAAACCCAGTGCGAGGGACAATGGAATATTTATTTGATTGACATCCCCAATTCCATGGGATGTGGAATTCAACAATACATAGAGATGATTACTCTACATCTGAAGCGATTAACAATAACCAAAACCACATGGAAAATTTTACATAATCCATGAACGAATATCTATCCATTAATTCCATGATGTGGAAACATCAACCAATGTTTCTTTTTAATTTGATCAACTTTTTGTGGAAAAGTGAGTTAACTCAGTGAATAATATCTTTTCAAGGATCATTTATTCTAAGAAGGAGAATATTATGATATTTTTCTATATTTTATATTGAATGGTTGGTTAATGATTAATTTTTTTTAAAAACAAAATGATGAAAAATCAATGAAATTATTTTGAGTTAGAAGACTTTATGAAATTTTTTTGTAACATGTATTTCCCATAAACACATTGAATAATGGAAGGGAAACAATTTTATTGATATGAAACAATGATTAAGAATTAGTTATGTATTATAAGAAAAACATCACAAGTATTTGAAGAAACACACTAATTATTGTTATAAAAATGTGATTAGAAAATATACATATTTTTAGTAGTTTAAAAATCACCTTTTAATGTGACTGGATATCTAAGACCTCAAGAGTTATGAAGAAGTTGAATGATGTGTTATCAAAGATGAGAGAGAGTTAAGAGACATTACCCATGGTATGAAAATTAAATTTAAATTTTAATGTTTCTTAAAGGATATTCAAATAAAAAATGATAATAGATCATACAACTACCCAAAAAAATTAGGGAAGAGACTTCAGGGGAATTGCTTAAAGGGACATGGAGAAGCATCATATATGGGAGAAAATAATACTATGACATTGAATGTCGAGGATACAATAATATTTCATCAATAATGATAGTATAAATGATGTTACCTCTAAAATAACCTCCCTTCATACAATGATTAAATTGTATATATGTAGGAACATTGAAAACCATTGTAATAAACTGCATTTCCAGTATGGAAATCAATGTCAGCAACTTCAAAATCCGAAGGGGAGGGGAGATGATATTAAAAGATTACTTCTGAAGTAGAGAATAAAATTGATATTGTACATATTACACTTCTTTAGAACCCAAATTTTATCTCATGAATGGATACTTTAATTTTGGGTGTAATTATTTTTTTTCATAATATAGATTCCAAATGATTTAAAAAAGGAAAAAGTGGTGCCCATGGATTTTTTGGAGCTCTAAACACATCCTTTTTGGAATCTATCCAAATTGCACGGTTAGTGCATGGTTTTCCTATCATTTCATATGGTATATTTTTAGTATGATCAACATCGAATGGTTGGTACATGATTGTGTGGCCTAACCATTCAAGTGCCTCATCTTCCAAAGTACTCATGTTTGTTTTGCACATGGTTTTTTTCAATTATTGTGGAAAAACTATTCCCAATGAAATTTAAATCTAATTATACTATGTTTAATTAATTACATAATTAAGTCCCCACATTATTTATAATTGAATATCCAATAGGATTTAAAAAAATTGATCACATTTTTGAGTTTTTAGAAGACCAAAGGTAGGGATCAAGAGATCTCATTCATTTGGGATCTGATTTAGCTTTTTTTCATCACGTTAGATTCTTAACGGTAATTGGTTGTGTCTTTTTTATTCATTATTATACACTATTTCTCTCTAACTAGATATTGTGATGAGAGAAGGTTTCCTATTTTCTTAGATCTACTTAAATATGAGAAAAATCTAGTATCAATACATGTGGGGAGTAGTCATAAAATCCAAAGGTGGGTGGTCTATAACTCATCCATCTATTTCATTTATTATGGAATTTCAATGTAGGGACCACCAATTTCATAGATTGTTGTTTATTGTGTATATATACCATGATTATAATCAATTGAACCATATGGATGTTCTCTTTCCATATATGTGACTAATTTTTTCTTGTTATGTCCACAACTCAATCCATCCCATTTATGATATTCGGCCATAATTGTAATTTTTGTATTTGACATGTTTGAGAAACCATTATGGGGTGACCTGGATTGAACCTTCTAAGGGTAGGAATTTCTATATTATAAGGATTGATTTATATTTTCAATTATATAATGGAAAATACCATGTATGCTCACCACATGACACACGTACTGTTAGTGCTTCCAATTGATAATTATCTATGAAATGGAAATTTGAATGCCTATTGAGTGTATGACTTGACAATATTAAATATGAATTCAATATAGGTGTCTTGTCTATGGAACCCATTAACACATTAATGGATAGTCATCTTATGAACCTTATCCATTGAATATGAAATTAATTGAATTAATACCGATTTCATGATACATAAACTTATCAAACCAATGAGAGGAAAGGATTCTACCAAAATAAATATTTCATGAATTCTTAATTAAATAGGAAAAACCTCACTTGAGATAGTTTCTATTAATATCCAGGAAATCCATGACCACTAGGGAACACCATTATGATTAATGGATATAGCTTCATTAGGTCAAGACCCACCTAGATCTCGATAATTTTAGATGATTAGATATTGGGAATGACACCATAATATCGCTCACGTAGTTGTAAATAATTCCTTGGATACACTCATTGTATCCATCACTGACAAATATGTTCTATGGTTATAGGCTATAGGGCATGGTCTTTTCTTCACACCATTTAACATTGGATGATCACCATGGATTGAGTAGGCACCTTAATGTGGAATTTCACAAAATATTCTCCTTGGATTACACTCTTACCCTAAGATATGATAAATTTATTACTGAGTGGGAGACCTTTGAGGCCTATGATGCATTGGCTATGAAATTTTTATTTCATTATTAAATATAATTACATGTTTCATTGTCACAATATGTATTCATAAATAATGTTAACATTTTTCCTATTTAAAAAAACTAATAATAACAATTTAATTGACTCATTATATTCAGATTCCATTTGAGGGATGAAGCATGTACTTGGTTATTTAGAATCATTGTGCTTCATTACTTCATTTTTTGATCCTCGCGCATAGTTAAATATCTATTATATGAGCTAGATGTTATATACATAGTTTGTGGTGGCCCAATGAGATATATTTCACACTCTCTCTAGGAGAAATTTGGTACTCCGGGTAGGTTTCATGAATTTCTGTGTAGATAAATGGAATCATATGACATCAAACACTTGGTTGATTTTTGTTTATGATGATTCCGAATTATAGATGACCAGTCCAGATCACAAGATGATATATATAGTCTAATTTATTCTTTTATAAAATTATTTGAATACATTATCCATGGTTTATTTGCTACATGTATGAGGTTTTTTATGGATACAAGAAAAATCTTTATTTGTTGTTGTATTTTATTATAGTTATTTCAGTTTTGTTACTATTTTCTATATTTTCAACTCTGCATTCTTTTTTCTTGAATTAATTTTTCTCTATTATTAAATTTATATTTTTTTTCTATGATACTCTTTTCAAATGAAGATGTAGTCTCCCCATGGACACACCCTAATCCCTCACAGTTATTCAGCATCCTAACACATTTGAGGATATGTGCATGAGGCAATGTGGCCCACCAGGCTCAGGGTACCTACTACGTGAAATTCTATTCCTGGATGTCAAAAAGTGATAATAGAGGAGTTTCAATTATTAATTTATTATTTGGGACAATATATTGGATACTAGAAAGACTGTGAACATGGTAATAATCCATCATGGCAATTCATGAACCCATTTTCGAGGAAAAATAAGAGTTGCCTAAATTATAATTGTTTATCAATTTTTCCTATTATAGTTGACATTATTTCACCATTTGGTGATGCACATGCTATGTGTTTTTTTTGTTTTTTTTCAATATTTTTGGATTTTTTATCATCCATTTCCTAATGATATGAGGGAAATGATCATTCATAAATGTCACATTATAGGCTCCAATAATTCACATGTCATGCATTTTTTCATGCGATATTGGTGAAGTTCAACATATTCCATTTACTTGATATGTATGTGATTTTTGAGTGATGATGTGATAGTTATATAATGATTTAACTAATCTTGTTTTTGATTGAGTGATTAGATGTCTCAATTCTGGAGGTGTATTTGCTATCTTTCATTGGGATGAGTAATTTACCGAGTCGAGCCATTATTATATAAATAAATGGGTGTTGTTTCTAGTGATAGGGTTTATCATAACTAATTTACTTTGAAGGGATATCTATTATAAAGTGAATAATTACATATAAAAGGATGGTTTATCACATTCTTATCCTATCATTACATGTTTATTAAAGATACAGTAGTGAAATGTTAAATTGAATTTAAAATGAAATGAAACATATACATGAGAACATACTGATACCTAACGGTCTAAGAGGGTAATTGTGATTGTATTACTTGGGTAGTGAGTTTTCTACCATTAATCATCATCTAGTGATTAAATATTTCTACATAAGATCGTTCTGAGGCATGTGGCTTGAATATTTAGACCGATTCCATCACAATGTCCACATATCAGAAACTAGGATGGTGATAAAGATTGTTCTTCATAACTAGTGGGTCATGAGCCATCACCCTTACCTCTATGAATGACACTCGAGGAACCTCTAGCTATACCTGATTAGGGAACCAAATCCCAAGTTCATTAATGTTTTATACGTCAGATGCAGTCCATACATGGATCTCCATGGCTTGAACTTGTGATAGATGATCTGACTCGTGAGTTCCTACATCGTATTTCTCTTACATTTTCTTGGGATGGAGGTGAACATGCTATTAAATATTGGATAGAATCCAACATATCTATCTATGATCATCTTGAGTAACCTCCAGAGAAGAGGATCAGGGTTTTTCATATATATGATTCGGGATTCGGCCAAGCGGTGGTGAGATGTGATTACCAAGGATAGTCATAATTAGGCCATGTTATGGGTTGATTTCTGACTACCTTCTACATTCGGTTCATTCCATATATGATAAGAATTAATAGATCAATAGAGATCATTAATCATAAGAAGGGTTCCATTTCATTTATGGAATACTCCTCACCATTCACATAGTGGCAGTTTTATTCAACTATTGTTGTTGGTGATTTGATTTTTCATGAATGACTTTTCAAGGATTTGATTTGTTACTACATATTTACATAGTGGAATGTCACTCTCCTTTCTCCCATTTCAACAATAGTCATTCAGGCTTTTATTAGTTTTCATAACCTGAGGGACTTCAATAGTACCATGCATAGAAGAACAATTACACATTATGCTTGTTGTTCTAATAGTGGTAGGATAAATTTTGTTGAGGATTCTTATGTAGTTAGTGAAAACTGGAGTGCCTATTTTGATAGCTCTGAAGCCTATCATCAGTGTGGGTGATGGGGGCACATGAGGACTCATTGTGTTAGACACCCAATGGTGTGACCAATGTGTGTCCACAAGTAGAATCTTTTCCATTTCTATATGACCATTCAATAAGAATTGTGAGGAAAATGATTTGTGTCAGCTCCACCGTCAGGAGCAGGTTCATTCACGCCGTGTCAGGCGGGGAGTTAGAATAGAAGTAGAAGGACTATCCTAGGAGGATACTAAGGTTTTTGATGATAGACCCATGATCATCAGCATCACCAACATAGCAGTTATGATCACGGTAGTCTATCTATGTCATAGGTCCATGGATTAGGTTAGCTGCATGCACTATAGCTATTACATGAGGATCAGGCTGCAAGACCATCTACAGTACAACATAGAATTCTAGTGGCATCTACTACAGTATCTTCTTTATTTGATACAGGGGCATAAAAATAATTTTTTATTTATATCTATTGTGAAATTTCATTCACTAGAGATACAATATTACTACATTCTAATGACCATAAAAACACCATTAGGGGTACGAAAAGAGGTAATACGCTAGTGTAGGGACATTCCCATTAAGGTAGGAAGTTACCATGTCCTATAGAACCCCTTCATTCAAGACATGGAATAATTTGATGTAGTTATTTTTTTTATTTTTCGGTTTAGTATAATAATTTTTTAGCCTATTATCACTATAGGGAACCATTTACATAACATGAGGGAAGACGATATATACATTTGGGTGAGTTGGATGTCCATGATGGTTAGAGATGGACCTAAGCAACTTATTCCAGGGGGAGTGATGACCGATATTGAAAATATATTCTTTGAGGATCTGAGTTTATGACATGTTGATTTCCCTATAGTAGTGTATCATTTCAATGGCTTACATATTGAAAATTTCAGTAGCATATCTATTAAGAGAGAGGTAGAATTTATAATAAAGCTTGTTTTGAGAGAAACACCAGTGTCCATTACTACTTAAAGAATGTCACCTACAGAGCTTCATGAACTCTTGTAGGAGTTTGTGGGTTTAAAGGATGAAGGGTATATAAATCCTCGTACAACATATTGGGGTTAGCCCATGATTTTTTCCATGAATGAAAATTAAACCTTATGTCTATGTTTGTATTATTGAATGTTGAACCAACATACAGTCATGAAATGATATCAACTTCTCCAAATATATGATCTCTTTTACCAGCTCTGATGGATGAAATGTATTCTCCATGATCGTCCTGAGATCAAGTTATACTCAGGTACGCATCAAGAAATCAAACATACCTCGTACATATTTCCATAGTAGGTATGGTAAAGTTTTGTACCTTGTTATTCAGTTCGGTCATATAATCATGACCTCCCTTTTCATGGCTACAATGAATCCAGTTTCAACACATGTTTGGAAACATTGGTCACGGTCATTGGGGAAAAATTGTTCTGTATTATCAAACTCATAGAGACCATGGAAAACATATTGAGATAATTTTGAATAAACTAAGAGAGCATCGTCATTATTCCATTCTTGTTAAGTGGATCTTATGGATAAGAAATGGTAACTACTTGGATCATATTAGATATTAATCATGCATATATTATTACCCAAAAAAGGGTAGTTTTATAGTATCCTATGGGATTCCAAAGAACATGTTTTATATACGGAGTATCCCAAGTCTTGATGGATATTATAGGTATTTCATGTAATACTTCACACACCTTGCTTCACCTCTCAGTACCCTTACAAAGAAGGTTTTGATGTTTCATTGGTCTGAAGCATAAATGTAATCATTTCAAGAGATAAAGGGGAGGATTGTATACCACCTACTTTAATTATTCATATGCCAAGTGTAGGATATATTTTCTTTTGTGACACCACAGGAATATGCCAAGGGGTAGTGATGATGCAAGAAGATATATTCATTACGTATTGATCTCTACAGTTGAACCCTCTTGAGATAAATCACCTGACGCATGACATTGAGCCTAGAGAAATTGTTTTTTTCATTACATTGCAGGAGACACTATATTTTGGGCGAGTTCTTTGTGGTGTACATAGATCACAATAGCCTCCAATATTGCTTTACATAACATGACATGAACCTCATACCCTGAATATGGGTCTAATATCTAATATAAATTCATTTTGATCATGCATTTACACATGATAAGGACATTGTGGATGTAGATGCAATGATTCGGAAAACTCAGGCACATACCATACAGGAAGCTAGTTAAGAATAGATGTTAATGGCCCTATTATATAAGATTCCCCTATAGTTTAATGATATTCATTATAAATCCTATCTAATAACATTGGAAACTACATCTTCCCTCCTTGATATAGTTATGCTAAAAAAATTCAGATTCTAAAAGACGGGTAGTCCATATGAGTATATCAAGAGATTATCCACCTAAGGATTGGCCTACAGATAGTGACAAAAACATTCATAGTCATGGTCATGTTTGGATACATATTGATTTGAGATATGATTTTATGAACGATTCCCACCCCTCGGTGTGGGAATTTCATCCAATAATATCTATCATGTATCCAGACATGTGATGCCAGTATTGGTGGCCTAGGATGAAACATCAGATATAATGCTTTATCACTATGTGTTCCACGTGTCTACAGGTGAAGGAGGAGCACCAGAGATCTACTTGATTGTTATAGCTGCTTCTAGTCCTAGAATGGAACGACGAATATGTTTCTATGGTAATTTTTGTCGGTTTAACAAGGTCACCAAGATGTAGTTAAGATGCATGGTTGGTCATCAATGAGTATATTATGTATCCATAGTCAATACTTTTTTGGATACATTCATATTTGATGATATAGGAAAACAGTATGTCCATGAGATCATAAAAATAAACATGGTCCCTCATACTATTATTTCAAATACGGATGCCCCTTTCATATCATTATTTTGGAAGGTATTGAGTAAATCTATGAGAACAATAGGTTATTCTATGCACAACATTTCACCCGTAGACTGATGGATAATCAGAACAGACAATACATGTCCTAGAGGATATCTTTTGAGCATTTGTTGTCAATTTTGGAGGTTTTTGGGAAAATCATCTCCCTATCATAGAGTTATCCATAAATATTATATTCTAACTGAAAATTCATATGGTTAATTTTGAGGACATATATTGTAGGTCGTTCCATTATACCATATTCTTGCTAGAGGTAAGTGAAGTATCCCTACTAGGTCATGGTCTTGTTCGGGAGGCTTCAGAGCAGGTTCACCTGATCAGAAAGAATATGACTATTTTACACTGTAGAAAAAACTATTATGAATATCACCATGGATTTCCTATAGAGATTGAGTTTGATGATCATGTTTTACATTGGGTGTCTCCACTCATAGGGAAACGAAGGTTACAGAAATAAGGGATGTTTTCTCCTCATAACGTAGGACCATTTAAGATCCTAGAAAGAATCAAGCCTGTAGCCTATAAATTTCAATTTCCTCATAGGTACCATTCCATGAATGGAATATTTCATGTTTCATAGATTTTCTAGTATCATTTCTTCCCATCTCATTCCATTGATCCCCAGGATGTTGAGTTGGATGATGATTCTACCATTAAAGAGTTTCTAGAATGCATTGTAGACTATAACACAAAGGTTCACTAAGGTTGGTATATTCCCATTCAATGATTGATAGGGTAGCATGGCTAGGTGGAGGTTGAGACATGGGATTGTGAGGCTGAAATACATTGTCAGTGGCCCGAATTGTTATCAGATAGTGTTTCACCCCCCATTGAAGGAGAACTTGGGGAGAATTTCCTTTAAATGGGAAAACTGTAAGAACCCAGTTTTTCACTCAGGAATTGATCTATTAAATTTTGTTATAATGATTTATTTTGGGTCTAATATGGACTCTAGATGATTTTGAAAATGTTTTAGGGGTGCCCTGGGCTTTTTCAGAGCCTGGATCACATCTTTTTGAGAAATTTACCTTTTTCATATGTTATTGAATGGTTTTCATTGCTGTGCAGATAGTCTGTTTTCAGGAATACATTTGTTGAATGGTAATGTGGCCAAAAAGTGAGAGTTCTACCTCTTCTTAGGTAATATTTAATGGTTTTCACATAGAATTTCAGATTGTGCTGACAAACCATGAACATTCTAATGTATGTTTTATTATACTATTTTCCCATAATGATATAATTATGTACCATCTTTCTTCTAAATCTATGATCTAGTTGGATTAACTAATTTTTCTCACATTTTAGAGATTTATGAGACCTAATATAGTGATCAAGAGATATCCTTCATCCAGGATCTGATAGAGCTTCCGTTCATCACATTGGATGCGAAATAGTATATACTAGTGTCATCTTTATCTGTTCTTCTCCACTATTGATCTCCTCCTAAATATCGTGGTGTGAGAATATTTCCACTATTCATAAATATAATATAATGATAGCCAAATCCCAGTCCAATACCTGAGGATGAGAGTTTTATAAGCATATTTTGGTTGGTTTATGACTCATCCTTCATGTTAGGTGGTTTTAGAATTGTCACGTGTGGCTTAGTGATTTCATCTAGTGTTGTTTGATGAATTTATATTCCATGATTATTATCATTAGGAAAATATGAAATTACTATTCCATATATGTGATTAATTGTTATTTCTCATGCCTAAAACATTATCCATCCCATGTTTGATGTTATTATGTAATTTGTTTTTTAGTATTTGACATGTTTGACCCATAGCTTGACAGTGACATGGCTTAGCCTTGCTAAGGGTTAGATTTTCTATATTAAATGGCTTGATTTATATTTTGAATTTAATAATGGAATGTACCATGTATTCTAACCACATTATCCATCGATTGTAAATTCATTTAATTAAAAATTAAATGTTAATGGGAATTAGGCATGTATATTTTTAATATTACATGATTGTATTAAATTTGAATAATATATAGTTTGAATGTCCACATCACCACTTACTACATTAAATGAAGGTTGAATAAAGAATCTTAGTAATTGAATATTTCTTGAATGGAAATAATTAACGATACTTTTTACTAGACCATATAAAAGTAATGAATGAAAATCCATGAACCAAATGATATATTGCATGAATTCATAATTATAGAGGAATGGCATGACTCAAGATCCCCATGGATTCTTATCAATGAATTCTATGAGAACTCTGGAATCCCATTTTTATTAACGGATTCAAATTACTTAGCTTGAGACCCACTAAGATCCCAAACCTTGTATCTTATTAGATTCCCATTATAACCTTTTAGGATACCCCTAGATTATTAAAGGATTCCATTGTTATACTCCTTGTATTTAGTATTGGAAAGTTTGTGCGACGGTTAATAGCCATAGGGATTTTTCCATGAATAGCCCAATTTTACCTTGGATGATCACCCTAGATTCGGTAGGCAACTTATTGTGGAATGAATCAGAATATGATACTCTTATTACATTATTAACCTTAGAAAGGACACAGTTATTACAATGTTGGCGACCATTGAGGTCTATGTTTCCTTGGTATTTAAATTGGAATAATGTTATTAAATTTCATTATAGGTTTCCTTATCACAACATGGAAACATAACTACTGTTAACATGTGACTTATTTATAAACTAGTCGTAGTCAATTAATATACTAGTTATATTCAGATTCTAGCCAAGGTTTGAAGTATGTACTTGGGTATTCAGTTAGAGTGTTTGGATTTACATTATATATTCATGCATTTAAACTTTTAAATTTCTATTAAATAGTTTTGATTTTATAAAACCCATTGCTGGTGGCCCACTATGATTTCTCTCATAACATCATTAGGTGTCGTTTGGTGACCTGTTTAGATTACATTAATATAGGCATTGATAAAGGGAAATCATTAGAACTGCAGTAGTTTCTTACTTTTTTTATGATGGATCGTGATAGAAGACAATTGAGATGGTTCTTGATATTCTTATGATAGACTTTTTATTTTGGTTTATACATTTATAAAACATGTTATGCCAACTATCTTGTCTCCATGATTTCTCATTTTTCTAGAAACATGAAATATCATCATCTATTACTGTATGTTAATTTATTTATTTCAGTTATTTTCAATGTTGTATCTATTTTATTGAGAGTCCTTATTTTAATTGAATTGATTTCGCAATTTACATTTTTTTATACTTCTCTATTGCACTACAACTTCCTAAGGAGTGAATTTACTTCCAATGAACACACCATGGGATCCCACTGCTAGATGGAAGCCTCTATCATTTGGGGATATGCACATGAGGCCATGTGGCACACTAATCTCTGAGCACCTATTAAATGGAATTCTGTTCAGGTACATCACACTTCATTTCACTCATGAATGAAAATGTTTTAATTTTATTCTTGTTATACACATTCCATTACACCCTGTAATATTTCTATATCAATTGAATCAATGACTTGATTCAATGAAGCAATGATATATTAATAAAGAATATTGGTGAAGTTATTAACACCAAATTGTTAGATACCTCTCATATAATATTTTGTGGGATGATTGTTATATAGAATCCTCTGATACATCCCTTGGTGGAATTCAACACTAAATATGGGATGAATTTTCATGAATTATATAAATCAAAAAATAAAATTTCTGGATAATAAAATCACATATAATGTTTTAAATAATCCAATGATCCATTAAATATATTTGGTTGTTCATGAATCTCCTTTCGAAAATACATCAATATTGTGGTTGTTGATACCCTATAAAGAATAATAACTTTCCCAATTTTATGATCCAAAGGAATGTATAAACCAAGATGAAATTACCATTTCTAATGAATATATTTATGTATTTCCCTCAAAGATACCATGTATTCCCCCAAATCATGAATTGGATTTATTTATAGAACATATATTCCATTCCACTACTAGCTCCAAATTTCCCTATAGGATCTCTCTTGTTGAACTGGAGAAGTTTACCAAGAAATTTCAATATCATTTGGACAATGGATTCATATGACATAGTGTATCACCTTGGGGTTCATCGGATCCATTTTTTAGGGAGAATGGATGATCAATGTGATAGGGTATCAACTATAAGAAGATGAACAAGAACACCATTATTTATAAATTACTACTAAAAAATTCTGATGGATTATTTGATCAACATGAAGTAGATATATTCTTCCCAATTATAAATATTTTTTTATGATATCATCAGCTGAAGGTGATGAAGGAAACTATTCACTTGAGTGTTTTCAATTGAGTTAATGGGATATATGTGTTCATAATGATGAACATCAGAATTAAAAATCCCTCAACAATATTCATGAATATTATGAACATAGTATTTAGTGACTAAGGTGGAATTTTTTTCTATTTTTTTGATGATATACTAATTTACTCAATGTTTTTGAATGAAAATGAAAATAAACTATGTACTATTATGAGAACATTATGGAAGAGGAAAATTTGTTTTCTGTTTATCTATTATGACTATTGGACAAAAAAAAGTCATATTCTTGTGCATAATGATCAAATTCGGATATATTTCTATGTGACCTTCCAAAAAAATTGATGTTGGGGAAAGTCTTTGACCCATTACTGTCATGGAAATAATAATTTTTCTTGGATTTGATGTATACTAATGATGTGTTTTGAGTAATTTATAAGGATTTTAATGTTAACTAACTATGTTAACAATGAAATGGGTAAATTATGTATATATAGAGGAATGCGATGAATGATATAATGAACTCAATAAGAGTCTAATAACTATGCCTATAGTGATACCACAACCATGTCGAGAATGATTTATGATATACATTTACGAGACAAATAAAGGTTTCAGTTGTGAATTCATAAAATGTGATAATGTGATATCTACTTCCCTAGGATAACTGATATCCATGATTAGAACCACCAGATGCATTATCTATGAGTAGAATTTGAGATCATTTCTTTGTATATTTGACGAAACTACCTATATGGGAAAAAGTTATATGTATACATATATATATACATATATATATACATATATATATACATATATATATATATACATATATATATATATATAAGTGTGATAAGTAATGTCTAAAATTTTTATTCACATATAAGATTCTCAACATGTGTCAAAGAAGAGGATTTGAGATAGTAAATGACTATTATTTCTCTATTCACTACCATTCAAGAAATTTAAACAGGGTATATGACTCTATTATCAATATAGAACCCACTACTCTATCCAAATTGGATATTAAGAAATAACCTATCTTTTCGGATTTGAAAATGAAGGATCTTGAAATAAGAATGTTAGGTAATGCATCATATATTTACCAAATTATCTACAATCCATCAATCTATGAGAACATCCAGGAGTCCCAATGTGATGATCTAGTTCTACAAAAGAATGTTATTGATGAAATGGAAAAAAAGATACATTATTTCCATATAGATTATGATTTTATGATTCATTTTAGAATGAGGCTTAATATTCTTTCACTACATTAGATATATACGAATTTGTTTGATAGTAAACATTTCTCATCATTCTCCATATATGCTGATAATGTCATGATATAATGTGATCATAAATAATATTTCTATTTGGAAAACATGATGATGGATAAGTCATAGTATATTTCAAGGTTTTTGGAATGTCATCAAGTTAAATCAGAGTGAAATAATTCCAAATGGATGATGCATCCATTCCATATACCCATGTGTTAATGGAAAAAGTTACTTTGGACATGGTCACATGTCCCCCGAAGACATCCGAAGGAAATAATTCTATATGGGTCATGGTTTAATAGAATCACCAAGACATGCCACTCCATTGGTAGTTGTTATTATTTCTAACTATAAAGTCATTTTAATATACATGTGAGTGATGTTGTGTGGTAGTATAGGGTTGCAATATCGATAATCATGAATTATTTTCCACTATTCAGAAATTTTTTTTTATTGAAATCCTTGACATTCATTGAGTACTGAATTTTATTTCCCCATGGTCTACCACCACCAAACTAATGGACAATCTGAAAGGACTATTCAGATTCTTGAGTGAATAATGAGATAACACTCAATGGAATTAAAAGGCGGATATGGATCAGAATCTCCAATTGTTTGATTTATCGTATAAAAATTACATCCACTAAATTATAAAGATGGATCCATATAATTCTCTGAATGGGAAACTATGTCGAACTCCAACTTTTTTGGATGATTTTGGAAGATTTAAGAATCATGGACTTGATATTGTTCAGATGATGATAGAGAATTTTCAATCGATACAAAAACATTTAGGAGCTCCATTGAGTTAGTAAAAGAGTTATATGAACATTCATTGAATGGAAATGAATTTTAACATTAAAGAAAAACATCTCCATCAAATTTCACCATTGAAGAGAGTCATGACGTTTGGGATAAAAGAAAACCATATCCCACGATACATTATCCTATATTTGATCCTTGATAGCATAGGATTAGATGTATATCAGCATAAAATTTCTCCTTTTATGTAAAAAATTAATGATGTGTTCATTGTATAACTCATGATGAAGTAAGTACAAGATCCCTCATATCTACAAAATCCAAAGGTGGTTGAATTAGATAATATCCAATCATTTGAAGAGAATTCGGTGAAGATCGTGAACTATAAAGTCAATGTCTAACACCACGAGAGTAATCACCTTGTCAAAGTGTTGTGGTGTAGCCATTACTATTAATAGGAAGTTTGGGAACAGTAAGAAATAATGAAATAAATCTTCCCTAACCTATTCTCAGCTGATAATAGAAGATAAAATTTTTGGGATGAAATTAAAAAATGTGGGAATTGTGAAACAACCCAGAGTATATTAATGTAATTATTAATTATAAATATTTTTTTATTGAAATTTAATATATAATATTGTAAACATAATAATACCAAGAAAGATTATTTCATAAAAAAGTATTTTTAAATTAATTCGAAATGAAAAAAACTAAAAATACAATCGTTACTATTGGGAAAAAATGTATAATTTGAAAGCTAAATTAGAAAATATGGATCACAATAATCTGTAGGAATCGTCAGCCTAATTTCGAAAAATATTTAAAAAATAAAAACAATTATTAAAGAAATAAACATTTTATAAAATAGAAATATATTAGCTTCATAGGAATTTATTAGAATATTTAGTGAAAGAACAAATAGGTAATCATATGAGTTAAAATGTTCTTTGGAATAGTAATGTGACTTTGGAAATAGTAACATCACAATTGAGAATTGTAACAAGATAGACAGAAAAGTAGTTTTACATCCAAATAAAAATATATAAAATAAAATATATTTATCATGATTAATATATGTATATAAAAATAATACAATATCTAAAAATAAATAGAATTACTAAATAAAATTGAAAAATATAAGGAAATTTTTAATAGAAAATATTTTTATATAATTTATTAAAAATACTAATTATTTTATTAAAAATTATAATTTAACATAATATAACTATATTTTGATATAATGAATATAATTATTTTCATTTTAATATAAACATTATATAATAAAGGTTATTTTTTATTTTTATGAAATACATCAATTTTAAGGTGAATAATATAAAATAAAAATTTCATATAACTAGTTTATGTTAATTTTAATCATTCATGATGTAATAATGAAATAATAAAATCTATAACATATGGGTTTTCAATTATATATAATATTTTATAAATTATTCATTGAAATAAAATAATAATAATTTACAAAGCAAAAAAAAACCTTCATAAACATATATTCAAAAGTGATTCCATAAAATTACTATTTCTCTTTTCTCGAATATCCATTTTAATAAATTAATGAAATAGAATTAAACGAGGATTTGTAGTGTTAAAAAAATATTATAATAATTATTTATTTTTTATAGTGTAAAAACAATTTATTAAATGTACTAAATTTTATTTATTAGTAAAGTTATTATTTTATTATAAAAATACCGCTCACCTCAATTAATAATTACTCATATCCCTCCCCTGGGAAAACTACTCATTAACCACTATTCAAAAAATAACTTCTTTAAAAATTAACCCTATAAATCCTCTTATTATACCTAGGGGTTTTATATAGAACCCATCTCTAATAATCAAAGAGATATTATTGTCGTATAAGGGATTATACAATGAAGACAATTTATGTTTCAATCAACTATTCTTTTTCTATTTTTTATTCATTGTCTATTTTTATTTCTCACCACCCCTTTGACAACTAATCCATTTAATATTAATTTTTAAGTAATTTAGTATTATTAAAAAATTTAAACCTATTGTATGTATCATATTTTCTATATATATAAATACCAAACATCAATTTTCACTCCTTATCGAAAATGCCCCATCAAAGGAAAACTAAGAAAATATTAAGATATTTTCATATGAACACATACAAGGATAATATTGGATCCGTATTAATTAATAATATATATATATATAATTTTAGTTATATTTAATGCAATATTTTTTAATTAATTACATAAATCTATAAATAACATTTAAATAATGCGTCAAATCATTAAAATATTGGACTTTTTTAATGTAAAATATGATACCAAATTAACCAACCAATATCATGTGTACGTTGTATGTTTGAAGAAAAATCTCTTCCATTTTCATGATGGATGGAATAAAGAATGGACAATAATATACTGATATTATAGAATTATTTTTATGTATTTAATATCGTATATATATATTAAATATACATTTATTACCATCATTTCCAAATTAAACCTGAAATCAAATCACATCACTTTGTAGTGGCGTTAGACCACACATACGAATGAACGACATTATATTTTTTCATCAGCTACTAAGGTACGAAGTTGGATGTGTAATTATAAATATAGGATAATAAAAATTTCATGAATATCATATATGTACAATTAACACATAATTATCTTCATCAATGATAGAATGTTATGGAAAAGAAATTACATCACCTTGTTAGGAGATATGATTCCGTACACATGATCCACGATTTTGTTTCCAATATTATGGAACAGAACATAGATATAGGTTAATAAATAAACATAAAAACATGAAATACATTTAACATACATTTTTATTATGTTGAAATTATTATGATATGAATAATTTTGGTTGGAGAAGGACTAAAATAATCATCTTATTGAATACAATTATTTTCGATAAAAAAACATCATTAAGATATCATATTAATGACACTTGTGTTATTATTTCTTGAATACTAGTTTCCCATGAATATGAGGAAATTTTTTAGGGATATATCTATTAATAGTTTGTATGTTTAAAATTTCATATAAGGTGTGAAGAAGTCAGAATAAGAGGTGTTGTTTTATTATTGTGGAAGGGAATTTTTTTAAATACAAAACATAATTCAAAAATATGAATAATATCACAATCCATGTGCCTAAAAACTAATCAATAATACATGATAAGTATATACGGTAGATCCAAAATTCTATCAAAAACCATTATTTTGATCATGTTGTTTTTTATCTTCAATTATTTCATTATTTTTCCATATTAGTTTCACTATGTAATCTTGATTGATTTATTTATTTACCGGGGAACTATATCCATTATGAAAAAAATAAATGACAGAAATTACATTATTTTGATAGATTTTTTATATATGACATATATGTTTTCATTTAAAAGTCCCATTTATTTGGATATTAAATTTTAGGACATGTGCAGTAACAATCAAAATCATGTCTTAACATTAAATGGGGTAATTATTTCCAATATTTTTTTAAAATTAATTTTCATATAAAAATAATAAATAATTATTTAAAATTATTAATTACTAAGACTAAAATATATAATCCATATAATAAATTTCAATATATGTAATTGTAAAAATTTAATTAAATTCTATATTAAACCCACTGATGTAATGAAAAAGTGTTTTCCCAATGATAAGTATCTACAAGATTAAAAATAATTATTTAATAATTCAAGATAAATATTATTTAAATTATATGGATTATAAATCATATATGATATCTATTTTTATATTAAATAAAATTTCAAAAAAAATATAGTTTAAAAAAAATTAAAAGGAAACATAAAATAACGAACAACATTTTTCAAAATTCATGAAAAAATTCCCTTTATAATATTATTAAAAATTTACTCTATGAAAATATTAAAATTTTAAATAATGAAAAATTAATTTTATTTGAAAAAAATTTATTCAATTATCTAAAAAATATTAAAAAACTATTAAAAATAATTTGAATCAACTGTTTAGAAAAAAAATACTTTTTTAAGCATAAAATATGATTTTCTATTTTTTAACACATAAAAAAAATATTAGATATATGGAAATTTATTTAATTAATTATAAAATATTTATAAATTATATTAATGTCCCTCACCAATTGATAATAATTTCATTTATTATAATGAAAACATATTTCCCCCAAATAAATGGGTTTTCAAAGAAAAGATAACTTTTACATTAGGATGGATATTGCATTAATTATTTAAAAAATTTATTACCAAGGAATTTATTATACTCATGTGTAGTCTATATAGTTTTCATATTATATAGATTTCTATTAATACCAACAAATTTATCAGTAGCGTTATATCTATTTCATTAAATTTTTACATTTTAATTATTTATCATAGTTCAATTTAAATCGGTGTAATGAGTAACCAAAAATATCTCATTTATTTTATTTTATAAAATGGACAATAATCTAACATCACTCAGTGTTACTGATAACACAAAACAAGGAATTAATTTAATGAGTGACTATGTATCACTCAATAGGTACATATATGATAAATGGTACTATATACATAATTCAGAATCATGAACACACCAAAATCCCATAAAAGTGACACAATAGTCTCATAAATGGTACGTAAATGGTGTATTAAACATGTGATTTATAGAAAACTAGAAACATCCCTACTACAGTCCCATATATCCAATTTATTTTCTACCATTTGTCTGGCCAGTCAAAATAATAGAGGAAATTGTTCTCCATTACCTTTTTGTAACTCCGCAACCAAAATTTCATGTTCTACGACATATATATAAAAGATATAAGTTGGGAATCCCTATATACAAGAGGATTCTAACTTGAAAAATTGTCTTTAACAATTTAATTTTGTGGACTATACCCTCATAATCATATCTATATAAAGAAATACTAAAAAAACATAACAACACAGAGAAGGAATGAAATACCTAAATAATGTGAATGGGGCACATGTAGTATAATAAATTCAAAATGATATCCTTTGTGTGGAATGAAAACCAAATTAAATAGTTATTGGATAATAAAAAATATTGTAAATCTTTTTAAATTCACTATAGTGATACCCATTCCCATCATTAATTATATGTGCCATTACTAATCTATCACCTATTTCCCTCATTCCCTTGCATGGATTCCTATATATTATGCATTGAAATGAATTAGGAAACTCATTCAGGGTATTAGTAGTCAACCTAGTATGATAGTAGCAATTTCAATTAATAAAATTTCACTTGTATAACAAGGGAGTCTAAGGATAATAATACATGTTAATGAATGGAAAAAAGTCAAGTAAGGATTACTTATGATCAAACCAAGAATCAACATTTATGGACACAAAAATATTATGTTTTATACATAATCAATGATCATAATTCCTCAAAATATTCATGAAATAGATTCAAATAAGGATATTTTTGATCCAAAATAATTGGGGAATTTAATGGATATTCTACTCAATATCAAAAAGACATTGACATTTGGAAAGATAAATAATAATTCTAAGGAATCAGGTTTTGGATTCTTCAAAGGGATATCATATTCCTTTCATATGAAGTGGTATAATGTAATCATCTCCACATGTCAGGTGAACTCCCGCTATAAGGTATAATAATTCCCTAAAAGTATCATGTTATTAATATTAATAATAACCACCCATATTATTATAGAAAACATAACTAGAATGATACCAATAATATATTCATATTACATCTTCAAGAGGATATTATTTAAAAAATTAACAACCTATCATTAAAATAAAAAATTATAATAAGAAATTCTATTAATACACATGGAATAAAACTATATATTTTAGTATCATGAAAACATACCAACCGATAATTAGTCACGTGTAATTAAGAACACAAGGGCCTGAATATACATTAGTAATCATGGAAAAAAGTGTATTAAAGGGAAATAAATTTCTAGGTAACTTCTTACAACAAGGATGTTAATGAATAACATCATTCCTAATCAATGGTATAAAGTGAAAACATGTCAAAATACTAAAGAGAAAATTATCACACATCAATGATGGATGACTAAAAATATAGTTCATCAATAAATCAATCTTAAAAAGATCCTCAATCAGATTCCAAGTCATAAATGGTGGTTCTAGAATCACATACCTTAAACAGATGATCAACATGAAAAATTCAAAGGTATATTTAATGAAAAATTTAAAATTAACTTTAAGTTTTCAATGTCATGGAATGTATCATTAATTCATATTCAATTATATAAGAGGGACTATATAATTTCTAACGATCATTGATCAACTATAAAAATATCATTGTAGAAGAGGTCAAATAAGATATTCATGAAGAGGGAAGTCTCTTGAGGATCATTTTATGGTTATATACAATGTAATTTCCATAGTTATTGTTAATTATATCTCTATATATGGGAGTTTTTATTTGGAATGTTGATTTATCCATCAATCTACCAATGAATAGTTAATCAATTATTGTTTGATCATTAATCACTATTTTAGATTAGGTCTATGATGAAGAATGAAAAAACCATACCAATAAAAAATTTATATTCATGTGTACATCATTATTTGTTCAAGGAGTGATGTTATCATTCATGAACTAAATTTATTTCGTTAACATACATAGTATCTATCATTTCATCCTGAAGGAATTCAAAATATGTACATTTATCCATGAAAATGTCAAATGGATGAAGATTTATTTTTTATTGATCAATGAAAAATAAACATCAATGCATCCACATATTTTCCAAATATTATAGTATCAAGGGGAAAGAAGAAGAGAGTCTAGATACATTGGCAGAAGCATGAAATTTTGATTATTACCATGGGGTTCCACAATAGAATTGATGATAGTGGAAAATATGGAATTTAAACCAATATTGTGTACTTGATACACACCCATTGTGGTTGCACCGTTGAGCTAGTGTGCCTCAATGGAAAGTCAGTTGGTTTACAAATATTTCATTTCTATTTCCTAAACAATAAGTTATACAATAGACCCACATTAATGAGACAATGGCCTATTATTATCCCATGTTCATCCATTGAGATTCAAATATATAAACACTCATCCTATGAAACATGCATCATAATAAAAAACCATTAAAGCAACAAAAAAATTGTGTTAAAACCAAAAATAGAAATTTACTATTTTCAAACACTATGTAAAAAGTTTCTTGTAATGATATTACAATTATCATCATTTCCTAAGTAAATTTTCATCAAACATTAATCTTTTTCAAAATAACATTAGGCTATAATGAAATTATTTATTTTTTCATTATCAATTTTCCCACGTATATATGTTTCTACAATCTGTTATTTTGGGATAAGATTTATATATCCTCTTCAGTAATATTTTAATTCTTTATTTCTAATATGATTACATATTTGGGGATAGTGTTATAATATCTAAAGATAAATTCATATCCATAGTGAATTAACTAGGACATTACATACGTCTTTCTTTCCTCCATGTATGTTAGTGGCTATAGAACAATAATGAGTGTTTGATTAAAATTTTGTTGGGATACAACCTAAATCATATGTAAACATAAATAACCATAAATATTATAAATATAGAATTCATACAAATGGAATACGAGTTTACTAAAATCATAGATAAATATAGGAAGGAAAAAATTCCATGTCAGGATTTAAATAAATTAACAAAATAATATATCACAAATGGATTAAAAATATAAACATGATCCCAATGGGGGGATCATATAAATTATTTATAAAAATAAAATTATTAATCTAAAAAATCATTTATCATAATAAAATCATGAGTTCTGGACCAATCCCATATCCTGACATTTAATCATCTACCCAACTAAATCGTAATGCCTTTGGAACATATCCTCATCCAAATATGTAACAACGAATTCTACTCTGATAATCATCATTATTGAGAATGAGGTTTTTACAGTTCTGTTGGATTATGAAAAAAATATTACATTATATATACTATCTAAACATTGAAAACTATGATATTTAATAATTAATAACTAAACTATAATAATATAAATTTATCATCCATCTATAGGTTCTTCACTGACACCCATGATGAACCATATGAACTTCATCTAGTTTAAGGATGTCTATGAATGTCGAGAATAACAACTTCCATGATCATAGTAGTACCACATAATGTTAACACATGTCATAATTTTAAATTATATATATGTGGTATTACATTCCTCTGTGGATATAATCATATGACATATACACCATGGTGTGTAGTTACCTCTCCAGACATCCCAATTTATCATATTCATCATTGGAATAGACATCCACCATTGATATCACAATAGATCATAATTATCAAGGGTAATGTGTACATATATAATATGACCACATATATATTACTAAATTTTATACATGAAATGACCTTGGTTGTCACTATATACTAAACACATCATTGGGAGAAGTCACCACCAAAAATACATCCATTATTTAAAATAATATCAATGATTAACATTAATTTTTATGAAAGGGGTTTCATAGTCTGGTGTTAATACATGATGGGTTCCCATAACCATGGACAAAAAATATACCCAGTCTAAAACCAATAGTCTCTTAGGGACACTCCAAACTGTCCCATATTTTCCAAGCATTCAATGTATTCTCCTAAACCTATGGATTCTTAGTTTTTCCATTATAAATATAAATTACATTAAGCATATTCCAAAGTGTTACTCTATCATTTCCAATAACATTTAGTGAAGGAGAACCTCGCAATGTGGAAAAAGATTTATTTTTTTTCAATTTTACAAGGAATTCCATTAACCATAATAATGTGGATTTTTCAAGAAACCAATGATGAATAAAATTATAGTTTTGGCTCAATAAATAAACACATAAACATGAAATCACATGATACACACATAGAATATGAAGACATAATATATTTATATATTATGTAAAATAAATTTTATATTTGTAGTAATATTAACATTTTATATCATTGGTTGGTTCAACCTGAAATGTTCAGAATCAATTAATTATAACGCATACAATTAAATTTGTGTAAAATTATGTTTTATGTAAATTTGCAAATTCTCATAGGGGGTGGGTAAAAGAGGGCCAAAAGTTCAATAAAATTTTTATATTTCTAAAATTGTTATAAAATTAATCAAATGATCTACATTGAACATATATAGGTGTTATGTTTATTTTTACTTAAAATAAATTTAAATAAAATAAATATTTATTTAAATAAAAATTTGTTTTTAATATATAATCCAGTGTTTTTCACTATTCATCAAAAATTGAAAGTTTTCAAAAAAATACCATAAATTCTCCCTAGGCTAATTTCGATATTCCGAGTCAAAAAATGATGTCTGTTTTGAAAGATAAATTTTATAAAATTTCAAAAATTTGTTAATACTATTCATAATGTCTAGTTTATATAATATTTGAAAAGTATATCATTGCTTAGTGAAACTCGGTCTTGCGTACAACACACGCTATCATGGAAGGTCATGATTGCATGTAATGCAAGCCAAGTCAGTGTAGCGTGTAGTGAAACATTCCTTTGTTGTTGCGAATAATAGAATCCAACCATATTTCATTTATATATTGAATAAATAAATATATATTTATATATATATATACACACTCAATGTTGCGTAGAATAACATCTATCAAACAAACATGAAATTGTGTGTAACACGATCCAATAATATTTTTGCGTATACTGCAAGCTAATACGGTGTTTAATATAGCGCAATATAATCATGTTGTAGCTTTAAACACAAGACATCAAATAAATTAAAAATAATAATTATCATAAAATTTCAGGGTGTTTCAATATTTATGATATAATTAATGGTGTCACACAAAAAACACATCTTGGATAGTAGAAAAAAACTCTGAAATATCCAATTCATATCCAAATATATTGATTCCATCCAAAGTATGAAATAACAATATGATTTGGCACATATTTTCCCATTATTTATAATAAATAGATCTAATAATTATAGAAATAATTTAATAATCATCGCATATCGAGAATACAATTCCAGATAAACATATTTCATTCTAATATATATCATCTACCCACATGGAATTGTTATAGATATATTTCAAATTAGATGGATATGATTTGATGAAAAATTAAAGAGGAACAACCTAAAACCTGTTGAAAAATCGTCTCTCAAAAAATACACTATTGATCAAAATATTTTACCATAAAATTTCTCTAATGATACCATATAAAAATAATCATGAAAACTATAATTGTACGAAAAATAATAAAAAATTATGTCACACTCCCACGAGACCATATAATATAGGACACATTCCAACAACCTATCCTATGATATTATAATTGTATAATGATACATTAAAATATTCCTTTGATTATTATTAGTAATAATATGAAAAAACTACTAAATAAACCATTATATTCATCTCCATTAGTTTGCTACAATATTGTAATCCTAATCAGACAATATACCCCATGCCACCTCCCAATGATCTATTATTTACAACGTAGAGATCATTCTCATCACATTGATAATGATGGTATCTAGGATCTATAATAAGTGGTTATTAATTGAAAACTAGTCCAAATAATAATATACCATGTAAAAGTATTAACGAATCTATAAAATCCCATTAAACGTATACATTGTCACATTCTCTTACTCCAATAGAGAAACTGGTAGTGACTGATGAACACTAGTAGGATAAAAGTGCACAAAATTTATATACTGAAATGTATTTATCTATGATAAAAATAACAATTTAACTCACTATAATCTATGATTGAAATAATATATTTTTATATAATTTTACATATTCATCAAACATTTCATAATATACTAATTAATGGTTTTTGTGTCCCTCATCATCTTTTTTCACATGGTCATTGTAACCACAACATGACCTCAAATATTCAAATGTCATCAGAATCAAAACACGAATATTATGGGACCCCTATCATAGAAGATATGTTTTATTAAAAGACATTATAAACTTTTTAATATAACATTGAATCACCCTCATAAAGAGAGGATTAATTAATATCAATGATTTATGTGATACATGTAAATCACACTCATGTACATCAATGTGAATCTATTCCAATATACACATTGCCTAGCACTTGTTTCTCACTTCCCAAACCAACTAGTTCCAAACACATCATACATAGTATGTTTATTATGATGGTACTTTTAATATTGTTTTATTCTACCACAAAATCTAAATATTTTAGTTACCCAAACAACATAAACTTTCAATGGTCCAAGGAAAGAAGATAGAAAATATATCTCGTGTTCTTGTGGTTATTTGACACCATTATCCTCTATCCAAGCTACATTTTACTTCTATAGCTATGAGTACACACATGATATGTAATCTAAATAAAATTTATTTTTTAGTAATTCTCATACGACATCAACTACGTAGACCCATATGTCACTTTGACACCCTAACACATTAGAACTGGTCCATTTCTAACTAAAAATGAAATGTAAAAACAGATGTGTCATACCAAGAATATTATAGTTCATAAATGGAATATGAATAAATATCCAACATATTACATAAATATAAATAATAATAATAATAAGTCTCCTTTATCATTATCCCCTTCTTGGTAAGGGCCGTCGACAACACTACAAATCAGAATCAGTACAAAATTACTCTTTAGAAATAACCATCCAATCCAAACATACTTTGAACCTAAAATATATTATTGCTTAAATTCCAGGAAATCGTATATTATTCCATTTTAGGATCTTTCTATATACTATCCTATAATGTTAGGTTTTTTAAAATTCGAACATGATCATTTGAAAAATAAATCATTAGGTTCTTATCATACAGTTAATTTTATTTATGTTTTCTTAGTGTAGTCCCTAAAAAAATCATGATCCTCCTCCAATTATGATTAAATACGAATATAATCAATATAGACGTTCACAATTGAATCCATGTAATGGTAAAATACCCTATTATTTGATTCTATTTACACTATTTATATTTTTTTGTTTTCAAATTGAATTATAAGAAAATCATATTCACACTACCTTCTCATGAATGTATTTTAAGTAATTTAAGAGTATATTTCTCACCACTAATAGTAGCATGATATAAAATAAATCCTAGAGAACACATTATAGAATCTCAACTATTCCAATTTATCAATAATACATGGACGTAAATGCATGTTTCTAACCAACACATAGTTAAAATTTAGAAAATTCACAGACATTCACAATGAATGATAATCATTATTATTGATCAATATATGATCACTCTTTTGAGATGTATTCAGGAATATATAATCATTCATCTCTAAATATTATATTTTTGAATTTAATTCAAAAATAATAGAAGGAGTTATATTTTTTAGAATTAATTGTATAAGATTAAATATTGAAAAAATATAATATATAGTCCTAATATTAATCCTGGGTCAAAACCATGAAAAAACCTATTAAAAATTGTATTCGAACTTTTCAAATATTTATTATCATATCACTATATTCCATCCCTAATTTTATATAATTATATGAGAAAACAATTCGATGATCCCTACTGGATATTGAAGGTTATTTCCTTTGTATCACTCCTACATATAATATTCCATGATATAAATATAACAACATCCCTTAGTAGACATGAATGATAACAATTATAAATTAAATTCCATTAGGAAGTCAATATCTTATAGTAGAATATATTTCAATTTGAAAATTAAAACTATTCATCCTTAAAAAATGTACAATATAAATATATTACAAATTATCCAAAAAATGACCTTCCTAACATGTCCAAAACCAGAGAATCCTTTCATGAAAAACATGTCGATCAACAAAAGACCATACAAATAATCCATCGAAAAAAATAGTCAATCAACAATTATAAGATAAATGAATGAATTTTATAATCCTATATCACATAATGTAGATTCCAATATAGATGTTTGGAAAACCATGCCTAGATTCAATGGTTGCATGAAATCCCAAATTGTACATGTTACCTGAATAGAATGAAACAAGTACAAAACATTTCAAGGTGGAATTTTATGAATCCAATGGGATGAATCTCCCAATAGATTCTGATAATAATATATTTCGCATATAAACACTCAAAATATATATGAAAAGGAAAATGTATATATCTACCACTCTAATTTAGTAAAACCCAACCCTATATCAATCCAAATCCTCTTCCACCAGTAATATACTAAGAAATACAATAATATAGCTATTTTTGTACCACCATCAAAAAAATGAATCTCATCTTGTGGCCATATACATTATGAATTAATAATACAATGAAGGATGAATATGTAACACTCTACATAGCCACATCCCTAAATAAGATTTAATATACCACCATTATACAAATTATATCCTCCCTACAGAATTAAACCAGAAATCATTACATCCGTATAAACAAATATATAATATTATTCCCCTCTATAGAATCTGATAACATATAGTCACTTTCCACTATCATGTTTTTACAGACTAACAGGTTCTGATTAACAAAAATTAAATGTGAAAACAAGTGAAATACAACCATCTTTAAGAGAATATCATATCACAAACAATAAAAAAAGTGTTGATCGAGGGATTCCTAAAGCATAGAATACATCGATGGTAATTATGGAGGATCTATATTGAGTTGTTTAATATTACACAATATTGTATCCATCACTCACAAAGATTTCAAAATAGTGCATAGATGGTACACATAAATATCAGGAGGATAATGAAACTATTCTCTTTTGGGGTGTCTCCATATAAACTAACACATTAGGTATCAAATTATCCAAGATCTTAGTAACCTAAAGACTAAAATATCCCATAATTAACAGTGTTATGTACATACAAACACACAATATTACTTTAATTATAAATGTGATATAAAATAGAGTCTCTATTTCCATTTTCTTATAACCATTAATAATATATCTTATTTTGGAATATAAACATTGTATACAAGTAAAATAGGTGGTTCCTTCACCTGTGTCACTATATAATACTTGTCATCTCCATATAGAGTATCCAATAGAGGGAATAATTATTGTCATTCTCATGATTGACAATTGGAATCCTCAAGACACATATTTATCATTTTCGTAGTATCATAATAAGGTTATGTACTAATAGTCATAACCCCCAAATAGCATACATACACCCCACATCGTAATGATCTCCCAACATGGGTGATATCTTTATACTATTCTAAAACCATTCTAAGTAAATAATATTTTTTTATATCCACATTCTTTGAATGTATTTTTATAAAAGTCCATTATAATCATGATTCAGCTGAATGAAATACATAAATAAATTTAATATTAATAGAATGATATAGGTTATTTTATAAAATTAATGTAACAATACCATTTATTAAGATAAGAAAAACATAATAAAAAACAATATCTATATAATAAATTAGTTAGATATGTTTTGACAATCATGATTCATAGGGACACTTTCTATAAGTTTTATTGAAACATTAAATTAGAATCCCCATTATCGTAATAATAAATAAATTCATTGGAATCCACATTAATTTTACACACAACATATATTATTGATATGAATAATTAATTGAAACCATATTTATAATAATGTTAAAGGTAATAATACCCCAAATCATAAATAAAAACCTGGAGACTCATATTTTTTAATGTCTCCCAATTATAAAATAAAATACCAAGAACAAAAATCACATGTATGTCACAATTGAATTCCCAGATGTGTTATTTAGTTACTGTAAAACAAAAATTCCACACAATTTTCCAACACTTCCTATGTTCTATAGATCATGTACAATATTTTTGTGTATAGAATAAATAATATTATGATACCTGGATAAATGTTTCTTAGTTTGGTTCACCTATACAGTGGTCATAAAAATTCATTATATAATTCAAGAAATTATTTATGGGAAAAAAGCATGATGAATAGTGATAGCTATTGATGATAATATTGAGAGAATATATCACCTTGATCTATTATGGAAAAAAATAAGATGAAATATAATAAATAATATACTCCAAAATGGATTGTAAATAAATATAATCAAAACTATACAAAAATTGATTATTAAATCATCATGTTCATTAAAAATAAAATATATAGAATATATAATTGATGGCATTCAAATTTTAATAGTATTGAACATGGATAGATAAAATAAATAAATTCTAACGTAAATAAAAAGTAAATAAAAATTTAATTAAAAAATACTGATCTTAAGTCATACATGAGTACCATATACAAACTATGACTCAGGTATTCATCATAGTTTTTGGACAATTGACCATCAGACATATCCATTCATGAATTTAGTATGTCAAAATGCGTAACAATGAAACCAATTAAGTTTCTACATTTTAATCAATATTAAAATAAAAATAGTTTCAATAAATATATAATATCCATAGATTTTTCATTTTTACATTCTACACTACATAACTATGGTTTTATAAAATAAATTACCATGAATCCTCCAGCTCCATGGTGACACACATATTGACCATACATGAATAGTCCAATTTCATGGAATCAATTTTCTTATCCGAACTCGATTCACTTTAATAATTACTAGACTTGTTATGGAAAAGGCATCATGCGCACCACAAAGTATTCTAGATGTTTCTAATTATCTACAAGGATTTAATGGCGGTATAATGGTCAAATAATAACTTGATGATTAGTAATAAATTGATTGGAAGAATAAATAAATTAATTCTAATAGAATATAATTATAATCATAGATATCCAGTCCAAATCTATTAAATGACCACGAATGAACATGAAAACATATTAATATAAATAATTCAACACATTGGTTAATTCAATACAATACAAGCTATAAATAAATAAAATATAAAAAAATTGGTAAACTCAACTACCATCATAAAATTTTTCTCTATCATCTTAGCTCGTACTCTATGAAAGTTAAAATAATATATCATTATAAGTATGTTCCTTCTCTAATCTGACTTGATAAAAAGTAATGTTTTTTGTACCAAACGACAACCAAAATATTTTTTGGGGGAAAACATAGTTTTCTACCCAAAAATAGTGTCTAACATAATCCTAAGATATGAATAAAGTTTAAAAATATAATGGTATCTCAAAAGTATGTTGTAAAATCATATTTTGATATAACCTAGAATACAAGTACATATAGTGTCAAGTGCCTTCTTCGAATTGGGTTTAATAATATAATAATGATAAATTATGAGGAATCAACAATAAACATTATATATTATTGAAATATGTTAATAATTAACATTTAGGATATTTTCATGTTAATATATTAAGATAATTAAGTCATAACATATAAAAAACAACTTGAATATTACATGTAGACACATCTACACAGTTTCCATTTTTTTTACAAAATAAAAATTCGTGGAAAAAAGAGTCAAGTATAGTTCCATGGTTTAGACAACATTAATTTTCCATGATCCCATCCTCGACCCTATTATACTTCATTTCCTATGAAAAATATTTAAATAACTTGGGATGAGCATAAAATGCACATTATGGGATTCAAAAGCAAGGAAAACTATCAATTTTTTAAAACAATAATTAAACCATGAAGAATTTTTCATATATAATACTTTTCACCTTTATGAAGTAGTAAATACTATTCTCAAAATAAAATATCATTGTTTTCCTTTTTGTAACCAAAATATTACCATAAAACCCATATAAAGAACAAATAACATATAAAGGTATCATGGGACATAAAGACACTTAAATAGAATAACCATACAGTCAACTTCTACACATATCACTAATTGGAATTTTCATACGACTGCCTTCCAAACAAAATGCATTGGAGGTTATAATGTAATGACCCATCCTAGTATATCACGACACCACCCGTCATTTGGTTTATCATGTAACCACCTGTAAAATGGCCAGGTACCTTTATAAAATCATAACATATAAAAAAAATATAATGGAAAGATAATATTTCCACATTTCAATCAAAATATATCATTTAAATATATTGTAATAAATAAAATTCCATTATCAAAACCATTTTCATTACAAAAATACATAAAATAGTATATGGTATTTATTTTCCTTTTAAAAACATTACGACTTGTTAAGGAATCCAATTAGATAATAATAGTTGCGGCGGAGAAAATGTCACTGTCACTACTTATGTTAAAAGAAACATTCCATTTTTTTGTTCAGTACAACACTTCGCAGAAAAGGATTCCATTTGAATGAATTGAAAAGACAATGTTTTTTATACATCCTACAAATCAATGTCATGTATTAAAACAAAATATTCCTCAATTAATGGATATTGAGACAAAGTCCATTACCTCATGTCCGAACTTACCCATTCGTTCTTTAATCTCCGAAATAATAAACTAATATCAATTTCTACTAGCTTATTAATATGTTTTCAATTTAATAATTACTTTTAAAAAACATAATACCAATTTATAAACATTATGTAATAAAGTATGTTAATAATGGTTGTTTTGTCGATATTTGGTACTTGAGTCAAAAATGGACCTCTTATAATTACTTATTGTTCACGTCATAAAATTTTATTATATCCCGAATGGTATACACGATATAGATGTTATATATGTCATATATATGTAGTATATAAATTTACTTACAATAGTAGATAAAATTTGGAGATATTAAATGAAATACACCGTTAATGGAGACGGTAAGCCGTACGTACACATGACCACTACTTCCAATTATATTTCATATTATAATGGACTGAAAACATGATAATTCATAAATATATTATAATTGAAGTATAATATAATAAATATTTTTAAACTATACCATTTATACGTTCCACATATGGCGTGAATGTGCCATATCACTTTGATGGGGCAGTAATCCACACTTACTAAAATTAAATTATCATATTTACCCACTATGGAATCCATAATGTTATTATATAAATGAAAAATACCATAGAATAAAAACAATATAATTATAATATATATCATATATAAATACATTTCCATCATAATTCCCACTATGTGAGGTGGTTGGAGATAATTGAACAATCATTGTTTCATGATGCAGTAGTTCGCCGTCCAAAAAAACAGAATGTTTGTTTCCCATTCGACGGAGGTTTGTGTAAGTGTAGTTTAAATCCTTATCAGAAAAACATCCTAGTATATTTAGGATACAATTTTAATATATAATAATGGAATAAAAATAGTTTAGGGGGGTTGGATATGTAAAATAAAACAATAGAATATAAGAGAAGACGTTACCTTTAAATCCAGTAACTCCCTATGGTTTTAACAAAAAGGGTTTGTGGAAGTGCCTTCTGCCTAGGTTAAGGCATATAGAAGTAGGATAGAGATATAGGGATATTAATAGTGAAGAGTTTGGATGATCTAAGGGGCATGAGTGGTGTGTGGAATGGGATAGAGGTGGGATCTTTTTGTAAGGGTGGGGGGGGGGAGGGGCTCTTTAGGAAAGTGTGAAAATATTATTTTATTATATAATGAATTTTAGTTTCTAAAGGTTCAAAACTAATTATAGTCGATGATAAAAAGGATCATGGTCGAAATAAAATCATCCAATAGGAATTGGACATGTTTTTTATATTATTTTAATCTTTATAATCTTATTTATTTAAATCATTTATTAATGAGATAAACATTGCATCATTATTTTGTCATACATAATTTAATTAGTTTTGTGTCTAAAAATTATAAAAAAGTACTATGATTTATTAAATCATTTTATCATTCCAATTAATATTTATAGTTGAAAAAATAACATATATTACCCTATGTAAATATTAATTTACTAAAAGATTGTTGTTCTTTCCATTTTTGTCTTTATTTTATGTTAATTAAAATAGAGTGTCATTATCACAATTAAGTGGCTCCATGGAATCCCAAAATAGTATCAAGGATGCCCATGGACGGAAATGACTTATCCAATAAGGTTAGGTAATGTGTTATGGTAATTTTGTATTATTATTATATTCTTTTTAACTTGAATTTCTATATATACCATTACCTACTGTAAATAAAAGTCAAAAAGCTACTATTCAGCAAAAAAAATCAACTTATTGAACCATATTTTACATACTAATAACAACCATATATTTTTTATTTTCGAAATTCAAATCATATAAGTGGTAAAAATTTAATTTAAGTGACAAAATAATCTTTTTAACTATTACGTAGTGTTTTCACTATTCAAAAAAAAATTGATTTTTATCATAAAAATACCATTATTTCATCCTAAGATATATTTGATATTATGAACTCAACATTTATTTCTATATTACAAAATTCAAAGCATAGAAGTTGTATTAATTAATTTAAAATTAACTGTTGTTGTCAAAGAAAAAGGCATGTTTTTATGAAATATTATTTATCAAAATATTGACATATGTTTATGTCAAGTTTCAATGTGAAATTAGTTCCAATGACCAACATTGGATTGAATGGTAAAAATATAACCTAATTACACAATAAAACTTATTAATAAGATAATCTAACCAAACAAATAAATTATATTAAAATGTAGTTTTGAATTAAAATACAATATTTTCACTATTCATAAAAAATGAATTTTATAAGAAAAACACAATAAATTTACCCAATGTAAATTTTGAGGTCCCGATTCAAAAGAAGATTTATATTTTCTCATATAGATAATATAAAAGTGACCAAAAAATGATTAATGAAGGGTTCCCCATCTAGAGGTGGTATATCGACCATTTAATGTAAATTATGGTTAAAATTAGATGTATTCATATTTTAATCCTCTAATTATTATTGGATAAATGTAAAAACATTTAACAAACATGTGTAATCATATTTCAGTTACATCTGTTCATTCCCAATAATACAATGGATAGGCGTTAACTACCATTTTAAATAATGATATTATCTTCTTAGTGTGCAATGTATGATTTCAATGAAACATGTTGGGGCTTATTGGGTACTCCATCGAATATTGAAACCCCTTTAAAGTAAAATGAATATTTAATTCACAAATATTAATAAATATAAAAATTTCATATTTCTTTATTTATCTAGGTTGTTACATTCTTCCCCCATTTGAAAATCTCATCCTCACAATTTTATTCACTTATCAAATAAATGGGGGTATTTATCCCACATAGCATTTTCAGATTCCCACGTTGCCTCTACAACCATATAGTTTTTCCATAAAACCATTACCTGGTTAATTACATTATTACGCAACATTATCAGTCTTCAGTCAAGAATCCGGATGAGATATTCCTTATAAGAGAGATTCTCTTCCAACTAAACTGTCTCTAGACATAAAACATGAGGTTGATCTGGCATATACATTCCCAACATTGAAACATGAAAAACATTATGTACCTGGGACAAAAATTAAAATAAATAAATTTTTTACAAAACTGATCCAACATTCTCTAGAATTTCATAAGGTCCAATGAACCTCTGACTAGAATTTACCTTCTCACCAAAACATATAACTATTTTCCAAGGAGAAACATTGAGAAAGACCTGATCACCTAACTCCAAAGAAAGAATCATCCTCCGGTTATCGATATAACTTTTCTGCCTACTCTGATCTATTCTATTATGCTTCTTAATCAACTGATCTTTTTATACCATATCTTCTACCAATTCTGGTCCCATTAGATTCATTTCCCCTACTTCATCCCAAAAATTTGGATTTCAACACCGCTTCCCATATAATGCTTCAAAAATAGCAATCAGTATAATGGAATGAAAGCTGTAATTATTAGAAAATTCAACGAAATAAATATTTTGGCCCCAACTTCACTGGAAATCCATATGATTGTTGGTGAAAAGATGTATTAAAATTTAATTCTGTACCAAACGACTTATGATGGCCTTTCCAAAAGTTATCAGTAAACTAGGGATCATGATCAGATACAATGGAGAGGGGAACACCATGCAACCTGACTATCTCTTTAATATACAACCAAAAAATATGATCTAAATACAAAATATCTCGAATATGAAGGAAATGAGAATATTTAGTCAATCTATCAACAATAACCTAGATTACATTGTTATCTCGAGAAGTCATTGTTAATCCCACAATGAAGTAAATGGATATATTTTCCCATTTCCACTATGGCACCAGTAATGATTGAAGAATCCATTTGGGTAACTGCCACTATGATTTAACATGGTAAAAAGTCCTACACTTCATAGTAAAATCAATAATATCTCTTTTTATTCCATCCCACCAGTAATACTCTCGAAGATCATTGTACATCTCAGTACTACTAGGATGAACTGAAAACGGAGAACTATGAACTTTACATAACAACAAATTCTTCAACTATGAATCACAAGGCAAACATAATGTCTTCCAAAATCTCAAAACACAATCACTAATAATGTTAAAATCAGACAACATACAGTTTTGAACCAACTCTACCTTTTTCCACAACTCACTATTTTCCTTCGGCGTTTGCTTAACTATATCTCATAGAGATGATATCACTAACACTTGAATCAATAAAGAAGAATAGCCTACACCAAAACCTTCTATGATAAATTTCTTCAAATCAAAAACCAAAGGATCTTGTTCAAAATGTGTCATGGTTAATGAAGTATTACATTTTTTACTTAAAGAATCAGCCACATTATTTACTTTTCCTAGATGTCAATGGATCGCACAATCACAATCCTTGATTAATTCCGACCATCTCCTCTATATCATGTACATCTAATTCTTAGTGAATATATATACAGAAAACATTGGTGATCAGTATATATTTAACACATTACTCCATACAAATGATGTATCCAAATTTTTAAAGAAAAAACAGCAAGAGCTAATTCCAAATCATGTGTAAGGTAATTTAACACATTTGGTTTCAACCGACATTAAGCATAAGCAATTACCTAATCATTTTTCATAAGGAAACAACCAAGACCATTCAATGAAGAATAATTGTTGATAACAAAATCACCATTTCTAGAAGGTAATGCCAAAACAAGAGCATTCACCAGTATTCTATTCAATTCCTAAAAACAATCATCACATTATTTTTTCAAAATGAACTTAAAACCTTTTCATTTAAACACAGTCATTGGACTATATAACTGTGAAACATTCTCAACAAAACGTAAGTAAAAAAATTCCAATCCAAGAAAACTATGGATATCGATTATTTTTTAGGGTCTTGTCCATTCTTTAACAACATTTGTTTCAGTAGGTTCAAATGTTATGCCATCTTTTGAAACAATGTCACCATGGAAAGAAATTTGTTGTATCCAAAACACACACTTTCAGAATTTACCAAACAATTTTATTTATTTTAATGTTTTCAACACAAACCATAAATGAATTTCATGTTTCTATTTTCTTTTAGAATAAAAAATATATCATCCATTAACACAGCCACAATATTATATAGTTACTCATTGAAAATTATATTCATAACAAGCATGAATACAACCACAATCCTTTTTTTAATTTTATTAAAAATCTACTTTAAGGGTAAGTGGGAACCTACAACCCCATTCTTCCAACATCCAGAAAAAACCTCATCAAACACTAATTACAGAGATAAATTTCAAAATACGAAACACAAGCATTCACTGTGCCTTGACCATAAGATGAAAAATGTTTCAAAATTCAAAAAATACCATGAAAAACCCATATACTTGACAATAACACCACCGAAAAAAATATAAAAAATTTAAAATTAAAGAGTAGTAAACAATCAACACACCATTGCCAAAGTATCCTTGAGATACACACAATGACAACGAAGACATCAGAACAATGTACAACAGAAGACCCCCGTCATCTCCGAGAACACAGACATCGTTACCGTGGAGCACCTCCAAAATAGACGATGAATGAAACCATTCTAGACCATCATCGCCGAGGAGAAGTCATCAAAATCCCCACCGAGAAGAAACATGTCATCATTGTCGAAACCAAACCCTAACCACCACACAACTAAACAAGCATGTAACAGATCGACCACTTGGATAAGTCATTCAAATCTTCACTGATAGCATAAGGTTGACAACCGAAAAAACCAAAGCCAATGTCAAAGATCATACACCTAGAACATTGAAGGTAGTTGAAACACATGTCCCAAAACCCCGTTGTATCCCCAAATCCAAATCCAACTAGGATAGGAGCAGCGGAACATAGGGTTAGAGAAATGGTTCATGCAAATGAGGACTCTGAACGAGGGCATCGTCAATGAGACAGATGAACCAGGGACCATCGATGTAGAAGCAAGGAAACCTAGTTAGATGATGTCATCAATACGAAGAAGATCGAAGAACAAGTCGTCGATTCGAGTGAGACTGAAGAAGATGTTGTTGATTCAAGGAAGACTGAAGAAGACATCATCGATTCAAGGAAGACCGATGTGCCGTCAAAATGGCCATATATGTTATGTAACGCGGTATTTAGAATGTGTTCTTCCTTTACATTCAAAAGATGGTACCCTGAACACAATTCAATCTTTTAAAAATACTGAGCTCCCTAGATCTAAGCAAAAAAATCATTGATATGAGGTAGTGAATAAATGTTCTTAATAGTGATGTCATTAAATTCTCTATAATCAATGAAAAGAATCATTGAATCATCATTTTTTTTAAAAATAAGATAGGAAAAACCTAGGGGGACGTCCTTGGTCGAATGAATCATTTATCTAATTACTCATGTAATTTCTTCTTTTACTCTAAAAGTTCAATTTCATCCATCCGATAAAGGGGTTTTAAAATTGGATAAGCATTAAGAAGTTACTCAATAGTAAATTCATCTTCCCGATCAAGTATAATATCAGAATACTCATCAAGAAAAACATCAAAATACTCATTTATCACTTGCACATCATTAATCTGAATCCTTTTTTACTTTTCAACACTATGTTCAAAGTAAAATTAATTTCTATATTTCAATAGTCTCTAAGATTCCTGATATATTATCAAATGTAAGGAATCATTCTTGTACACAAACCGAAAATCATTTTGAAAGGAAATCTTCATAGCTCTGTAGTCAATCATAGCATGATCAACATACTGCCAATCCATGCCCAAAATGACATAAAACTCAACTAGAGACAAAACAATATGGTTTGTGGTAAATTCTTTTAGCACATAAGGACATGATGGTTATTATAATTTCTTTTTTCCCCAACAATTCCTGGAGGGGATTTTACCAGACATTAAGGATTCATATAAGGATATGGAATTCCAAATTTACTAGAAAACTTCTCAGAAATGATCGAATGTGTAGACCCCGAATCAAAAAAAACATTGTCATTATCTGATCAAACAAACAATGTACTTGATACTACTTCATTAGATGGCCCAACATCTGCTGAATTAGTTGCAATGTACTTCACAACCCCTTTCTACATATATTCCGGTTGAATTCCCTCAGTTTAGTTATTTTATGGAAACTCATTTTCATAATGACCCATTTCATTGCTCTTAAAACATCTTACTGCTGGCTTTTCATTGCCTACATGATCATCTACGTAAATTTATGAACAATATGACCCAACATACCACATTGGATTCACTTTCTAGGCATTGACAAACATTCTCCAGGATGCTTTATACCACACTTATCACAATATAGATATTTAGGATTCTTTCCTCCATGCTTCTATGATGAATTATTTCCCTTTTCCTGCCATGTGGACCTCTTATTATGTTGTTTGTCAAAGAACACATGATCATCTACAAACTCTATTTCTTCCATCTCCGCACATCGAATAAGTTTTTCATAACTTTTGAACTCATGATAGGCTAATGTTGTTCGATATCGCGACTTTGGTCCTGAGTAAAATCAAGTAATCATAAAATCACGATATCAGATGAAATTTAGAGCATACTTTTCCAGTCGAGTGAACTTCTCTTCATAAGCTTCCACTGAGTTAACCTCCTACCTCAATTCCAGTAATTTTTTTCCATCCTAAGATGAACCACCATAGGAAAATATTTCTCTAGAAACATACCATTGAATTCATCCCAAAAAGAGAACCAATTTCCTCATTGTCTCGGATATTTTCCACCTTAAACCACCACTGATTAGCTTCACATTCAAAATAGTAAACAACGAGACTATCCTTTTAATTTTCTAAACACCCCATGTCATAAAAACATTTATCCAATGATTTGATCCACCCTTGGGCTAGAACAAGGCCAGATGATCCTCTGAATGATGGGTAATGTTTCCTCATGAAATGATCAACTACTAACATGTTCCTTTGTGGTTAATCTGGCAGATATTGTGTATGAATACCACCACCTTTTATAGCCTGTGTCAATTATTCCATCCCTACAACAAACAATTCAGTTCTGATTCCAACAATCTGATGTTGTGGATTTGGAAGGTTTTATTCTTTGTGATGTTGTACCAATATAGCTTCCATATTTCCTCTACGAAAAACCATTATGAACATAGAGATATATTAGGCGAAGCAACATGGTAATCTATAAATGATATAATTTCAATATTAACATAAATTTATTTATGGACATTAATTTGACAATACCCTATCTTATAATGTGGTCTAAACCGATCTATAATAACAACTATAAAGACTCTTCCATAAATATTTCATTTTCATGAATTAATTTAATAATTCACATTGGGGATGTATTCAGGGTTGGAGTATTATAGAATCATGTCATTACATATATAGAACAAATTGAATATTACATATAGACACATCTTTCCAGGTTGCATATTTTTCACAAAATAAAAATTCTTGAAAAAACAAGTCATGTAAATTTCCATGTTTTAGACAGCATGACTTTTCCGTGAGCGATAATTGACCTTTTTCCCCTGTATTTCATGTAAAAACCCATTTAAAAACATGGGAATAGCATAAAAAGCTCAGTAAGGGATACACAATGTAGGAAAACTATTAGTTTTTCAAAACAATAGATAAAACATAAATACGTTGTCCTAATTAATAATTTTTACCTTTATAATGGTCCAAACATGATGTACATGGACATTACATTACTTTTCAGGAAACTCAATACATGAAAAAAATAGATTCCAAAATACCATATTAGTTTAGTGACATTGGAAACTCGGAACATAATCCTCTAATCATGGTGAAATATCTTCAACATCTCCCATAAACTTTTCCCCTTATTTCATACCTAAGACCATTACTTATATCATGGGGAAAAGAAAACATAAAAAAGGGTGAGCTCAAATGCTCATTAAGGGTAAACATTGAGAACATAAAACAATCCATAAACATTTGAACGTAAAAACATGAGCATAAAATCCAAACTTCATAATCTTGAGCAATGACATTAAACATCGCAGTACATAAGGAATAGTTCATAAAGGAACATTAATAATTTTAAAATATCATGGGAATAAAACATATAATTATTGAAAACCATTAATCCCATGATTTTTTTTCCATAGAATCCAAGACATTGCTGCCCATACCCTCATAGTGGAAAAAGTCCATTACTGAACCGGGTTTACCTGTCGTTCCACCCCTGTATTACTGAACTAGATTTACATGCCATTCCAGCCATGTCTATCTAGTGAGATATAAATCTTAACCTAACTCATTGGAGGGATATATTTGTCCCACCCATCGTATAATGAAATCATTCTTTTTTGTTCCACAAAACAAACATAAATCATTCATCATAACCCAAAGAATAATATGGGTTTCATAAACATAATCCCATCATAACATAATCCATATAAAAAATGGATGTAATTTCATCATAAGAAAAATCAATCCATGTAAATAATGGAGGCATTATACTTGAAACACAATCATACTAAATAATGTCATCTTAGATGAAAAATTGTTTTGATAAAACATTAGAAATGAATTCATGAGGAAAATATCATTTATTTTTTAAAATCATTTTCTTCTCAAAAAATTCCATATAATGTTAATAGAAAAAGATATTGATGAAAATACTCATGAAATCATGTAGAGGAATATTCATGAAAATATGGAATTATGAAACTGTAAAAATCATTTCATGTCGTATCAGTTAAAAAACAATATTCTCATACTTTTCCCAGAAAAGTCATAAAGTACCTCGTTGGGTAATCGAATGAAATATTCCTTCCATAACTTGTGGTAAAATTCATAAATTGGTAAAAATTAATTTAAATGTACATAGAATATTAGTAAACATTGTATGAAAACATTTTGAGAAATCATGGACATGGATGATAAATATAACCCTAGTAAATACATACGAATAAAAATCTCAGACAAGAACGAGATTGGAATATTTATCACTTACATTAGGTCCAATAAGAATTGTACATATCTGAACCTCCTGTATAATGATTTAAATATTGTCATTGACTTATTTTAGAATCATATTCATTGTTATGATATCATATATGGTCATATTCCATCCTTCTTATTAATATTATTTCATTTCTACTTGTTATTTGGGTGTTTATGTCTTTATGTTCTTATGTGTGTTTTGTAGAATAAATTGTTATTCCTATTTTAGGTTATAGATATATCATTTAAAATATTTTTTTTTTAATATAAATCATGTTTATTCATTAAATTAATTTATATAATTGTTACTCAATGAATATCATGTAGAACGAGTCACATCACATCGTGGAGACGGTAAACCGTACGTATGCACGAGCGACGATATCATTCCCATGATTGTGTAATTATTTTGAAATGTATGGTATATAATATTTCAGAATCAATATCAATTTAAAACAATCATTTATAGTTATTTCTTCCATCATTATTCCCATCCATGTATGTTAGTGAGGAAATAAAAGATTACACCACGGCGTGGAGACAGTAAGTTGTATGTACGCACGCGTGGTGATTTAATTTTTTCATAGGATGGATAGAAGATATAATTTGGTTGTTTAGTATTCATAAAAATATCAGTATTAAATTGATAGTGTATTTTTTACTAAATATTGAAACAACTCATAAATAGGATGTAGGTGAAGAAATAAGTTTGAAAGAATCGGTAAAGGATATTACCTCTTCTTCGACGTGCCTCTTCTTAACCTCCTCTTAGGGAACTTATGTTGGTCTTTGAAGAGGACAAGGACCTCTAGAAGGTTTCTAGGGATTTGTAAAATTTAAATGGTCATGTTTTGGACGATTTTGGAATCTAAAAAATGGTGTGAATTAGAGAGGGAGGAGGTGACCTTTTATAAAGGAGGAGAGGGGAACCATTGGAAACCTAAAAAATATTAATTTATAATAAACTAAAAACCTACATAAAAACCACCAAAAATAACTCAATTCGAATATTAGATGACATAGGGTTGTAATATAATCAACTAATGACATTTATACATGTTTTATGTTTATTTTAAACCTTATAATTTTGATTTATCTTAATTTAATCTATTTAATTTTATTTGTGGTAATAATATTTTAAATTTTAAATTTCTATAAGTACATAATTATATGTTTTCAATTTCCCATTATTGGATACTTTAAAACCATTTAGACCATATAATTTTCAATTTTTAATATTTAAATGTTTTTATAATTTTTAAATAATTTAATAATATGTTATTTTTATAAAATACCAATAGTGTAAATTTCGAAACTATTAATTTATTTCAATTTAAATAAAATACACACAGAGCATATATTCAAAACAATATATTTAATAGGTTCCTAACCTTTCATATTCTTCTATGAAATTCGTGTATCATATTAATTAATTTATATTATTTTTATTTTAATAATTTTAAAACCATTTATTTGATGTTTTTATTAGTAAAATTATTACTACAACAATTTTTTGTAATTATTTGATATACTTATTTGTTGCATAAAAATTAAAAAAAAAATTATATAATGAATATAAATCAAATATCTTTCATAATAAACCTTTTATTCAAATTTATCTAAAAAACCATCCAACCTTTTAAATGTTATGTTTATTAAATTATGAAGGTGACAACCTTGACATCATTTAAAATAAAATAATATCTGGGTCATAATCACCTTTATAAGGCTTCAAATGGTAAAAAAATAGACATTTGGATTCTTAAGGTTCATATGTACAAGACCTATTAGTTTTGGTCTGGTTTTTGGGACTTTTATTGGAATTATTAGTTTAGTGAAAACTATATTACTGATTTTTCACTAAATATATAATTTCTCCATCATTAATGTATAAGATAATAACGTAAATATATATTTCAAAAAATTTACAAATAAATTACCATGGGAAAGAAAAATATTTTATCTTTCATATGAGTATTTATAACCGAATTTATATTCTGTATAACCCTATATTAAAAAGTAATTTAATTATTAATGTTTGAGTGAGACATATTTCACTTTCATTTAAAAAAAATAAATTAAAGGTCTTAATTCCATAAAAGTAGTTTCTAATCGATACCATTTCGACCCAAGTATATTTTAGGACGAAATATAATCATCCAATTGCATAATGACAAGTGTTAGGGTAATTTTATAATATTATTGATACACTTAATTACCTAATTTACCTTTAATTGCGGTAAATTAAATATACCGTAGTTACTATTCATAATGCCAAAAAATAAAAAGTAGAATATTAACATAATTTTCACCTACTGATTTAAAATATGGAATCCATTGTTTCAAATTCAAAACACAGATGTTGTCTTAATTAATTTAAAATTAATCCCATTGTCAAAAAAACATGTTTTTGTTTAAAACATTGCAAATGATTGAATTGATTTTACCTACGGATTCAATGTAAGATTAATGTTAATGACATAAATTATAATAAATGGTAAAATCATATTCTATTTATAGTTTTAAACAATATTCTATTAAAATTTACCATATAAATTATCCCGATGAAAAAAATTGTTTTTAAGTAAAATTTAGCGTGTTTTACTATTCATCAAAATAAGAACGTTGTCAAAAAAATATAAAGAATTTTTCCAATGTAAATTGATATATCCTAATTTAAAAGAATTAGTTTATTCTTTAAAATTTATCTTATAAACTTTTATAAAATTATATTTAAATTGGGTGCGCCATCAAAAGGTGCAAAAACATCATTTTTTGAAAAATACTTCTTTTATCCGAAAAATAGATTTTGTTCTCATACCTCATTCTATAAAATGTTTAAGATTAATTATAATGTTATAAAATTCAAAATGCGGTTAATAATATTCACAATGGATATTTCACAATAATATTATAATAATATATCATTTTTTTCTGAAACATGGTATTGCCTACAACACATGCTATTGATGAAGTTCTCTCTTGCGTGTAATGCAACCCAAGTCACAGTTGCGTGTAGGGCAAGATTCCTTTGGTGTTGCGTGTAACATACTTCAAATATATTTCAGTTATACATTGATAAAAATCTATAATTGGTGTGGTGTAAAACGAATTTTATTCGAATGAATAAGAAATTGTCTACAACACAAGCCATGAATAATGTTGCTTATATTACATGATAATATGGTGTTTCGTATAGTGCATGCTAATCTTAGTGAAGAAATCAACAAAAGACATCCAAAAAATTAAAATAAAAAATTATCATAAAATCATAGGGTGTTACAACCTCTATTAAGTTTTAAATACTCTAAACTAAATAAAAGATAATCGCTTACCCTTTTATAACAAATAGATTACCACAAAAACCATATAAAGAACTAATAACATATAAAGGAACATGGGACATAAACATACTTAAAAGGAATAACCATATGGCCAACTTACACATATATCACTAAATGGAATAGCCATGTGACCAAATTCCATAGACAATGCATTGGAGGTTATAATGTGACCACCTGTCTTGATTTATCAGGGCACCACCCGTGATTTCATTTATCACGTAACCACCCTAAAAATGTCCAAGTACCATTATAAAATCATAACATTAAAAAATATAAAAAAGCATGATTACATGTCCACAAATCAATCAAAATATATCATTTAAATATACTGACATAAAAAATCCATTATCAATACGATTTTCAATACCAAAATATGTAAACGATAATATGGTATTTGTTTTCCTTTTAAAATCATAATGGATTGTTAAGGAAGCCAAAGAGAAAATAATACTCGCTGCGGCAGAAAGGTCGTTTTCACCACATAAGTTAAAAGAAACATTATTTTTTTGTCCTTTAGTAAAATGGTTCATAAAAAAGATTCACTTTTAATGAAATAAATATTCAATGGTGTTTATTTAGTGTATAAAATAATTTCATGTATGAAAACAAAATATCCCTCCATGAAAGGAGATATAGACGAAGTCCCTTACCTAATGTCCGATATATCTAGTTCATTCTTTAATCTCCTAAATAAAAAACTAATGTTAATTTTTTACTTTCATAAGAAATTTTTTAAATTATATCAATAAATTTAAATCGCTTATTACCATGTTATAAACATTATGTAATCATTTAATATCATAATGGTCATTTTGTCCACACTTGTAACTTGTGTCGAACTGGACTTTTTATAATTATATGAAGTTAATGTGGTAAAATTTTTATTATATCAATAATTATATTAATGAATTAGATTTCTTATATTTCTTATATATCTAGTATATACATCTATTTACAATAGTACATAGCATTTGGAGATATGAAATGAAATGCACCATTCATGGAGATGGTAAACCGTACGTAAACATGAAAGCTACTTCCATTTATATTTCATATTATAATGGAATGAAAACATAATGATACATAATTATATTATAATTCCAACATAATATGATATATAATTTCATTAACTCTTCAATTTATATATTCCAGAAAAGGCATGAACGATTCATATCACTTTGAGGGGCGGTAGTCTGAACTTCCTCAAATGATATTGTCATATTTAACCAATATGGATACCATAATGGTATTCTATAAATGGAAAATACAGAACCATAGAAACAATATAAATATATTAGATATCATATATAAATATAGTTCCATAATAATGGCCAACATGAGAGGCACTTGGATATATTTGAACAATCATCGTTTCGTGAGATAGTAGTTCACCATCCAGAGAAATATTATGTTCGTTAAAAATTAGATGGAGGTGTGTGTAAGTTTAGTTTGAGTAAATATCATAAAAATATCATAGTATATTTAGGATAATGGTGTTGTTATAAATTGAAGGAATATATAGTGTTGGGGGGGGGGGGTTGGATAAGTATAATAAAACAAAAGATCTAAATAGAATATGTTACCTTTAAATTAGGTAACTCCCTTTGGTTGGAACCAAAAGGGTTTGTTGAAATGCCTTCTGCTTATGTTAAGGCCTCTAGGAGGATTATAGGGATGCATGGATCTTTATTGGGTAGAGTTTTGGTGAGATAAGGTGATTTAGTGGTTTGAGGTATGGGTTAGAGGTGAGGGATTTTTATAAGGGGGATGAGGGGATCTTTAGTAAAGTGTGAAAATATTATTTTATTATATAATTATTTTCGATTTATAAAGGTCCAAAACTAATTAGAGTAGAAGATAATATGACTCATGGTATAAATAAAATCATATAATAGTAATTGGAAAGGTTTTGGATATTATTTTAATCATTATAATCTTAGTTATCTAAATCATTTATTAATGAGGTTAACACTGCATCATTATTCTGTCATACATAATTTAACTTATATGATGTATAAAATTTATAAAACAAATACCATGATTTATGAAATAGTTTTATCTTTCAAAAGAATATTAATAGTTGAAATGATAACTTATATAACCCTATGAAAAAATTAATTTACTAAAACATATTTGTTTTTGTCATTTATGTATTTACTTTTAGTTTATTAAAATAGAGTATCATTATCACAATTAAGTGGATACATGGGGTACCAAAATAGACCCACAGATTTCCATTCTCGTCCATAACTCATTCAATATGGTTAGGACAAGTGTTTACGTAATTTTTTATTATTATTATTTTATTTTTAGCTTCAATTACCATATTTACCTTTAACCGCGGTAAAAAAATTTCAAATGTTACCATTCACCAAATTTTTTTTATCTTATTGAACAAAATATTACATAACAACAACAACCATCTATGTAATATTTTTTAAATTCATTTCAAAAAAGTGGTAAAATTTCATTTTAGTGAAAAGGTCATCTTTTTAACAACAACTTATTGTTTTAACTATTCATAAAAATTGATGTTTTTCAGAAATATTCCAAAAATTCAGACTGTGATATAATTGATTTTCTGAATTAAAAATTGATGTTTATTTTACCAAATTAAAACCCATAAATTGGATTGATTAATTTAAAATTATTTCTCATCATCAAAAATAAAGGCATGTTTTTAAGAAATATTAAATATCAAAAGATTGAAATTTTTTTATGTCTAATTTCAAAGTGAAAATAATTCCAATAAGAAAAATTAAATTTAATGGTAAAAATATATTATAATTACACTTCAAAACCAAATAAAAATATAATCTAACCCTATAAATAAATTATATGAAAATGCAGTTTTGAATTAAATTATTGTATTTTTCAATATTCATTAAAAAATAATTTTATTAGAAAAATACCACGAATTTACTCAAAGTAAATTTTGATCTCTTGATTCTAGAAAATAAATTTATTTTGTCAAATAGAACATATAAAGGTGACAAAAATATGATTTAATGATGGTTCTCCATCAAATGGTGCTAAATAAACCTGATAAAGTAAATTAGTCTTAAAATTAGATTTATTCACATTTTAAGACTCTAACGTTTATTACATAAATTCAAAACAATTTATCATACATGTATAATCATATTTTAATTAGTTCTTTTTGTTCAGATCAATACATTTTCTAGCCATTAACTATCTCTTAAAATAATAATATTATATTATTAGGGTGATATGTATGATTTCAACGAAACATGTTGTTGCGTATCAGGTACGCCATCGAACATAGAAACCCCTTTAAAGTTAAATTAATATTCAATTCACATATATTAATAAATATTATTATGTCATATTTCATTATTTACCTGGGATGTAACAAAAATATTTCATATTGGTATACTGAAGAATATCAAATATGATCCCTAAAATATTCGATACATAATCACATTGAACAAGGAAACATCTAAGGTCCACGGAGCTCATAAAATGTAAAATTTGTATAATATTGGCCTACATGGGATATAAAATTTTTTCTCTTTTCTAAGGCATCCACATCATTTGAATGGATTTCATATAAGGATACTCATTAAAAGTCATGGGAGAGCCAATGGAATACAACCGATATAATAAAAGAATGTTTGATCGAATGATAAAATCCGTGTAATTCAATTATAAATTATATAAATGATTCCTTTACACCATAATTTATTGTGTGTTGTCAATTTCAGTCCATAATTACAATGTCAAATTGTATTACCCATGGTTGGTGTTATGATGTATTAAAAATGGATGATCTTATCACAAAAGATTTCAAGGGGGGAGACATTAATTTAATTTCCATTCAACCAATTAACACATTAATAAACTAAAAATTAATTAAAAATAATAGTACATCTTATTTTCCATTCCAATTCACAAATAAAAATCAATAGATATGTTCCCTTATAATTAAAATTATAATTATTCCCCAAAATCATTTAATTTATAAATAACAGTAATTTAAATTGGAACATCTATTTCAATTAATAAAAATTATCACCTAAAAAATTATTTCCTATATGTGTCCATTGTATTAATTGTAACAAACAAGTTCATTTATAATTACAAGTACCTCATGTTGGTATTTAATAACTTGATAATTGACCAGTTTCAATTACTACATACACTAAAAACCCTTGATCCACTCTTATTTTGAATATATAAAAGCACAATATCATTTGTAATTCCAAGAAATTCAATAATTATAAATTAATAATTTAACCTATAAGAAATCATCCCAAATCCAAAAATTGGTCTTTATAGAAATACAAGAAATGCCCATCAGGGTTTAATTATATGACTCACACTAGTTAAGTCCTAATCTGGGAAAAACACTCTACCAGTGTCATGGAAAATAAGGAGCATCACTGATATGGGATAGGAATATAATTTACGTTTTTTCAAATTTTATATTTAATATGAAAAAGGTATGTAGTGTCTCACAACGAAATTAATTTGTAAATGATAAATAATTAATGGAAAATAATATACCATATACATATTTCATTGTATTCCACATTCTCTCATTATCAGCTAATGAATCAGATAAGAATGCTCAAATATATATATATATACCACAAATATTGGTAATAGTAAAAACATATATAAATAGTATTCAATATGGAGAGATAAACATTCAAGATAATTATAATGAACAATAAACTAAGACTGAGTGAGTCAACACAAATGATGGCGATGTATTTTGATCCCTAATTAGATATATATATTAAATACAATGGTGTGGTGGTGTAAAATCTCCTCGCATTATAGATATTGGGCATGAATAAAAGGAGAAAAATGGCCTTTGGGTAAAATCATTGAAGAGAAATATCATAAATGAAACCATATTAAAATATTGTACATTTTATTACAAAGATAAAATAATTTTTCACAAAATATTATCTTATATTATCCAATGGTTCATTCCAATTAAATATATAGAAACATGGTTTGATAGACATTACACAACCCATGCCACCCCACTATCTACAAACCACCACAACGCATGGATATGTTCATGGTTAAGAAAACTATTATCATGTCATGCACATTAAAATTATGACATAGTATATTAATTTTCATGGGGTTTTAGGCTTATGTGAATGTGTTCACAAACCATGAGACACCCTACATGGCTAAATGGTTATCACTATCCATGTTCAAATAGTTTTCCTCCCAACATTTTTCAAAAAAATATATTTTGAATTCCAATGGACCATAAATTACAAAAATCATCTAGGAAACATAATATTCATTAAACAGTATAAAAAACATACACGTTCAATAGTTTTAACTATTAAAATATCATTCTAATTTTCAATTCAATGTTTGATCCTCTATTAAAATGTAAATATTTAATTCATTTATAATATACAACATAATTCAAACTATAGAATCCAATAATCTCATCACCATATCCATATCATCCATGATATTCCTTGGGGTTAAAAAAATGAACAACATACACTATCTTGGTAATAAATTCCCATACCAATAGCTGCATTAAAAATAAAATTTTCAACACACATCCAAACATCAATTTAACTTTAATATACTAATGTTGATAAACATAAAATCAATGATATTAACCATAGAAGAAAAAAAGAATGAAATGCTTACTTGAGAACATCTAACTAAAGAGATAGTCATGTCATTTTCTCATATATCAATGTGGATTGGGAGTTTCCCCCCATATGTTATATATTTATCAATAGGATTATATTTCATGGTTACCCATGATCTTAATTTCATCATCAAATATTTACTAGGTATCCTAGAGATTTTGTTTCATGTTTACAACATTAAAAAACTCGATTATATATGAGGAAACTACCCTTGGTCATAGATTTTTACGAGATAGTTTAATCTCATTAGGTCACATATATCTTGTCCAGGAATACTTTCACTAAATAAAATCCCCTCTAACCATTATACTAAAAAATTCATGTAACACCACATCCTTTTAATGAAACAAATCTCCTTAAATAATATTGTTTATTTTATAGACTATGTTACTTGCAATACCTAGTCGAAAAACGTAATATCACTGCTAAAATATGATATGTCCATTTTATCATAGTAAAATGATTTTGATATATAAATAGTATGAAATAATTTGGATCAAATTTTTTTTCACGTATAAAATGAATTCAATATTTATCAATTACTAGTAAATGTGAATTAAAATAATTTTAAAATAAATATTTTATTTTCAATCAAAATTTTTTATGTGAATAATTTAATTAAATATTAATAAATTAATTTAATCTATATTTTTAAGGATTATATAGAAAAATAAATATAATTTAAAACATATTTTTTTATAAAAAATAAAAAAATTAGTCATCTGATAAGATTTAATCATGTTTGTCATTATATGTTGTTTTCAGAACAAGGTATATTTTTTCTCATTTTTAAATTATATAGTAAAATTAATTTTTGAAATTTATTTATATTGAATTTGGTTAAATAAATTACTTATTTTTAGTAAATATGTACATATTTATTATGTAATTCCATTTTATTTTTGGTTACGATGAATGGTAAGAAATATAAAATTTATAACTCTAGTTAATGATAAATCGGTCCATCACGATTAAAATAATTTATAAGAACACAGTTTTCCAATTTAGAAATCAACCCTTATCAGAATAGGCTATGAAATTAATATTTCAATGGAGACATCTCCATCAAATTTATTTATATATTATTTAAATTATTAATAGTTAAAAAATTTAGTATCATTTTTAAAAAAACCTTTACGTGTTCACATAAGAAAAATAGTAGTTATTAAAGAATTATAAAAGTCCTTTTGTGAGAAATTAAATTATATTAATGAAGGTAATATGTTTATAATGTTTAGGTGTTAAATAATTATGTTAAATTGTAATACATTTCGCAAAATAATATTTATTCAATTAATTGAAAAAAATTATATGATTTTTAGAACACTAATAGTTATAATATTATGGAAATCTATAGTGTTAGAATAATTATATATGTTAAAATTAAATTTTATTGTAGTGATAAAATATTATATTTCAGTTAATACAATTATATTTATGTGTTTTATATCAAATTAAATGAATAGTTTCCAAGTTTACATTAAGGAATTCTTTTATTAGTTATATTTTATTAAAATATATTAAAATCATAATAATCATGAAATTAGACTATTTGTTTATTAAATGGTTTAAGAGGTCATAATGTTTCAATTTATTTCCCAATTTTAACCATATCTAGAAAAAATACATCATAACAATATTTAAGAAATTTTTTATCTTGTTAATATAAAAACTAGTATTGAAACGTCTTATCAAAATGACAAGGTTTAAAATGAAACCAGAACGTGTCAATATTATATTGGATATTTGAATTAAAACCATATAATATTTTCTTGTTTAACCCTTTCCCATTTTTAATAATTTTACATGACATTTAATTTTTTATAATTTGTTCTGTTGTGATGTTCCAAATGTGTAAATCACTTAAATTATCCAATGTAGCATTCTCATTCACATCATTAAACCACATTGAAACATAGATCCTAACAATCATTTCCAAAATTTAATCTCAAATTATATACCCACATTTTAGAGGCTTTAGAATTCCCAATGGGGAAACTATAGATCTCTTTATATGATATAAAATTTAATATATTCAAACGAGATGTAATGACATTAACAAATAAAATTCATTTATAAATCAAATTTAAGTTTAAAATATATTTTATTTAACATGAAAAAACAATTTTAGAAACCTTAGTATTCATTAATGATATTATGATTAACAAAATTACATTTTTCACTCACATTCCCATCAAATGATAATTGAATGTGATAAAAATTCATAAGTATAACATTACAATATCCACATATCAATATAATTATTTTTTCAACACCATATTCTATGGTGGATTATTTGGATGTTTTAAATTTTTATATATTAATTACATGATATAATTATAAAATCTTGTCTACCTTTTTCTATCCAATACATTTGTAAATGATATCATCATATGTGTATATATATATAACACCACCACCATATAGTTATATAATAAAGATGAATTTATTGAATACATTTGATATATATGATATAATAATGATAATATTTTCTGAATTAAAATATACCTCTATTTTATTCAAAACATTTAATATGAAATCTATGTTCACGTGTCTCTACAACATACCGTCTCAATGAATTGTGTAATTAATTTTTCTATATTCCTCATTAACTTATTACTCTACATATGTATATAATGAATTTAGTTAAAATTTATATCATTTATTGATAAAGGTATGTTTTAAAATGTTATAAAGTATTAATATATTATATAATAATATTCAAAATATTCTAGTATCAAGTTATGTCATATTTAAATTTACTATTCAAGAGGATATAGTGATATCAATTCAATGAGAACTTGACTTAAGTTGATTTAAAATACATGATGATAATTTATCAGGAGTTTTTTATTATTATGTTTTGATTATGAAATATTTTGATAAACCACTAATTATATCCCTAAAATTACTTCTATTATATTAATTTGAATTATATACAAATTTTTAAATCATTTTAATTACCTCATGTACTCAAGAGAAAGAGAAAATTCGTTTTAGGAAAATTGACATTATTTATCACTTCAAACTAAAAACCATTTTCATTTATTTCAATTTTTTATAAATTTAATTGACGAAATATTTTCCTATTATGATATGGGTTTTTATATATTTTGTAAAAAAAATTTCACTTTCATCATAATTATTTATATGTACTTTTTTCATTTTCTAGAAATATTACTTATTTACTTTTCCGAAAATGAATAGATGTAATGTTTTTTAACTGTATGGCATGCTTGTATTTTCACAACTGAATAAAATATTTTTCATTGAATATTAATTTACATGATTACATTGATATTGTTAATTATGATTTTTGTCCTTTATATTTTCACATTTTCATTAAATATATTATATCAAAATGGAATGGGTTTTTCCTTAATAATGTTTTGTTGATATTTATGTGAAATTTCTATTCATAAAAAACATTCATTGATTTAAACTATGAATTACTAGGGACATTAACCATGGATAGATCCATATTTATTTAATTTTTTCATTATTTATATGATGAAATGTTTTTTAATAATCTCATCAATTTTCCATGAGTTATGTTGTGATGAGATTATGAAATGTTTTCAACACATAAAACTTTTCCATGTGTTAATCAATAATGATATTTTAACGAACAGGATTTCTATTCATCGTTATAATATGATTAATGGATAGTGATTTTTTCTCCATAATTTAAAAATTTCTTTATATGAAGTGTTAGCCTTATATGACCATAAAATTCATTTGGTATTTATTGATATCTCCTAAGAAAAACATTACTGGTTTGGGGAGTGAACCATATTCATAATGGTAGTTTATCAATTATGATCTTCTAGGGAGTGAACTATTATAACTATTATGGTGTAGCAAGTGAACCCATTCCACTAATAAATTATTTTAATAGAGCCATTACTATAAATAAATTGATTCTCTATACTTATTTGTACTCCAAAATTCCTTCTCTTATTTCTATATGATGTTCTCATAGATTATGCTATTTGATTCTATTATGAATATTCGCTTATTAAGAATCATGATTGATTCCATTACTCAATATTATAATCTAATATAAATATGTATTGGTTTTGAATTGTTAATATCATTTTCTCATATCCTTTTAATCATATTTCTATTATAAAATAATTTATTCCTCCCATGTTTACACTAATAAGAATCACATATCACATTTTATGATGTTTCAGTTCTAGGGTTATGAATAATGGTTTTATGTGTAATGTTTATAAAAGGGGGATATTAATGGAGATCTATGTGGGGGATAAAGAACTTTTGTTATGAACCAGTCTTTTATTTTTTATTGCATCTAGTGATATTAAAACAATATGATTCAATCATATATTGTTATAATTTGTAAAGAATTTGCATCAATATATTTTTAACAACTATGTATTAATAATATGGGTTATTATAGATTGTATCATTTTATATTTATGTTAACCATTGGAAATATGAATGAGGAATCAATATTAAGAAACCTTGTGATAAATCTATGTAGGATAAAATCCCATTTATTTGGTAATGACCCAGAAAAAATGTTAAACCTAATTTTTATTAGAGAAGGGTTCATGATTTAAGAAATTTATAAATTATCATCCATGATTATGTGTTATCCAATTTTTAATGTGGAATCTCAGAATATTAATTAGGTTTTATTAAATAACTAGAATTTTGAGGTATCATTTAAATGTTATATGTGTCAGAAAAAGAAAACATCTTTCTCCTTGGCGACTAAATGTTACCACAGATGGAATGGAATATATTTTTCATTATCTCACACAAAATCCACAAGATATTTATATTAATGAGATTATATATTTTAAAAGGATTGATCACTATTTTATTAATTTTATCCTGATTTAACATCCTCCTTCTTTTATTATGTCTATTAATCCACTAGTTGATAAGTAATGAATTAGGGCCACATAATTTTTCATTCATTACTTCATGAAGAATGATAATTTTATTATGGATATTTATAATTCTGATGTCAAAGTATATATATGGTGTAATAATATCAATAAAATATGAATATATATATATATATATTTTTTTTTCTTTGTAGTGGGATGAATTAAAAACATAAATTTTAATATGTACATATCTTTTATTATTCCTATGAAAATAGGAGAAATTCTTTGATAAACGTCGATGAATAACGAATATGTAAGAACTTATGAAAAAAAATACAGGCCTTGTGAGTTATGCATCTTGTATTTTCTTCACAATTAAATTTATGGTTGATTGATTCATTATTGAAAAAAAACAGACTCTAAACTGAGAAATTCAAAATGGAAACTATATTTGTAGAAAACATTTCGTGAATTTTAACATTGCGGTTATAGAAATTTTAATTTTCCATAAATCTAATCGTATTTAAAAAAATTATTCCGTTTAATTTTTTTAAAAATATTAAGAATATGACGAGACTTACATTATACTCAATGCATGGAATGAAAATTTGGATAAATTTTCAATAGTTAACTGATAAATGTTTCATGTTTGAATTGAAGGTTATTTGAAAATATAATGCCAATGTGATGGATCAATTCATATTTGCATTGATTAATGTGACTCTAAAATATTAATTATCAAGAACATGTATCCTATACATTATATTGATCAATTGTTTGATCAAATTTATAGACCTCACATACTTCACGAGATTGATCTTCATTATGAATATCATCAATTGAGGGAAATAATGTGTGTATGACAATAAAACATTATATATAAGAATTTGTGATTAATAATTTATAGTGATTCCAATAGTTCATACAAATTTCTCTATTATATATATATATATTAATAAAAAATAATTTATAGAATAACATGATGATATTATGGTATTATTAATAGATGATATAATGATTTATTCAATGATTGAGGAATACACTGGATATAATTTCATAAATGTAGTGATGAACATTATGAATTTAATATTTATGTTAAAATCACCTTCTATGAATTTTGGGCTTGAAAATTTCATTTTTTGGTATTTATAATCTAATGTATATTTACATTAGTATACCCATTAAATAAAGTTGTTATTGTATATTGTCCAAGACAAACCACTACAACTTAGATCAATAAGTTTGTCGGATTATTGGATATTATAGATGAATTGTTGAGAATTATTTTTGGCCATATAATACACTAATTATTTAAACAATGAATGGATAAATGTTTCAATGTATATATGATTGTGTGGAAGTATTTATGCAATTATAGTTGGGTAAATTTTTCAAATATGTGCTCACACTACACAAATTTTTTTATGGGTTGTAATTTATATTGAAATATCAAAATTTTGATCTGAATTTTTAATCATATATAATGATATCACCAATAATGATGGTCAAATAAAAAATCTACCTCACTCATGATTTCTAGTTAATATAATAATTTATTCCATAATGATTTAGAGGCATTAACCTTATGGATAACAGTGTGACATATGTACTAATAAAAAAAATTATAGTAGTTTATCACAAAAAATAAATGATTTTGTGATAACGAAGATGGAAAAATATGATTAATTTTATGTTTTATCAATACATTACCACCCTAGTGAAGAAAATGAGGTGGAAAATTCTCTGTTTTAAAAAAACCATGATAGCTTATTTATAATGTGGATTATAAAATTTTCTATTTTATAAAAATTCTGGCGATGTATCATGAAATCATGAAGGATGTGACGAAATATTATATTTATCAAATATGTATTCCGCAATCATTTCATATAAATATTCAAGAGGAATAAATTGATTATTGGAACTATAAAATAATGTGATAAATGTTACCCAGTTCATCCTTGATATTGAAATTATAATATGGTTTATGATCTATTTGTATTTCCTTTAAATATTTTATTTTAATAAGGAGATAATGGTGGAATTTCATAAATCATCATTCTCTATTCTACATGGTTGCATGAAGATTTATTGATGTTTTTATTAATAGTTATTTTAGAATGTAATAAAATGTTATATTGCATATTTGGACATTTATTTCATTGTCTGACCATATTTTAAGGCTATGCGATGGAATTTATAAGGGTATGTTATAATTGTTACCCACACTAGAATGGAAATGGGAAGTTATAATCATAGATTTTTTACCTCCTTGAGAAAACATCTATAGATAATAAATCAATATAGGTTGATGTGTTTATCCTTAGAAAATAACCGAAATTCATTGAAATTTTATAATATTTTACCCTTAATCATCTTATTATGTTATAAAATGATAATATCCTAGGATTACTTATCGTACTTCTATAAATTTTATTTAAAGGGAATATGAACAATATATTGAGTTTTAATATAATTCTTCAAATCAACTTGTATAAAAGCTATATTTAATGATAATTAATTATGAAATAATCGATGGAAACTCAGAGAGAACCATTCATCAATTAGAATATTTTTTGGTATCATGATCATTGGATTTCAATTGATTTCAGTATGAACACCTTCCATAGGTGGAATTTTCTAAATAAAATAACATCCACTCCTGTATCCTAATGCATCCTTAAAAATAAATACATGGAAGGTTATATAGAACTCTAACATGATAGAATAATGTTATATAATGAATGATATTTTAAATTTATTTAGATACAAAAATTCAAAATACAAACACTCATTCAATAGCCCAAAAGAGTATATAGTATTCAATAAAACAATATGTTGATAATCATTGAAATGAAGTAGAATTTGAATTCAGTGTCTTGTTATTGCATTGAATATCTAAAAGGATGAGGGTAACGATATATTTAATGAGGGATATTTATAACCATGGTATATCTGTCGTTTTGAAATTTTTTATCATATACGGATCAAATATTATCGATTAGCATATCCAACAAATATATCTTGTGTTCAAGATGTTTTCCATGAATTTATCCTTAGAAATTATATATATGATTTTTTGCATGTACAAAAAATATAGTTCATGCAACTAGAGAAAGATCATTATTATTAAGATTATCTATTAAAAATTAAATTTCTTTAGAAGAAATTTATGTAAAAGATGACAATAGACCATGTAATTTTTTTTTGGAAAAATCCCAAATTTAAAAAATATATGTGCGAACATAAATATTTCACGAGGTTGTATTATAATTATATTTTTTACTTTAATGATGAATATCATGTTTGAAATTAATTTTATAGGGTTATAATATTCATCAATTATATTTTTTTTATTTCTCTTACATAATTTTATTAATATCATATTTTTTCTTATTGGAAACACTGAGTTAAACAATTATGTCACATTATTAAAATATTATGTGCCCATTTTCACCTAGAAATTTTATTTTATAGTGTTAATATTAATAATAAAATAATGAAAAATATATATTTCCACATGTATAAAATGAATTTTATAAAAAAAATTATTACAAATAAAATAGAAATCATTTTAAAAAAGGTGATGTATTTTTCATTAAATATTTTTTATAATGGAAGTGATTTTTTATGATAATAATTAAAATTAATTTCTATATTAGAATGAATATAATGTAATTAATATATTGTTTAATTCTAAATATTCTATCTATTCAATTTTTTATGGTAATAAGATATGAATATATCCATTTTTTCTATAAAATATTTATTTATCTAAATAGATGTTAATGTATAATTTTTTAAAATTCAGTAAAAATTAATTTCATGATTTTTAGTGTAATGATTTTGAAAATATTAATTTCATATTCAAAATCAGGTTGTAGATTTTTTTAAAATATTCCACTTTAATGTTTATACAATATATATAAAAACAGTGGTAAATATTATCACCTACATAAATGGGTAAATATGGTAAATCTATATTATGATTAATCATCTTAATTCGTATTGGTTGATGTAAATTAAATCCTTACTAAAATAATCATTAAGTAGATTAGTTATATGGACACATTAGTGATAAAATGACATAATTTTTTTTTAAATCCATGATTTTATGAAAATGTTATTCTCTTAGTATTGATAATTGGTTATGAGTACACAATAAGGCATAACTATAATTCCCCGACTCTAAAACCTATGGATGGTGCATAATTTAAATAGATCTTCATGATTTATAAGAATCAAATCTCAATGTAATGAATTTTATAGAATTGTTATTAAAAAAAATACATATGTCAATCTTGTAGTTCAAATGACTACAAAACTTACATCATATTTTTTGATAGTATCTTTATTACCACATAGCATATACATGAATATTTTTCTTATAACCATTCATGAAATCATATGGAAGAGAATCAAAATTATTATATTCTCACATACTCAGAAAGGCTACAGTATATCATATGAAATAATGATTTAATGATAAAAAATAATTATATAAATGTAAAAAACTAAAAACACATTCCATTCAGATAACATTATAAGACATGTTAAATATGGAATGGTAATTAACTTAAACACCTGAAATTTAATAAATTCTCAAAAATTTAAATATATCTTTAAGTCATTTCAATATGATTATCTTTGGTATAATAATAATAAAAACCAAATTCTCCATATTTCATATTTATAATTATTAGATGAAATGGTTTCTTGGTACATGGTACCTTTACCATCAAGAAAATTCACAATATGGATTAGCATCTCATGAAGAAATCCATCTTTCATGGAAAATATATTCATATAATTATACTACCAATGTATCAAGGGTCATACTTTGTAATGTCCGCAAATTTTTTCATTACAGTCCAAAACATTATTCATATATTAAATATTAAATTTAATAAATATTAAATTATAGTGTCCCATAACACGTTTAAAATTTTTAATCCCATGAATAAATAAATTTTTTTCTTTGATCTATCAAATTCTATTATAAAAACATATAGATGATAAAAGTTATTGATAAATAATATATATCCTTAAAGTGAATGTGCGATTCGAAAATCCTTACCATTTTGTAATCATTTAATTAAAAGGCCGTGAATTTATAAAAAAATATTTTCATTGAAAATAATAATTTAATATTTTAATGTTAACATTAAAATATGATGGACGCATCATGCTTGGAAATTCCATTCGGTGGGTATATGTTAAAAACCCGTTCCTCTTACTTTTATAAGGTACAATGTTTTGTAAAATGACTTGAATATTCCTTTTATTTTATAAAAGTAGTCCGGTGGAAGATGAAAAAAAAACCTTGGAGAATATTAAAAAAATTTAAAATATTTTTGGAATAAAACAACATGAATTATAAATAGTACACATTTGATAGTTTACAAAATATAATCATTAATAATAATGAGAATGTGGAATAACACATACAAATTTATAATTAATAGAATCACTTTCTCCACATAAAAAAGAAAAATATAGTGATATGAATGTAAAATTAACATTAGAATAATAGCCATAATAAAAATCCATTGCATGTATATACACTATACGATATATACAAGTAGTGTATATTTCATGTGTCCAAAAATAATATAACTGAGAAAAAATTCTATTACAAGAGGTCTAATTTCATCTATAAATATCTAATACTCCATTATATTTGTTTCAAAAAAAATTAATAACTTATAATATACCCATTATAATATTTATAATATTATATAAAACCAAAAATATTACTTTACCATTTGTTTCCTTATAATATATTATTCATTTTATAGCTTCGTGTGTTAATTTTCATGTTTAATCATGCTTATTTGTAATGAATGTTTTGGTTCTTATTAATAATATATATATATATATATATATATTAAAAAATAAAATTATTTTTCTAAATACCATATTTTATAATTAAATAAATTTTTATATTAATTATTTAATGTTAAATAAATCAAATGAATAAAATCTCTTCATGGAGATTGTAGGCCGTCTGTACGCATGAGCGACAATATCATTTCTATAATATTGAATGAGTTAGGAAGGGGATGGAATATAATTTTATTGAAAATTAATATAATGTAATTATTAATATATATCCTTTATTTTTTATCATTATATGCATCCATGTAAATTTGTGATGATAAATAAAATACACCACGGTGTTGTAACAGTAGTCTATATGTACGCATGCACCGTGATTTCATTTATTATAGTATTAATAAATAGTGTATTTTATTTTCCCCATAAAATTAATAACATATTCGAATATATATATATTACTATATTTATAATATTATCATTCAATAAAAATATTCATACGATTTTGAAGAAGAATAATATATGAAGGAATCAATAAAGATTATTACCTCTAACTCAAAAGTCTTCCTTTAATATAACCAGATGTGATTTAGGTAGCTCTCTTGGAAGGAACATAACTTATAGAAATTAAAAATGGATTTTTAATATATAACTCTTCAATGTTTGTTTGATATAGATGACTTGTTTTTTTTAAAAAGTTAGAGGAATGGTCAATTTTATAATTAAGGTGAATGTCACTTTTTTAAACACAACATAAAAATTAATTTAATTTAAATATAATATTCAACTAAAAATGGATACACAATGAGATATTCTGAATATAATCTGTGTTTGGTTATAAATTATCTAAACTAGTAATTTTTAGTCTTGTTTAGGTCACATTACTAACCTTATACTTTTACATTTACCCACTGTTAAACCCTTTAACCCATACTTTGACCACCTGTAATTCATATTCTATGTATCATTATAATTTATTAAAAATGTAAAAGGCCAATAAACGAGTCATTTATGAAATTTTATCACATGTAAATATCATAATATAAAATTTGATATATTTTATAATTTTATATCAATAAAGAAAATATTATTTATTTTAAAATATCAATAATGTAAATTTTGACACTATTCAATACATGACTTTTTGAAAATATCATAACATAATGAAAAAATATATAGAATAAATTTAAAACACAAATATCATGTCTAAGAAACATAAAAAATTCATTTATGACATTAATAATCTCAAATTTTACATATCTTAGGATTTTTAATATGATTCACTTGGGAAATCCTTTAATTAAAGAATTAATGCATCAACATTGCGCAAGAATTTAATGTGAATATTTATTAAAAAATTTAAAAATATATTATCATGATAATATTTTTCCTTTTATATACTATTTATAGAATAACATGTCTCCCATATTACAACATATAATAATTAGTTAACATTATAAAAACTACATTGTGACAAATATTCAGTTTTCATTGAGTATAATATTATAATTGTTATACCCTCATCTCTTTGGCTTCCAAAAGTCATAATTTATTGTCAAGAATAAATGAGGTTTCGAAAAAATCATACAATTAACTTAGGACATGTTTTAGCATAATTTTATAGACTTTATAAAATTATTTTTCCCTTAATTACTTGGTTTGACATTAACCGTGGTTAATAAAATGTAACTAAATTTAATATTCCTATTCCAAAAATGAAATAAAAATAATTACATAATTTTGAACCACTAATTTTAAATAACGAATCATCTTTTATAATTTAAATCCTGGAAGGTGCAATAACTAATTTTAAATTAATCTCCTTGATTGAATGAGAAAACATGATATAAATGTGAAAACACTCTGATGAAGGTAATGTTTTTATATTCATATTCTATGTGAAGCTAATTTCAATTGCCTAAATTTTATTATATAATATAAAAACATTATAATTATACTCTATGAAAATATAAAAATAAAATTTATCTCTAATAATTATTCAGATGAATGTGTGGTTTTCAATTAGAATTCAATATCTTGTCATTATTCATTAAACCATGAAACTTATGTGAATGATATAAAACATTCTTCGAATGTAACTTTTTTTGAACCAATGGATACTATTATGTAAGAATTTTTTTATGATTTGGAAATTTTTTGTGTTAAATAGTTATTTTATGGAGTGTTTTGATAACTTTATTTGTGTTTTTGGGGGTATAGGGAAGGTACATATGTGGTTCATGGTTTGTAAAAACCATGCGATAGCCTAAGAGAAACTGTGTGGTTTGGGTAGTTTGAGGTAGTTTCATCTTAATGGGTGGAGCATAGTTTGGGATACTATGTGAGGAGAGTGTGAAATGGTTCATCTTTATTTCGGTAGCTAACACATTGTATGTGCATGGTTTGTATAACCGTGCGATTAACCAATTCGTGGGTCAAAACCACCTCTTTAAAAAGATGATATTTGTCCAATATAATTTTTAATTCCCCATTACTCCTCTTATAAATCCATAACTCAGTATTTTTCCTCTCCAAAGGTCATGGAAGGTTCTTCCATCAATCTGGTGGTGATCTGAATGCTCCCCATGGCGATTAGAATTCGATTTCTCATAGTAAGTCATCATTCTTGATCGTTATTGATGATTTATTTAGATCTGTTTTAGTCTTTCTCTATCATTCTTATAAATTTGATCATTGTGGGAATATCTAAGGTTTTTTAAAAAAATATATCTATATTCAGATTTGTGAATGGTATAGGAAGAGATCTAAGGTGAGTTCATGGAAGTTTCAACATGTTTTTGGGATATTATTCTTTTTATTATCAATTTTAATAAAAAAACTAGAGGTAGGAGGAATCATTGTTGACTACTCATTCAAGAATTTATTTTAAGAGACTAAATTTAATTATGATTAATGATATTTATAATGAATGTGTTGTTAAAATCAGGGTCTAAATCATCAGTAGTTATGATTTATTGTTTTTTGTCAAATTGTGAAATTTTGAGGGATTATGTTTGATGTTATTTAATGTATTGATTATAAGATGTTGATTTTAAAATATGACCTGGATGGATATGTCAAATGGTTTTTTGGAAAATAGATTTTAATAAGTCGATGTTTTATTGTAACTAGTTTTCCATGTTTGTTTCTATAATTGGTATTGGGCATAATTTTGTGTGCATTTATATTGCATTTACAAGGCATGGTTGAAATATGACTGTGTACTTGGTGCCAAATGTGTAATGGCACATGGGACATTATTGTAATGTGATAATTGGGTAGACCGTTGAGGTACCACTCATGTGAATACAATATTTATAATGAATCATGCATGGAAGGATATGTGGAATGGAATAGTTATTTGAAAGGGAACATGGAAAATTTTCAAAGTATTATTATGTTGTTTTTAAGAAAAAAACATTTTTCATAAATGAGATTTCATTGGAATTAGTTTATATTTAATTACAATGTTTTAGTAATTTTTTATATTTATTTATAACATATTTTTATATTTTTTTTCTAATATAATTGTTTATATACAATTGCTGCTAACTCTTCTATTCTACTGGAATGGTTAGTGATATCAATAAGGAATCCCTACTGAGTTTTAGTACACACCCCTGCATTGAAACATTGGTTGTTCTGCATATTCAATCTTCTGGGACACGGTAAAAGTTTCAACATTCCTTGTTTAGAACTACATTATGATACTTGTACTATTTGGAGATGTTGTAGAAGTGATCTTGTGGGGCTTGTAGTCATGAGTTCGTTTTGATGTATTATTAGTTTATCATTTGTTGTTAACTTTAATGGGGGTAAACATCCATTGTATCACTTGATTTGAGTATTACGTTGATATATGAAATGTTGATTTGTATTTCATGGTAATAACATATATTGTAGTGTATTATTGGTAATGCATTTTTGGAAATTTATTCTATTCTTAAAGGGTATATTGTTCCAAATTTGTTTTGAACCCCTTAAACATTAATTGCTAGCCATTTGCTTCATGTGGATGTCCCTTAATTCCATGTTGCATTCTTCCCACCATCTCAAGAATATAAATATATGGATGGAAGAAACAAATGATATCATTTATGCTTGTTCCAAATGCTTGTTTGAGATAAAATGTATAAATTTGTTCTTTTACTTGTGGAACAAGTACTCATAAGTTTTTTTGGAATCATTGTGGAATTCATTCTTTTCTATTACATTTTATGGAATAATAGAAATGAGTAGGATTGTTGGGACATGAAATGAAAAAAATAAGAAGAAAAACCTATCCTTTATATGCTAAACAATATGTTACTTCGAATTTGGTATATATCTGTTTCCAATACACTTAAATTTTATTGGAATATCATTTTTATTGGTTTAGAAAATGAGGCGAGAATGAGATGAATTAGTGGAATGAAATTCCAATAGGATTGATTATATCATTTTGAGTAATGATATGTGATTCTATTCACTATTTTTAATTTGGAAAATTCTTTCATTAGGTTTCAAAAAAACACTTTCAGAATAATATAACTGGTGTATTCTAATAATCGATTGATTTTGAAATACAATTTGAATGTTTTCAAAAGTGGTAGAATGTTAAAACGTGTTGATTGTTGGAATGAATTTTTGTGACAGTTGATTTGTTATAATTTGGAATTCTATTACATTAAATTCTATATGGTGATACATATAGTGATTTTGGTTTTTTTAGAAATGTCACCTGGTTGGCATCGTCGAAACAAACTGGAAGAAGCTGCATGGAATGTGGTTTCACCTAGGAAATAGGTGAACCAATAGATTGTTTAGAGTATCATCCATGATTTTCAAGCTCTATACATAGGGAACCCGAATTATTAACTTTGATAAGTGGACCATTCTCTATAGTTTTTGAAATAGAGTCCACCCATCTTCCTTGGGGATTCTGAACCAAGAAAAGTTCAATGGGTCGTATAATTGAATGAATAATATCATCACTTTCTTCGACAAACCTATATAGATAAAATTCAGGATTGAAATATATATTCTCAGTGATCTTGCATGCCAATGGTTGGACATAGTGGATGAGGGTTGAGTAGAAAAAATCCTTAATTTGGATGATTTTGAGTAATTTTTTACAATGAAATTATATCCACATACATTCAATATTTATAGGAAGATGTAATTATTTATCCTGAATTAGGAAAATATATATTTCATAGAGAATGTGGATTTATTCTTGAATTTTGTGGAATTTTCACCTGATGTTGCTAATAGTGGGTCCTCGAAGTCATGCATAATTGAATGAGGGCTAAGACATGATATTCTCTCAAAGATATCTATGCTCTATATTACAAACAATATAGAGATGGTGAATAGAGTGATAATGGCTTAACATGATATCTTAGGTTCTTGGAGGTCGAAGTAACATGATATATGTTGGAAATGGTGGAAACTCACATGCTGAGAGAAAGAAAAATGACGACAGCTACATCAGTGGAGGGAGTATAAATAAGAATCAAACATATGGATCAATAATAATTCCTCCAAGACCAATGTTCCATGCAGGATGTTTCTAATGTGGTTCCTTCAACTATATGATGATATAGTTTACAACACCACCAATATAATTAACAAATTGAAAAAATATGGGACATATTAAGAACTACTTTTGTAGTTTTTTGAGGTCGGGTTATTGAGAAACATCTCAGATGACTCAAGGTTTGAATGTTTCAACAGGTTAAAGATTGTAGTATCAATCTCATTAAGAAAATAGAGCTGTCCATGCGGATTATAGGATTAGTGTGACTCCACGGTAATGTAAATATTACTAAGGAAATAGAGAGGTGTGTAATGACGAAGCAATTATGTGGAGATGAGCAGATGATTGTGGATGATCAGGTCGGAGAATCCACGGTGAGAGCTATGATTCTTTTTAATTCTACCCTTATGCATGTTATTTTTTAAACTAGTTCATCACATTCCTTCATTTCTTCTTATTCTATTTATTTTATAGGTTTAGAACATGAGATAATTCCTTCCATGATAAAACAACCAAATCCTCTTTGTCAAGGAGAATGTAGATCATTTTATAGTATTGAATTTTCATTAACTATTGATGGTGCATAACTGAAATTGTACTTTTCTATATTAGATATTGATTTATATTATTTAATTTTATGTATGGATTGGTAGAAAATGTTCAATGTTCACATCAAATGTAATCGAATAAAAGATAGTTTCAAAACTGAGGAAGGAACCTATCATATCTTCAGAAGAGAGAGTGCTTAAATGATTGGTGAAAAATATATATTGGCAACCATAGTGGGAACAATCAATCACCAATTGGTTTTGTTGAAATTGGCATCGATGGACGCATTCGAGGGTAATAGTTTTCCAGTAGTCATGGATTAATTTTGAGATGTTTTTTCTGAATCATTTTCTCAGTTCCCACTCATAATGGAAGTGGAGATGATGAAAGATCTCCTCCCAATGACCAATAGCTTTTCACTTCGCTATTATTCAATAGAACCTATAGAATTAAGGTAGTTGAATGTGATGTTGAATGAGTTGGTAAGAAAATGGTTCATTCGGTCAAGCATGTCTACATTTTATCACCGGTCTTGTTCATAAATAATGAATATGGGACTCTTAGGTTGTGTGTATATTGGGGTATACATAACCATGATATAATAAATACTAGATATCCACTTCCAAACATCAATGAAATGGCTGATAAATTGAGTGGAGATTAGTGGTTCTCAATAATTTAATTGATATTAAGATATCACCAATTGAGTGTTAGAAAAGAGGATATTCCAAACAAAATCATTTGGAAGTAGATATGTCCATTATTAATATGTGCTAATAACTTTGGGTCATAAAAATGCCCCAATTGTCTTTATGTAATTTATGAGATGGGGTTTTCATAGATATCTGGATTTTTTATTATTGGATTTGCAGATGACATATTGGATTATTCAAGGACTAGGAACAAACATGTGAAACACATGATGATAGTTTTGGGAATCTAGAGAGGTCATCATTTGAATGTGAAATTATCAATGTTTGATTTTTGGTGACAACAACTATGTTTCAATGGCCTTAAAATTATGTTAAAATGTGTTTCTATTGATCCAAAAAAATTTAAAAGTTGTTATATAATGTGAACATCATATATCATCTTTGAGATACATATCATTCTTGGACTCGCTGGTAATTATAAATGCATTGTTTAAGGATTCTGAGGACTAGAATCACCTATATGAGATTAAAAAAAAGAACATTCCATTCCCATGAACTAAAGAATTCCAATTACCATTTGAAGAGACGAAATTTAATCTTACATCCACACCTATCATTATTTTTTTCGGATCAGGACATGGGTGTGTGGTGTATTGAAATGCATCTGGATATGGGTTGGTATGTGTTCTCATGAAAACATACCATGTTGTTTCCTATGGATCAAGGATTCCTAGAGTTCATGAGAATAATTACCACTCACATGGTCTAGATTTATATTTTTTTCATCCATTACCTGAAGACATGGTGTCATTTTCTATTTGGTGAGGAATTTATGATGTTCTTGTGTCACAAGATCTTGAAACATATTTTCTATCAACAATATTTGAATATGAGGCAAGGGATATGGATGGATTTTCTCTAAATATTATATTTTTTTATGTATACACCGGGAATTAGAAATTTAGTGGAAGATGCATTAAGAAGAAATGCATGGTGTTAATTGGAAACAGAAGTTTCAGATGAGTGGTAGATTATTTATGTCTTAGCTGACATGCATGTGGATTGTGAAGTCCGAGGTGATGTTTCCATTTTATTTTCTATTTCCATTGTCTTGATTTGATGTAGATGGTAAATAGAGGATAGATATCTGATGTATAAAATGTTAATATAAGATAAAAACACAATTGTGGGGAGGCAAATGAGAGTTGGAGGGTGGATTATAGTCTAGTTTTGTGGTTTAGAAATTAGATTGTTTTACATATGGCTTGTTAGGAACAACATCGTCATGCTTACCAATATTTGAGTTGATTTTTCTCTCAAGGAATACAAAAAATGTATAAATAATTGAAAGCTCAGTTCTGTTGCAAAAATATAAAACAGATGGCGACAGAGTATGATTCAATGTTCTCAATTTTCAACAAGTTATGGTATAGCATCCTCAACTAGTAGGTATGTTGTAGTCATTCCCTATCCTTTTGTGGATGTGGGAGAGTATTTATAGGGATCTTTTTATAGGTCTCCTAAGAATGTTTAAGAAACACAGTGCCATATGGGTGATAGTAGATCCCCTAACAAAGTCAACTCATTTCATACCTATTCTTGAATCACATATTTTGGACGATATATCAAAACTCTTTATCCAAGTAGTGTTTATCAGATATGTAATACCAGTTTCGATAGTGTCAAAAAGAGATATGAGGTTCATTTATCATTTTTTGAAATCCTTACAAAAATCCCTCTGTAATCAGTTGACTATGAGAATGGTGTATCATCCTCAAATGAATGTGAAATATGAAAGGATTATATAATCATTTGATGAAATGATGTGAGATTCAATAATATATTTTGGGGGATCATGGGGAGAGAATGTTTAACAAGTAGTGTTCTCATTTAATAACAACTTTGAATCCATGATAAATATGTCTCTTTATAAAGCATTGTATGAGATTTCTTTTTATTCTCCACTGTGTTGTGTGGAATCATTTGAAACATCAATGGTTGGGATAATCCTTGTCCAAGAAACAATATAGAATATCTTATTAATCCAAAAATGGATGGAGATGGATCAATGTTTTCTGGAATATTATGCAGTTTGTTGATGTAATCCATTATAGTTTGATGTGAGTGATCATGTATTCTAAATGATTTCTCCATGATATGGTCATTAATATTTTGGGATATAGGGAATGTTATCTAGTCAACATAAAGGACCTTTTTAGATACCAGAATGGGTTGGAGAGGTGAGATTTTGGTTAGAATTACGACCATGGTTCAGTGTGCTACATATTCTTTCCCATGTACCATATTTGAATATGTATGAACATGATCAATATCATGTGATAATATAGGATAACGTTTACATGGTTTCATACTCTACATTGGAACATATCATTATACAGATTGTTGATAAGAAACGGACATTATTGTTTGGAAAAAATCAGTCTATTATGGAATTTTTGGCTACATGTTCACATTAAGTATGTGACATGGGAACTCGAGAAGGAAATGAAAGATCTATGGAATGAACTGATTCAAGGTAATAATGGTTATTTACTATGTTATGACGGAATGGAAAATTGTGAGGATAATGTAGCACCCCTGATTTTTGGTATGTAAATCATTTGTTATGATATTGATGTGTACAATGTATAAGGGTTATTGTTAGTTGTGTTTGGAGATATTTATTATAATTTTTTGGGATAATGGAATGGAGAAAATCTATTGAACGGTCTGTAAAAACCGTTTGATAGCCTAGGAGAAATCATGTGGTTTGTGATGTTCCAAGTAGTGGATTGGACACAATTTGATAACTATTATACAGACCATGTGAGGAGACCATGATATTGGATACCTTTAAGGATATAACTATCCCATAGTTAGTGAATGGTTTGTCTTACCATGTGACTAAACCTTGTGTGGGTCAAAACCTCCTTGTTAAAAAGAAGATAATGTTTTATCATTAATTATTAATTCCCCAATACTCCTTTTATATGGTCATAACTCAGGATTTTTCTTCTCCAATGGTCATGGATGGTTCATGCATCAAATTGGTGTTGATTCTATGTCTTCCCATAGAGATTTGAATTATATTACTCACAGTAAGTCATCATTCTTGATCATTCTTGATGATTTCTTTATATATACTTCACTGATTCTCATGTTTTCATAGATATACACACTTTGTGGCTATATCTAAAGTTATAGTTCCAATATAAGAATAATTATGGGTTTTTTATGATAGGGGAATATATCTATAGTGATTTCTTGTAGGTTTTAACCCATTTTTGTAACGTTCTTCACCTGTTTATCACTTTATCACAAATTCACGTGGTTAGATGATGCACTCTCGACTCCTCTAACTAGAATTGATTATCTTGATTTTAAATTAATTGAATTTCCTGATATTAATTAATAATGTGTAGTGAAAATCAAGGTATAAATATTCATTAGTGATGATTTATGTTTTTTGAGAAAATTATGAAATTGTGGGAAATTGTTGTTTAATGTGATTTAATTTGGTGATTTTAAATTGTGATTTTAAAATATGGCCTGGATGGATTTTTGAAATCTTTTTTTGAAAACAAAATCCATATAATAATGTTTTTTTGGAATTATTTTGGTGTGTTGGTTTTGGAAATGGTATTGGACATACATGGGTCTGTATTTAAACTGCATTTACGTGGCTTGGTAGAAATATGACATTGTGCTCAGTGCCAAAATTTTAATAGAACAAGGAACATAATTATCCCATGATGACCTAGTAGATCGATGATAGACCACTCCTGAGTATGAATATATCATAATTAAGCTTGTGTTGTTCAATATGTTGAATAGAAGTGTTATTCCCAAGGGAACATGAAAAATGAATTGAATTTATTGGTTGATAGTTTTCATGAAACATATCTTTTTTTGGAAAATGGGTTGACATTGGTATTAGTTTATATATATATATTAAATATTTTTAATTTTTTTATATAAATTGTTTAATATATTTTTTTTAACTCTTCTATCATTGTTGTTATAGTAGGGATGTAAATGGTTAAAACCAACTGTGTTTTAGTAACCACGATTTCTTTTAGAGTTTGGGGATTTTGCATGTGTCTTCATCTAGGATATGGGAAAAGGTAATGTATCAAATGACTAGAACCACTATGTGATAATTGGGATATATGATGATGATGGATCATGGATCTTGGGGAGCACAGAGTCCTGGGGTCGTCTTGAAGTATTATTAGATCATCTTTATCTATTTAAATTTATGTTATTTTCTTCCTCTGTGGCACATGATATTAGTATGATATTGATATATTATATTTTTTGTTATCTTTCATGGTCATCACACATTATGTAGTGTTCTTTTAGGTTATGTATTGTTTGTAATTTTTTCTATTCATATAGGATAAACTGTCTCACAAATGATTTGATACTCTATAACATTTATTTCCATCCTTCAATATCTTGCGAATGAATCTTAAAATCTAGTACCATTACTCCCACCTTCTTATGCCAATGAGGGGGAAAAATGTTAAACATTTTCAATTGTACATTAAAATTATAATTTTATATTTTGAAATAGAATATATAAATGTTTCAATGATTTGATTTAAAGTAAGTTTTCAATTAAAAGGTAGTAAAAATATAATTTATAAAGATAAAGGATTTTTATGTGTAATATAAGGTATGTTGTTATCTTATGAAAATAAAATAAAATGGACGAATATAAAAATTATTATTTTTAATATAAATTACATTGTGAGCATAAAAAATTTTCTTTATAAAAAAATATTCATTTTATTCATATGATTCTATACTAATTTATAAATAATTATCAAAAAATGTGTTCAACCATATATTTTCGTAATATAGGTAACAATATTAATAAATAACAACATAAATTCTAGGTTATATCTTACTATATAAAACAATATTATTTGAAAAATATAGTGTTGTTTGGTAAAACTCATCCTTGAATGTAACGAAAGCCCACTCATTGATGAGTGTAGTGTATTATAATCATGATATTATGTATAATGAAATATCTAAACAAAAAAATCATTATTAAAAAAATAAAAATATTTTAATGCCTTGAGGTGTTAAATTATTCCAAACATTAATTAAAATGTGTCCTAGAAATTATAACATGATCTCCATAGTCAAGGGCATGATATTTGAAAATATAAAATTATTAAAAACCCCATATTTTCAATAGGGTTAAAAACACATATTATTAATTAGAGATAATATGTAATCATAAGGTCACCTCAAAACTAGGATTTCAAAAAAGATAAGAATAGTGAAATCATAGAGATGAAAGATAAATATAACTATCATGTTCAGATTGAGGGGGATGAAAAATATGTTTATGAGGAAGTTATTGTACAATCATCCATAATCTAGAGGTTTGAATAATGGCCATTGATTTCATTAAAAATAATGATCATGGAAATTTTTTAGAAGACCCTTTCCATAGAGTTTGGAAATTATTTCTCTCTAAAAGGGTATAAGTAATTTTATGTTTCAATGAAGACAATTTTACACTATTATTACTCCCTAAACTATTTATACATCATCTCTTAGTATAAGTTTCATCATATGGTGATGTAATTTAATAACCTCTAAAACAACATCCAATGTTTAACAGAAAATATTCCATAAATGGCCAACCATTATAAAGTACCATGATAAAACGAATTATAATCATTTACATGGAATTTAGTAGTATCAAAATTACTTTATCCATATCTATCATCAGTTTAGAAAACATATTTTTCTCATCATTATAATAATAATAATTATTAACGTTTCCTTAACAATATGTTTTACAAAATGGCGCTGAATCAATTTATTTGATATCAGTTCCAATTAACACAATAATTTAAATCTTAAATGTAAATATATTATAGTAAAACTCTCATATATCCCATAATTATTATAATAATGACATTATGGATAAAATAAAAAAATTATATAATAATTGAATCAAAATAAACAAACAGTAATCGTGCATCATCATATGTGGTAGTATCATAATCACATGAATGACACATTTCACTCTTCTATGGTATATTCCATTAATTCAAGTGACATTTATTATCATTGTTTGACATATCCATACAATGAAAGTATATCATTTTGTAATTTTCATTATTTTCCTTGAAATAAAAAATGTGGTGTCATTTTCTCAAATCATATTACAAAATATCATTCCCTTCAAAAAACTATATAGGTGTATCTTTCCACAATAATCACATGTATAAAAAAAATTCATTGACATATTATCGTTATACATATTTTAATCTGTTGTCCTGTCCATTTATTTGTTTACATTTAATCCATTGGAAATAGAGAATTCTTTACTGATGTCATTATCAAATGATATTATGTCTCCATATGATGATATTGATTAACATATTTTTTCCAATAAAAATATTATCCTATAGTAATTAATGACATGATCCTTCATTATCATTGGATTATATACATTGTTGAGTTCACATACCTTTTACTATGATCTATTTCTAAATGATTACATCTAATAAATTTGTTCATGTCTCTATAAAACATTATGTATAATCCCAAAACTTGTAAAATTCACAAAATAAATTGAATCTTATTTAGTAGGTAATATAATTATTATATATTTGGTATCAAGGGGTATTTATTTACAATTAAATTATTCTCAATGTTTTATAATGAAAATGGGAATTATTTTATGCATACCCCGCTTGGATTTTTAACATTCTACAAAATATGGACCATTTTATTGTACCATAATATTTTAAGTCCATCCCTACACACATTATTAATGCTCTCTCACCTAGTATATATGTTCCAGATCCATATCCAATGTAGTATATATATGTGGATATATTTCTAGGAAGACCCTCATAATATTTATCTTTCCAATATTATTGGATTATCTTCTATAATTATCATTAATATCTATCCTAGGCTTATTTTACCTAATTTATGTTATCTAAATCTAGTTTCCATGTTTACTGATATCATTTCTTTAATAAAAAATGTAATTCACCGACCATAGAAGCCAAAAAATAGTTCATTATTTTACTATATTGTTATTAATACAGGGAATAAAATCACAAATGATCACATAGATTAGTAGTCTTGGTAAAATAGATACATAAATGAGTCTTTCATTTCAAGTAAATTCAAAAATTACAGAACAATATTTTTTCTATACTAACTTTTATTCCAAATAGAATATCATTTCATATCATTATTAAAACACTTTCTACAATACTAGGGAATGGAAAAATAATAATGGTAGGCTCTAATTCAAGGCAATGGAACACTAGAGTGGATGCAATAATGAATCAATGATAACAAATTTATATTAAAATATTAATAACAAAAAAAAATTCCAATGAAATAAATTATAATAAAATAATAAACATAAAATGGTATATAACTAAAACAATTCAAATTAAATAAATATGAGGAGAATGAAATAAATTTATAGATAATGTCAAAGAAATAATCAATTAGAAAATAATAATAATAATTGAATTCTAAATATAAAATATTTTTAATTATTGACCATCATGTTTTGTAGGTATATGTTACCTTTATCATAAACACCATTCACAAGATATATTAGCATATCAAGTAACAACCAATCCAATATTTCCCAGTTTTTCATCTCAAGAGACAAATAATGCATCGAAGGGATTAAATTAATTGGCCTCTTTACCATGTCTTACTTCTCCAAAGCTTTCCTCATATATCAAAATATATATTAAAAAATAAAATCATTATTCCATATATATCATTGATTCAATTTAATACCATGAAAATAAAGATATTTATGGAATTATAAATCAAGTGGTATAATACACACTCAACACTCATTAAATATGTGGGGGATATAGCATGTATCTAATAGATGTAAATATGAGACGAGAAAATCAATACCAATTTGTAATAATTTGTTATAGAGGGAATTAGTTTATAATATTAAATATATTTTTTGATATGAAAATAGAAAATTATAATGGAAGATTTAAAAAAATAGGGAGATGTTATGGTGGGAAATTATATTCATGTCTTATATGTTAAAAAAAATCATTTCATTTTTATACTATTTCTTATTGTTTTAAACAACATATGTATTATATTTATTGATAACTTCAAAATGGAGAAAGGTAAAAATGACTTAAATCTATAATTTGTGAACTTAAAAAATAATCAAAACACTATTTTGAAACCCAACATGTATGGGAAATATTCTTTAATGTAGACTTAAATAAAAACAATCCTGAATAATGATTAGATTGTTAAAATATCACATTAAACATTATAATTCGTAGAATAGTATGACCAATGAAAGGACCTTATATCATGTACTATGACCTTATAATATTTTTCATTTTTTATTGATAATATTTGATTCATCTTAGAATCCATTTGTTAATTGAAATATTTTCTCATGACAATTTTTTTTTAAAAATTATTTATTCTCTTGAAAATTATATAAATAAATAAATAACATATCTTGAAAAATATTATTGTAATAAACATAATTTATAATCATTAGATAAATTTTTATAATCATTCATGAATGCTTATAAGTGAAAATGAATCAAAATTCATCTTGGAGATGATTGGACATATGTATTGATGATCAAATGTTTCATTCATTTAATAGTGAATTTTTAAGGAAAGGTATGATATATTAATTTTTTAAGAATTATTATTTTTTCTTAATTACCATATATATCCATTATTTACAACATTATTCTTATATAGGTGCTGTAGTGATAAAAACAGATAACACCGTGATGTGGAGATAGAAATTCATACGTACCAATGAAAATTGTATTTATTTTTTATTAAATGGATTAATAATAGAACATGGTTGAACCGTGATATTAATTAAATCTAATAATATATTTAATACTGTATTTATTTCATTATCATGTAAAAAATGAAAAAACAAATGGAAGAATAAACAAACATGAATGTGTTGATAAAGACGATTACCTATTCTTTAGAGGATATCCATTAATGTATTCTTTATATTTATAGGGTGTGAATTTTTGATGAAAAATATACGGAAGAACATAACTGAGGATTTTTATATGATAAAATGGTAGGGTTTAGTTTATCATGATTATTCAAACAGATGCGATGAAGGGACGAAGAAGGTGTTCTTATATAATTGAAGCAAGGGGGTATTTTGGAAACTCTAAAAATGTTGAATTAATGTAAGAAAATTCTAAATTAAAAATATAGAAATAGTTATTTATTTATAATATATGATGATTATGGGTCAAAATTATCTAAAAAAATACATTTTAGACTAGTTTATGCTAAATTCATACCCTTATCATTGGGCATTAACCCTTAGTCAAACATTCTATATCTTATTGTTACATTATGTCATTTATGCTTTGGGGGTTAATTTAATTTTTATAAAATTTCAAGAGGCCATTAAATTATTAATTTATTAAAATTTATTACTTATCCCAATTCGGTTTTATGATGTTGTAATTTTTTAAAATTTTATATCATTTAATAAAATATTAATTTTTTATAATAACATTAATTTCAATTTTGAAACTATTCAATACGTCACTTTTTTCAAATATCATAAATATTAGAAAAAATGAAAAAAATATTTATAAAAAAACTGTAATATTTAAAATTCATAAAAAAAATTATGAAATTATTCATTTTGATTATATTTATTTTTGTATTTTTAATATAATTTAAATGATATTTCTTTTAATTAAACAGTAACTACATCATCATTAAAATGGAAAATAATTTAATAATTACTCCTATAAAATTTTAAAATAAATTTTCCTGATGAATAAAATAAATTTTTCTTTCAAATTAATTTATATATATGAATTAAAACCTTATATATCCCCATATTAAAAAGAGTTTTTTGGTAGAAAATACTGTGAGAAAATTGACATTTCATTAAATATACTATTTAAAATTTAATAATACCATCCATGTGGATTTAAATCATTATAATTTCCATATATGTATAATTTTGGTCTAAAATCACTCATCCAATGATATTTTGATAGGTTATGAGTAATTTTATAGTCTGTATAAAATTTTTTTACCCATAAATAAATGATTTGTTTAGAGGTGGTAATTAAAATATTACTCAATGTAAAATTCATATTCTAAAAAAAATTATTTAAATAATTTTTAACCACCTATACAAAATACGGTATTAATTTTTTATAATTTTGAATGTAGAAGATTATGTAATTAATTTAAAATTAATTTTCTCGGCAGAATGATAAAAATTTTTATTAATGTGAAAACACACAAAAAGGGGTAATCATTTTAAATTAACATTCAATGTAAAAATTATTCCAAGGAATTAATTTTTTTTAATTGATATAAACATAATATAACTATAATTTCAAAACAATTTTTAATATAAATTTCCACTAAAAATTATTTAGATGAAAAATATATTTCCAAATATATTGAAATATTTTATTAGAACTCATTAAATGAGGAAACATATCGGAAAAATATAAATAAATCAAGTAATGAAATTTTTTATATTAAAAACGGAAATAATTATTCCATTATTCTAAATATATTAAATAAATGTTTAAAAAATAAGATTGAAAATATGTTTACAATTTAATGTTAGTAAAACTACTTTTAAAAAAATTAGGTTTTTATGTGTCATATTTTGATTGTTCTTTTCTTATGCCTATCAAATATATTGGATTCATTTAAATAATGTATAATTTAAAATATGTTAAATTAAAAATATTTATTAAATATAATTAATTTAAATTATTAGGATAGATTAATTTCTGAGCATAAAATTCGTTATTAATAAAAATATTTTTTATATAATCAGATTGTTCCTATATTAATTTTTTATAAATTGTTTATCACTAAATGAAAAAATAAATTTTCATAAGTATTATAATACTATTCATATCAACAAAATGAACAACCAAATTATATATTATTATATTATATAATAATATTTTAAAAATTTATATTAGATTGGTAAAATATTGTCTTTCATGAGACACAAGCACACACATTGTTGTGTTTAGCATATTCTTATCATGGTGTTTCATACAGATAAATATAGAAACAAAATTAAATTTATTCAAAAAATGAAAATATTCTAATGTCTTTGGTTGTTATAATAAACTATTTATTAAAGTATATTATTAGAAAACATTCATCCTAATTCGATTATAATAATGGATTGAATTTTTTTTATACTTATATAAATATCTAAAAGTCATATACAATTCTAATAAATAATTTATTAAATTAATAGAACAAATAAATGAATTTGAAATTTTTTAATTTATATTAATTTTATAAGTTATAGCATTCTATTAAATTTACTATTGAAAATGAAATATTATTATGTTTGAAAATATTATACATTAACTAAAACATTAACATTATGTGATTAAAACCAAATTACATAATGTGTCATAATTGAAAATAATGTTATTTTATCAAAAATATTATATTAATAAATTATTCATATATCATAGAAAATAATAAATATGATAACTATAATATTATATGGTCTTAAATGTCATAATGTGTGAATCTATGGGCTAGTTTTCACATTATATATAAAGAATACAACCCATTAATATTGAATATGTTTTTAAAAATGTAAAAATTTTAATTGTTTTACTAGTGTATAATCCAAATGACATTTTTTAAATAAGAGAGATAGAATTTCTGATATTCAATTCAATCATGAGATTATATCAATATAAAAATTACTATTCAAATACATTTTTATTTTTTGGAATTTTTCATGATAATTAATTTATTAAAATTTAATATTTTGAAAATTTCCAGAAGTCAACCTCCCAACAAATATTAAAGGGAACCTCATACATCATTTCCTACAAAGACCATGATCATTATAGATTGATAATACTATAGAAATTTCACTTCCCAAATTTCCCATACAAATTTCACTAGTTCTAATATTCCCAAATTTATAACTATAGATAACATTATAGGAGATCTAAAGGACTAATTTCCATGAAGATTATATCACCAAAAATAATTAGTTTCATTTCTACTATACAATAATTCCTATAAATCTATTTTATTTGTTATAAAATAATATCTTATATATCATAAATATTCTAAAATTTCCTTATTATTATAAAACCACAATTATAAACTGCCTTTAACATAAAATTAGATGTTAAATAATCACTCTTTCATATGTACGACTTACCATCTCTAAATAGGCATACATATCATTTTTCATTCTTGTATTTTATGGATGAGAATTATTATTGTTTTAATGTTTTTATGTGACATTTATGTAATTATTATTACTTTTAAAGATAATATCACATCTAAGATCTTATCATTCATTCCATTGAGGAATGATAACATCGCTTCTCTGTACATGTTGACATCCACTTAATAGAATAATTGTTATTATTTTTCATGTATAAATTTCATTTTTTATAATGGTTTTGATTTTGATAATTATATATAATATTTATGACATAATAATGATATATTTAAGGACAACAATAATTTACAATTCTTTTTTTTCCTACAATTGAAAATATAAAACATTATTAATGAGAACATACACATTACAGTTTCTAATAATAGTGTTATTAATATTTCTATCACAATATATTTTGGATGACTATATATATTGTCACACCCCGACCAACACATTATTTTAATTTAATTATTTTAAGTCTTTCTTTTGAGTTGCAGTTTGAACCGGTTCTATTTTAAAAGGATTTTGAGATCTTTTATGGGTGCTCGACCGTAATCGCGACTAAGCGCGCGAACGCGCCCGTGCATGCGACCGCGCACACGACCGCTCAAGTGACCATACACGGTGTCCAGGCGCAGTTAATAGTGACATTATTTTGGTTTGTTTTATTATAGTATTATTATTATTATTATTATTATTATCATTATTATCTTTTTTTAATGATTTAATCATGTTATTTGTTGAATGATTAAGATCATTATTTTAATTGGTATTCTATTAAATTATTTTTTTTTATTATAATTATGATTCATTAATATTATTATATATTATAAGGATTTCTTTTATTTATATATTTTTATTTTTATTCATTCTATTTACTCTTTTATTTTTTTTTCTTTTGCTTTGCGTTAGGGTTTCATCTCCCCCCCTATTTCGGCGCTCTCTTTTTTTTTCCTCCCTGGTTCCATCGCATCTCCCCCCCCCCTTGTTCGGCGCAGCAGCCCATCGGCACCCCTCCGCACCGCCGACCTCCCGTCTCGCCTCCTCCTCTCCCAACCGCGACCGCCGCCTCCCTCCCATCACCGGACCACCCTCGCGCCGCCCTCCATTCGCCGGACCACCCTCGCGCCACCCTCCATTCGCCGGACCACCCTCGCGCCGCCCTCCATTCGCCAGACCACCCTCGTGCCGCCGTCCCGCCTCACCACTGGCCGCCCTCCCAGCCTCCTACACAGCCTTCCCTTGCGCGGACGCTCCTCTCCGGAAGCCCCTTTGGGTAAACCCCTGTTTCGATTAGGAGATTTAGTTTTTTTCAGCGGGTTTGATGTTCATGTTAGGGGTTAATCTTGAGTTTTCTTGTTTAATATTCTGGATTAGGGTGTATTTCAGTTTCCTTGTGGTGCGTTTGACATGCAATTGAGGATTTGACATCAAATTTTTAGGGAAAACGACTCTGTGGTAAGTGTTTCTGTATTTTAATTTTAATTGATGACATAATTTGCTTATTTAATATATTTAGCATGGTTATTGATTGTTTTCTTATGCGAATTCGATTTTACTTGAGGTTTAGTATATTTCTGATGTGTTTATGAGTTTAGTGTGATGTTTATATGATACGAGTAGTGGTTGATATGAGAAACCATGTTGAACTATTTAAATAGTGTTTTATAAATTGTGCAATTAGTTTATCAATATGTGCAGGTGGTGCATAGTGTATTTTTTTTTATATGGAGTTGTGTGCGTTGGATTTCGAACAAGAATATTTTGGTGTAGTTTTGTGGTAAAACATTGAAGCACATCTTGAAAATGTTGTAGTAAGTGTTTCATTAATTTATTTAATTGTTTATGTGGTTCCAAAAATAGTTTTAAGACAATTTATTATACATTTGATTTTAAAGTGGTATCTTAATATGAGATACGATGTGTTTTATTTGAAAACCCATGTCAAGCTTATTATAACTATTTTATAAAATGTATTTTTGTTTCATCAAACTGTGTAAGGGATGCAGTTAGTGTTTTGGGTGTGGTTTCAATGTGCGCTTGGTTGTAGAAGCTGGCTTTGGGTGTGTTCTTGATAAAAAGTTTCATTTTGTTATTTATAATTGGTTCATAAAATGTTTTAATGATTTGTTAAGTGGTAAAGGGGGTGCAGATTGTGTTTTGGGGCTCTTTTGGTACATCGTATCTTGTTTTATCTGGGTGCGTTAATGTGATGTGTTTTTCTGAAATGTTTTATAGATTATTTCATTGTTTGATTTGTTTTATTAAATTACATGTGTAGTGTGTTGGACTTTGCTGCGATGGTTTTGGGCCGCGGGTGTCGAAGTACCCTACACGTACATGCATAGGGTAAGACATATATATATATATATATATATATATATATATATATGCCCTCATTGTACATATTCCCTCATGATGCGGGGAATATGTGCAATGCAGCTAGGGGTGTATATATATATGTGTACAAATGCAAGTGCGTGTGTGCGCCAAGTTTCGGTTCGAGTGGCCATCGGCAAATAGCGACATGTTTGAGGTAGGTCCTCTATGCCTATGCCTTTAATTTGAGATTCATCATTTCTTGCTTGTTTTAAAAATATGCTTTACATTTACGCTATATCCACATGCTATGAAATCAGGTTACGGTTGCTAGAAATAATTTCGCCTTTGATTTGGAAATTTAAATGTATTTTTAATGCTATCGGTCTTAGGTGACCTTTTATTGAAAAATTGATTTCTTAAGTGGTTCTGAATTAGTAATGTGTATTTCCAAAGGTGTTTGGCCTTTTCGCTGATTGATTTTTTTAAAGTGTACCCTTTAAGTATTTAAGCATGTTTGGCATCTTAAGAATGTTTTATGAAAGGCCCGGTTGGCACTTTAAGATTTGGTTTGCGAAAATAGAAAAACCCCTTTTTAGTCATTCCCCCTAAATTTGAAAATAAAATGTGATGCAAGTGTTAATGAGTGGTTTGTGATATGTGCCTAGTGTAAAGGCTTGTGTGTATTTATGTGATGTAAAGAGGGGGAATGCACTTAAGTAGGGAGTGCGGTGGTGAAAGGTTGAATGAATTTTAGATAAAGAAAGTGCAATGTACTTGTTTGATTGTTTAATGAAGAAAACTCACCACCATTTGAAATAGAGCACCATGGAAAAACCCGGGTATCTAGGTGGGTGACCAGGACTAGTACGCTAGATGACACGGCAGGGGTTCGTCCCGGTTTGTCTAGCAGGATTGACGCGACAACACTAACTAAACATATGCACTTCTGAGGGTCGTGGCCTTCTAAGCCACGTTTTCTGAGGGTCGTGGCCTTCTAAGCCACGTTTTCTGAGGGTCGTGGCCTTCTAAGCCACGTTTCACCAAGGTACGAGGTCTCTAGGTTCCCACATACTCTAGCTACCTATAGGGATTACCCATAGTGCTCTTTTGTGACATGTTGCTTGTGATGTAACTTTCTTTTCAGCTGTTTCATACTTGATGTCTTGTTTGTGAAAACCATATTTTAACCCAAACTGGTTTCTTTTCATTTTGAAACGTAATGCATGCTTGAAACCTATTTTGAAAATGTAGTGGGAGTAAAAGGCTTTTCCTGAAAATGCAAACTTGTTACTTGAATTTGAAAAGAAGGAAAATACTATTTTAGTATATCTTATTTTCCAAACTGGCATTGGTTGGATTTCTTATTAAAGCCAGAGGCATAGGATGTGGTTGATTTTGGCTTCCTACTGAGCATCTCGGTGCTCACGCCTACATAAATTTTCAGTTTCGGGTTTTAGTCTTGGATCACTTTTGGGAGCGAGCGGGGTTGTCGTACCGTGGTGATCCACAGGGTCACCTGAGGTATGTCACGTTCTTGGCTTATTTCTTTTTCCGCTGCCACGTTGTTCAATTTATTTTCTTTTATTTATATGCTTGTTCAGTTTATGTTTGTTTATCTTGTTATGGGCTAAACCGTTCCCAACTGGTTTGTTTTGATGCCCGGCACTAGTTGCCATCCCGGGGGGATCGGGAACGCCCCTCGGGACTTGCCGCAGATCAGCTCGGGTGACCGGTTTAGGGTCGACCCGGGTTGGTTCGTGACAAAATGGTATCAGAGGTGCCCTTGTTATTTGGGGTGTCATGTAGCTTGGTGATTAGGTGTGTCGGGACTCGAGAGGTAGGTGTGGGAAGGACGTCATGAACCCTTTCTCGTCCCGAGACTCGAGTTTCCAGGGGTAGTCCAAGATTTGAATTTTCTTCTTTGGATTGGTATGTGTGGATGAGGGATGACCAAGGAAGTGAGCCAGTGTTACGCGACAGACTTGCATGGAGTAGCGACCCATGTACAGCCCGAGTGCACAGTTCAAGATACTTCCTGTGGTGGATGCCCGCTCGGAGCATGGTCTGCTAAGCCATGTTACCGGGTTGGTATAACCACTAGTCCCTTATTTTTGGATGTTTTAATGTGAGTTATGTTTGACCTTAATTTTGGTTGGTGTGAGTACATCTTAAAAATGAAAATGGATTTTTGTGAAGGTGGTTTGAATTGGGAGTGTGGTGTTAGAGTGGAAAAGTGGTTTTGAAATGGAAATTGTTTTCTTTTAACAAATGTGTGGTTTCAAAAGGGAAAATGAGAGGTGTTTTGGAAGTTGTTTTGGAATCTCAGTAACACTTTTTGGAATGTGAATTGGAAATGTTTTTGGAAACTAGAAATGTATTGCCTTGATGATAAGTTACTTTTTTTTTCAAATTGGTTTGGAATTTGTGATGTGTGCTTAATGGTATGTTTTGGAAATGATAATTATCTTTAATCTACCCTTGGTATTCCTATGAGTGATCACACATTGAGGTGCGCATGTGGAAAGTGGGGAAATTGGTGACGTGAGTGGATGGGTGCTTGAGCTAGCACAAGGATACGTATGTGTGAGACTTCATGGGATACCCATGGTGGATATTTAAGTTGTTTTGTTTGCTGAAAGATGGTTTTCAAAAAGGGTTTTTCAAACGTTTAGAAAAGTGAGTGAGAAATTGTTTAGCGTTCTCTTTTCGTGTTGGGTATTCTTTTTCGTGAGTTCTTGGTTTTGACGTATTGAATTGTGGTTGGAATAGTGATTTGAGTTAGAGCTTTCGTTTGTGATTGTGGTGTGGGATTTTGGTTTATAATAACTTTTGATTCGGATTCGTGCCTCTTGTTTTGAATATGCTGCCCAGAAAAGTACAGAAATTTCTAGTGAGTCCCTTCTAGTTGTTGGTTCTCCCTAGACTCTTAGCAGAGTGGTGGAATTGAATTCTTTTCGGTTGATGTCGATCTTTTATAGTGATCGTGATCTATTGAAGGTAACAAACCGGCATGGTGAAGTCATTGGTGTTTTCAGGTTAATGGGAACTCCTAAAGCTAAGAGAGTCTGTGTTGGTTCAGGTCCATTTGAAGGTGCAACTTGGGATTGGTGGAGGAGATTACCCTAGTGTCATTGCATGATGGTATGACTTGGAAGGTGTTTAGGACCACTCTCATTAGTTGGTTTATATTTGTGGAAGCGAAGGTGATGGAAGCGACAAGGCTCGTGAGTGTCCAGCAATGCCAACGAATAGTGAATGCCTACGTTGGGCATCTCAAGAAGTTGGTTCCCTTTTCTCCAAAGATAATGTCTCAGAATCAGTTAATGTTTCTCTTGTGTGGGGTCTTCGTCTATTGTTCAAGGACCGGTCCCCTTTGGTGTTTGGGATGGTTCCCCATTCCGTGAGAGCGAACCGGAGGAACCCATCTCATATAAGTTTTCTTATCAATTCCATCTTCTATTAGTCGGGCCACTCTCTCGTTCGCTTCTTGTGTGGCCGGTTTGGGTACTTTAAGTCGCCTCATCGTCATCCATTGAAGACTTGCTGTCGGTGTGGTTGTTTGGTGAACTTAGAGAGGTTCTTCTAGCGGCTTTGTCAGGAGGAGTCTCGATAGGAGAATGTCAGCTCCTGACTGCGGGGCAGCAAATGCTTCAAGACATCAGAGCTCCAGCCACATGTCTCGGAGTGAAGCCTTTCACGTAGTCAGGAATCGTTGGGTGGGGGTCACATGGGTCTAATTTTTGTCTCTAGTGCTAAAATAGGGACGGTTTAAATTTCTCGGTTCAAGCTTCCTCGTCTTTGAAGGTTCTATTTTTCTGTAAGAGGCGTAAAGGTCTCTTTTTCTCGTTGTGGTCTTTGTTCTTTGAATACCCCACTGTGGTTGTAAAAAGGCATGGTGATCTTGTTTTCTTGTAATTCCTGAAGCTGCGCCTCCTCAAGTGTGACCCATTTTGTTTTAATGCATGCTTGTTTTGGAGATGCTCATCTCTTGTAGAAATGATGAGTCATGGTTAGGTTCGTTATTTGGTAGATTTCTTAATTGGGTTTCTCTTGTCACAGTGGTCTCTGGTTTGGGTCGAAAGATCTCATGTCGGTTTATACTGGTTGGTTAAAGCTGGTTAGTTCTTAAATGGTGGGGAGACCCACCATGAATCTTGAAGTTCCTTTTTTTTTCGAGGTTTGGTCTGTGTGGTGGTTCCCTCTTGGATCAAGTTAGCAGTTCCAGAGTTAGTTCTCGATGTCGGTTGTGCTAGTCAGGTTCTTGTGGTGGGGAGAACCCTCCTCGTTTCCTGTTGGTTCTTATATTTTCAGTTTCCCTCAGAGTTGGTCGGGTGTGACTGATGGAGTGAAAATTTACGCCGAATTGTGATTTTGTTGGCCCCGTTCAGTTTCGAACTCAAGTTTGTTTCCTTGTTTGGTTGGGTTACTTTCTGGGGGAAGAAAGTTTTTATGGTGGGGAGAATTGTCACACCCCGACCAACACATTATTTTAATTTAATTATTTTAAGTCTTTCTTTTGAGTTGCAGTTTGAACCGGTTCTATTTTAAAAGGATTTTGAGATCTTTTATGGGTGCTCGACCGTAATCGCGACTAAGCGCGCGAACGCGCCCATGCATGCGACCGCGCACACGACCGCTCAAGTGACCATACACGGTGTCCAGGTGCAGTTAATAGTGACATTATTTTGGTTTGTTTTATTATATTATTATTATTATTATTATTATTATTATTATTATCATTATTATCTTTTTTTAATGATTTAATCATGTTATTTGTTGAATGATTAAGATCATTATTTTAATTGGTATTCTATTAAATTATTATTTTTTTATTATAATTATGATTCATTAATATTATTATATATTATTAGGATTTCTTTTATTTATATATTTTTATTTTTATTTATTCTATTTACTCTTTTATTTTTTTTTCTTTTGATTTGCGTTAGGGTTTCATCTCCCCCCCCCTATTTCGGCACTCTCTTTTTTTTCCTCCCTGGTTCCATCGCATCTCCCCCCCCCCCTTGTTCGGCGCAGCAGCCCATCGGCACCCCTCCGCACCGCCGACCTCCCGTCTCGCCTCCTCCTCTCCCAACCGCGACCGCCGCCTCCCTCCCATCACCGGACCACCCTCGCGCCGCCCTCCATTCGCCGGACCACCCTCGCACCGCCCTCCATTCGCCGGACCACCCTCGCGCCGCCCTCCATTCGCCGGACCACCCTCGTGCCGCCGTCCCGCCTCACCACTGGCCGCCCTCCCAGCCTCCTACACAGCCTTCCCTTGCGCGGACGCTCCTCTCCGGAAGCCCCTTTGGGTAAACCCCTGTTTCGATTAGGAGATTTAGTTTTTTTCAGCGGGTTTGATGTTCATGTTAGGGGTTAATCTTGAGTTTTCTTGTTTAATATTCTGGATTAGGGTGTATTTCAGTTTCCTTGTGGTGCGTTTGACATGAAATTGAGGATTTGACATCAAATTTTTAGGGAAAACGACTCCGTGGTAAGTGTTTCTGTATTTTAATTTTAATTGATGACATAATTTGCTTATTTAATATATTTAGCATGGTTATTGATTGTTTTCTTATGCGAATTCGATTTTACTTGAGGTTTAGTATATTTCTGATGTGTTTATGAGTTTAGTGTGATGTTTATATGATACGAGTAGTGGTTGATATGAGAAACCATGTTGAACTATTTAAATAGTGTTTTATAAATTGTGCAATTAGTTTATCAATATGTGCAGGTGGTGCATAGTGTATTTTTTTTATATGGAGTTGTGTGCGTTGGATTTCGAACAAGAATATTTTGGTGTAGTTTTGTGGTAAAACATTGAAGCACATCTTGAAAATGTTGTAGTAAGTGTTTCTTTAATTTATTTAATTGTTTATGTGGTTCCAAAAATAGTTTTAAGACAATTTATTATACATTTGATTTTAAAGTGGTATCTTAATATGAGATACGATGTGTTTTATTTGAAAACCCATGTCAAGCTTATTATAACTATTTTATAAAATGTATTTTTGTTTCATCAAACTGTGTAAGGGATGCAGTTAGTGTTTTGGGTGTGGTTTCAATGTGCGCTTGGTTGTAGAAGCTGGCTTTGGGTGCGTTCTTGATAAAAAGTTTCATTTTGTTATTTATAATTGGTTCATAAAATATTTTAATGATTTGTTAAGTGGTAAAGGGGGTGAAGATTGTGTTTTGGGGCTCTTTTGGTACATCGTATCTTGTTTTATCTGGGTGCGTTAATGTGATGTGTTTTTCTGAAATGTTTTATAGATTATTTCATTGTTTGATTTGTTTTACTAAATTACATGTGTAGTGTGTTGGACTTTGCTGCGATGGTTTTGGGTCGCGGGTGTCGAAGTACCCTACACGTACATGCATAGGGTAAGACATATATATATATATATATATATATATATATATATATGCCCTCATTGTACATATTCCCTCATGACGTGGGGAATATGTGCAATGCAGCTAGGGGTGTATATATATATGTGTATAAATGCATGCGCGTGTGTGCGCCAAGTGTCGGTTCAAGTGGCCATCGGCAAATAGCGACATGTTTGAGGTAGGTCCTCTATGCCTATGCCTTTAATTTCAGATTCATCATTGCTTGCTTGTTTTAAAAATATGCTTTACATTTACGCTATATCCACATGCTATGAAATCAGGTTACGGTTGCTAGAAATAATTTCGCCTTTGATTTGGAAATTTAAATGTATTTTTAATGCTATCGGTCTTAGGTGACCTTTTATTGAAAAATTGATTTCTTAAGTGGTTCTGAATTAGTAATGTGTATTTCCAAAGGTGTTTGACCTTTTCGCTGATTGATTTTTTTAAAGTGTACCCTTTAAGTATTTAAGCATGTTTGGCATCTTAAGAATGTTTTATGAAAGGCCCGGTTGGAACTTTAAGATTTGGTTTGCGAAAATAGAAAAACCCCTTTTTAGTCATTCCCCCTAAATTTGAAAATAAAATGTGATGCAAGTGTTAATGAGTGGTTTGTGATATGTGCCTAGTGTAAAGGCTTGTGTGTATTTATGTGATGTAAAGAGGGGGAATGCACTTAAGTAGGGAGTGCGGTGGTGAAAGGTTGAATGAATTTTAGATAAAGAAAGTGTAATGTACTTGTTTGATTGTTTAATGAAGAAAACTCACCACCATTTGAAATAGAGCACCATGGGAAAACCCGGGTATCTAGGTGGGTGACCAGGACTAGTACGCTAGATGACACGGCAGGGGTTCGTCCCGGTTTGTCTAGCAGGATTGACGCGACAACACTAACTAAACATATGCACTTCTGAGGTTCGTGGCCTTCTATGCCACGTTTTCTGAGGGTCGTGGCCTTCTAAGCCACGTTTCACCGAGGTACGAGGTCTCTAGGTTCCCACATACTCTAGCTACCTATAGGGATTACCCATAGTGCTCTTTTGTGACATGTTGCTTGTGATGTAACTTTCTTTTCAGCTGTTTCATACTTGATGTCTTGTTTGTGAAAACCATATTTTAACCCAAACTGGTTTCTTTTCATTTTGAAACGTAATGCATGCTTGAAACCTATTTTGAAAATGTAGTGGGAGTAAAAGGCTTTTCCTGAAAATGCAAACTTGTTACTTGAATTTGAAAAGAAGGAAAATACTATTTTAGTATATCTTATTTTCCAAACTGGCATTGGTTGGATTTCTTATTAAAGGCAGAGGCATAGGATGTGGTTGATTTTGGCTTCCTACTGAGCATCTCGGTGCTCACGCCTACATAAATTTTCAGTTGCAGGTTTTAGTCTTGGATCACTTTTGGGAGCAAGCGGGGTTGTCGTACCGTGGTGATCCACAGGGTCACCTGAGGTATGTCACGTTCTTGGCTTATTTCTTTTTCCGCTGCCACGTTGTTCAATTTATTTTCTTTTATTTATATGCTTGTTCAGTTTATGTTTGTTTATCTTGTTATGGGCTAAACCGTTCCCAACTGGTTTGTTTTGATGCCCGGCACTAGTTGCCATCCCGGGGGGATCGTGAACGCCCCTCGGGACTTGCCGCGGATCAGCTCGGGTGACCGGTTTAGGGTCGACCCGGGTTGGTTCGTGACATATATGCATATATTGAAAAAATATTATATTTATATCATGATAAATAATTTTCATGTTATATAAACAAGATAAAATTTCAAGGAACAAAACAATTTAACTAAAACAACATGATATATGAACTCATTTACTCTAAAAATGATGATTTTTATACGTAATTATTCATAAAATGTGTTTTCCAAATGTTATAAATGAAAAATATATTATATTATAGGTATAAAAATTACTATGGTGTAGAATTATAATACGTTTATGAGGACTATACAAGATCTTATATGGATTTACAATCATGGTGGACTCAAATATAATGTGTTTGTTTTAAAATATCATTGTTTATTGGGATCCATTAGTAATAAATTATGATGACGAAATTGTATAATAAGTATCTCCAGAAAATTATTAATAATTTTACACAAATATGTATTTAATTAAAATGCATTTTTTTTCTTTCAGATTCATCTCCTTATGTATTCTAGAGAAAAGAATATTTTATTAACGATAATCAACATAATTTCCCTATTTTGATGAAAAATAATTTTGTTCAATATATATTATTTCTAAAAATATTTTATATAAGGATTTAAATATATTTATATTACATTTTAATATAATTTTGACCCACAGTTCATTAATATATTTTATTTTGAAAAGAATATTTTCAATAAATTCCAAATGAGGTACTTTGTGACATTTGAGAATGATGAATAAATGAAATACATTACTTTTATCTTATCAGGGATGAATATATTTTCCTTCCATCAGGAAAAAGTTTTATTTTAACCATACCATAAATTTTTACGTGGTTATTTTTTTGATAACATCTCCCAATATATTAACACCGCTTTTATATAAAATTTTTCCAAATTGGAAAGGTTATTTCTTAAAAGAATATGTTAATATTAAATTAGTTGTATTTTACTTCAACAGTGTCAAAAACATTTGATTTTATTTATTCTCTACAGGGGATATTTTCCAATTATACAATACATATTATTTGCCTCTATGGTTTATGTATATATTGAAAAAAATTTATAAAACATGCTTGTTTTCCTTTTTTTGTAATGATGAAATGATTAATTTTTTATGAATCCCATTTATTTTCAATGGTTTAAATATGATGAAATGTAAATTAAACCCATATATTTTAATTTTTTCTTTATGATTAATTGATTTTAATAATTTCAAAGATATATATTTACATATATCAGATATTCATTATCTGATGGATGTGACCTCTCTGTACCTACTTGGCATTGGATAATGATTGACATCCCATGAGCTAAATAAAACAAAAATGGGGTGTTAACCTAGTTCACTTCCATACATTTTCAACAATTATAATCTTGGTCATGAACCATGACTACCATGTTGTTTTTTGTAATTTATCCCATTATAATATAACAATCATGGAAAGTTTCCTTCACTACTAAATAAATAAATTCCCATGCGCACATGTATGTCAATATTCCATGAATTTTCCCAAAATAAATCTCTCATTCATTTTAATAGATTACATTATGACACATTTCTTAAAAACAAACATGATTTATTCCATGAATCAAGAATATGGGCTATAATATTTAGGGTATTGTTTCTAAATGTTAATCTCTTGTTCACATTATATTTTTCTATTATTATGATCTTATGATCATTTATATATCAATTTTTTACCCTTACTGGGCTTTATATGTCATCATTTTATAGGTTTCCTTTACAATGTTATGAATAAATGAATTATTTCTCATATTTCTAAGAAGGGTTATATTTATAGTGATATAAGTGGCCGATAATGATGAATTATTGTTAACCAATTGTTTAAATTTTAATTTATTGTAGGATTCAAGAAATATAATACATTGTCCTGGAATTTTATGTAATTTAAATTTTATTCAAATATTTATATGTAATATCTCTTTATGAGAAATCAGGATGTAATATGATTACTTGAAATATAATATCAATATTATAGTAAGAAATCATACTAAATTCATTATCTTAGTTCTTATAACATATCATGGCCTAGCCGTATCCAAATCATAACATTTTTAATATAATACCTTGAACACCAGTGAATTACAAATATAACATTCATGTATCATCTCATGAGAACCTGAGAACGACGCTTTCCCTTAGACTCCATCAAAGTCATTATTCGAATATATACATATAATTAACCACAGAATCTATCTGTATATTATTGTATTTATCACTTTACATTCAAGAATAAAATAGATCATTGTAAAACCTATCGTATGATTCTAAAAAATTATCATAATAATGACAGCCTTAATAAACCAACACCCCATACCCCCGTGAAGTAATCCATAACATTACCTCAAAAAAACATTTTCAAAGAAATTTTAGGCAATTCATAATGAATCCCTAGTTAACACCTCTAACATTGATGAGAACCCACAAATTACCTAATTCTATAATAAACATCACCCATAATTCATTCATACTTCCCAAGAATTTCCTAAATGAAATTCATTAATATTCAATGCATTATTAAGGTCACCAACCAGAAATGGTTAGTTATGCACTCCCACCCTATGGATTAGCTTAAACCACTCCCTAGGTGAATTTTCTTAGGAATCAATCGATCAATGGAGAAAAGTTATTTTTTTCTCGGTGCATTGATGATATTATCTCAACTCCCACAGGAAAAGCATAAAATATAGGGAATGGGAACCTTTAATCATGTTGATATATAATATTTCATTGATAGGAATTTAATCACCTCCATATTAAATGATATATTAAAAAAATTATTACATTCCTTTAACCATGTATAGATTCCATTTATTTAGACAATATTTATCCTAGACTAATTACGAGTCAATAATATCATGAAAACCAATTTAAATCCAAATCTAAATTCATCAATGGGTATCATATTAAAATTCCCATAATGCTTCGGGTCACCTTTTCCGCATATTCAACATTGTAATTTCCAATCCATAGAATGTACTTGACCATTCACCAATTTCTAATTCAATTATTCTCATTCAAGGCAATTCAAAACTACACATATCCTACACAACCTGTGTACTATCTCATAAAAAATGGTCCATGACTCAAATATTCCATACGTGATTAATCCATTGAAATGTTTCATGAGGGCTTTACTATATATCACAGAATACATTATATTCCATGATTTCCCTAACAATTTTTTTATTTGGGTACCTATCTGTGTAATGATCTATTGAATGACCACCACTATCACAATGTTGATTATAAAATTAATATTTATATAATAAAACCACTGGGGAATGGGTTCAGACACATAAATAGTTCTATAAAAAATATTATCTCCATATCCAACAATAATGATGATTTCTAGAAAACCCATGTGCATCATTGTGTCTACCTGGAAGAACTCGAACACCATCTGTGAATCATCTTCAAAATGATAAAAAAAACTAATCTCACCATAAATAAGGAAAGTATAATACTAGTAAAACATATATATATTGTTTATATAGACCATTTAATACAATGAATCAATATGGAATGAGTCAATATTAAAGGGTCTCCATTTATAAAACATGTCACTTCATTCAAAATTTAAAACAACAACACTAGATCTGTAAAACATACACAATGGTCTGTCACATGAGAACCTTATCCCATTTAATGAAATCTATTATAATTAATTTAACACTCCTATGAAGAGTATCTTAGGTGGAAAAATGATATGATGGTAAAAATATTATCGACATAAACGGTTGAAACAAATAAACATATGTGTAATGAAATTAAAATCCAAAAATAAAGAATAAAAATTAATTCAAAACTAAATAATAGGGAAGTCACAAAAAAAATATAAAATACACATACCAAAACATTTGGGAAATCAATATTCTACTAATATATCTATGATACCATGTTTATAGTAAGCACTTTTATGGAAAAGTCACTTAATAGTAGAGATTATTTGTACATGAAACCTTTGCGAATAAATATTTCTGAAATATATATAGTTTTATACATCATTTTTTCATATTTGACCACACTATGTATAATAATGTGTAATACCTTAATATTTCCACAAGTCAACATGAACATAATTTAATAAATTCATAGTCCCAATGACACAATTCATTCTATGTCTGTCACATCCCATATGAAATATCAACTGATATATTAATTTTCTAACATGACCATTAAAATGTATGTCCACAACTATTGTCCCCTGTATAGAAAATAGGAATACTAATATATCCATCAATGTTGTTTTCCATGACCTCGGGATGTCAAAACATCTAATTCTAACAATTATATGATTCTTATGCCATTATTTTTTTATGATTTTGAATTACAAGTTTTAATCCAAATAGTTTTTGTTCAACAAAATGATTCCAAAATTATTCTAATAACACCATATCAATATATAATACCAGAAATCATTTTCATGTAATTTCAAAATATTTTACATCTATGGGATTTAACACAATTAGATAACCCCTATATTAATCTAATTTATAGACATAAATAGTTGAATCCATCCAAAAAATCACACAATCTTATTCCACTTAACGTTTAGTACAACATAATAAAAGAAGTCAACCAAAACATGTGGCAATCAATAATGCCACTATCCAATTTAAATCTCAATGAAACACTAAAACTAGACCCTATATTTGGGTCCTCTATGATCATAAACACTAAATGTTTTTTCCAATTTTATTATATTTATTTACATTCATTTGAAATATTTGATATGTTCAGATGAAAAATATTACATGTAAAAGATATAGTGGAACTCAAATTGTTTACATCACATTATTAAACGTATTCAACATTACATTCTATAAAAGGTTCATATAATTTCCATTTATTATTGTATTCATAATCAATATGTTCAATTAACTATATTAGTAAATATAAATTTATATTCCATGATATTCAACAAATACTTGGTATTTTGTAACTAGCCTTTTAATTAAGCACATCCTCATATCAAATTAATTTTCATAGAAGAAAAATTACCATTGATAATTTTATTTGAATCATTCTAGTATAAAAATTTTATAAGAACAACATATGAGTCGAAATTTAAATCTTCATTAAACATCACATTTTACATGAATATAAACCAATTGGGTTATTCCAGTATTTATGAAAATGAATGTAAAGGAAACATACATGGGTTCTATAATTCTAATCTATGAACAGTAATGCAGAAATTCATTGAAAATTTATGGATTTATATATATATATATATATAGAATTTATAATTTTAATCTCATTTATGTGAGAAACATGAATTTTTTATTTATTAATAGTTTAACACACCATCGACAGGGTTATTTCATTCAAATATGATAATAAAAATCACTTACATGGGCTGAGTATGAATACAATAGATCATTTATATAGTAATTATTCCCATGATAGAGTGGTAATGGAATCTATAATATGTAATTGAAATGATATTTAACTAAAATTAAAATAAATGCAATTATATTTATTAGAAACTAACCAGTAACCCTAAATTTACCAGATTCAATTTTATAATAATTTCATTTCATTATTAAATTACATATAATTTATAATGAATTCCATTAATAAGGTATAAGAAATTATTCCATTTATATTGGCGTTGAAACATTATCAATACCACCTTACCACGAAACTATAAATAGGAATCATTTGCCTCATCAGAAATATAGTTAGACCTGGAATTATTCACAAAATCATGGAAAATAGTCCAACATTTTAATAATTCAACCAATAATTGAATACATATAGGTGTGTAAACTAATCTTATTGGAATTGTATAAAGATAAACATGTAATTTCATTGTGAATTACATGTGATAGAAAATATTTCATTAATACATTCCACCTCCTCCCATAATAGGAAAAGATGAAAATAACCCTAATATATGATTCAATAACTACTAAAAAACAAATATAACAAATTGTGAAAAAATATTAAACATTAAAAATGAATAATATGAAAACATAAACCATACATACCTACGTTATCTTTACCCATAATTGGGTTGGCCAAACCCAATCATGTTCTAATAACCTTGTTTTGAAAAATTCGAAGAATAATGTACAAAAAAAATTATTATATCAAATAAAATAATATCCTATGATATAAAATTTCCATTAAAAAAATAGTTAACTATAATAATAACTAATGTAGTTTTCAACAAGGCATCAAGTACCCAACCCAATATGACAAGGGGATCCTAATAAATTTTACGGTCTAAAGGTCGTAAAAATGGGACAATATACCCTCGAAATTATTATTAAATATAGATGAAATATAAATAAATTAATGGTAGTGTATGATAATAATAATAACTAATGTTGAAGAAAAATTTATGTATAAAACCATATTTGAACATAATATGTTATAAATAAAAATCACTCAAGGTAGTGATTATTAAAATGAAATAATTTATACATATAAATAAGCAAATTAAAATATCTAAATTCCACTATAATTTTTACCCCTTGCCTGACACACTTCTCCCATATTCCATCCTAGTGTTAATGATCTATCATCATAACTCGGTGATTTCCCCGACATGACTCGTATATAGGAAAATCCTCATAATTACAAATGGTAACCTGTAGATGGAATGCTAAGAAATCGGTAGTCTACTACAAAGAGTGTATAATAAAAATAATTTCTTTGAATAGAAATAAAAAAAATGTGAAATTATATAAAAATTAAGCATAAAATTGATAATCTGGAATGAACCAATACCAATGAATATGATTTTTCATGAGTAGTGTATAAATAAGGAGTAACTGTATACTAATATAAAATCATCATCTATAAAATATTCTTTATGTATCTTTTATCATGACTACATAGGACAGAACCCAAGTCCATTGACTAAGGAATCGTCCTTGAGTCAAAGGAACACTTTAATGGTATTATATTGAATATGTATATCTACATTATCTAGGAAATAATGTATGATGGTTTAGGTGTCCTCATCAAGTTTCAGGAGCTCACATAAGGTAAATTTATAAAACATTGTTGGAGAAAAAGGTACACATACAAGGTGGTATACTCAAGCAATACACAAAGTAATAATACAATTTTTTCTATTCTACAATATATACATCATTTTATTATCACATATTGTAACATAAACATAATATTTTTATGGTTATTATCATATCTATCAGAGTTTTAATATTTAATTAGGTGTGTTTTAGGACTCTCAATGATGATGAATATTTGATGAGAAAATATCAAAAAATATTTGAGGAAATATTTTTGTTTTAATTAATGGATTTATGGTATATATTAGTTAATGTACTTTTTGGGTTCTCCATGAGTTCATAGAACACATGAGTTTTTGTGAGATTCTTTAAATGAATTTATTTTTTTTCCATATGTGGTACAAATAAATGAGGTGTGATTGGGGAAAACTACATTTATGACCATTAGGGATTATACTTGGAATCTGGTAAACAAAATTATGGGAGATAACTCCACATAAATATTACATTCTATAAAAATTTAAAATATCAATTTCTAAATAATAGTTGATGTTTTTTTGTATATATGATTCCCAATAATTATGCAATTTCAAAATTATTTACACATAGTGTAAATGTTATATACAATGATTTTTGTGAGATAAATAGGTTTGTTGTTATTAAATTCCTCTACATACCTCCTCTTTATAAACCAAGAGAACATACTTGGTGGTTTTGGGTTCCACTATTCAATCATGATTGATTGATATATACATTAGATCATTTGGGAAGTTCTGTTTAATATTCTTAGGACAATACTTCTTTATGTTACTACATTTTCATTGATTGTGGAACTATTGTTTCATTATGTTATATTTCTTGAATTGTAGTGATGTTTCCTATTGATTCACTCCATATAAATTGTGTGATCTTGTATTGGGTGGAAATATGTGTTTGTTTCTCTGAGGAGGGTGTGTGTTCTTGAGGTATGTGTTTTTTCACATCTTTACCAACCCATTTTTTTGTAATGGAACTAATATAATATGTGTAGATTTATTCTAGGTCATTCATCATTGTTGTCAGTTTCTAGAATAATCTTGATTCTATTGTGGGTGTCGGTAACTGTAGTTTTGAAGTTTGTGGTTTTGTCTCTATCATATGTTAAAAAACATTTCTTCAATTTTATTTAAAATATAATATTATATGACATTGAATATGTGACAGATATTTACTGTGTCTAGGAATGAATTTTTATAAAATTTATTTTCCCCTAGTTCTATTATTTGAAAATTTATTTTCGATGACTTTTTTAATGACTTTTTAAAATAGTTGGGTTAATGAGCCATGTGGAAAGCAACGAAAATATATGTGGATTATATTCTAAAATTTGACATCTAATGTTAGGTGATTTACTCTTGGGACATTCAAATTATACATGGTAATTTTGTTCAAGAGATGTGTTTGACATGTTTGTGGTTCATATGATGGGGTGTTCCTATATTCTCCATACTAGATTCATATGTCTAGTTTCATTATCGATATGTGATTGTACATGTTAGATATAGGTGTCCTAGATTAATGAACTAGTTTAGTCACAAGCTGGATGTTACCTATTCATCTCTATTAAGATTGAAATCATCGATGTACATTCATAAATTTGATATGATATTTGATTAAAGCGTTTAATTTTTTGAAATTCTAGAATTGATTTAATATGTGGTTATGAAATTTTTTTTAAAACTAATATACATTCATTTTTTGGAAATGTGGTAAAAGGGGTTATTAAACTATTTATCCATTGTTTTGATATAAAAACTTGTAAAATTATATCATTCATTTTTTCATAATTTTTTATCATGGATGTATTATTTTATAGATATGTGATATAGAGCACCCTGGTGAGTCCCTACTAATAATTTTATCTCAAACCATCTATACCACTTCAACAGTTTGTAGACCCTATTATATGCATTTATAATAGGGAATGAAAAGTTGTTAAAGTGATGTGGTGATGTTTTCTGTCATCTCAGTTTAGTATATGGTGGTAATATTTTTGGATTTTTCCACCACTATCATGTGGTGTAGATTGTTTTCCTATTTTGGTAGTCTATTGTGGTTAGATTTGTTATTGGAGATTGTTTTTATTGAGATGTTTGGCCTCCGCATAATATTTTTAGTTATGGATTTTATTAATCTTCTCTAGTATTGTCACTTTTTTATATTTTGTTGTGTAGTGGTTTTGGGTTGGGAGAATGTGTTCCCTATGAATGTTGTTTGATGCCCAGGTTCTAGTCCCCAGCCCATGGTGATAATGAATGACCTTACGTAATATGACTTGTTGGGGTTGGTTCCTCTTTTGAGAGGAATCTTGGGAGAATTTATTACATAATGTATATTACACGTTTTTATGTCATATTGTTATGATTTTTCATTCAATATTTCCCTAGAATTTTGTCATGTCAAACAACCCATATTCAAAAATATCAAAAATATTTCAATGGGTCCATGTTAATGTAAATTACATTAATCAAATATGTTCTATAATCTTCCCAAATGCAAGTGATAATAAATTTACATGGTAGTGTCCATGAAAATTATCAATCCAACACCGATGAATATAGTATATTCCATATGGAAATTTAATTTTTTCCATTATATCAATTAATTTATTAAAAAAACAATATTTGAAATGGGATAATTGATGTCATTAAATAATAATCATGATTCGATCAGTTATTCTATATACAATCCATTCAATTAATTTTTTCATTAAATTCCTTTAAATGAAAATGCAAACATGATTGAATTCAGACCTTTTAAAAATCATTTATTTTGATTACAAATTCCACATAAAAATGTAAATCTACCCTCAAACTATAAATATTTAAAATTAAATTCCAAATTCAAATTTTATTAAATCATTCAAGATAAATTAACTATATACCTTGAAGAAATGAACCCAAACACATATATGTGGTGGTTGGGTAAATAGAATCCAAGGAAATTAGGGGTAAATAATTGGACACACCTAATGGTTGTTCGAAGTGAATTTCACCACCTTCCAATGAAAAATAATGTTTATTGAGTTTCATGTTCATTTATACAAAATTTAATTTGATGTTTTTAACATTTTCTATGAAATAGATGACATGGCCATCATATGGAACAATAGATAAATTTGTAAATGATAAAAAGTTAAGTGAAAAGTAGCTATAATAAAAACCACATGCATTGAAATTCACATTTATCCATGGGTAGATTTTGATTCGGGGTGTAATTAAGGAGTAAACATAAATACACAAATTCCATTAAAATTTGGAATATTATGTCACATGGAAATAAAATCCCTAATGAAGTGATGATCAATGAAAATAATCACGATGAATAATAGACTAATCATGGGAGATCCACTTTATCTAATTGAAATAATTTCAGATTATGAGAAATTGAGATACACCAATTCTTATAGAGGAGGGGTGGAATTTCCAACAATAGTGGATCTACAGTGCCTGAATAGAAAATGAATGAGTGAGGTTTCTATTAAAATAATTATGATAAAAATCATAAATTCACCCCTTTTAAAAAGGGTACACTATTTGGTCACATTGTTAGAATATCCTTGAACCATCCATGAATATCCACTATCAAAAGTGGAATTACCCTCTCAAGGATAGGCACGTGGTTATTCATTCCATGGACATGCCATGCGACAATGTTTTCTGAGAACATACCTCCATACATGGATAAGTTCACTGTTAGAAATATCATTTGAAAGACATTCAATTGACCTATTCATCTTACTAAATTGTAATGAATAAAAAATAAATTATCATATGCAAGAATTTAATAATTTGAACCATCCCAAATTGATTCATAGTTGACGTACCAAATTATCACAAATGGTGTGAATTATATTAACATCAATAAATCTTCAAAAACTATTCTTCCGAACATTGATTCTTCTAAAACTGAACTCAACACCTGATTAATGTCATGGTTTTTTCACCCCATATAATACTCCTCATAAAGGGATCCAATTATTGAATCATACTTCTCAGTACTAATTCATTGTTCAACCCATCAACTAAATGAAAAAAATCCCAAACTTCATTAATTTATATCTCACATCAAAAAATGGATTTATAAATCTATGAACATTGAATATAAAAAGGATACGAATAATAGTATAATTTTATGAATATGTGATCACCTATAAAGATATATCATAACTCATAAGGGATAAATATACAACATCATCAATGACATACATTATAAAAAACAAGAAGGCAAGTGGACATTAAAAATATCACAACATATCAAAATAGTTAATGTTATAGTACTCCACATTTGATTAATCAATATATCATACTCAATGGGTGTATTAATTTCCATCACATATATTATCATATATCAAGCTAGTAGAGATAAAAATTATGAACCATTAATATAAAAATATAATACTCATTGGTTAGATAAGTATTAACCTTTGATATTTGAATATGTCATACACATAAGGGGAATAAGTGTTCACCATAGATATGACAATATAACATAATGATTTTCATTCATAACATTGTATATTGTTGTGGTTTTTATTCATTTCAATACCAATCACATATATGGATTTCATATAAATTTGATGTATACTCATCCATTTTTTAAACATATACTCACCTAGAGAAACCCCACAACATTCTACATTTTCAAATGTTACCAACCTGATGAGAACCATATAGACTATATAATTTTAATTCAATTCCACAACTATATTAGTAGAATCCCCCAACTTATCCATATTTATTATATTCAATTTTTTAATGGAATATCACATTTAGTGTGCATAGGATATGATTCTACAATTATCTATATACATGTTGTAGTGGAAAGTTCTAAATAAATAGAATTATCTCACTATTAATAATAATTAATCCATATATATTAAAAATTGTAACTCAATTCCATGTTATAAAGGATTTGTTTCTATGATGTTTATCTACAAAACAACTTATTTTACAATGATCATGAATATTTACCAATAATCATACATCTCAAAACAATTTTCTAGACATCTCATATGTAGTACCTATCATCATGACCTATGGAATAAAAAAACGGTCAATACAAAATTTAATGTAAGGTCAAAAAAAATTTATGATGATAATAAAAGAGGAAAAAATAAACATTTGGTTATGATTATTTAACTAACATTCATAAATATAACATTTTGAAAACATGCATAGATAAACATGTTTTAGAATACAATGTCCATAAAAACATGAGTATGTAGAAATTATAAGACAGTGTAACAATAAATATCATGTGAATCATAATATAGTAGATCAGGTATCATAGCATATTTCCCTTAGTGAATCAGAGATCACTCACTTGTTATTGTTGGTGGATCAGGATTCTAAAATAAATTTTACTTGGTTGACCATACATCCCCTAACAATTTTTCATATTTGAAATAGTCATCATAATTAATTTTCAATTATCTATTATAAATAACACATTTAATAATTTAATATATGTTTATATATGTCATACACTTTACATAATAATCATCCATATATGTATGTAACATAAGATATCAACCACTCGTTAAATCATGAAGAGACCATAAAAAATATTGAATTTATAACCATTTATAATTGTTTCCAATAGGGAAATAATTTATTAATCCATTATAAATAAAAATATGACCATCACATAGAGATGAAAGAGGTAACAAAATATATTAAAAAATCACAGGTATACATCCTTAAATTAGGATTTTGATGTATATTGTATTTGAATAGAATAAATAAATGCCATAAAGTTTTATCAATTATTACCCAAATCAATGGATGTGTTATGTCAAGGTGAAAAACATTCAGTTAATGAAAATATGTAATGGAAACTGAAAATGGAATATAATTATATGAAAAAAATATTTTTATATTCTTTCAATGAAGAATAAATAAATGGATTATAATGAATCATTACTCTGAAAGAATGAACATTACAAAATCCATCTTGAAGAAGAATAACAGTGGAATCATTTTTCAAATACCCATATTCAATCATGAAATATTACAAATATTATAGATATATATTAAATAATTTTTTTAAAAGAAAAAAGAAAATTTATTTTTAAGTAAGAAATAACATATTACAATAATGATATTTCAATAAAATAGACATTATTTATAAATCCAAAAAAACAATATTATTGATAAATCATGAAAACATAGTTATTATTTCTCAGAGGAAAAGAATAAGATATATGTATTCACATGAAAAACATTAAAAAATAATTACATTCACATTTTGATGAAAATATAGAATAAAATATATATTAACATTTTATTATAATATTTTAATGAATTTCAATTAGTATAACATGGAAATAACATATTATTGATGAATTAAGATGAATATTCGTAAAAGTATCAATTGAATATGGATATAGACAAGAATATTCATTACAATAAATTTTTGGTGGGAAACGTTTTCATAAATTTGGAAGACAAAGAAGAAATTGGAAATTAAAATAGCGAGAATAAATATATAACCCAAAATAACTATAAAAATTACAGGAGGGTTTTTGAATGAAATAATATATAAATTCCCCTAAGGTTTTTTTCAAATGATATTCATATTAGTGAATAGTGTTGGAAATGAAACCCTTATTATATTGATAGCATAAATTTTTTTATAAAATTAAAATGTGTTTATGAAATGTACAATTGAAAAAAATAAAATAAATCATATTTATCCATCATCATTGAGATATTGTAATTGATAATACATATACAAATATTGTGTAAAATATCATACACGTCTCGTTGATTTGAAATATGATATAATGAAACACATAATTTGTCATTATCTTTTGAATTGAAAAATAATGAAATTTATAACATATTATAAATTTTTTCAACCCATATATTACATAGTAATTTACTATAAAAGAAATCCTGGGAAAAATTTTAAATATAAATATTAATTATGTTGTGAATCTTTATCATATCTCAATTATAAATTATTGATATTAAAAATAATTATGTTTCATTCCCTATTAGATAATTTTTTTGTAACCCCCTATATAAGAAATTAACTATCCAACTAACATACATTAGAGAATTTGTAATATTTATCAGGATATATTAAATTTAATAAAAATTATTTATTATAATTATACTTTTTAATTATATAATATTCTCAATATTCGATGTCATTAATTTCAATTATTTATTAAAAGAATCATAATGATGGTGTCGATTATAATTTATAAATTCATATTTCATCATTCTATGATTAATAGTGTAACAATTATTATTTCTTTTCAATGATTTATAGGGTAATAATATCATTATTAATTAATTCCATTTAAGATTGATGAAAATGAAAATAGTAATATGCATTTTATGTTATGATAATACAAAAAATAGAGTTATATAAAAAAATTAAAATTAAAGTTAAAATTTTATGTAAAAATTATAAAATCTATATTTCCTTATTAATTTATATAAATAAAAATATTTATGTTTTCATAACCATCCATGATGGGAATTTAGGATATTATTCATTCTAATGGGTAAACTGAACCAATAAATAGCACAAAATAATAGATTTCTCATTATTGTTATGAATGTGTTAAATTTTTTAAATTTTTATTATTAAATACACATATTTATATTATTTATATGATATTATGTATTTTAATAATATATGAATATTTTTTTGTATAATAAATAAGTTGATTAAAATAAATAATATGTAACATTAACTGAAGTCATAGTCCACATATATATATGACCAACATATTCATTTTACATTGAAAAGGAGGAAGGAATGATTCGGTTTATAATTTAATTATATTAAAATATATTTATAAAATACATTAAATATCCCCTTTGAAAAAAATCCATGAAAGGCATTGATGAAAAATGAATCACATAGTTCCTTTAAGGGGTAGATTGCAAGTATAGATAAAATTATTTCCAATTATTATAATTTAATGAGAAAAGGTTGTTAATTATTATTTAATAATTATAATAAAATTGTATTTTATTACTAATAAGTTTTTATAAATAATAATTGTATTTTATAGATATTAAATAGATAATGAATAAATATAATATTGCTAATTAGAAGCTAGAATTTAAGAATTTATAGCTTACTTAATAGGAAAATATTTTGGTAAAATGGAATTTGGATTTGATGGGCTACATTATAAGATGACCAGAACCAGAAAAATAAATCTTTAATTTGTTTTAATGTATTTTTTATTATTTTTGTTTGATCTATGTTTCCATGTGTATGGGTAGAATGGGGTGGTGATGTATTCTCGTATAGGTGAATAGAAGGTTATTTTTTCCAAATATGATTCACTTTTAATTAGTGGAATGGAACTATTGAAGGTTATATTTAAAAAAGTGTGATATAATGATATTTTATTGATATTACGTTGATGTATACTTTGAAATTTTTTTCACACATGTTTCAAGGACTTTTCAAATCAATTAAAATTATATATTTTCATTTTTATATTTTATGTTTTACCTAGGTAACTAGTTTTTACCAAGGTAACATTTATTTGTTGAAAAATAGAAGGCAATAAATCATAATTTTTTCTATTCTTATACTAAATTTATCTTCCATTTAAATAACTAGATTTATAAATTATTGATTTTTTTAAAATTATCACATTAAATATATTAAAACAATATTTTTGTCAAAATAAGTCATTTACATAAATAAGTGTTCACATTCATATTTTTTAATGATTTTGAACTGATATAGTTTTAATATATTTATATATTTGGGTCTAAATTCTATTAGATTCTTCTTTAAAATTTTATAAATTTATTTCATAATATAAAAATCAAAAAATTTCAATAAGCCAATAAAATAAGAATTAATGTTTTATAATTGTTAGTGTAATAAACACAATTTTTAGTATTTTAAAATTTATTAGTAAAAGATAATTTAAATTAATGTCTAATAAGTATGAAGTTATTGAAAATATTAAATATATTTATTATATTTCATTTCTAAAATTTTGTAATTTCATAATATTAAATATATGTTTAAAAAAATTATATTTCATGTGAAAAATTACATAGGTATAAAAAATAATAGACATTCAATCAAAATATAAATATATATAACAGAACTGAAATTTTTTAGTTATAAATATTTATTTTCAAATAGATTTATAGAAAATCAAATCATTATTTTTCTGATATTTTTATATAACATATTATTTTAGTAAAAAAAGTCATTAATCATCAAAACATAAAATATTTAATTAAAATACAAATAAATTTATTTAATAATATAGTGTTATCATGTAAAAAAATTATTATTCATACTCAAATTAAATTTATCAAATTTAATAATATTAAATTTTAATATGAAATGTATAATGTGTATAATATCTTCATAATCAGAGAATGTCATTTAAAAATATTTTCAATTTTCCTATAAATTAATAGATATATTATTATAAATATATAATTCATATATACAATATTTTAAAACCATATTGATTAGTTTATTAAATTGAAAATACATTACACCTTATAAGGGCTTGTTAGGATTATACATTATTTAGGATATTACATAATTTCAATAATTTCCCTTCAACTTTTTTTACATTTGATTCATAAACTCGTTATATAAACATATAACCTAAAAATTAACAATTACATTATGATAGTTTTAATTATATTAGTGGAATGTATTTCAATTCATTTTTCATTCAGTTTTCTATGTGATACCATAAATTTATAATATAATAAATATCTTTTGAAATATTGGTTTGTTAAATTCACACATGAAAATGACATTATTTTTCACAATTATTAATTATAATTTCAAAATGAAATATTTAATTGTTTCAATAAGATATACATGACATATAATATTACTTATATTGAGATATAATCCTTATAAACAAATGAAATATGAATTTACCATCATAATTATCCAATTTAATATTAGGATAATAAGACATTAATGATTCATAATACCGAATTTTTAAAGGAGATTTATATAACAAAGAAATAGAAATTTCTCCAATATGTTTCTTTTTTTGAACAATTATTATCTCATTATTCATGAAAACATAAATGAGGCAAGACATCCACAAATCAACAGTGATGAAAAATCAAACCAAGAATAACAATGTTACTAAAATACTCATCAATAGTTGTTGGTTTTCATGGTCTAATTATTTTGATTTCTTTATTATTACATTGAATCCTTAAATTTGAGAACTTCTTAAATAGTTCAAAAATTTATGACATCAAATAAATTGAATTACATATATATACTAATGATGAATTCTAATTTCACAGTCATATTAATGTACTTTTTCATCTTCCTTAATTGTTTTGGGATCAATACACTCTTTTACCATAGAAAAAAATACATCCAGATTTAGTTATACATTTATAGGGTGACTCATCATTCATATTCAAGAAAAATTAAAATTTAATTTAATTCATTCATCATCAAATCATCAAATATTTTTTGAAATTTAATCATTAACATCCTAAGTTTTTTTAATAAGAAAAGAATTAACATAGTAATCATAAATCAAGTATGAAGTATGATCAATAATCAATGATTTTTGGGAAAAATTTTATTCCCATGTGGTTCAAAATTATGGAAATTTCTACTTTTTCCAACACATTCATTATTTTTTTAATTCAAAATAATAATCCATTAATGAAACTAAATGTTTCAATGTGAGTGATGGATTTTATTTTATGACTTCTATAAATAAAAACATGGAAATTTAAACTCGATAGGCCTCACATTATTACAGAATAACATAAGAATGTTTTTGTTCTAGTTCAGTTTGTATTAGGATAGTTTAATCATATATCACTATCAGTTTATCCTAAATAATTTTTGGATTGATAAATGTAATATTTTGACAGTTTTATCATTCTACATAACCCTATTTTCAAAATAAATTTCCAAACATCCATGAACTATCATATTGATTTATATAAAACAAATAATCATTAAAATATGTATTTTCAATATTTAAATTAATCGTTCATAAATTACCATGTTTTTAGTAGAATGAAAAACATTGGGAATTTAAATTTTCCCATATCTAGGAAGGCGAGATTTAAATCTGAGTGTTACAACTTTTTATTTATGATTTTTGAAACTGAAATGTGTCATTTAATGAAATTGAATAATATTAATTATATAAAAATTTATATGGAAATAAATTAACTTAATGATAAAATCCATCTTTATTAAAATGAAATGTTCTATGAAATATTTTTAGAGTTAGACGGTGAGTCGGCATGGGCTTCCAATGCTTGTAGACCGTTGATGTTGACAGTATAAAAATATTATATATATTTTATTCACACGTGTGTGAATTTATTTATTTAGAAAATGAAATTACTATCAAACTATGTATCGTATAAGAAATCTGAGACTACCATTTGGTCTGGAACATAAGGTTTTCCCAAGACAATGTATAACTTTAATAATTTTTCAGTGTTCTGAAACATAGTACACGATAAATAGTTTTTTATTTTATAAATATATTATTCAGAATTTTTATAAAATAAATAAATAATTTCTCAAAAGTGGTGTGTCTTATGAGAAATCATAGGAAATTTTTATGTCCCAATCATTGGGATTACCATGGTGATGTATAACCATTACGAGTGCCATTTGTTTGGTCATATCGTAGTAACATATAATTTAATATGATTTTATATATTTTTTCAGGTAGTTAGAAATATTAATAATTATATTATTAATAATTATATTGTTAATAATATTATTATTTGAGTTGAAAAAAATCGAAAATGTAATTCCATCATTAATAAATTATGTTCTTTTTGAAATAATTAGACAATAATAAAAAAATTATGATATTATTAATTTTGAAAATTAAATGAAAATTTAAAATAAATATTAATTTTTCATTTGTTATCAATTTATAATGGTTGTTGATATTAAAATAATAATTGTGTCATTTATTGTTTTTATTAAAGAATAATAATTTTAATTATCGTTTTTATTATTAGATTGGGAACAAACATTGATGTTTATGTATATGATGTATATATATCAGGATAAAATATATATGTATTTATATACATGTGTGTGTGTATATATATGCATATATGAATGCATATATTTATATAGAACACGTATATATATATGTGGGTGGATATATATTGTGGGGTTAGATAAAACATTATTAATATATGATCTAAATTCAATTGTGGGGACAATTTATTAACTGAACTGTTCTATTGATTGTTTTGGTTGAATTATTGACTGCAATAAATATAAAATAGATTTAATAATAATAATAAAATATTAGGATAATTATTATAATAATTATTATTGTTAATTAGGGAAAATAATATTGGTCTCTATATATAGGGAATATATATATATGTATATATATATATATAAATTTCTGTGTGTGCATTCGTGGGAGTTTTTAAATAAATATATATATATATAATCAGTATATATTAGCTAAATAAATATATGTGTATATTTATTTGACTGTAAATACATGTATCTATGGGTTAGATAAATATGAATAATTAAATATATATATATATATGGGTATATAAATTTATATTTGAGTAAATATATAAAAGTTAAAAATTTATATTTTAATGATTTATATTATATATATTTCATGAATAAAAGTAATAGAATGTAAATAGAAATTAAATGGGTGATTTGGCCTTTTCAGGATTAGCACTTGATTTTTTTTAAAATAACCATTTATGATTTAAAAAATTATTAATAACCATCAAATGAATATAATTTTTTTTGGAGAAAAATTTACTTCTAAATGAAGAAAATGAAGGGGGCGCTACATTTTGGTTTGATGCAGGAAAACTCTCATGTATCAAGTGCACTCTCCTATACCTCTGTACAATTATCTTTTTTATTATTTATTTATTTATTTTTTCCCACAAAATTCAATCATAGACATCCCTTACAATAGTCATCAGATTGATGTACGATTAGTGTAATTGGATTAATCTCCACATGAAGAATATTAAACATAATTTTTCTTAGTAATTAAAGAAATGCTTTATTGGAGAAGTTTAACCTAGATGGAAAAACTGGTGGTAATTATTTGTTTCACCAATGGTAGGATTCCATTCCAAGGCCATTAAAATTTTATTGTGCATTTTTTAATAAATAAGACATTTTTTCAATTTTGATTGTTCGTTTTCTATGTATATTGGTTTTTCTAAAATGGTTTCCACAAAACAGAAGTTGTAATTATCAAATAAGAAAAATGATTTATTATATATAAAAAGTCATGAATTTATAATAAAAACCATTAAATGGATATTTGTTTCATTAAATCTACAATATAAGGATAGACATTCATACATTCCAGTTATATTTCATTGGTAATCTTCTATACTTGATGTTAATATTAGTTATGGAATGTGTTTCATTTTTGATTATTGGGTTACTCTAAAATGATTTCTCTCCCTTTTTAAATACGTTTTAAATGAATCCGGACACCTTTTAGGTTTTATGTCCTCTTATTGTTGGAATTTTATTGTATGAAATTACCTTAGTTCCCAATTGTGTTAAATTAACGAAAATCATTTTTACTTGGACATTGTATTGATTTACCATCTGAGGTGACATGATTATGAATAGTTTATGGGGTTGACCTTGACTAGTTAAATAAAATTCATTAACTTCCTCGAATATGGTTGTATGAAAAAACATCTTAATATAATTGAACATGAATGGTTTAGAAAAATTCCAACAAATGGAATTTTATGGTAATAATGACATGTTATTCCTTAAATGAATTCAATGAATTGGTTCTAAGTTAATTGATCATGAATTATGAATTTCATTATATGTATTACCCTATGAGTTATATATTATATTTATTAAATCACTAAATGTATTTTATAAGGGTAGTAAGGCCACAATTTTTTCATATGTTTTGATGCTTCTTTTATATTTATATATGTGAATTTCTACAACGGTTCACATAATATGGATTGGTTGAGAATATAAGTTCAACATAAATGACTCATGGATGGAATTACATGCTCAGTTGGAAGTATCACGACACACAGGGGAAGCGATCCTTCTAGCTCACCCGGAAATGTATTCTTCTAGGATTATTATAATACTATTGGTTGATATCATTTCCCTATGGGGATACTGAGGAACGTTTTATTGGATCATTGGAAATACCAAGTCTTTAGATGATACTTTGTCCCATATGTGCTATACTAGTGATTGACTCATAGTTTTCATACAATTGAGATAATTTCACTACTTCATGGATTGACATGGAATGGATCATGGAATTGGATATAATTGAATGGATACAATAAAGAGATAACTCAGGTATTATCTTAAACTACAACATGAGATTTTGATGAAGGGAAGATAATGATTACATTGGTTTAACTTTTTTTCTATTCTTGTTTCATCTATTTATATTAGAGCATGATCTTGTGACTTTTATCTCATTATTATTCGAATATTTATCTGATAACATGATAATAATACACCAAGCCTAAGATGATGCTTTGTGGTGAAAATTGTGGAGTTTCCTTGTTAAATTTTCAATTGGTACATATATTATACGTGCACAGTTACCATATTTCTAAAATTCAGCTTTGTTTGAAGGATGGGTATGGGAATGTTGTACGTTTTTGAACACAAACCAAGTTTCTATTAATAAATTTTTATCTCTCTCTTTATTTGATATGGATCACTTCTATAGAGACATGATAGTCACATACATTGATATCACCTTAGAACTGATGTATATTTATTACAAGATATAAAATATCCATGATAGCAACATGTTGGTATATTGTCTATAGATATCGGAAAACATAAACAACTGGTTTATAAAACATCTACATTGTCTATTGTTTATCTGATCATATATAGACTACTTTTTGGAATACCATACTTAATATAATTATTCATTTCCAAGGTAAAGGAAAACTAATAATGGTTGAGAACAAATTCCTAGTAATTGTAAAAAAATTATGTAAAAATCATATCAAATTCAAAATAACATAACATTTGGAAATCGTATCCGATATATAAAAGATCACAATATAACATCATGGGTAAAATAATAAAAGTGAAATGTAATACAAATAGTCATAACAGAAGACCTGATATTTTGTGTCATACACACATAAGAATATGAAAACATTTTATATTATTCAAGAATCTTTTCCAAGACAATCATAGCAGAATAAGTACATTACTGAACCGATTTCACTCCTCGTTCCAGCTCTATATCACTGAACTGGGATTACTCATCATTATAGCCTTGTCATTATAATGAGATATAAATATTTAACCAATTAATTAGTGGGATATATAGGCCCCAAACGTCTCATAATGGAACCATTCTTATCTGTATCCCAAAAACATAAAAACATTTTCCATTGCATAACCCATTCCATAAAATGGGTTTCCTAAACATCATTCCATCATAATTTATATAAAACAAAAGGATTTCATTAATAACATTACATCATGAAAAAATTCAAATCATGGTAATAAAAAGGAAATAAATATAAACCTATTTTGAGATTGACATCTTATATTGAAAATAATTTTTAGGAAACACATGATATTGATTCGTAAGGAAAATATCCTTTCTTTTTTCCAAAATGTTTTATTTTCTCAAAATGCCACGTAAATTAAAATAAAACAATATAAATTTAAATAATATTTAAATCATGTAGATTAAGCTTCAAGGAATGGTTAAGTCATGGGACAATAGAAATCCATTAATTCTGAAAAAATTAAAAAAACAATCTACATGTACTTTTGCCGGAAAGGTCAAAAAGTACCTTGTATCGAGAATGAAAAAAGATTACATTCACACTGTATAGTAAATATTTACCATTAGGTAAAATTTAAGCTAGAAAATTATATAAGGATAAAAAAATAATTTAAAAAATATATATATAGGAACCATTGATGCGGATGATAATTATACCCCAGTAAATACTTACGAGTAAAAAAAATCAGATAAAATTGATTTAGAAAGTTATCCCTTACCATAGGTGTGATATGCTTAGTATACATCCAAGACTGATTTATGATTAATTAAATAATGATTAATATTTATTCCATAATCATAATTATTTTTATGATTACATTTTTGATCATATTTTCATCCATTTATTAGTAACATTTCATTCTTACTCGTTATTTGGGTGTTAACAGCTTTTTGTTCTTATATATGTTTTCCCTAATATGTTCTAATTCCTATTTTTATGATATATTTATATCATTTACAAAATGGTATTAGTATTCGATATATCATATTTATTCACTCAATTAATTTATACAATAATTGTTTAATGAATATTATGTTTAACGAATCACATCGCACCATGGAGCGGTAAGATTTACGTACACATGAGCGATGATATCATTCCCAAAATTATTGAATGATATTGAAGCGGATGGTGTATAGTATCTTAGAATTTCTATCATGTCATAATAATAATATATAGTTATTATTTCCACCATTATACCCATCCATGTATGGTGTTGGCGAAAAAGATAATACACCAATGGGTGGACACGGTAAGCTGTAAGTACGCACATGCATTGATTTTATTTTTTGTAGGATGGATAGAATGTGAAATATTGTTGATTCATATTTATAATAAATAATATCATTATATTATTGATATAGATGTCATTAAATTGTAATGAATAAACTAAAAAGAGGATGTATAAGAAGAAATAAATTAGTAAGAATATGTAGAAGAGTGTACCTCTTCCTCGACGCACCTCTTTTAAATATTTTCTTAGGTTACTAGAGTTGGTTTTTTGAGAATACCATAACCAGTAAAATGTATCTACGGAAGTTTATATGATAAATGGGTAGGTTTTGGCCAATAATGAATGCTCATAATTTTGTGAATAGGAGAGGGAGGATGTGCGCTTTTATAAGAGAAGAGATTGGAACTTTAGGAATCTCTCAAAATAATAATTTATTATAACATAAAATTACTCTAAAAATGGATTAAATCTTATTTAATTCAAATATAAGGGGATTTTGGGTTCGAATACCAACACTAAAATAAATTTTAGACATTTTTATAATATTTTTTATACTTATATTCTGGGTTTAACACTTATTTTACCCGTGTTAATCATACTGTGATATTATCATATTAACACATTATGGGTTAATTTAATTACCATATCATATCAAACGACCCAAAAAACTTTATCTACGACATATTGGGACTTATATGAACCACTTGGAGGAACCTTTTATTTTTAAGAATTTAATATCATTTAATACTGTATTTCATGTTTTAAGTTTTGAATTGTCTCAATCTTAGACAATATTTAAAATTGACTTTAAAAAAAATCAAAAACCCGATTCCTCCAAAATAACATCAAATAAAATATAATAAGTCCTTATAATCCATAAAATTATTTTATAACATCAAAATAACTAAATTACTTTTGGGTAATAATTGTAAATTCATATATTTGAATCATTCATTAATGAGGTAATCACTACATCATAACTATGTCATAATTAAATATATTTATCTAATTTATAAAAATTATAAATAAAATTCCATGAAGTTGGGAAAATTTTTATATTTCTATTTTCTATTTATAGGCACAGATATCAGTTATATAACCCTATATAATGATTGATTTAGTAAAAGATATGTGTTTAGGTTGTAATTATCATTAAATTAAATTAATTCATATAAAATGTCAATTTTACATCCAATTGAATCCATGGGGTATCGAAATAGATCCAAGATTAATAATTTTCATAAATATCTCATCCAATAGTTTTAGGACATGTTTTAGGGTAGTTTTATATTGTCAAATTGTTATATTTTTACCCCTGTTTACCAGATTTACCCTTTAACCATGGTAAAAAAATTAATTACTAATTTTACTATCAATAATGTCGAAAAATAAAATTAACATATTCACACAATTTTTTCCTTATTATTAAAAATAGTTAATAAATTTTTACAAATTCAGAACACAGAATTTGAGGTAATTAATTTATAATTAATAACATTGTGGAAATTAGAAAACAAGTTTTAAATGATAAAGCAATACAAAAGATTAAAATGTTTTTACCTATGCATTCAATGTTAAATTAATGATAATGGATACATTATATTAAAGGGTAAAAATATTTTATATTTATACATTAATTCGATTAAATATTAATATTTATCCAAATTAATTATCTCGATGAAATAAGATGTTTTTAATTAAAATTTTGAATATTTTTACTATTCATCATAACTTGAAATTAATCAGAAAATTATCCAAAGTAAATTTTTTATTACTCTTAAAAAAATCATTTCTATGTTTTCATATATAAATTATTATTGTCTCAAAATCGTAATTTAAAATGTGTTCACCATTCAAATGTTTAAAATTAACCTTTTAAAACTAGGTTCTTATACATAAAACAAGGGTTTAGTCATACCCTATGACAAAAATATAAATAGGATGAATATAAAAAATATATTTTTTTAATTTACAACACATATATATCATTTATTTATTTACCAAATCTCATTCACTAAAAAAAATATAATTGATCTATATTTATCATAAATAATTAATATCCAATGAATTCCTTACGCATTTTCATAAGATAGTTATAATTATTACTACTAACATAATGGAAATAATATATTAGTAATTTTATATTAAGGCATCTCACAGTTGGTTTAATCTTATGATTGTGCGCATATAATGCTACTAACAAATAAATATTATTAAAAGATAATATTTCATAAAAATATATGGATGTAACATTCAACCCCCTTGAACTGAATTTTTTCCCGAAATTCATCACATGGAAATAAAGAGATGAGGTTAACTCTCTAAATTCATATCCTTATGTTCCCTTGTAGCTTATTCAAATTGGTGGTTCCTCGAAAAAAACATATACCAAGTGAGTGGTCTTGTTTTGTAGAACATTTTTCGTTACAATCAAGAACCTCTATTGGTCGTTCTTAATAAGAAATATATTTCTCTAGTAGTATAACTAATGAGTATAGAATATGTGAAGGATAAGATATATAAATTTTTAAGTGATACATGTAAAACACATGTTTAAATTTGGATAGATTCAGTGGAAGTGTGAATCAGTTATAAACCATCCCAACATCATCCATTATTTCTAAAGGATCGATATACCTTGGGGTTAGCATTCCCTTCATTAAAAATCACATTACTCTCTTATATGGAGATATTTAAAAGAACACCATATCAAAAATCTTGAAACATTATATTGTTTCTTCGGTTTCCATCATAATTATTGTTTTTTTACTCGGAGGGGCTCTTATGTGTTGTCGAATTGATCTGACATTTTCTTCCATTTCATCAACTCGATCAGGTCCTTATAGCTTTACTTCCAAAACATCATCCATGAAAATTGGAGCAATACAATTCATTCCAATGATGTTTTCATAATGATCCATCTCAATACTAGAGTGAATGTTATTGTTGAAATAAAATTCTACTAGTGGAAGCAGTTGGTCCCAACAACCTCTCAAATCCAAAGATCATGCTCTCAACATTTCTTCTAGGGAATGAATTTTCCCCTCAAATTGAACATCTATCTAATGAAGATAAGAATTGTAGAAACCCAACTCCGTTTCAAGAGAATTCTAATGAATTCACCAAAATATCAAGGTAATCCTCGGATCCCAATCAGATATTATGAAAATTGGTACTGCGTGAAATATTACCAATTCCATTATATATATCTGTGAAATAAAATCAGGATGGAAATCCTCTCTATGTAAAATGAATTGTGCCTACATCATATGGTTATCAACTATAAGACAAATATAATTATTTTATTGAGATGTTTTAATAAGTCCAATGATAAAATCCCATAATGAAATTTTCCCATTTCCATTCTGGTATGGGTAATGGTTGTAATACCCCCTTATACTTATATGTCTCTTCCTTAACATCCTGAAAAAACAATCATCGAGAGGAATATTTAGCAACATCGTTTTTCATTCCATCCATCAATATGTACTCTCTTGGGTCCATGTACATCCATTTGAATCCATGGTGAATAAAGAATGATAAACTATGAGCCTCATTCAACATATCATTCTTTAATTCATGTATGGTAGGAACACAAACTGTGTTCTTGACCCTTATTATTTCATCACAATCAAAGTTGAATTCTGGAACATTTATCACCTTATTTTGTAACCGTACATATTCCTTATGTACCTCATAAGTCTTCAGTGTATAGATGGTTGAACATTCATTTGAGAAAGATAAGATTTCTCACCCTCCATTAAAATTTCACGATTCATCCTCTACAAATAAATAAATATTTGATATTTATTGAACCTCATCATGGATAAGCTCGCTCGGTCTTTTTTACATAATGAATATGCCACCTTGTTTTTTTCTAGGGAGGTAATGTATTGAGCAGTAATAATCTTAAATCAACTCCAACCATCTTCTTATTGCATAATCATATCATTTTATCTGAAAATATACTTTAAAATTTTATAGTTTGTATAAATATCACACCTTTCACAATAAAGATAAAGCATAACAAATTTTTATACAAAGATTACTGCATCTAATTCCAAATCAGTAGTAAGGTAATATTACTCCTAGATATTCAACTATTGTGAACCATAAGCGGTCAACCTATAATTTTTCATGAGAATACTCCACAGAACCATCTATGATGCATCACAGTTGATAGAATCCTTTCTCTACTACATGGAAGTGTTAGAACATGTGCATTGGATAACCTTCTTTTTTTCTCTTTGAAATTCAATTAACATTCCTCGACCAAAACAAACATAACTCCTTTTTGAGTCAACATGTTGAGTGGATTACATAATGATTAAAAATGTTAAAAAGGTCGATAATATTCAGCCGAACCAAGAAAAAGTCAGATCTTAGTTACTGATTTTGGTCTCAACCATCTTTCAATAACAATTATTTTTGCTTGATCCATAGAAATTTCCCCTCTTCAGATTATGTGACCCAATAATGAATCTTTTTGAACCCAAAAATCAAACATGGTAAATTTGCGATAATTCTTCTCCCTTTTTAGGGTCTTAAATGCAATTCCAAAGTGATCTTCATGTTCTTCATTTCCCTTTGAATATACACGAATATCATTTGTGATGACTACATCAAAATGATCTTGATAATATCTAAATAAAATATTAAATTGAACCTTAAAGATTTTCGCGGCATTAATAAGACCAAAAGTGATCACTATAATTTCATAATGTCCAACCTTGTACATAATACCAGATTTTTTAAATCATTTTTAGGACACTTAATTAATGTTATCCTGAATAAAGATCAATATTGGATAAATTTTAATCTCCACATAGTTTGTCAAATAAGTCATCAATGCACGAGAGATGATATTTGTTCTTGATAGAGATCTTCTCATGTTCTCTATTATCAACGGAGAGTCTCATTGATCCATATTTCTCCATAATAAAAAACATATGTGCTCCCCAAGTTGATGCACTATCGAATATTAATCCCTTATCAAGATTCACTTGGCATTACTTCTTCAATTCCAACAACTCAATTGGGTCCATTTTTGAAGGTTTCATTGAAATAGGTGTAGCACCCATTATGATATCTATTGAAAACCCACCATCATGATTTGGTGAAAGACATATCTATTCCTATAGAAATACATCATCAAACTCACATATAATGATGGTATTATTAATAATTAGTTTCCCCCCAACCATTTGAGATCAAGACCCATAAGATGGAAGAAATTTCATCTAGATGTTTCTGTTCATCCTTGAATCGATAGAAGGTGATAGATTGATATAGAATATGAAATGTGACTTCCCTTCATTAGGGATTCATATGATATCCATATAAACAATGAAAATCCATGTCATGAATCACATAAAATTTCACTATTAGAGGGATCACAACATTTGAAGGAATCACTTTCCCAACAACCTAAATTAGAGGAGAATTGTAAACATTTGATGTGATTGTTGTACCATTAAGAGTTTTCAGAATAATCTCAACATCTAATTATTGAGGTAATATGGAGAAATACATTGAAAATTATTCATAAAAAATTATTTGGTTGATCTTGAATCAAATGAAACATTTTCTATATTAGAGTGGATGGTAAGTTTACCTTTGACCACTTCATTATCTTACTCCACTTCACTGATGGTAATTGCATGTGACTTTCCATTTTATTTTTTCATAAGTGCTTTTTGACATCGATCATCATCAATTAAACATATATTATGGAATTTATTGGAATAATTCTACATTTCCTTGCACGTGTAACTTTGATGTGTAGGGGTTTCATCCTGTGTAGCCTTTTCATTATTTGCATCACTAAACATCTTTTTTCAATCACTTCAGCATTCAATTGCCCAATGAAAATCATTTACTCACATAAATCAATTACTAATCCATTAAATATAATTCCTTACATTGTTCTTTCCTCACTTGAATCATAATGGAAAACTCATCTTCATTTAATAATGGTCTTTAGATTTTCCATTGAATTCCATTTTAACTTCATATCAAACCCATGTGACTGATGGGTTACCCTAATATCCATCACATCCCTGACAGCACATTTAATTTTTTTTAAAAATCTATTTATTTTGTTTATTAAAAATTCCATACAGATACTAGGTTTTATGAAACTAAAGTATCAATAAATCATACTCTCATGTTGGATAATAATTCCATAATCGTATTGTGCATGTCATGTAAAATTTTCTACGAATGTTCCAATATATTCACTTTACTTTTTCATAAGTTCAGGTAACTCCATTTCCATCATTGTTCGACGAATAAAAGGAATGTACTTATTTAAAAACACGTTCTTTAACATGTAAAATTACATGGAATCAATTTGATCTTTTTTCCTACTATTATTGGTAACATTCCACCATTAATAAGCTACTCCTTCCAAATGATATACTGCTAATATGTACATATCATGTTCAGAAAAGTGTAGAACTATAAATATCTTTTCAGTGGTACATATCCATTGTTCAGCCATTAATTGATATGAAGACATGCTGAATGAAGGAGGACGCTACCTCATGAAGTATTCCATATAATGATGCTCCCTCCATTGTTCATTTTCATGTCTGGAATGATTCATTGCTTAGGAAAGTTGTGTGAGCATGGATACATGATTTTTTAATCCATCTCCCACAACATTGGTTTTCTCTAAGGGACAATAATTGCATTTATTGTTGCACTCCACATTAGCACGGTTCCTCCGGGTTCCAGCCATTTACTAATACCAAGAAGAATTGTGTGATCAACCCTTATCATAATAGGAAAACCACATAATCAAGATTAAAATTTTAATTTAGGACACTTTGGGATTTATCCAAGGTTATTTCGGTTCATTTATAAAAAACTATGATAGTATCATATAATTAAACATATCCAATAACACCCTAGGTAAATAAAGAATATGAAATTTTTATATTTACCCATATTTGAGAATAAAATATTAATATTACTTTAAAGGGGATGCTATGCTCGATGGCATACCCAATACGCAACGACGAGTTTCTTGGGAATCTTTCGTTGCACTCTAATAATAAAATAATATCATTTTAAATGGTAGTTAATGCCTAGCCATTGTAATGGTTGGAATGAACAGAACTAACTACAAAATGATTATATATGATTGTAAAACTTTTTTACATTTTACAATAAAATTTATAGGATTAAAAATGTAAATGAATTCAATTTTTAAGCGTAAACATTCTAATGTTCATTAGAAGGTCGATTAACCGCATTTTGATGGTGAAACTCTTTTAAATCTAGTTTTTTAAAATTTTATTTTTTATATATGAAAAAATAAAATTCTTCTATAGAATAGAGACATCAAAATTTACTTTGTGTAAATTTTTGGTATCTTTCCGATAAAATTCATTTTTAATGAATAGTGAAAAATGTTGAATTTTAATACAAAACCTCTTGTTAATATAATTCATTTATTTGATTAGATTATCTTTCGAATTGTTTTTAAAGTAAAATTAGAATATATTTTTACCATTTAATCCAATAGTGGTCATTGAAATTAATTTCACTTTTAAATTGGACTCAAACTAATGTCAATCTTTTAATAGATATTGTTTCTTAAAAACACGTTATTTGTTTTGACAGCAGGAATTAATTAATAATTAATTAATGCAACATATATGTTTTGAATTTTGTAAAATATACATCATTTTTGAGTCTGGAATATCAAATATAGCTTAGGGTGAATTTTTGGTATTTTTCTGAAAAACATCAATTTTTGATGAATAGTGAAACCAGTAAGTGGTACTTATAAAAATTGATTTTCCGTTTAAATGAAATTTTACCACCTATGTGTTTTTAATTTCAAAAATCCGAAATACATGGCTGTAATTAAGAAGTAAAATTTGGTTTAATGGAATTAAAATAATTTTTTGGTGAATAGTAACTTTTATGTTTTTAATCGCGATTAGAGATAATTAGTGTAGTTTAAGGTAAAAATAATGTTTTTATAATATGAGATGAGATTGAAACATGTCCTACCCTTATTGGATGTGTAATGGACGACATGAAAATCCATGGTTCATCTTGGGGACCCCAAGGAGCCACATTGGATGGAAAATGACTTTATTATCTTTCTATTTAATGTAAAAGTAAAAATGACACAAACATGAGTTGTTTTACTAAAACAATTTTTAAATGTGGTTATACAAGTCAAATTTTTTACTATAAATTTTTATTGGAAATCTAAAAAGATTTCCTACATCATAGTATTTTTTCAATAATTTTTAGACATTAAATAAATTAAATTATTTATGACATCATGATGATGAAGCGATTACCTCATTATTTAACGATTTAAATAAAATAAAAAGATAATGTAAAATCTAAGACCTAAAATTGTCAAAAACCTATTGGATGGGTATATTTCTAAACCTTATCAACTTATACTTTAATTATATTAATTTGGGACCTTTTAAATCCGAAACTCATTTTCAAATAAAGTAACATTTCTTTACATTCCAAGAGTACCCCTCCTCTCCTCTTATAAAGGCCCCCACCTATACCTATTTACCCACACTTCCAAAGCCTTTGGCTTGGCCAAACCCTGCCCATTTTGTCTCTCCACATCCCTATATTACTCCTTGAAGTCTCACTTTGGGCAGAAGTCTTCCCAAGGAAGCCATTGAGCTCAAACCAAAGGGAGTTAACCGATTTTAAGGCAATGTATTCACTTGTGTTCTTTTGTTTTATTTTTCTTCTCCAACCCCTAAACTCTTTTTATTCATTTCATTTGTAACAACTCGAGTATCTTAAATATACATGGATTTTTTTATAATAAGAATTCTAGCTACACCTACACACACCTACATCAAATAGTTAAAGAACATATTGTTTCTGTGGATGGTGAATTTTTGCCTCACGAAACGAGGATTGTTCAACACTCATATAACACCTTCGAAGTTGGCCATTAAGATGTAACTATATTTATATATGATATATAATATGTTTATGTTTTACTTAAGCTTCTGTATTTTTCTTTTGTGACATAACTTTATGGTTTCCATTGTGGGTAAACATGATAATTTCATTTTAGGAAGTGCGGACTACCGCTCCCTCAAAGTGATTTGATTCGTTAATGCCATATGTGGGATGCATTAAGGATGGATTTAATGTTATTATATATGATTTATGTGACATATAAATGATGAATATAATTGTGTATTTAAAATATATATACCTCTCATTTGGTTTTAATTCTATTAATATGACATAGAAATGAAAGTAGCATTCATGCGTATGTAAGACTTACCATCTCCATGAATGGTGCATTTCATTTTATACCACTAAATGATTATGTAATATTATAAATACATGTATATTCTGGATATATATGATATATATGATATCCAAATCATGAATTTCATTCTGGAAATAATGAACATTTGACCACACAAACAACATGTAATTGTAAGAAGTCCACATTCGACTTAAGAACCAAATACCGAAAAAACAAACATTATTAACTTAAATGATTACATAATGTTTATAACATGGTAATAAGTGATATAAAAGGAATTATTAACTTAAAACGTTTCTTAATCAAGTAGAAATTAACTCAAGTTTATTATTCATGACGTTAAATAACGATCGAGTCAAGTCAGACCCGAGGTAAGGGATCCTACTCCTCTCTTTCTTTTTAAGTACACTCTTTTATGTCATTCCTTTTAAGCTCATCTTTCTTGTGACTGGGTTGTTCTTTTATATTACTCATACTGTAATTTTTATGTTCATATGATGAGATACCCTATTCTCTCTCATCAATCCAATTTGGATGTTTTTAGTGGCGCCGTTAGGCTACCGAATTTCCGTAAGAGATCTAACCTCTCTCTTTCTTTTTAAGTACACTTCTTTATGTCACTTCTTTTAAACTAATCTTTGTTATGTTGGGGGATGTTATATTATATTACTTTTTCTGTAAACATTAAGTTAATATGATTAGAGACCCTATTTGATCTAATCAATCCATTTTTGTAAGTTTTAAGTGGCGTTGTTAGGCTGCCGATTTTTCGTAAGGGATTTTTCATCTCACTTTTATTCCCGTGAGATTTATGCGACATTTTCCACAATTTCCTTTGAGTGGTGTATATACTGCCCAATATTTTACTCATTATGTAATATAATTTCATTTATGAGTATTTAAATCAATGTTGTATTGTCCTTCTTTCACGGGGTGTATGTTTCAAAAGATACCCAAGTCGGTAAGGGAACCTTTCACCCTCCTCCTTTTAAAAGAATTCATTTGTTATGTCTTTTAATTAACATAACATTATGATGGTATATGTTCTTCTATATACTTAGTGATTTAAATTTTATGTCCAAGTGATGAGATACCCTTTTTATCTCTCATCAACTCTTTTTCTGAATTTTTAAGTGACGCTATCAGGCTGTCGTATTTTTGCAAGGGAACTTCTTAACCCAATTTTTATTCTTTGGGATAAACTTGTACTCCTTTAATATGTAATTCTATTAATATGTGTGAAGATACTCTGATTGTTTTTCAATTAATATCCACTTATATTTGGTGTATTAGTTTGTCACACACAATTATGTAATTGATTTACCCTTAATCCAAGGATATCGTCTTTGTATGGGACTTCATCTCAATCTCCTTTCATTGAGGCATATTTTGTTTTATACACAACCTAATTTTATACGGTGTATAAACCCCTTTGACATTTATGATTATCGAAAAGGGATCTTTTTATACGAAGAGTTTTAATAAACGTCAAAAGGGAATGTTTTTGTCGTACGTATGCGGCGACAACGACTTCTCCATCACCATACCCATTATTTGAGTTTCAGCTTCCTCTACATGCCATAACTTTTTTTATGAAAAATAAATACCATGTTTTACTTTTATTTAATTTTGGTATTGAAAATGGTTTTCATAATGTTTTTATATCAATGTGTTGTATTGAAAAGTCGAAATGTGATGTTTCCTTTATGCATGTTTTCTGTGATACGATTATGTTATGGTTCTTGGGCATTATGATGAAGATGGGTGGTTCCATGATAAACTAAGGGCAGGTGAGCCCGATATAGCTCTCCAATACATTGGGTAACGCAAAGGAGTGAAACGTTAAGGTTTCTCCGACGAGATTTAGAGGATATACTGTGATGGGTATTCCAAACGTAACCAAGAGGGTTACTCCCTACGTAAGAATGTTATGAGTGCCTCAAGTTACCGTTATGTCTTATGATTTCTATGTTTTATTCATGGTTTGATGAGTTATGTTAAAGTGCTTATGTTTTATAAGTAAAGTATGATTTCATTGATTCTTATGTATACATGTACTCATGTTTCCATTCCATATTTTTATATCCCTTACTGAGCTATTTATGATCATCCCATATTTTTTAAATGTTTTTCACAGGTCAAGGGAAGGGTACATGATATGATGATAGTTTCAAGGATGTGTCAACAAAGAATCCATGTTTTATTTTAAATATGTTTCCGTTGATGGGAAAAATGAATACTATCTTTTATGTAACCACTTTGTTTAAATGTGGAATGTAATGCATGTTTTATGATCTAATTCTCTAAAACCCTAAACCTGAAAAGATCATCAATGTGTAATCTTGTAATAACTCAAGATTAAGTAAGGTTTAAGGCTGGGGCCTTATAGTTGGTATCAATGGTCAGTTTAGATAACTTTAGAGGTTAGGGTATTCTCTAAGGACAAGTGACCTTACCATAATGGATAGGATTTCAGAAAGAGTCATAGTTTTTAGATAAAGTAAATAAGTAAGTATATCTTAGTGTTTATCTTCCTCATTAGTACTTAATGATTTTGTTGATATATGAACACTGACATTTATATTATTAGAAAATGGATGGGTCAAGCAGGAAACAATGTGACAATGGGTTTGATGGAAACTGTGGTGGTTCTCTGATTAAGAGACTGGAGGAAATGGGGGATTCAGTGAGGAATCTCGTGGTTGTGCTAAACCAACTGTCAAGGATTCATGATCAACCACTTGAACCTTGGTGAGTTATCTAATGCATCATGTACGAGATGACCAACTCGATGTGGATGTTCAGGTAATAATTATAAAGTTAACCATTAGGGTTTATATGATCATTACTTTTCAGGTAATTATGGGTTATTATATGTTATGATGGAAAATGATAGGCATGGGATAAACATGAGGTTAAAATATGTTATGATTATTTTTGAAGATTCTATCTCGTTTTGGGGAATGTTTTAAGAATTATATACTTTTGGAAAAAGGACATCACGCAGACCGTGTGGCAACCCGTCGCGTCGGACAAAGATGCGGGAATCGAACCCACAACCAAAGTGTGACTGGTATATATCGCCTACCACTGGACTACGTGAAGTCCCTGGTTAGTTTGACTAATTCTTTTTAGTTAGATGATTTCAAGAATCAAGAGTAATTTTATTTTGGGTTATCTATGGAAATGATTAACCTATCATCGAGGATATGTGATTAGGTTAATTACTTTTCAATATGAAAATTTAAGAGCAACTGATGTTTTTTGGAGATAAAAGTTAATTTCTACCTTGGAAGACTGTGTGACAAAATCCTTCCAAAATTTGGGTTTCAATCTTAGTTTTGTTTAGTTTGAAGAATTTTATGGACAAATTCTTTATCAAATGGTCCTCGTTGAACCTTGGGTTTTGATGGAAAAATTTTGGAGATTAAGAATAGATATTCTTTTTATAAAGGGTTATTCTTTTCTGGATTATCTGATCTTGTACTAACCATTTTGGTTTTTGTTTTGGATAAATTATAAAGACATGGGATGTATATAGTTCTCTTTTCTGGATTAGGTTATTCTCTAGAAGTTGATTATAGTGAACAAGTCTTCCTAAATACTCGGCTTTTGGGGAAAATATGAGTTTGTGTAAGAAATCTAATAAAATTTGAAAGTCAACATGATATGTAATTATGTTTCCTTATGAATAAATTCCTCAATAAAAAAAAAATTGTGTCTATAAACTTTTCCTACTAGGGAATTGAATACCGTTCAACCCATCACAAGTTTTTGATTTTCTTGTGGTTAACATTCTCCTAAACATGTTTACTATCACTCTCCCTCATAACATGACCCTTTGTTTTTTCATCCATGTCCATGTTTTCTTACCTGGAATCCTAGTATGGGTTAACTCGGGTGACCTTTGTAATTCTCTTTCTTTATTTTAAAGTGATTGTTTTACGGACTCTTGTTCCGATTTGGGATTTTCAATGATGTTTTCGAGCCCAATTTTAGAATTGCGAGGAAGCAATTCCCAAAAGGGGGGAAGGATGTAACATCCTAGGTAAATAAAGAATATTAAATTTTTATATTTATCAATATTTGTGAATAAAATATTAATATAACTTTAAAGGGGACGCTATGCTCGATGGCATACCCAATATGCAACAATAGGTTTCTTGAGAATCTTATGTTGCACTCTAATAATAAAATAATATTATTTTAAATGGTAGTTAATTCCTAGCCGTTGTAATGGCGTGAATAAACAAAACTAACTACAAAATGATTATATATTTTTTTCAAATATTATTACTTTTTACAGTTAATGTTAGAGGATTAAAAATGTGAATGAATTCAATTTTTAAGCGTAAACATTCTAATGTTCTTTAGAAGGTCGATTAACCGCCTTTTGATGGCGAACAACTTTTAAATCCACTTTTTTTGAATTTTATTTGTTATAACTGAAAAAAATAATATTCTTCTCTAGAATAGAGACATCAAAATTTACTTTGTGTAAATTTTTGGTATCTTTCCGATAAAGATCATTTTTTAATGAATAGTGAAAAATGTTGAATTTTAATTCAAAACCTCTTTATAATATAATTCATTTATTTATTAGATTATCTTTTCAATTGTTTTTAAAGTAAAATTAAATATATTTTTACCATTTAATCCAATAGTGGTCATTGGAATTAATTTCACTTTGAAATTGGACTCAAATTAGTGTCTATCTTTTAATAGATATTGTTTCTTAAAAACACGCTATTTGTTTTGACAGTGGGAATTAATTATTAAATTAATTAATGAAACATATATGTTTTGAATTTTGTAAAATATACATCATTTTTGAGTCTGAAATATCAAATATAGATTAGGGTGAATTTTTGGTATTTTTCTGAAAAACTTCAATTTTTATGAATAGTTAAACCACTAAGTAGTACTTATAATAACTGATTTTCCATTTAAATGAAATTTTACCACCTCTGTGTTTTGAAATTCAAAAATCCGACATACATGTCTGTCATTAAGAAGTAAAATTTTGTTCAATGGAATTAAAATAATTTTTTGTTGAATAGTAACTTTTTAGTTTTTAATCGCGATTAGAGGTAATTATTGTAGTTTAAGGTAAAAATAATGTTTTTATAATATGAGATGAGCTTGACACATGTCCTACCCTTATTGGATTTGTAATGGACGACCATGAAAATACATGGGTCATCTTGGGGACCCCATGGAGCCACTTTGGATGGAAAATGTCATTCTTATCCTTTTATTTAATGTAAAATTAAAAATGACACAAACATGAGTTGTTATACTAAAACAATTTTTAAATGGGGTTATAAAAGTAATTTTTTTGACTATAAATATTCAATGGAAAGATAAAAATATTTCCTACATCATAGTATAATTTTTATTATTTTTAGACATTAAATAAATTAAATTATTTATGACATCATGATGATGTAGCGATTACCTCATTATTTAACGATTTAAATAAAATAAAATATAATATAAAATATAAGACCTAAACTTGTCAAAAACCAATTGGTTGCATATATTTAGAAACCTTATCACCTTATCCTCTAATTATATCAATGTGGGACCTTTTAAATCCGAAACACATTTTTAAATAAAGTTACATTTCTTTACATCCCAAGAGTGCCCCTCCTCTCCTCTTATAAAAGGCCCCCACCACTACCTCTGTACCCACACATACAAAGCCTTTGGATCGGCCAACCCCTTCCCATTTTGTATCTCCACATCCCTATCTTACTCCTTGAAGCCTCACATTGGGCAGAAGTTATCCCAATTATTCCTTTGAGCTAAAATGAAAGAGAGTTACCCGATTTTATGGTAATGTCTTCACTTGTGTTCTTTTGTTTTATTTTTCTTTTCCAACCCCCAAAACTCCTTTTATTTATTTCTTTTGTAACAAATCAAGTTTCTTCGATATACTAGGATTTTTTTATAAGAGAATTCGAGCTACACCTACACACACCTACATCTAATGGTTAAAGAACATATTGTTTCTGTCGATGGAGAATTTTTGCCTCACGAAATGATGATTGTTAAACCCTCATATAACACCTTCAATGGTGGCCATTAAGTTGTCACTATATTTATATATGATATATAATATGTTTATGTTTTACTTAAGCTTCTGTATTTTTCTTTTTTGGCACACCTTTATGGTTTCCATTGTGGGTAAACACGATAATTTCATTTTAGAAAGTGAGGACTACCGCCCCCTCAATGTGATTTGATTCGTTAATGCCATATGTGGGATGTATAAAGGATGGATTTAAAGTTATTATATATGATTTATGTTACATATAAATGATGAATATAATTCTGTAATTAAAATATAGATACCTCTCATTTGGTTTTAATTCCATTAATATGACATAGAAATGAAAGTATTGTTAATGCGTACGTACGACTTCCCGTCTCCATGAACGGTGCATTTCATTTCATACCTCTAAATGATTATGTAATATTATAAATACATGTATATTATGGATATATATGATATATATGATATCCAAATCATGAATATCATTCTGGATATAATGAACCTTTTACCATATGAACAACATGTAATTGTAAGAAGTCCACTTTCGACTTAAGAACCAAATACCGAAAAAACAAACATTATTAACTTAAATGATTACATAATGATTATAACATGGAAATAAGTGATATAAAAATAATAATGAACTTCAAAACGGTTCGTAAGAAAGTAGAAATTAACTCAAGTTTATTATTCAGGACGTTAAAGAATGATCAAGTCATGTCAGACCCGAGGTAAGGGATCCTACTCCTCTCTTTCTTTTTAAGTACACTCTTTTATGTCATTCCTTTTAAGCACATCTTTCTTGTGATTGGGATGTTATTTTATATTACTATTACTTTAATTTTTATGTTCATATGTTGAGAGACCCTATTCTCTCTCATCAATGCATTTTGTATGTTTTTAGTGGCGTCGTTAGGCTGCCGAATTTTCTTAAGAGATCTAACCTCTCTCTTTCTTTTTAAGTACTCTCCTTTATGTCACTTCTTTTAAGCTCGTCTTTGTTATGTTGGGGGATGTTCTTTTATATTCAGTTTTTTTTAAACATTATGTTAATATGATCAGAGTCCCTATTTGATCTAAACAATCCATTTTTGTAAGTTTTAAGTGGCGTCGTTAGGCTGCCGAGTATTCGTAAGGGATTTTTCATCTCACTTTTATTCCCGTAATATTTGTGCTACATTTGCCACAATTTCTGTTGAGTGGTGTATGTACTGCCCAATATTTTAATCTTTTTGTAATATAATTTCATTTATGAGTATTTACATCAATGTTGTATTGTCCTTCTTTCACGGGGTGTATGTTTCGAAAGATTCCAAAGTCGGTAATGGAACCTTTCACCCTCCCCATTTTAAAATAATTATTTTGTTATGTCTTTTAATTCATATAATATTATGTTGGGATATGTTCTTATATATCCTTAGTGATTTAAATTTTATGTCCAAGTTATGAGATACCCTTTTTATCTCTCATCAACTCTTTTTCTGAATTTTTAAGTGACGCTGTTAGGCTGTCGTATTTTTGCAAGGGAACTTCTTAACGCAATTTATATTCTTTGGGATAAACTTGTACTCCTTGAATATGTTGGTATATGAATATGTGTGAATGTACTCTGATTCTTTTGCACATAATATCCACTTATATTTGGTGTATTCGTTTGTTTCACATAATTATGTTGTTGATTTATCCTTAATCCAAGGATACCGTCTTTGTATGGGACATCATCTCAATCTCCTTTCATTGAGGAATATTTTGTTTTATACACAACATACATTTATACGATGTATAAACCCGTTTTACTTTTATGTTTATCGAAAAGGAATCTTTTTATACAAAGAGTTTTAATAAACGACAAAGGGGAAAGTTTTTGTCGTACGTATGCGGTGACAACGACTTCTCCACCGCCATGACCATTATTTGAGTTTCGTCTTCCTCTACCAACAATACATTTTTTTATGAAAAATAAATACCATGTTTTACTTTTATTTTCTTTTGGTATTGAAAAAGGTTTTCATAATGTTTTTATATCAATGTGTTGTTTTGAAAAGTGGAAATGTTATGTTTCCTTTATGCATGTTTTATGTGATATGATTATGTTATGGTTATTGGGAATTATTATGAAGACGGGTGGTTCCATGATAAAATAAGGGCGGGTGAGCCCGATATAGCTCTCCAATGCATTGGGTAACATGAAGGAGTAAAACGTTAAGTTTTCTCTGAGGAGATTTAGGGGATATACAGTGATGTGTATTCCAAACGTATCCAAGAGGGTTACTCCATACGTAAGAATGTTATGAATGCCTCAAGTTGCCATTATGTATTATGATTTCTATGTTTTATTCATGATTTGATGAGGTATGTTAAGGTGCTTATGTTTTATGATTAAAGTATGATTTCATTGATTCTTATGTATACATGTACTCATGTTTCCTTTCCATATTTTTATATCCCTTACTGAGATTTTTATGCTCATCCCACGTTTTTGAAATTTTTTTCACAGGTCATGGGAAGGGTACATGATATGATGATTGTGTCAAGGAAGTGTCAAGAAAGAATCCATGTTTTATTTTAAATATGTTTTCATTGATGGGAAAAATGAATACCATCTTTTATGTAACCACTTTGTTTAAATTTGGAATGTAATGCATGTTTTATGATCTAATTATCTAAAACTCTAACCCTAAAAAGATCCTCAATGTGTAATCTTGTAATAACTCAAGATTAAGTATGTTTTAAGGCTGGGGACTTATACATTATTTTTTCATATTAAAATTATAAAATTTATAAATTATATCATTATTAGGGAAACATAACAAATAATGAAACAAAAATTTATATGAAAATCACATTTCCAATGATTATCAATTTTTATTCTAATTTCATAACAATTATTATATATTTAGTGATAATATATTATTCACATTAAAAATAAATTATGAAATAATCTATATATTTTTTTGAAATATTAATATAGAAAACTAGAAAATGATATTTTTAATATAATAAAATTTTATCATTTTTGTTTAATTTTTTAATATAAAATTTTTTATTTCCATATGCATTTATGATATAGTTTTACACTATATTTACCTTCCAGGTCAATGGAAATATTATGATATTTATTTTTTTATTAGTAAAATGCGATGTTATTCATTTTTTGATTAGTGTTGAGTGTGGGGAAAGCTATCAAATATTGAAAAGAGTATATAAAAACATTAAAGTGTTATAGATAATACCCGATTAACCTAGTCAATTTAATATGAATCCTAGAAAAAGAAAACTTATTAGAGTTTTAAGACATTCATGTTTACCTATTCATGGACATAAATTATACAAACACTGAATAAAATTTTATACAATGGAAATATATTGATGAATGAATTATTTATTCTTACTGGAATCTATGCATCAAATATTCTTTTTCAACACACTCAGAGATGTATGAAATAAATAAATTAGTGGGAGTTTATAAATGTAGTAATTAACAGACAAAACATATACAATAATATTTGAAAAATAAATGTGTCAATATAAAAATATGATGGTTAGAATCACTAGATTTGATCTAATAGAATTATTAGAATGTGAATATATTATGGAATGAAAGCGACATTATCATGAATGATAAGAATGTGGAACAATATATATTAATGTTATAATAATAATGTGAGAAATATATAATTTGAAAAGAATTTAATTCTCTAATCTGTTAACTAATCAAACATATAAAAATTTACCAAGCCATGTGTTATGATGTTCACAACATGTCATTGAATAACATCCCTCTGAGGTAATCCTTAATTACGTGTATAATATATAACAATAACTCTATACATAATAAAAAATCTCATCACCACGACTAGGTGTCCTTTGCTTCCTAATCGTACTATATTATCTTTTATGACAACACTCCCATGGAGTAACCATCATGCACCATACGATGATTCCTTCATTAGTATAGGTATTCACACTATAATTGTGGTCCTGATAGGACGTAACTTCCCGCCACCCCACCTTGTAATAGATTTTTAATTTTAATTTTCCATTAATCATACTATAACATTGTTTTATGTTAATGAATTCATAAAATCATCGTGGAATCTAACATCATGTTGCATTTCAAATTAGTCATTATGTTGTATATTAATCAAATTTAAAATTAATGGTAAGACAAATGAATTTCATTATTACACAATACGTCCCCCACAAAAATTTATTTAGCATTGAAATGGTATCATCTATCATTATGAAGATATAATTTCTTAAAGGGTAATATATTTTATAATTTTTTTTATGTAGATGTACCTATATTGATACTAAGCTGTTGTAATCCCACATAGGCACCCAATAGGTTGAATCATTCATATGTTTCAGTTTAATGGTCACCTAATTATCACTTTCCATGACATGAGACAGAATCATCAAGGAATTACAATCATCCTTTAAAATAGATTTTATCATGAACCCTTTGTGAATTCCAAAAACACATCTCTAGGGACACCACTTCCACATTTGACAATAATAAATATCAATGATGAATTTAGTTTGGAAATAATATATTTTATTTAAATAATATATAAAGCACCTTCGTCCCTAAATATGATATTGGGTGTTTCCGATGTAATCCCAATACATGATATTTAGAGTAACAAGGACATAATAAAAACAAAATTTATATATAATTCCTTCCATTAGTGGATGACGGTATTTATAGTGACAATCCATAGATCAAATTATTTTCATTTCTTATGTTTATGAAAATATTTTTTCTCTATGAAAATATTATGTGTTATTTATTATTCTGGACTTATGTTTTATTGGATTATGATAATTGACTCAAATAAAAAATATTCTATAATGTGTTCCTAATATTATAAAAAATTTAGTATGTAATTATTTATGATTTAAGAACCTTATTTTAATATGAATGATTCCCTCATGACGTTTTCATTAAAATTAATTACTTTCTCATACCCATATGTTCAAATTATTCTCACATGTGTTTTGTTATTGATATCTCTTATTATTAATATTTCAACGATGATGGTTTCATCCTTTTCTTATCATTAATTTATAGGGAAATTAATATTATTTTATTATAATATATCGACAATGGAATCATGTGTTTATTATTTTATGATGGGTGTGTAAAAAATATTGTAATATAATAAGTTCATGTAACTAATATCTATTGACAATAGAATTATATGTTCTATTGTGTGGTTTATTATGAAATTTAATATATATTCATGAAAATTATATATTCTATATTTATATTGTTGGTTGATAATATCACTATTTGTGTAACTATATTTTTGTTTAATTTTTGATATTTGGTTGTGATGTATAAATGAATAAATCAAAAAATAAACAATGTTGAATAAAATATTATATAGGATAAACAAAAAATATCACATATTAGAATAAACATTCCCTAATTTCTGAAATCATGTGACTGATTTTCCATAGAATAATATTAAATAAAATATTAATTATTCTATTATACTAATAAAAGTTATTTTATATTTTATTATGGGACTTGGGATTGAATCATCAAATAATTTTTGTGATAGATATCATTAAAATAGAAAACAAATTATTTAATAATATTGTTAAATTTTCATTTATTCTATAAAATTTCACTATTAATATTAATTAATATCCCAAACGAATAATTTTGAATTATTAATAGAAACACATAATTTTGTGATGATTTCATCCCATGTTATAAGTATTTACAATTTTATTTTGAATGAATTTATTTCATTAAAATATTATATTTTTCAAATTAGTAAAATTGAAAATGATTATGGGAATTAATTGTAAATATATTAAAATATATCATTTCAATTATTGGGTTAGGGTAATGGAATTTTATATCTAGATTCTTCCTATTACTATCTTTCAGTGGTTTATGGATTTTTTAATTTATCTAATGATTTTCGGAAAAAGGCGCTAAATTTTTCCTATATAATATATCATTATTAGGTAGTTAAACCATTTTATTCTATATCTATAGAATCATTATTGATATATGTGATTGAGTAATTCCCTTATCCCATTACTAACAAAGAGACATGTAGTTGTTTTATGATTTGATTGTTATTTTTTTATTTATTAGAAATGTATCTATATTATAATATCACTAATCTATGTAATGTTGAATGGTTTATATGTTATTTTATATCTAGTAATCTAAAGAAAATATCAACACTCTTTATATAATGATATTCACTGCTTATGTAGTTACAATACCATGTAATAGAAAATATTTAATGATATAAAATATCATATTATACGGATTTTGATTTTTCATAGTAAAAAAGGCATGGTTATATATTACTCCAAATTTTAGTAAACCTTTCATGTAAAACACCACATAACATATGATTTGTTTTATTACGCATAACACTATCTTTAATGAAATAAATGATTTATATCTATAGATAATTATTGGAAATATAAACTACTAAATGAATTTAATTATATATATTGTAGTAGATTTAGTTAAATAATAATTAAATGATATATTCATAGGTTATTATTGACCATTTATGCACAATAATATTTCATAGTGAAATGAAGAACAATGTTGTTGATGTTATGTTTTACTCCATGACCATAATCATTACATATTCTGGTATTTTTAATCTATAATTATTATTCAAGGAAATTTTATTTGTGGAGTATTATAGAATAATGAAAAAATCCAACAATTTAAACCCATATATTATAAGTGGAATATTTTACTCAATATCAAATATTTCAAAAATAAAATATTATAAATTAAAACAAGGATTAATTCCATGATATAACATCATAATTTTAATCTTTTCCACTTCCTTGACCCTACACAAACTATAACAATGTAAAAAACATTTGAAATTTTTTAATGCACACAAAAATGACACTAAGGGTTAGAAATAGACATTAATCCACTAGTATAATGAAAAAAATGAATTCCCATTATAGGTTCTTAGAAATAATGAAAAAAATCATATTGAAATGAAAAAAACGCAAAAATTTTTTCCAGTAGAATTATTACAAACAATAATATGAAAAAAACTCTATAAGAATATGAACATAACCTTATACATAAAAACCTTTCAAAACCCATTCAATTAGAATAAAAGGCTGACTTCCAATATTATTATTAACCAATTCATTTGAGATCTATAATAGGGATCCACATTTTTATATGATATATCTGTCACACCCATTTATCATGAGAAATAATGGGGATCTACACTTATTATAAGGTATATTAGGCTTTGTAGGATCATATAAGTCTAAATTTTAATTTCATTAATAAAACCCTTTCATAAAAATATCATTTGAAAACCCATTTTACTACCATATGAAAAAAAAAATTCTTATTGAAGATAAATTTTCTATTAAATGCCATTTTAAATTAAAAAATACCCCAAAATCGAAATAATGTAATTAATTTAAGAAATTATTTTATATTTCAAGGGAATATATAAATTAAATTGCTGTAATAGGGGAAAAAATTCATTGTCTCCATATACATTTATATTTGGACATTCCATTAGTTATTTGATAAATTATTCTATATAAAAATATTAAGTGGATTAATTTTTAAAAAAGAAGAATGGGATTAATTATATATAATAATTTTTTATTTTAATTTTTGTATATACATATAATCTATCATATAAAATAATATCATGAATATTTACATGGAGGAAATGAAATTGATATTAAATATTTATACATTTAAATATAGAATTTTTAATCAATGTGTCCCACAAAACATTGAAATACATGAATCATATGAACAATGATGGAATAAAATTGAAAAAGGATTTAAATAATATGAAAATAAATAAATTCATCATATGATATATCAAATGGTCTATATATACACCTCATAAAATAAGGTTATTGCATAACATCATGATATGCCTCAATGAAAGGAGATTGAGAAGAAGTCCATTACAATGAGTATGACTCATCAAGTATAATATTGAACTTCATAATTAATAAAAATAGTTAAAATTATACATATGTAATAATTTTTTTATTTTTACCATTACATTGTTTTCCCGCATTTCAATGTTATAAAAAATTATTTATTTATTTGAGTTCACATTAAATGTTTTGACTATATTCAATAACTATGTTCAAAATGAATTCTATATGACGTCTACAATAAATGTTATAATTAGAATCAATTATTTAATATAATATTTAGGAAACCATTATTAGTTTTATACAAAAATTATATTTTGGAATTTATCCATTAAATTTGGATATGAATTATTAACTTTATTACAATGATAGAGACAGTAAGGCAAACATAAACATGAGTAACATTTTCATTAGTCAATCATAATTATAGAAATATGGTCATTATTACATAATATTTCAAAATGATCATAATTATAGTAATATAATATTAATAATTTAAATATAGTTATTTATATCATCTGTATTATTTAGTGATAAAAAATGAATCACATCTCTTCATAAAGGTTATTGTTCACACATACGCCCGAACAACGTCATCATTATTATGTGAATGAAAAAGTAAGAACATAAATTATATAACAAAATTTGATATTAATTTTTTTCATGAATATAATATATAAATATTAATTTCATCAATATAACCATATTTGAGATACATTGGTGGAAAAAGAATCATATCAGTTCGTGTGGTGGTAATCCACAGTACGCATTAATAATTAATTCTTTTTCAATTTGATGGATATAGATATGGATTTAGGTTAATATATAAAAATTAGAACATCTTAGTATATTTATTATACTGGAGTTACTATTACATAATTTTTTGTCTATATTTTATGCAATGGAATAAGAAATAAAATACGAATACATAATTAAAAATTATATATTATCCTCTGAAAATATCCTTTATAATAAAACATAAGATCACTATAGATTATTCTTTTCCTAAACAAATATCACTACAATCTTTGGAGGTATTCACATAATATATTTTGTATTATATCATATAACCATATTTTATGTAAAATTTTAATAATAGATAATATTATCCATCATTTTACAACAGGTGGGAGGGCACCTCTAGGAATTTTTAAATATATATATTTTTAGATAAATTAATTTTCAATAAAATATTTTTGAAAATAAAATAAAATATATTATTATGTTGTTTAAAACTAATTTTATCTAATGAATTATAAAAAATGACTATATATTAGTCGTTATCATTTTATTGAACCCTTACGATGAAAAAAAAATTGTTTATAATTTTTTGAGGTTAATATAGATATTATAGAATGATAAAAGATCCATAATTGAATCGTTGATTATATTTTAATCCTTATCCCAATAATTTGTTGAGATTTTATATTTTATCAATGAATATTATTTATTACAATATTATTTATTTTAAAATATCATTATTTTAAAGGTTGACAGTATTAATTAATTTTGATTTTGAAAATATCATAGAAAACAAATTTCTTTGAACCAACCATTTTAACACATCTTATATATGTAATGTTCTCTTGGAAAATTCATTTATTATAAAAAAAATTCAATAAAACTATTATATAATTTTTAGTATCATTCGTTTAATTCTTACGCAAATTAAACAATTAGTGCATCATCATTGTGTCATCATTTAAATTAAATAACTTACAACATTGAAATTATAATAAATTTAATATGATGTATATAAATATATTATATTTTAAATCACTTTTTATAGTCAATTAAAATCTTCTATGTAACCTTATATTTTAAATTTATTAGTTATTAAATGTTTAGTATGTCATCTTGGACTATTCATTAAATTAAAATTATATATATGGCTTAAATTCATCCAAGGGGATTCTAGTGTTATTAAAATTGTCACAAGGATGATTATGGTTGAAAATAAATAATTGAAGTAAATAATTAAAACTATTAGGGTGATTTTAAAATATTAATAATATTGTTTTGGCAATTAATTATTAGATTTACCCAAATGTGTTGTATTTAAAAAATTAATATTCATATTATTCTTGTTAAAAACAATATAAGGGTTATATTACTAAATTAGTAAAATATGATTACAAATATGTTATCAATTTTTCAATATAAAAAACAAAAAGTTTTAAAATTAATTTAAAAATAACTCTATTTATGTGGTAGGAAATAAGATAATAATATTTCCACATTCTAATGATTGAAATCATTTTATGTCGATATTGAAGAAGAAATTGATTCCAATGATCTAAATTAGGATAAATTATATAAAATATCGCTAATTATACATAATATGAAATCACAAATATATTTTATCAGAATTATTTATTTAAATGATAATGTGGTTTCCAAATAAAATCCATTCTTTTTCAATATTCATTAAAACAAGAATCTTCTTAGAATAATAAAATAAATTAATTTAGGTAAATTTTAATTTTCCTATATAAAATGATATTTTTATTTTTTCAAATATCAAATTTAAAATTTTATTAAACTATATTTAAAACAATTTCTCCATCAAAAGGCCATAAAATTCCTTTTTAAAAATAATTTTTTCAGTGTTAAAGTGGATTAATTATTAGATAATGTATATAATACTCATATTATGAGTGTTAAGAATTCTATTTATTATATTGTATATATTTTTAATAAACATAATCCTAAAAGAATCATTTCTTATTTTTTTTGTTATTAAACATAATCCTAAAAGAATCATTTCTTATTTTTATTATATTGTATATATTTTTTTCTAATATTTTTTTTGATTAATAATTATGTAGTCACCAATTAATCGATTATATATATAATTATATGTGTGTAGATAATATTTTCGTAATTCAATAAATCATGTTCATTCATTCAATTTTAATTGATATATTATTATAGTAATATTAATCTAAATAATAATAATTAATCGACTAAGCTTAATGTGGTGAATTTTGTATTCAATCAATCAGGGAGTATCATTTTTAAAAACCCAATAATGATACATTCTCACCTATTTAATAAATAGTCTCATCTCAATTGGATCATGGTTATGATAACAAGGTTTCATATATTCCAATTAAAATTAATGAAATCCCACATCAGAAAAAATATTAATAAAACATCACCCTTAAAAGAATGAAACAAAAGTAACATGGTAAACTAATATATTATATACATGGGTTCCTTATATAAAAACATGGATATTGATGAGAAAATAATGTATCATTTCTGATGGAGAGTGGTATAGAAGACAATAATTACAAATTTAATCATCACAGAACAATAAATCTATATTGAGTTAAAACAAAATTGATTTTATAGTAAGAAATGAAAGAAAATAATTTTTTAAGATCCTATTAATAAATTTTAGTAATTATATTAACACATGAACTAGGAAAATATGAAAATATACATTCAATATGAGTAGAGTATCAATGATTATTCAATTTTAATAATAATCTCATCTTTTTCTCCAAACGATGAGTATTTATGATTATTTTCTCACAAAAATATAAATTGAATCATAATACAACAATAAATAAAAATATATCACTCATCTTGTTATAAATTAAGAAAAAACAAAATTTTTAGTATAAAAGAATCCAATTTTTAAAAAATATTCATCCTTTATAAGCTGAGAAACTACAATAATCTCTAAAATTAAACAACAATATGAATAGTTTAGCATAGACCATTCAACAAATAAATACAATTATAATCCCACAAAAATATACAAAACAATTAATGAATCAAAAAATTAATTATGATGTCATCACATTTTTTTGATGGTAATGAATTGGCCAAAACGACCAAAGCACAAAATATATTAAAAAAAGATTACAATAATATAAAGTACAAGATCATATTATAATCTCTTTCATTGAAGGTAATTAGAGTAGTTGGGACGTCTTAAAACCAGGTAATTTCTTGATTAACTCCCCAATTTGTGATGCCATCAACATCCATGTTTGCTTCCGATAAACATGTGTGGTGATGTAGTTCAAGTCAGTAAGAAAACAGTTTCATTCCAACCAACGGGTAATAATCGGCCACGCAAAATGAGTTACGCCATTCCAAATTGCTTGGACTATGGTCATCGAGTCACTTACAATATAAAGGTTGTTACAACCTTAAACCATGGAAAATTAATCGCATAAATCAATCCCATAATCTATGCTTTGAGGGAGGAGGCAATGCCACAATGTCCCATGAATCATCCCAGAATCTATCGTAGGTTGTTCCTAAATACAGCACCAAAACATGCGGGTCCTGGATTTCTCTTGGAGGCGACATCTATGTTGATTTTGTTCCATCTAGAGAGTGGAGCTCTCCAAAACACCTCTAGAGTGCGGCGTGGTGGACAAAATTTTAATATTCATCTCCAAATGACCACATTTACTATTCAAATCACAAAAAAAATTTGACATAATAATCTTTTTGATACTCTATCCATTTAAATATAAAATATGAATCACCATAAACCCAAAATATTAATAATATACTCTTCAAAATATATTAATAAAAAATTTCTTGTTAAATAAAATCCTATATTATTAAATTACCTCACGTAATTCTTAATAATATTTATCACTAAACCACCAAATTATTTTCCAATACTAATGTTTTAAATTTGATTAATCATATTTTCTAAAAATAAATTGATTATTTATCCCCAAAAAATTAACTTAAAATAAAAATTAATAATTCAAATGGCTTCACCTAGTCCATTGGTTGGCCATGTGCCCTTTTCCCCTACAGTTTATGGGTTCAATTCAATTTCCACGGACTTGCCAGACGTGATAGGTTTTCACCCATCACATGGGTTGTCGTTTTTCTAAAAATATCATAGTATAATACATATAAATTTATATAAAAAACCAAAAAATTATACATAATGTGTTTTAACCACAAATTATATATTGTAACATTGATTTTTCATGCAAATGTTATAGCCCATAATTACTTCAAAAATGAATGTATCAAAAAATATTGTTAGTTACCCTCAAATTTCATCTCATAAAGGAAAAAAAATGTTTCTAATAAATATAACATATTTTGGCCCTAGAACTATAAACTAGTGATGGTATCCAAAACACTGATGAAGACCTGAAAACCACAAAAGTTGTCTAAACCATTCATTTATTTCTACTTGAATTACCCAACCTTAAAACATAAATATTATAGTGTTCTAGAACTATGAATTATTCAAATATCATATAATTTTTTTGATTTATATAATTATAAAAAAAATATAAAAATAAAACTCAAACATTACATGTGGACGCGTATACTAGAATCCATTTTTTTCACCAAACAATTGATTCTTAAAAAAATTATTTCGTTCCATGATATAGTATCTCCATTGTCATATTTTCCCCATCCACAGCCATACACTTCTTCTAATCCCATGAAAAAAATTTCAAACATAGTATTATCCAGAAATTAATAGCGAGGGACATAAAATAATATTAGAACAGTCATAAATATGGAAACCCAGTTAATGTTATTAGAAAAACTCAAACCAAATATTATCACCCAATAAACACACATATGTTTTTCAAAATGAGAATACATAAAAATGAAATTAAATTGAAAATAATTTATAGAAAATAGATATTAATATATATAAATCCCTCTAAAACCCATTCCCATTAGATTAGAAACGTTGTCCCCTTCCAAAATTATTATTACCCACCGCAATGGAGATCAATATTTAGGCTTAAAAATTGTTTAAGCTATATAGGAATCCCCTGATTTTCATGATCTATAAGGGGGATATACCCTATATATATAATTTACATGTATCACCAATTTCAAATATTTATTTTGTTATTATTCTTGAATAAAATATTTTTGTAATAAAATCTATTGACTAACTCTTCTAATCCATTATGAAAAATAATTTCGTATATATTTTTTAAAAACTGATAGCCATTTCCAAAATAAACAAAAAGGGATATATCATCTTTAATTTTAGAAAACATGAAATATTTTTAGGATTAATATAAATTAAATATTATTAAATGTGTTACAAAATTCATTATCATTATGTACATTAATAATAGATCATTCCTTTAGTCATTTTTTAAACGTTCCGTATAAAACATCATAAAATACCAATTTTGAAAACCATTAAATGAAATTATAAATAGAAATAAAATCTCAAATATAATCCTTATATTTCAATATAAATTAAAATAAAAAATATTATCATTAATATTGAGAAGGAGGAAAATAATTTTAAAATTAATCATTAAACAATTATGAAGAGATTATTAAATGAATGTGTCATATTCTACATTAAAATATTTGTGTAATAAACCCTGCGATGGAATAAAATATAAGACAACATTATTTAACATGAAAATGAATACATAAACTATATTATATGTCTATAGGTCCACATATAAACCTCAGAAAATAAGGATGGTGTATAAAATGATGATATAACTCAATGAAAGGAGATCGAGATATAGTCCCTTAACATTAGCCTAAATCGTAATGTATTATATTTTTTTTCTGGAAAAATAATATTAGGTTACTATATACATATCTTATAACCTTTGTTATGTTAATTATTACATTTACCAGATTCATTATATGTTATATACAATTTATTGTTCATTTATCTTCACATATATCATTTGATGTTATTTGGTGCATAAGATGAAAATAACTTTTTTATGATGGATATAGTCAAAGTGATAATTTTTCAATCATATCATGGATAACATTCATGAAATATAATCATGATTATATGTAAAATATAAATTTAATTATGTACATTAAATTTGAATTTGAGAAATGATATATGTTACAATCCTGGATACAGTATCACATATAAATTCATATGTGGCATTTACATTTCCAATACTCATAATGGGTAATAAGGTAATTATTATTTTATCAATAAAAAATTATAATAAAATAATTTATATCATATAAATCATTTAAAAATAAAAATATACATTATCCATGTGATGTGGTAATGAAGAATGAATAACATCACATTGTCGATGCGATAGGTTACACATACACATCAATGAAATTATTATTGTTAAGTGAAAGGAAAAGTAAGAATGTAAATGATATATTTTTAGATAATATATATATATATATATATATTTCTTGAAAATAATATATAATCATTAATTGAATCATTATATCAAGTATTGAGATATGGGAATGGAAAACAAATTTTATTGGTTTATGAGGTTGTAGTCCACCGTACACATGAAAAATTAATGATATTTCCATTTGATGGAAGTTGAGATAGATTTAGTTGATGATATAACATAATAAAATTTTAGTTTAATAAGTATAATATAATTATTATTTCATTATGGATAAATAATTATTAATAATGTGGAAAGAGAAATAAAAAATTACTTGAATAAAAAAATATCATCTTATCTAACAATGTCATTTCAATAAATTCCTAAGACTACTAAGGATGGTGTTTGGAAAAAAAATTCTATAATGTTTGGTGGGATAATATATATATATTTGGGTAGAGTGTTTCTGATCCAAATTTTGTTTGAAGTGTGATTCAATGGGAAGATTATGGTCCCATTTATAAGATAGTGGAGGGGCACTCTTAGAATTTTTCATAATATTATATTAATATAAATGATTTTTTCTTTTCCATAGGGAAAAAAACTAATTTATTTTTAATATAATATGACTATGGGTCATATAAATTCATATAATATAGTTTTTAAATGATATTAATATTTTTTAATAATTATCTATTGGATTGAACCCTTATTTGGCCCCTTTAACTCTTACCATTACAACATGTATTTTACTCTTTGAAGTATAATATATTAACTATAAAATGAAAAAAGAACTATTTATGAATCATTTAAAACATTTTCAACCTTATCCAAGACATTTCACTAAATTTTTTACTACAAGGAATTTTATATAATTTATTAATATTTTTTTTAAAACATCCTTGAAATCAAAATTGACATTATTAATTAGTAGATAATTAAAATGATATCATAAAAACATGAAATATTCTAAATTTTTTTATCAGGACCATCATATATAAATTAATCTGGAAAATTCATGTACCCAACTAATTAACTCTAATTATATTTATTATAATAAATTTAAAATGACTTATTTGATATTTCATATATTTAAACAATTACTGCATTATAACTATATCATAATTAAAAGTTATTATTTTATTAATTATAATTTTAAATAAATGACCATGATATATATAAATATTTAATATTTTGAGTAACAATTTCTAGTCAAAATTTTCATCAGCATATCCCCAAATTAAAAAAATCTATAGCTATTAAAACATAACAATGACATCATTGTCTTTTCATTAAAATAAAATTCTTTAATGGAAATAAAATTTTCATGGTGGCTTCAAGAGGTCCTAAAATTTTCCAAAGGAATATTTTGGAAGAAAATAAATCATTAATTTAAATTACATAATGTGTTAGGGAAATTTCATAATACATATAATATTATTTTTATCCACAATTTCCCAAATTACCCATAACCATGGTAGTCTATAAAATTAGTAATGGTAAAAATAATATATCAAAAATATTATAATTAATTACTATTTTTGAAAAATATGATTCAAAATATTCAATTTACTTTTTATTTTTCCAATAATAAAATTGAATTAATTTATTTAAATATTTATTCAATTGATGGTATGGTAAAATGACATATTAATGTCAAAATTTTCAAATTATAGAAAGGTGTTTATATCAATATTCAATTTGAAATTGATTACAATGTCCTAAATAGAGATAAATGATATAAACATTATATAATTATACAATAAATCCTATCAAAAATATATGGTAACATAATAAACTATTTAGATGAAAAGGTTAATTTGAATGTAAATAATGTATTTTTCACTATTCAACAAAACATGAATATTAATATAAAAAATAAATTAATTTAAAATAAATTAAATTTTGATTTTCCGTTTTTATATAATAATTTTTATTTATCATATTGAATTTATAAAAGTGAGAACAAATATTTAAAACTAGTATTCCATCAAAAGGTGGTAAAATATCATTATGTAAAATACAATTATTTAAATATAATTCAATTACACATCACATGAATTCGTTAACCTATTCATTATTAAGGGAAAAATAAATTTTTAATAGTGTATGATTTTTTACAATACATATTAAAAGGATTAGGTGTAAAGAGTTACTCTGGCGCCCGACCTAAATTCATCAAGGTATCTTCCATCAACACGTCATGTACATCATCAACAGATGTGTTGGACTCTTCTCGGGCACTAGACCATTAATATTTTTTATTCAAACCTATCATGAATCAATGATTGATAATAGAAAATGGAATATCTATGAGGAAAATGTATGTGGTTATGGATTTTTCCCTTTATATCAATGTGTTTTGAAAATTATGTCATTGGGCCGCAAGACAAACTTCTCTATGTCACCACTTTTCTTTAGAATATATTAAATGATTGTATTTAAATTATTGTGGAGACATTATGATGTTTCTAATCAACCTGATGGCTCGATATTCTTGAGATATGATACATAAATGGTATGATATATTTACTTAATGCCAATTTTACATATTTCCATAGATGTTCAATTACCCTAATTTTTTCTCCCTAATAATTAATTCGATATGTTGATTAATTTAATTGATATATTTATTGTTCCGATAAATTTAGATGATGTTCCTTGAAAATTTTGAGAGAAATTGTTTTACCAATGGAAATTACATTATATTTATTCACTTTTTATGATAGCATATAAAATGTAAAGGTTATTCATGTGAATTGATATATATATTCTTTTTCATGATTTTATTTTAATGTAGTTATGAGGGTGAAAAAACGGGTTATTCATGTGAATTGAGATATATATTCTTCATGACTCTTATTTTTTCACACTATTTAGGGGTGACACATGGGAATTCATAATTAGTTCCCATTTGATATAATATTTGGAATTGAATTTATATTTATCCCATTAGTAAATACATGTATATCCTTTCAGGATTGTTTAGGTATGGCTAATGGTGTCTATCCATAATTTATAATGTGGTTTTAAAATTATTTAAATGTAAAAATGATGATTTTAAAAATATAATTGATTCATTTTTTCAGAAAACATATGGTTGTTTCCTCCACACCCAACCACATGCTTGGGTGCTTCCCAGCTTCATATGCATTATCACTATCATCACATGTGAATGATATTCTATTTAATATATAGCATCGTTCTCCCACAAATGTAAATTGAATGGGTGTAGAAGTGGAACTCGTTATAATGAATTTGTTTATTTATTTATTAATTTATTTAATTATAATGGAATGATGCTTATTTATATAGCATGAAATTGAATGTCAATGAAACAATGGGTGGCAGCCTACTAGGATTTGTATCTCACACACAACTCCTATAGTCTGGTGCATGAGAATAAATTATTCTCACTGGTAATTAAAAAGTGAATCATTCAAAATCTAACGTGTGATAAAACATGCATTCTAATAGTGGGGATTTGGGAGCCGAGGATCAACCCTTTTCTCGATATGGTAGTTATAGTTTTGTTTATAATTATTGATTATTTTTTCAAACATGTTGAATATGTTTGTATCCTATACTTATTCATAATATTTTTTAATATTTACTTGATCATGAAAGAAACATCATCATATTAAATATTTTGGTTATTCGTCAACGAATTGCATCTTATTTAACTATCATGATTTAATATATCATTAATGCTACAATCTGTATGTATTTGATGTTTCTATTATTTATAATGATCCAATATACTCTTATCAATGAGGGAATTGACTCCCCAAATATATATATATATATATATATATATATATATATATATCAGTGTGTGTGTGTGTGTGTCTTTGAGTCCCTTAATTCTAGTTGGTATCTTAAGTAATTTATGGAGCTATTGTTGATGTATTGTGGAAAAACATGTTGGGCCACTATCGAGTGGAATTCATGCATGATAATAAAAAGTATTATTGAAGAATTTTTTTATTTTTTTATTACTATTTGTTTTTAGATATTATAACTACACATATATAAATGGTTTGGAACCTATGCATGTGGGAAGCTACCCCTCATACAGGGGGAATTCAACAATCCAAGGTTTGGTAAACGATGTTGTTTTTTTATTGTTTCATTAGATTTCACTATTGGAAGAATCACAATATTTATGATTTTATTATAATTTATATTTCATTAATGGTTAGTTTCGACCATTCTCAATGATACAAAGGCATATTTGAATTAGGAATCATTTTCAAAATAATAGGGAAAAATGAATTCATTATGACATTCCATATTTACATTTCCATGTTAATTTTCTATATTTAATTTCATTGATATATGATCCATATTAGTATTTCATTAAAAGGATCCATTACACTCAATGGTGAAAAAAATTGGGTTAACTGACCATTAATCTTACATTAGTTGGTTCGATTGGTGGTTTCTATTATCAACTTGTCTAATCAACCCGAAATGTATACTTGTGACAACAATTGTCTTCTTGAGGTTATGGATATAGATAGTTAACACCCTAATGTTAATATATATTGTTTAGGGACCCTTTTGATTTGGTTTTTTTGTGAAATTATAAATATCTATATGATAATAATCTATTAAACACCAATTAATATAATTAAATTAAAATGAGATAGTAACATTATAATGAAAACATGATACCATAGACTGAACTGGTCTTAGTAGTGGGAAATATTACATGTATCCATTGATCCTTCAGTTTCTCATTCTTATTATTATGAACTATCTCTAGGTGTAGGTGGAGGGGATTGAATGATAAGTAGGATAGCATTATGGACCTCCCTTCTTATTTAATTTTGTATATGTTAAAAATATTGGTTGTTTCTGGGGCATTAAATTTGTAGAGTTATGCCACCATAACTCCATCATGTTTTACATGACCAATGTGGTGATAATAACACTCTTTTGGTGGTCTCACCCAATCCATATGTGATACCCCATATATTTTGACATGAGTCACCGCTTTTATATCCTCTACTAGGTGTTGAGTCCCATTTTCGTGATACCTTCCTTCTCTTTATGTACTCAATATAGGATGCACCTCAACCATACCAATGAATGGTAGAGATGATACGTTGCTTTCAACAGAAGTAACCTCCATCAATCACAAGGTCGTGAATAAAAGGTTTCTAAATCATGTATGGAGGATATGTTATCAATTCTAGAGAATATAGTGACACCACAACATAATATCTAATCCTAATGACCTGTTTGATACGTGATTACTCAAATAGTTGATTGATTGTTTTTCTCAAGCTACTCAACACTGGGATATGGTTAGTTAAGAAATCCATATTTCATTCTTCGAGTAGTTATTCCCTTATTCTTATGGAATGTATGATTTCCAGTAATTTAGCAAACTTGAAAATGGAAAAATGTTAATGATGGAATATTCAGCTTTCATCACCAAATTGTATATTTTTTCACCAACCTGAACTGGTGATGAGCTAACTTATATGAGTTGAATTGAAGGTCTTTCTTATCCTATCCACTAATATGTGAATGTATTTTTTCTGACCACCATTACAAAGATGGACATTATTTTGTAGAGAAACCAGAGAAAATCGAGAAATATGATGTAGGGAAATTAAACTTATATGAATAATAGAATATTTCTCAAGAGTCAAGACAAGGAGATTCGAGGGTACATGTGTGGGAATTACAAGCCCGGTGCCACACACTGATAGATTTGTGGTGTCTCACATGGGTTGATGTCTAGGGAACTAATAACACAATAGTACATGGAACACATTCGAGTAATGGGGTTGAGTTATGATGTGTTAACTCTAAAATTGATTCTACTATTATCTTATTATTATAAGAAAAAGGGTTTCTATTCGAATACCACCATTAGATGGAGGATTATTGACACCTTTTTAGGAATGAGTATGGTCCTCTACAGGCCATTGAGGACTAAAAGGTAGTCATGTCCCAGGAAGTGAGGCTATAGAGCTCCATCATATGTGAAGTGGGCCTACTCAAGAAACTCAGTAAATATCACATTTCCATTGGTAAAGCATTAACTATGTTGTTCTTCCTATGTTAGAGTAACCGATTCATGAACCATCCATAGTGATAAGTTATATTATAGATCCTCTAGTCATGTATATTCAATATTTGATCCAAGTGCATCACAATTATTTTTATCAGAAAATTCAATTAGATGTCTAGGCATAGTAACAGAGTACTGTAGTGTTGTTATAAACCATGAAATAGAAGAAGGATTTTGAGTAGAGTGTATATGATAATGAAAAGAGTTCCCCTTGAACTATCTTTTTACCATTTCTTGTGGAGTCTCTTCATCATCAAAATGATTGGTGCCAATGTCATTATCAATATGGATAGGAATGTTCTTTATAGATGCCAAGTGTATTTCTATCACCACCAAGTGTCATTAACATCACTTTAGGGAAATGTGTACATCTATAAAGATGACTGGGATCTTTAGGAATGTCGAACTCGGCTCAAGAAAACTAGGCAAGGTGGGATGATATCCAACATAGATTTTCTCATTAAGATACAGTAGGAAGTGAAATTAGTATAAAATCACCCCTAATGTGGAACAAATTATATACATATTCTCTAAATATTTCTTCATATTACCTATTGATAGAGAGGTTGAGTTTTCCAATGATATTCTTCTAGGTGTACCACCAATGTCCATTCCTCTTTTTAGGATGAAGCATATAGAACATGAAGAACACAACACGATGCATGAAGACTAATAGGATACAGATTATATAAATCCCAACACACCTCCATTAAGTCCACACATCCATTTCACCAAAAAAAGATGATTTTAAGCTTTAATTTTTTATGTATTACCATCTATTTTCCCATATTAATGTAGAAAATAAGTATCAACTACCCCCGAGATATGACCTCATGAACAAGCTCTATGGAGTAACTATTATCTCCAAGATCGATTTTGAGGTCCAGATACCTTCAAGTTCAGATGAATCCATCAGATATACCATGTACAACATTTCTATGAATGTATAGATTGTATGGGTTTTTGGTGATGTCATTCTATCATACAAACTTTCCAAAAGATACTATTACTCTGATGAATTTGGGTAATCCACCAATACCATGGATATTTTATGGTAGTCTTCATATACAAAATCATGGTGTACTCTATCACCACATAAATCTATGAAAATCATAATGATATCATGTTGAGTACACTAAGAGAGAATCAGTTATATGTTATGCTATGTAAAAGAAACTTTTAGTCCATCTAGGTAACTTTATGGGAATATCATATAAAATTTAGAAGTATTAGTTAACCCATAAAAGGCAAGTTATATGGTTTCTTGAGAGTAGTTCAACAATTAATTTGAAATATCAATCTTGTTAGATATGGATAGCAATTATAGGTTATTCATAGATGAAATATCATGTTTGATAGCACCACTAATGTTCTTGTAATATAATGGTGTGATGTTCAAATGCATTTTATCATGTGAGACATCTTATCATTAGATACTGAAATACATATATCATCACTAATCGTGTTTCTTCTTGAATTGTGAAAAATCAATATTGTTTTCTATGTTTATTTTGGAATCATTATTAGGGAAATTATAAATCATTTTGATTGAGTCGTTTCATCTAGATCCCTCTTTTTGAGAACTCATGAGTCGAATTATAATTCGCATGAACATGATCTGGATGTTGTGGTTCGGGCTCTGTATTTTGAGAGTCATTATTTTTATAGTCAGTGATTCATTTTTACACATACCATTGATGTCTAAAAGACATCAACAATTAGACATACAATAATCCATGGTAGTGCAAGTGGGGAAATACCTGCATTAATTTGAATTTGTGGTGTCATACAATCCTTGGAAGGGAAATTTTATAGTTGAATCGTTATCCAATAAGACTCAGATAAAATACATCATGGATGCCAGAGTTGAGGGTAAATTGAGGAATTATTTCTCTATGATATATATATATATATATTCATGAATATCATGGAATGTAAATTATATTATTTTGGGTAATGACTTCAACATTTCTGGAAAGGGTTCACATGAAGTCGGTATTATATTCTGAATGCCTTGTTCTCCATGATTTCATCATAAGAGAGAACCTAACTCCCGGACGGTATTTGGATTTGAGTGAGACCCTTAAATTTTATGGTCTTGTATGGGTGATATCATAAGAGTTATGATAGTATAAATGGGACCAGAATACAAGACAAATAATAAAGGTGAAATTACAACTGAAATACAATATGACTGAAGAAAGAGAAAAGAACAGCTACTAGATCGTCTTCCATGTTCCTACCTGAAGGGTAGGTACATATCTCCACCTCAGCACTCCACACCTACCCATATCCTCTGAGTACGGACATGTCGTATGGTCCACCTATGGGTGCCATCCAGTCCCTGTACTCTCAACCTTTGTCAGCGATGTCCGTCGTCGACATCCAATGTCACAAGGTGCGGGCATAGCCCGTGCAGAGGTGAGTATAACGATACTCAGAAGGGACCCCAAGATACTCAAATTCTCGGAAAATACACCAAGGATAAACCACATAGTATGAAAATCAATAGATAACTTTACTTAAGTATATTCCCATACATATAACTATGTTATCATGTAATACATCTCAATCATGAGGAAAAACACAGAGGTATTGACTCACCTCACATTTGGATTTATTTTAAGAGTAGTAACAAGTAACATTCCCAGTCCCAGCGTCGAACACCTTGGATGCTAGAGAACTCATCCTCTATCTAGTACAGTGGTCATGTCACATCACAAAGAGGCACAACCAACACTTCTTGGACTACTGAGGTACTACTCTTGTCGAGTATCATGGGTCTGCCACTTCACCCAGGCGCTCCCCACTGTGGGTCTTCCGCGTCACTAAGGCGCTCCCCATCGTGGCCTGCTGAGGCACTCCTCATGTCGTGCATTGTGGGTCTGCCGCGTCACCAAGGTGCTCCCCACCGTGGGTCTGACCCATCCTCATGGTTCTCCCCACTGTGCCAGTTGAGTCACTCCGAGTCGAAACGGTCAGCAGTCGTCATGTCTCAGCCAGCCAAAGTGTTCCCCAACTTTTCTAGCTCATCTCTAGGAGGATTCGCTCCATGAGATACTGTTCGATAATCCATCTTCCATGATGTACCACAAAGAAGTATCTCAAAGGTATTTTAGGTCAAAGAGGTCTCAACATTACAGACAGTGCGTCAATCGAACACTCGGTATTTGAGTTACTATCCTTTTAGTCTAGTGGCCATAGTTGGTTTCGTGCTCAATCCTACCAGAATGTTCCCCATATTAGTCCAAATCTCAATGGGGTATCACTAAAAGGGACCATATCACTTAACGATTTCATGCACCACTGATGGCTCATGAAAAGGACGTCTGGTGCCAAAGTAATGGCCAAAAAATGTAATTTGGTTGTAGTGGGCTCGGCCCGCTTTGTGGCCCAGCCCGTTGGGGTCGGCCTAGCCTACTAATTGGCCCGACTTACTGGGTATAGCCATGGGGAGGCAGTTCGGCGGTGGTCTGGCTGCGAGGTGACGGTCTGGTAGTGGGGTTACTGTCCGACCGCGGGGCGGTGCCTCGGCCGCAGGGCAGTGCAGAGCTGGGGACGGCAGTGGGGGCTATGGTGGGAACAGAGGCCACGGGGCGGTGACAGGGGCCGCGGGGCGGCACCTTTTCACTGTTGCCTTCAGTTTGGCCGGCGGTGCCACTAGCCTCCATTCTCATGCTCCAACCATGGATGGTTACCATCGTCCTCCTTCACGAAGAACCCCACAATATTTGCGGAAGGGTCGGGACATGTTGGTTTGGCACGTACCCTCTGCATTAGGGTGGTAGCATATGGTTCAACATGAACCTGAAAGATGAACGTCTAGCTGTCCAACCTCCCACAAAATTTCATTCCCAAACCACCATTGAATCCAAGGAATGAAATAAGGAAAATATTCACTTTCAATAAACCCTAACCACGTTCACTTGATGAAGAAGAGAGATGTGGAAGCTATCGACGTTCTTCGTGCCCATCACATGCCTTTGATCCCGAGATCGTTCGACTGATTAACATTCTTCGATTGAGGGGATTCATTGTGTTTGAAGATTTCCACCGATGGAGGATGTCTTGTAGAAAATGTTCGAAGTCAAGGTTGGCGTTCTTCGTTCAGAGACAAAGTTCTTCATTTGAAGAAGATGTTCTTCAATGGCATTCTTTCTCTAACAGCTCCACCTCTCCCCAATATCACCAAAATGAAATGATAGCCCCCAAAATTACAGATTATTATATCTATTATGCTTGTTGGCATAAAATTCAAATTGGGTAATTAATTACTTATCATTAATAAATGCGGGAGGGTTGGCACAATTATTTAAGGGGGGTTGGGACAATTAAATGAGGAGGGTTGGCACAATTAATGTTGTGGAAGATCAAGGAGATCCTCCACATTAATGAGGGAGTTGAAGAGGTTTAGACCTCAGGTGGTCCCCACCACCATATCCTCTCTTGGGATGTTAGGCTCGGGTGATCCCCAGCACCATAACCTCCCATGGGGGGAAAAGGTATGGTGGTCCCAACTTCTAAACTTCCACATGGATTTTTTAACAAATAAAATAAAATGTGCGATTATTTTATATTTTTATATCCACGAAAAACCCAAAAATTAACCTTCACCCTTCACCAACTGTCATCGAGCTGAATGTCTTCATAAATGAATACTGTAACTGAGAGTTCAATGGTTCCCTCTTATTTTAATTTTGAGCATCAGTTCAAAATATTGAAAAACCCACTTAGACATTTACTCAATGTAGCCGAACAATGGTTCTAAAATTCATTCTAGGCACTCTGGGCCTCAGAATCACGTGATGTCAAATTTTGCGGACTCATAAAATTCTCATATATTTAAATAAAAATTACATGGAAATTCTTAGTCTTTACATTCTCCCCACCTCAGGGCTCCATGTCCAAGTAAGCCACAACTGAAACAAGGTAAACAATTGGGCGTACTATGAAGGCATCAGAGCCTCCCACTCCCATGTTCTCTCCTATAGGTTCTCGTGCTACCAACGAACGCATAATAGAGGTATCGACCGTCCATGAAGGACCTACTTCTATAGATCCTCAATCCATACTGCAACCTCCATAAAATCCACCCCATCTTCGACAAACAATCTTCTATGATCGATGATATGAGAAGGGTTGTGCACGTATCTGCTCAGATGGGATACATAGAAGACGTCATGGACCCAATGCAATTGAGGTGGAAGAGCTAAGCGGAAATCAACCTCGCTAACTCTGATGAGGACCTGAAAGGTTCCAATGAATCTTAGAGATAACTTGTCGCCTCAGCCAAATCACTGAAAACCACATCATGGTGTGACCTGTAGAAAGACTTGGTTTCCATCCTAAAACTCCAGAGGTCCCCGTCTCCTATCGGCATACGCCTTATATCTACTCTGAGCAGTCTTATTCCATTCCTGAATGATCCTCACCATCATTGTGGTAGCCCATGCCACCTATGATAACAATTTGTTTTGACCCGTCCCCCGAGGCCGGTGTCGTGACAACCCCAAGACAGCCTTCCATAGGCTAGGGGCTGGTGACGGCCACCAAAGCCGAATTCCCAAAAACTGGGAAGGAATTACCTTTATAAACTGGTGAGCTGACATATGAGATCAAAATGACAACTCTTTAAAACAAACATGAAATCAGTGTTTTGGTGTAGTGAGTTAGAAATCAAGAGTCAAGGTCATACTCTATGGATACGTCAGCCATCACACCAACACTAGATTCCCTAAACTGATAACCACACTCACTACACTTAACAGTATTGTCATTTAAAGAATGAACAGTCATATGTTTTGGGGTAGAACCAACTCCACCGATACCAATTTGTCATGACCCGTACCTCGGGGCTCATGACGTGACTGAACCAAGCCTTAATTCCATAGGCTAGGGGATAACTACAAGAATAAATGGAGAATTCCATAAAACTGAGAAGGCGTTGCATTTATAACCTGAAAAAAACGCATCCAAACACACAACAAGAAACGAGTATAAGAAAACTGTATAACTAAAAGTGTGATGAAAGTAAAAAAGGGGGCTGGAATACATGCCCAACAGTAAAGGTACACGTACATCTGAAATACAATACAACTGAAGAAAGAGAAATGAACAGCTACATGATCCTCCTCTGGGTTCCTACCTAAAGTGTTGGTATAGAGTGCCACCTCAACACTCCACATCCACCCGTCTCCTCTGCATACTGATATGTCGTATGGCCCACCTCTAGGTACCATTCAGTTTGGGAACTCTCAGCCTCAGTCAGCGATGTCTTTCATCTGCATCCAACACAACAAGGTGCGGGCATAGCCCGTGTATGGGTGAATATAAAAATACTTAGTAGGGACCCCGAGACCCTCAATGACTCAAAAAATTCCCCATGGATAAACCATAAAGTATTAACATCAACAGATTACCTTACATAGGTATATGCCAATACAAATACCTAAGTTATCATGTAATCCATCTCAATCATGAGGTAAATCTCAGATGTATTGACATAGCTAACAACATGATTTATTTTAGATGTAGTAACAAGTAACCTTCCCAATTACAATGTCGAACACCTCGGCTACTAGAGAACTTCTCCTCTTTCGAGTACAGTGGGTCTACTATGTCACACAGAGGTGCTTCCCACTAACCTTGGACTACCGAGGTACTTCAAATTTCATGTAACATGGGTATGCTGCATCACCAAGGCACTCCCCACCATGGGTCTGTTGGGTCACGAAGTCGCTCCCCCTAGTGGCCTGTTGAGGTACACCTATTGTCGAGTACCGTGGGTCTGCCGCATCACCAAGGTGCTCCCCACTATGGCTCTGCCGTGTCAACAAGGCACTCCCCACTAGGCTAGTTGAGTCACTCCGTGTCGAAATAGTCAACAGTCATCAATTCTTAGCTCGCCACTGGGTTCCCACACTGTGTGTGATGACCCAGACCCTCACTGTCCATCCCTATTCCAAATTATGGATCATAGGGGTGACTTCATGGTGGTAGGACATCATTTATGAATGAGACCAATCAGCGTGACCAATTAGCACGACCGATTGAGGCAATCGATCGGCGCGACCGATCCGGGAGACCAATCGGCATGATCGATCGGCGCTACCAATAGGGGCGACCGATCGGCACCACCGATAAGGGGTAACCGATTGGAGGAACCGATCGGTGTCACCCAGCCTTTTTAGGTTTCTCCTCTACAGTTTTTCATGTAACACCTCTTTTGGCCCTTTTTAAACCTTTTCATGTTTTCCAAAGCCATTTAAATCCCATAATTAATACACAAGAAATCCCAAGGAACCTCCTAAAAGTATAATTAAATAACAATTAATCTCGTTGTGTGTAAACACCCAATCGCGTGGGGAACCACGATCCAAATTTAAAGCCGTTCAAATCCCTATATCCCATAAAAATGGGATCTTATCTATATATCGTACATGTATTTATTCTTCATTCTTCTTCCTCTTGGCTGAATTCCTTTTCTTCTTAGTACAATTGGAGTTCCCGACGTCCCTCCCCTACAAGTCGCACTTTTCCCTGTTCTTCGCGGGTGGAGAAGAACTTCGATCATTGATCAATCAAGCATGGCTTTCCTTCATCTTTACTTATTGTTCATCATGTGGGGTGGGTATCCTATTGTTTCTTTGGGGATTGATGAAACAAAACTTAATGAAAATAATGAACAGACCTTTAAAGAATGAATGGGGTGTTATCGATATTCTGCTGTACTATTTAATGTTTATGTGTTGTGAACTGTACGATCTTTTGTTCACGGAAAATCATGGTATTTGGTGGTCTTTCAGTGCATCCAAATAAACCCTAGACTTTTTTGATGACTAAATAACTGTAATGTGGAAATTTGTTGGTCACATAAACTCTGTTTGTTTAAATGTATGTTCAGTAAAATAGGAATCCATGTGTGACCACCTCGGTTGACAGACAAAAAGAAGAATCTAATGAATGATGTTCTTGAACATGGAAGTTTCCCACATTATTTGGTAGTGGGTGTGTTGTTCTACCTGTTGCTTATGGGAGGATTTGGATGGGTATGTTAACCTATATCGTGGCACAGTTGTTGGTTGTGAATCTGGAGCTGTGTGGTTGCTCTACTATGACACGAACTCAGGTAAGATCCTCTATTGTTAAGAAATTATTGGTTCCTAGTTTTGGGGGCATGGGGTTGTGTCTGGGGTATTCTTTGTTTATAGTACATTGAGGGACCTCACTTATCCCTTTTGTGTGGTTTTCTTTTGTTCTAGTTCTTTGAGGGATCTCACTTATCCCTTTGTTGTTGTGACTTAAAAAGAGAACCGGGTGTGAATGCTTAAGTTGATGTTTTGGTGTTTCTATTTTCCTATTTTGTGTTTATTCCTATTAGTTTCCTAGTAGTGCCAGACATTACATAAATTGGATCATTTGAACATGAAGCTAATAATGGTTTAAATAGGTAATTGATTTTGGGAATGAGTTGTGACTTGGCTGCATGTGTTGTGCTTTCTCTTATCAATAAATAGAAATAAGGGAGTTTGTGCATAGATTTTGGAACCGTATGTTGGGATGAGTGCTTGCTAACAATACCTATATCAGTATCTCTTATGTTTCTAATTCGTGCCCCACCCATGTTGAGAATGTTAGTTCCGAACACCCCCCATTTCATGGGGGAGGCTGTTTTCCTAACACTCATATGAGTGGGTGGTTATTAACTCATATTATGCTCCCTTTCCCGAATATCCCAATAATCTTAGGGCTGGTTGTGATGGCCTGAAGACCATTATTTGACCAAGAATCTTTGGGCAGGGTAGTTGTGGTGGTTGGACCTGGTGTTGGCAGGTAGGTTGTTTCCCATGTGTCTTCGGGATGAGGCTCAGGTGTCTTTGGGCGTGGCAGTAGTTGTTCTGACCCAGGTGTTTCTGGGTGTGGTTAGGCATGGTGGTTGTGGCCCAGGTGTCTACGGGCCGGGTTGTGTAGTGGGACTGCGGTTACGTTATGGCCTAGGTTTGTGTAGGTGGGGTTTGGTAGTGGGACTGCAGTGAGGTTATTGACCAGTTGTGTGAGGGAAGGGTGTTGTAGTGGGATTGCGGTGATAGGGGAGGGATTGGTTCGATTCATAGGATGTCTTCATAACCAGTTGGAAAGTCGCACGGGGTACCCAAATATCGATGTGCTATTACTATACATTACTTAACTTGCATTATTTGGGGAGTGTGCCTTGGTGTGGCTTGGGTGGATATTTTACCTTGCCAGATGTTTCAGTAATCTCTTTTCTCATAGGGCATTAGAATGATTCCCCACATGTGCATGGTAGACGTTGGTTTTCCTTACTGGTTATACTTGTATGATCACACAACATATATAAAACTGCTTTCAGGTTTCCAATAGGACTTTAGGGATCATGCGGGACCGTACAAGCTCGGACCTTGGGGTAGTTTCTCTTGTCGTTTTCCTTTTTCTTGGTACATTACCTTTGGAGTATTTGTGGCTTGTATCACTTACTATTGAATATGCATATGGGAATGGGTTATTTTTGGATTTACCATTACATTTAGATTTGGTATTGTTGGGGTTGCTATCATATCTCTCGATCCTATAAAAATTAAAATGTTAATGCCTTCCATTTTTGTGTGAGATTCTATACCCTTGGTTCTGGTTTCCACACCGGGACCTAATGAAGGCGAGTTTTGGGGGGCATTATATCTCCGACAAACTTAAAGAAGGAAGGGACTGACAATCTGTTGTCTCTTCCCTCCTTTTGGTTAAGTCGGTTTGTGACAGAATGGTATCAGAGGTGGGTGAAGAGATAGGATGGAGTCTGTAGTTAGGCACATTGAGGGTTGCATGGGGTGGTAGGGCAACAGTGTTGGGTGACTGTGGTGTGTGAATTATGCCATAGAAGGCCGGCTAGGACACAAGATGTTAGGTCCTCCTATGATCCGATACAAGGACTATGGACCTACCGAACGACCAAGTGAGGCTACACTGATTATAGGGTAGAGACCCGAGGAAAGGTACATGCATTATAATGACTTGTGTTATTATGTTTCATGGGTGTCTTGGGGATTCAAAATAAATAAAGAAGTCTAATAAAATTTATGAACAATATTATACATTACTAGGGATTAGGAATTCCTTGTTTACCTTGCAGCTCTGGCACCTGGGAGGTGACTACGAGTAGTGCAGGCAATCGAGGCCCAAGAGGTTGACATGGCCGATCGGTAGAGGACCGACCGAGTGGAGGAGGATGATCAGTGGAAAAAGATGCTTCGAGCCTTTCAGCGACAGACCCTCGGGAAGTACGAGGGCCGCACCTCGGATAAAGAGACAGAGAGATTTCTTGAGGAACTAGTGACATATTTCGGCATGATTCGGGCTCCGATGGAGTAATGGGCTCCTCTAGCCAACATCCATATGCATGGAGTAGCGCGTCGGTGGTGGAGGCTTTATCTTGGGGAGAAGAGGGAGGCTTAGGTGACATGTACTAACATTGAGAAGGTGTTCCAGGAAAAATTCCTCTCTTCCATGATGAAGACAGAAAAGTGGCAGGGGATACTATCCATCCAACATGGAAGTATGTCAGTGGGAGAGTTGAGGATAATGTTCAAGGATCTATGTTGCTTCACTCCAAACCTCTTTCCGAATGAGGAGTCTCGAGCGAGGCGTTTAGATGAGCCACTCCGACCTTCTCTTCGGTACACTATTACTCCCTTAACCGTACCGACATAATTAGAGGTGCAGAAGAAGGATGAAGTGGTGGAGAAGATGCACTTGATGGGAGGTGTGTCACAAGAGGTGATCCAGTTGGGCTCGTCAAAGGGGAAGGCCGTCAGCAGCAGGCCTCCAGCATCAGGACCCTCTTGGTTTTGACCAGCAGGGAGTAGCACTCAACATTTTCAGTTCCAACCTTCCGACCCTCTCCCTTTTGCTTCGGACTGAGGGATGAGATGCCTCATTTGTGGAATCCATGGGCACATTCAGAATTAGTGGTGGGACAATGTACAGTATGGTGGGGTTGGGCAGGTCTAGCACCCACCTCAGTTGCTGTAGTTCCCTGCTAGGCCCTTTCAGTAGCAAAAACAGGGGCATCAGGCTCCCACTCTACTGAGGGCAGATTTTGCAGGAGGAGGCTGACCCCAGGGAGCTCCTCAGGGACCTCATCCTAAGAGTGTTCGGGGAGGTGGCCGATAGCTAAGAGGCAGAGAAGCTGGGCGTGGGAAGTAGCACTCCGCAGAGGCAGCAGTTCTAGTAGGGCTAGAGGTTGTTAGAGGTATGGTCATCTTTTTTAGTACACTTTCTTATGACTTGTTCAAAACAGGAGGTTCACACTCCTTTGTTGCACCCAGTCTGGCCCATCATTTGGGTTTAGACACTGAGAGAATTCCAGTGCCCTTGGTGCTGAGCACACTATTCAGAGGTCAGACTGACTTGTTGAATGTTTTTCGAGGATGCAGACTAATGATAGGGCCACATCAGTCAGTCAGTGATCTTCTACTGTTGCAGATACAACCATACGAATTCATCCTGGTAATTTACTGTCTATTCTCTGTATGTGTCATCATTGACTGCTTCTGAGGAAGGGTTGTGTTTTCAGACGTCATCGGCCGACGGGTGACTTTCATCGGTGAGCGGTGTTACCTGGGGATAAGCAAGGGAGGGGAGGCCCTCCTCTCCTAGTTAGCTAATCTATTAGTGGAGTCGGTGGATTCCAAGATGGTTGATGTTCTAGGGATCATCAGTGAGTTTATGGAAATCTTCCCTGAAGAGGTGACAACTCTACCCCCTCGACGTGACATCAAGTTTCAGATAGACTTGCAACATATTGATCATCTGATTTTGATGGCCCCCTATCGGATGGCTCCTTCGGAGCTATGGGAGTTGCAGATTCAAATTGAAGATCTGATGAAGAATGGTTTTTTTCGTCCAAGTGCGTCACCGTGGGTGATCTAGTCTTGTTCACGAGGAAGGCAGATGGTGTTTTCAGGCTATGCATAGACTACCAGAGACAGAATCAGGTTACATTCAAGAATACCTACCCTCTTCCAAGGATATACGATCTCTTTGACCAGTTGAAGAGGAAAACATGGTTATCTAAGATTGACCTACGGTCAAGATATCACTAGTTTTGGGTGAAGGATGGGGACATCTCGTAGGCTTCCTTCAGCTGAAGATATGGGAACTTTGAGTTTGTAGTAATGTCATTTGGTGTTACAAATGCTCCTGCAATGTTCATGGGGCTCATGAACTCCATCTTCCGAGAATATCTGGATCGGTTAGTAGTCATATTTATTGATGACATCCTGATTTAATCAAGTTTAGAGGATGATCACACTGAGCACCTGTGAACAGTTTTAGAGGTCCTCCGATAGAACCAACTCTATGGGAAGTTTTCCAAGTGATTGTTTTGGACGCGAGAAGTGCACTTCCTTGGTCATGTGATGTCCGAGAATGGGATAGCAATGGACCCATAAAAGGTCGAGGCAGTTGTTTCTTGGGAAGCACCCAAGAATGTGGCAGAGGATCATAGTTTCCTCGGGCAGGAACGTTACTACCGGAGATTCGTTCCCAACATCTCTCGAGTTGCAACACCATTGACAGTTTTGACCAAGAAGGACCAGGATTTTGTGTGAGATGATAAGTGTGATGCAGCCTTCAGTTATCTAAAGGATAAGTTGGTTAGTTCCCCAGTGTCGAGTTTGCCAGAATAAGTTGAGGCATATGAGGTGTTCTGTGATGCTTCAGGGCAAGGCCTCATATATGTGTTGATGTAGCGACAAGGGGTGATATCCTATGGTTCTAGGAAGTTATGCCAACATGTGCATAACTAGGCCACCCATGATCTGGAGCTTGCAGTGGTCATGTTCTCACTAAAGTTGTGGCGGCACTACCTCTTCAGGGAGCACTTTGTGGACTTCACCAATCACAAGAGCATGATGTATGTCTTCTCCCTGCGGGACCTAAATTTACGATAGCGAAGGTGGGTGTAATTCTTTGAAGACTATGACTTAAATATTTCCGACAACTTAGTAAAGGGAAATTTGGTGGATGAATCTTTGAGTAGGAAGTCATAGAAGGATGTGGTCCGAGAGTCGGGCGATTCTTGGAAGGCATTGGAGGAGTTGGTTGCTCTGTACCTGGCTGCAAGGGTGGAAGGTGGAAGAGGTTTCTTGTATCAGATGACAGATCAATCTTCTCTACTACCTTAGGTGGAGGAGTCTCAGTGGGGAAACTCAAAAAGAGAAGTGGTGCATGACCAGGTTAACAAAGCTGATGCTTTAGAAGGGTGGACGAAGGATGGTTAGAATCAAGAGCTTTTTCGAGGAATGTTGTTTGTTCCAGAGGAGATGCACGATAGAGTTATTAGTGAGTTCCAAAACTCAACCCTAACATTGCACCCGAGAGTTTCCAAGATGACTAGGGTATGAGGAGATGGTTTTGGTGGCACGGGGTGAAACGGGCAGTAGCAGATTTCATAGAAAAGTTCCTAATGTGTCAACAGGTGACGACAGAACACCGTGTTCTAGGCGGATTGTTGCAACCTTAAGACATTCCCGAGTGGAAGTGGGATGCCATCTTGATCGATTTTGTCATGGGGCTACACAAGGTTCAAGGAGGCTGCGATGCTATCTGGGTAATGGTGGATCAGTTGATGAAATCGGCCCACAATCTAGCGATCAAGGAGTTGGGCGAAATGGATGCCTTAGCACATAGGTATGTGGATGAGGTGGTGCAGTAACATTGAGTTCCAAGGTCTATAGTCTCATATTGGGATGCACAGTATACCTCACGAGTCTGGAGGGGATTGCAAGATGATTTTGGCACCCAGCTACGAAATAGCACTGCCTTCTACCCTCAAACATATGGATCGATAGAGCGCACCATCTAGAAATTTGAGGACCTGGTACGGGCATGTGTCCTGGATTTTGGGTTATTGTGGGTGCGACACTTAACACTGGTAGAGTTTTCCTACAATAATAGCTATCAATCTACCATTGATATGGCTATGTTTGAAGCCCTGTACGGGATGCCATGTCGCTCACCCGTGTCCTGGGATATGGTTGGGGAAGCAAGCGTTCTGGGCCCGAAAGAAGTGCAGAGCAAGACAAAGAAGGATCAACTTATACAAGAGAGGATGATGGAGGCTCAGGACTGGCAGAAGTCATATTCCGATAATAGGAGGAGACCCTTGGTGTTCAGGGTCGGGGACCACAAATTCCTGAATGTCTCCCCTCGTTGTGGGAAGTTGAGGTTCGGAAGAGGGAGTATACTTTCCCCCAGGTTCTTCGGACCCTTTGAGGTGTACCAATGTGTCAGCAAGGTGTCTTACCAGCTTGAGTAGCCACCACAGCTACAAAGGGTTCACGATGTATTCCATGCGTCCCAGCTTCGTCGATATATGTACGACAACTCACATGTCCTTGACTATGGAGAGCTAGACATTGAAGAAGATGCAATGTTCCTAGAGAGACCAGTGATTATCGAGGATCGTGAAGATATGGTGCTCTGTGGATGAACCATTCCTCTGGTTCATCTATTGTTGAGGCATGGTGGGCTTGAGGAATGTACCTGGGAACAGGAGACGCAGATGCATGCCCATTACACGAGCTGTTTTGTGTAGTTCTGTTTGTTGTATTTGGTTATGATGGAACACTTTACATTTTTAACAACGGAATGTGTGGTTTTCCTTTTTATGTGAATGTGTGTGGAGTATCCTGAAATGTGGGGAGGGGAGGACCTAATCCCAAGTTAAGATGCATTATTGTGGATGTTCCTAAACCCGTGCTGGAGAGACAGTGCCACCCAAAGTGGATAGTATCTTAACATAGAGGATGGGAAACCCCTCACCACATGACCAGACAGTTTAATCATTTGTTTTTCGGTGATTGTAATTGTTCGGGTTCTCTCTTGAGAGGTATCTCTTGGGGCGGTTGTTCAGACCCCCCCCCTCATTTCTTAAGGTCTGGTTTTAAATAATCGAGGGCGAGAATACATTGAGATGTATTTGATGTGATTACTCGGACCCTCACTATCCATCCCTTTACCAAATTCTGCATCCTAGGGGTTATGTCTCGGTGGTAGGACATCATTTCGGCGTGCTACCAATCGGCGCAACCGATCGGTGCACCCATCCTTGTCGGGTTTCTCTTCTACAGTTTTTCTCATAACTCCTCTTTTGGGCCTTTTAAACCCTTTTCATGTTGTTCAAAGCCATTTAAATGCCATAATTAATACCCCTGAAATCTCAAGGAACCTACTCAATGGAGAATTAAATAACAATTAATCTCATCGTCTGTAACCATCCAACAGCGTGGGGAACCACGATCCGAATTTAAAGCCGTTCAAATCCCCATATACCGTAACAACGAGATCTTATCTATATATCACAAGAGAATTTCTTCTACATTATTCTTCCTCTTGGATGTCTTCCTTTTCTTCTTAGTGAGTTTTAGGTTCCTGATGTCCCTCCCCTACAAGTCATGCTTTTCCCTGTTCTTGGCACGTGGAGAAGAACATCGATCTTTGATCAACCAAGTAGTGTTTTCCATTGTCTTTCCTTTCTGTGCATCTTGCAGGGTGGGTACGCTATTGTTTCTATGGGGATTGATGAAACCAAACATAAAGAAGATAATGATTGGACCTTTAAAAAATAAAGGGGGTGTGATCAATGTTCTATAGTATTCTATTATGTTGATGTGTTGTGAACTGTAGAGGCTTGTGCTAACTGAAAATCATGTTCGTTGGTGGTCCTTCTGTGCATCTTAATAAACCATTTCCTGTTGTGATGACTAAATAATAGTAACATGGAAATTGTTTAGTCACCTAAACTATGTTTGTTTAAATGGATGTTCAGTAAAACAAGAATCCAAGTGTGACCACACCAGTTAAAAAACAGAAAGAAGAACATAATGAATGATATGCTCGAACCTAGAAGTTTCACATTCTGTTTGGTAGTGGGTGTGTTGTTCTGCCTGGTGGTTATAGAAATATGTGGATGGGGATGGGAACCTCTATTGTGGCACAGTTTTTGGTTGTGAATCTGGAGTTGTTTGGTTGCTCTACTATGACACGAACTCGGGTGGGATCCTCTATTATTGAGAAATGGTTGGTTTCTGGTTTTGGGGACATGGGGCTATGTCTCAGGGTCTTCTTTGTCTACAGTACTTTGAGGGACCTCACTTATCCATTTTGTGAGGTTTTCTTTGGTTCCCGTACGTTGAGGGATCTCACATATCCCTTTGTTGTTGTGACTTCACAAGAGAACCGACTATGAATGCTTAAGTTACTGTTTTGTTGTTTATCATTTCCTATTTTGTGGTTATTCCCGTTTAGTTTCCCAGTACTGCAGGCCTTTACTTAAAATGGATCAATTGAACATGAATTTAAGAATGGGTTAAACGGGGAATTGGTTTTGGGATTGAGTCTTGACTTGGCCACAAGTGTCGTGTGTTCCCTTATGAATGAATAACAACAATGGTGTTTGAGCTTAGATTGTGGAACCCTTGGTTGGGATGAGTGCTTATTAACTATACATATATCTGTAGCTCTTATGTTTCTTATTCGCAACCCTCCCAAGTTGAGTACTTTAGTGCCAAACACCTCCATTTCATGGGGGAGGGTGTTTCTCCCAACACTCCAATGAGTGGCTGGTTATTAGCACTTATTCTTCTCCCTTTCCCGAATAGCCCAAGACTCTTCAGGCAGGCTTTAATGGCCTGAAGTCCATTATTAGCCCATGAATCATGGGGCAGGGTAGTTTTGGTGGTTGACCTAGGTGTTTGCGGGCAGGCTATTTCCCAAGTGTCTTCAGGATGAGGCCCAGGTGTCTTCGGGCGTGGCAGTAGTTGTTCTGACCCAGGTGTTTGGGTTGTGGTTACGCGTGGTGGTTGTGGCATAGGTGTCTGCGAGCGGGGTTTGGAATTGGGACTACGGTGAGGTTATGGACCAAGTGTGTGCAGGTGTAGTTTGGGAGTGGGACTGCAGTGAGGTTATGACACAGGTGTGTGCCGGTGGGGTGTAGCAGTGGGACTGCGGTGAGAATGGCGAGATTGGTTCGATGTGTAGGATGACTTCAATTACCAGTGAGAAAGTGGTAAGGGGTACCCAAATATCAATTTCCTATTACTATACATTACTTGACTTGTGTTATTTGGGGAGTGTGCGTTAGTGAGGCTTGGGTGGAGAGTTTACCTTTCTAGATGTTTTGGTTATCTCTTTTTTCACGAGGCATTAGAATACTTCCCCACTTGTGCAGGAGAGACTTTGTTTTTCCCTACTAGTTATACTTGTATGCTCACCCTACGTATATAAAATTACTTTTAGGTTTCCAGGAGGACTTCAGGGATCATGCGGGACCATACGAGCTCAGACCATAGGGCAGTTGCTGCTGTCATTTTCCTTTTTCTTGGTACTTTACCTTTGGAGTATTCGTGGTTTGTATCATTTACTGTTGAACATGCATATGGGACTAGGTTATTTTCGGCTTTACCTTTACATTATGATTTGGTATTGTTGGGGTTTCTATCTTATCTCTCAATCCTATAAAAATAAAAAGGTAATGCCTTCCATTTTGGTGTGAGAATCTATACCATTGGGGCTGGTCGCCACTCCGGGACCTATTGAAGGCAGTTTTCAGGGGTAATTATATCTCCTTAAACATAAATATGGAAGGGCCTGACAATATGATGTCCCTTACCTCCTTTTTCTGAAGTCTGGTCGTGACACTATTCTCACTCGTATAGGGAAGGATTCTCTCCACAAGCTACTTGTCAATACTCCAACTGCCATGAAGTCCCACAGAGAAGTATCTCAAAGTTCTGCCATGTCAAAAGGGTCTAAGCGTAATAGACGGTGCATCCATCGGATGTCCGGTCTATGAGTTATAATTCATTTTGTCTCGGGAGCCCAGTTGGATTCGTGCTCAATCACACCTGGCTGTTCCCCATCTTAATCCAAATCTTAGTGGGATATCACTCAAAGGGACAGCCTCACTCCAAGATTACCATTGCCACTGATGGTTCGTCAAACGGACGTCTGGTTCCAATGTTATGGAAAAAAGAATGTAATTGGGTCATAGTGGGCCTGAGTCCAGTCTGACCCGGTCAGACCGACCCGGCCCGTTGGGTTCTGCCCAGCCCGCTGACTGTCCAGACCTGCTGGGTTTGGCCGGACAGGCTACGAGGGCCACGAGGGGGATGTGGCGGCAGCTCGGGTTAGGGGTTCCACGAGGGCACGGTGCGGCATGGCAGAGGGGTGTCGTGATGGAGCGGGGCGGCTTCGCTCAGCCTGGGGTGGTTCGGACAAGGACGACACGAGACAACATGGTGGTGGTGGCCCGCGGGGCGGTTTTCTATCCGTGGGTGGGAATTTTGGCCATGGGAGGGCTGTACGGTTGTGGGGCAGCTGTCCGACCTCGTGGAGGAACCTAGATCGTTGGTCAGCGCATCAGCCGTAGGGAGGTGCAGAGCTGCTGACGGAGGTGGGGGCCATGGTCGGCGGTGGGTGCCACGGTCAGCGGTGGGGGCCGTGGTCAGCACAGAGGCTGCAAGGTGGAAGCGGCCGCCATGGGGTGAAACTTTTTCACTGTGACATTCGTCATGGTCAGTGGGGGCACCAGCCGCCGTTCTCATGCCCAAGCCACGGATGGTTGTCGTTATCCTCCTTCACGATAAACACCACAAGATTTTCAGATTGGCCAGGCCATGTTGGTTTGGCCCGTACTCTCATCCTTTGGGTGGTAGCATATGGCTCAACAAGAACATGAAAGAAGAACGCCTATCTTTACAACCTCCCACAATGTTTCATTACCAAACCACAAATGAATCCAAGGAAAGAAATATGGAAAATACTCCCACAGAAATAATCACATACCTTGTTTTCTTGATGATGAAGAGAGAAGTCGATGTTTTCAACGTTCATCGCGCCCATCACATGCCTCCAATCTCGAGATCGTTCATCAGATTAACATTCTTCGATGGAGGTGATTCTCCGTTGTTGAAGATATCCACCGATGAGGGATGTCTTGAGGAAAAAGATTGATTTTGAGGTCGGAGTTTTTCATTCAGAGAAGAAGTTCTTCATCGAAGGAGAAGTTATTCATTGGCATTCATTCTCTAAGAGCTCCACATCTCCCCAATTCCACCAAAATGAAATGATTGCCCCCAAAATAATAGATTATGAGATCTATTATGTTTGTTGGCCTAAACATAAAATTCGGTTAATTAATTATGTAGCATAATTATGTGGGGTAGGGTTGGAACAATTAATTAAGATGGGTTGGAACAATTAACTAAGGAGGGTTGGCACAATTAATGTGGAGGAAGCTCAAGAGGATACTCCAGATTAATGATGGAGTTGAAGTGGTTTAGACCTCTGGTGGTACCAAACACTGTAACCCCTCATGGGAGGTTAGGCTCTGGTGGTCCCCAACCCCATAACCTCTCTTGGGAGGTAAAGGCCCGGTGGTCCCCACTTCTCATCTTCCACAAGGATGTTTTAACAAATATAACTAAATGTGCGATAATTTTATTTTATTATTTCCACGAAAAACCCAAAAATTAACTATCACACATGACCAACTATCGTCGAGGTGAAATTATTCGTAACAGAATATCGGCATCGTGAGTTCAACAGTGCCCTCGTATTTCAAATCCAAGCACTAGTTCAATAGTTATAAAAACCTACTTGGACGTTTACTGAACGTACTAGAGAAAAAGTTCCTTAATTCCTTCCGAGCAGTCTGGGCCTCAAAATCATCTACCGTCAATTTTCGCAGACTTGTAAAATTTTCAAATATTTAAATAAAATACATTGAAATTCCAGGTCTTTACAAAGATAAAGTATTAAAATCCCTATGTGTGGTAGGTTTATCATAGGCTGACCAAGATATATAGATATACCAATCATTAGTACTAGTCCCCTTGTACGAAGAGGTATATTGCAGGATTTATCACATAGTGCTCTACATGTGAGCAATTGATAGTAGAACACCATTGTCCAATTATACTTCTATAATTTACATACATTCCATAGTGGAAATGGAATGATGTCAACATATTATATTTTACAGGCATGCATAGATCCCCTCTAATCAGCAATACAATATAATTGATTATTGATAGGGTGAATAAGGTCTCAAACGTCCAACAGATCGGAGATATCATCTCTATTGATGTGTTTGGATGGCTATAAATTAAAGAGATAGTGAGACTACATGGTGTATCCCATTACATTATTTCAGATAGGGATATCATGTGTACATATTTATTCTATAATAGTTGGTAGAGTGAACAAGGATAACATGTTCTCTTGAGTAATAATTTTCATCATTAGATAGATGGGTAGTCCGAGAAATAAATTATGTTGCAAGAGGATATTCTCTAGGTGTGTATGCATAATTTCTATAGTTCAAGGGAGAAGAATATTCCTCTAGTAGAGTTTTCCAACAAAAACGTTTTCAAAAAAAGATTATGATGGATCCATAATCGGACCTCAACTATAAACAATTCCATTAGACACTTTACTAGAATGAGGATATGGAGATAGATCTACATGGCACATGTATCACTCAAGAGACATCAGATAATGTCATATCGATTCAGAACCATATAGATATAGTTTATTCCATGAAAAAGTCATATATCCATCATAATCGTAGACCTCTAGATTTTTTGGTGGGATATTATGTATTTATGTATGTATAAACATGATTGGGTCATAGACAAATTAGAAGACAACAAAATTTATTGCCTAGATTTGACAAGAATTTGGTGTTAATGTATGGAGTAGGTCCGATAGCCTATTGGTTGAATATACCTTATAGGAATTGGCATATACATGATGTCTTCCATGTTTCTCATCATCGATAGAATCATGTAGATTTAACTCATTCGTTTGACATATATGACATTGATCTAGAGGAAGATGATTCCACTATGGAGAATATAAAATATATCATTTTTTATGGTAGGAAGTATATTTTCAAAAGGTTACTTCCAATGGTCTGGGTGAAATGGTAGAATAAGCACAAACATGATGAGACAAATGAGTATGTAGACAATGTGTGTCCATAGTGGCTGGAGAACAATTTAGATGATATTTTACTACCCTGGGAATTGAATCTCATGGATGATTTATTTTATGGGGTGATGTGTTAGATTGTTGTATTTTAAGAAATATATGTTTTCTTCTAGTTTTGGAAAATACCGTAGAACATGCATTAGTGTCGGTTGGTAATATTAATAATTGGATGTAGTTGGTGTTAATAAACTTCTCTAATGACCCAATTACAATGAGTTTATTTCACTTAATGATGTTTATTAAATACATGGAATTTATTTCGATGTAAAGACCCCATGCACATTGTTTAGATTTTTTTCCATATTAAGGAAACCCAAATAATTAGGAAACGAGAAATACATTTAGTCATCGAGTAAATGACAAAAGTAATTTTTTAATAAAGGAATAAAATCATTATAATTTTTTAACGTGCCAATATTTTAGATGTGATATAGAAGAAGGATAATAATTCATGAGATTCCCGACCCTTTATCCTAGATTTATTAAGATATTCATTGCCAAGACATCATTTCCTTCACTACGGTATGCGTTAATGGTCTCTTCGGCAATGGGAAGTTCTTTTCATTCTTCAAACCAAGCTCTTATGATGGTTCTATAATGGATGAGGGAATATCAATAAGTCTATGGTAGGCGTTCAGAAATTATTCCATTATCTCTATTGATTTTGAAAATCATTTTTTTGTTCCATGAGCCGAACATTTCTTGGGATTCTTCATTTTATTGAAATAATTAAATCGATGTTTTCCATCCATTTTGTGACCTATGTAAGTGGATAATTTATGAAATTAATCAATAACAATATGTCTATTTTATACTCAAAAAAACTGCGGGGTTCCATATATCCCCTACCACATACATCCTCATCTTCAACACTATCAGAAACATCCTCATTACCTACAAAGTCATCTGCAGCATCATCATCATCATCCCCACCATCATCATCATAATCATAATAATCAACATCATCCTTTTCACCACAATCATCTTGAAATAAACAAGGACCCTCAATGTAATATTTATTTCTATCATTTAATTATTTCATTGATTGGATATATGAATGAATAGTAATATAATCCTCTGATGGAAGTGATTGAATTATAATTGAAATAGACTTCAAGGAGTGTTTGGTCATCAGTTTACTTCCTTCATGCTCTTCTTAAGAATTTCTTTTGGCCTCACATGCTTTTACCTATATTCTTTTCATCTCAGTGGTCTATGATTTTTCAGAGGTGCCCAATGAGGAACAATATATAGTTGGGATGATGTTTTGATTGGGTTGTCATCAGATTATACCATGGTCATCCTCCTATATTATTATACCGAAATGATCAATTGGACATCATTTTTTCAACTATTTTTTCATCAAGGGACTCCTTGGAAGGAGGCTGATAATATAAAAAAGTCAAAAAAATTATAAATTTCATATTAATATATCAAATATAAATTAATGTATCACAATATATTCTGGGGTGATTTTATTTGTTGCACTTCCATCCATTATTTTCCTACCCGAGAAAAATAATTTAACTTCAGAAACATAAAATTTTATGCCAGAAACATATTTCTAAAAAGGAAATTTATTAGTATCCACATACTCGTAATAGATTAATTTTATAATCATAAATAATAATTAAATGGAATAACATTTAAATGATATTACAATTCATAAATTTAATAATGTGATAATCATTGATATGAAATTCATATATACAACCTAATCATAATAGCATTATAATTTTATCACTTCATTATGAATATTCTATAATTATAAATATGAATGACTCATATTCAATTCATAATATGGACTCCATATTAATCATTATAAAAATGTTCCTTTAAAAATATTATATTTTTATTAAATATAATTATTTGATAATACAATCTATTGTATATACTATTCAGATAATCTAAATTCATCACATATTTTATATTTTATCATTGATCAAATAAATAACAATACGTGTTGATATCGTTTCAATAATATAAAAATAAAACTACAAATTTGAATGATTAAAATTATGTATTTATGAAAAATTAATAATCATTTACTATAAATACATTATTTCCATGTCATGATAAGTTAAAATTGGATAATTCCCCAATCTTCAATAACCCAATTTTTAAATAGACTGTTATGAAATATGGCCTATTTTCCGATTGTTCGTTAGGATGTTAGGATATTAGGCCAATGAGACAAATTGTCCATTATGCCAATTTTTTAATAGACCATTATGCCTTAAGGCCTATTGGCCCATTGGGATATATGTATTTAAAAAAAATTCCATTAGTACATTAGGACAATTGGTCAATATTCCTTTATAAAAATTGTCCCCAAGGCCATCAGGATAGCTGGCCTTTATGACATTAGTTTAATTAGAAAATTAGACATTACTTGTCAGGACCTACTACCCATAGTACAATGTACCATAAAAAACCTCTACATCTACACAATTCAATTGAATGCCACTGTATTTATTTTTACTATATATTAAATTTTTCATAAGTCATTCATCTAACAACAAAAAATCATCTTACAACCTCTATTCATAAATATAACCATACAAATTACCTCATCACACTCTTTCAAGTACGAAGAATGTCGTTATTACAATATTTCCAACTTTCATGGCCTCTAAACTATTCATAAGGTTAATACATCATACAAAAAATCATAAACACTGACTTTAATGAATATATGGATCATGTATACATATAATCATATACTGATAATAAATACATATTTATTCAATGACCATATGAAATAAGATTTAAAGAAAATTTCAGATGATTATTTCCCGATATAAATATCCATGATATCCCCATAGTAACTCCACAATCCTTCTGCTAAATTTTTATTAATAAATATATGATTTTTAGAATACCATAAATGATTTCCACAACATACACACATAATAGATATTGCAAAAAATCCATTAAATGACTTCCACAACATATGGTTTCGATGTCTTGTTTCAATTTGAAGCAGATGAAATAATACCATTATCAATGGGTATGTAATCTAACCAATCTTTAAAATAAGATATAACAATATCCTTGGTCATATATCATTGATCCCTATCAAGCACATCAAGAAGAAAATTCAAACAGAAAACTAGCAACATAGGTTTTATGAAAGTAACATTCATCGCCAGTGTACAATAGATGGATGGAAAGTATCAATGACAAAATTAATCATAATTTCAATATTTCCCTTAAAAGTATAAGTAGTGTCATGGAATCACACAAGAAACCAATGAAAATTGAGATATATGATCATAATCATGAGATATAGTATACATATAATTCTCTAACAGATTTCTTTTTAGTAAATTATAGTAAAAAATTTATACATATTCTAGGATTTCTAGTTCTCATAGTTACTCATTTCTTATTTATCAATGATGATAAATGTCAAATAAAAAGCAGAGGTTTATACATAGAAAAATTAAAAGATAAATTACTCTTATTGAATGAAATAACTATGTGATAAAATTACCAATGCAATGGAGAAAATAAATCATAATGATAGCACAAACCAATATTCATTATCAGAAAATTATGCATAGGAATTCAATAAATTATAGACATCAAACAGTGAATTGAGATTCATGAGAATCCAAGCAGTCAAATGTGATACTCAGTTAGTAAGTCCCCTTATATTGTTGAATAGTCTTCAAATTCCTAAATTTAACACCAGGTGTAGTTGACTCAATATTACAGCTAAAAAATGAAAAAATTAAAATAGTTAGAAAGGGAAAAAACAACATGTATGATATCAAATAGAAAACCTAAGAAAAATTTTTATAATGAAAAATATTCTTTCTTCCTTCACTTCTATCGAAAACAAATTTTTTTATCAATTCAGACAAACACCAAATATTTTTTCCAAACCACTAATCACTACCTGTTTCTATATGTTATGTCACATGGACACTTCATCATAAAATACATTATCATCATATATCATAGATTATTAAAAAACCATTTAACTATATAATATCATTACATACCTTTTTCTTACATTAACTCCAACAACATCATGTATTATGGGGAGTGCATAATCTGCCATACAATCGTGTAGAGTTTCATTGAACTCTGATCATACTAATGAAGGATTTGATCATTCATTGAAATAAAATTCCATAAACATCCAAAAGAATATCTCAATTAGATTTTCAGACTTGTCCAACATATGGTATTCAACCCTAAATTCATTAAAAATTCAAACCACTTCCTTTAGAAGAAATATATATAATTTTATCATTATTTGAATAACAATCACAAAGAAAAAAATTATACAACAAAGCTATTATGTATATGTCAGTCTATAATATGTGTTTAACACACTTTGAGTTACAATTTAAATTTAAAAAAAACACTGCAAAATGTTTAAATCATTCATGTATCTAAAAATCAATAAAAAATTAAACCCATCGAATTACATACAACATGGAAAAGGTTATTTAGATGAATATAATTCCTAAAATATGGAATCAAATAAACCTACGATACATGGGAAAATATAAATAAACTCACTTTAATTTTACTATTAATGATTAAAACCAGTTCCGGCAATGTAGAAAGGAGGAAAATCACATTTGAGACAAGGAATATCAGGTTCGAGATGGGAGACAGTGGCTATGGGTGTGGTGGCAGCAACTCTTATTCCTGATAGGGAGGACTAGTTTGTGACGGGAGAGATGGAAATTATGTGTTCATGATGGGGAGGATATGTTCATGACAATGAGTTTTTGTGATGGCGGTGGATCAGATTCATTGCAGGGAGGACTAGTTCGCGGTCGGGTGTGAGTTGTGGAGGCTTGGATTCTTGATGTGAGTGATGGTTCATGATATGGAGGATTTGTGGAGGGAAAGGCAAAGGCATGTTGAGAAGAAAGGGAGAAGTGGGGACAATGGATCCAGAAGTAGCCGCTATGACTAAAGAGGTAAGAGGGAGGGGTGTCAGTGGCAGTGTTTTAGGCCAGAGGGAGGCGCGGGGGTGGCGGTAGGTGAGGCGAGAGGGAGGGGCAGTGGTAGCTTCATGTGAGGCCATTGATGAAGTGGTCCTGGAGGGTTAGGGTGAGGAAGTGATTAAGGGCTATATTTATCCATTTTTTAATTTAGTTTAGTGACTGCCAATGGTGGTTGCTAATAGCTACCTATAGGGACCTCCATAGACCGTCACCCATTCAATGAGGTGCAAAAACCCATATTTCATGTAGTGAAAAAAACATCACCTAAATAGGTGAAATATATTCCCAGTCTAACCATGGATACTCTCACCATGTATCTCATAAAACAGTTTACAAAATATTAAAGAATATCTAGGGTACCCCACTACCAAACCCCCCCCCCCACAGTTTTCCACTTTTCCCTAATTGTGCACATTTAGAAAATTTCCCTCTTTAAAGTGTTTCTTGGTCACAACTTAGTGATGAACCAGAACATGAACATCATGAAACACAAACAAATTTTCCACATATAAAAAGTAACTTGATAGTTTTCGTGGTCTTCAATAGCTCAAAGAACTGTATTTTTTACTATTCAATAAAAAAATATTATCAAAAAGACTCCAAAATAATAACCAATTTAAATATCAATTTGCTAATTATAATTAAGAATTTAATTTTGTAAAATTAAACATATAAAATTGAACAAAACTATATTTAATTAGTTTTCTCAATCAATTGTATGCAAATCATCATTTTATATAATATTAGAGTATTTAGGTTTAAAATTTGGTTCATTCTCATTTTATGCCTCTATCTCTTTTTAAATAAGTTTAATAATATCTAATATACATGTATAATAATATTGTAATTAGTTATATTCATTCCATTGAATACCATGGCAATTCATTAACAACCATTAAAAATCATATTATATTATTATTTATCAGTATGTCCCAATGTTGTGTGCAACCAAAGATTTCAAAGAAACCCATTGTTGCATATCCAGTACGCTATCGAACATAGAATCCCATTTAAAGTAAAATTAATATTTAATTAAAAGATATTAATAATTATGAAAATAACATAATCTTTATTTATCTGGGATGTTACAATATGACTATTTTGATGATTTTTATTTGATATTTCTTATATATCCATCAAAATTATTTTATTAGAGGGTAATACCTCCCAGTTTATTGTTTAATATACCATTATTTATAGTCACTAACCAAGGCCCTAATGGAGGGGGGAATTGGGTAGTCAATATCTCCCTCCCATCATTGTGTTAACTTTATATTGTCGGGGTTATCAAAAAAGTACTAAATAACACAAGAAAAGAGAATATAATATTTGAATAATATCATTTATTATGTTATTTTAATATGCATTGAATAATCATAATTACTGAAATATTATGTAAAGTATAAAATAAATGAATCTAATTACATTTTAATAATTGGAATCCAAATATATACAACATTTGGCATTTGGATAGCCTCCCATGTACCAAATATTGGGATGTTGATAATATCTCTTGAATCATTTTTGGATATGGGACAAAATCATGTGTACCCTATTTAATTATTTGGAAAACCTCTTTTATACCCTATATGCTTGAAAAAAATATTTATTTAATATTTAATTTGTGGGTAGTATAATTTTCGGCGCATCTATTACATAATACGAATTAAAATCAAATTGTTTAACAGATGATCATAAGAACATTCATCATAACAAAACCTATGAAAATAATTATCCTTGATATTTCATCATCGTATCTATAAAGAATCTAAAAATAATGTAATGATGGTATATTTCAAACATATCACTAGTAATGTCAAATTAACATAACAATTGTTATTATCCATTTTTATTTCATTAAAATACATATGGAATACTTCATGATGAAAATACCAAATTTACATTGAGATAAATTATATAAAATATAAAAAATAATAGAATATTGATTAAATACATTATTCAAAAAATGTATTTTTACATGTTGTGATATAATTGTTTTAATATTTTTGACTATAATATACTCACATATTTTTTTGTTTGTGAAAGAATATATTGCCTCATATCTTTTACTAAAAAATCAAAATTACAATATGTAGGAAATGATATAAATATTCCATTTAAGTTAACATATATAAATTTAATCTTGAATAATAATTGAATTAATCAAACAACGGATAGTTGAAAAAACATTGTTAAATTTATTTGAAAATAGTGACATTGATTAAAAAAGCTTTTTAACACAAAATAAAAACGATGAAGAATTTGTCTAAAAATATTCATGTTGATAAATGATGATATTAAAATTTTAAAATTAAAGAAAAAAATTTAATATCTACAATATAACTTCAATAAATATATGAAATTGAATTTTAGAGGGATTATTTAAAAAATTCAGTCTTACGAAACATAATAATAAATAATCTCGATAAACATTGAGATTGAAAATAATCTTCTTGCCACTTTGGGAATATTTATACCAAAACATCATGAAATGGATAAACTCAAATAAATATGCATATTAATATAGTTTTATTGAAATTAATCATAAAATACATACACTAATAGTTTATACACCACATAAAAGAATAATGTGGTGAATTTGGCATGTTTCCAATAGAAGAAAATGATAGTTACGAATCTGTGACGTTAAAATTGATGTACATAAATTATTTTCTAAAATAATGTATTATAATTTTTAATATATCATTATTATATACCATAATAATTTTCAATCTTATAATATTATATATTATCCACTTATGAAATTCTAGCACCTATGTATTATTATTTCCTTATTAAAATCCTTGTTTTAAGATGTTTACAATTTCATTTTTCCTAAGTCATTTGGTCGGGTTATTCCATTACATATAAAATAATTATTTTTATGCTATCTAAATATTTTGAAAACTGATATTGATATCAAATACACCCTATGGTTGTAGATATAGAGTCATCCACAAATGTTTTGTGTTGAATAATTAATATCAGTCATTGAGACATTTTGTCATATATACGCATGAATATTGTTCTATATTTTTGATATATGGGATTTAAGAAGTGTAAATAGTAATTAAAAATAAAAATTTCATCATTATTACATATAAATCATAAATATAAATTTATTCAATGTTTATTTCAATCCATAACTAATATTAATGAATAAAATATTGATGAAAAATGACTTTCAAAAATATTTGGAGATGGTAAGCCATTCGTATCCATGGTAATTGTCATCTCTTATTATGGAATGAAAAATTGGTTGAAACATATTTTACCATAATAATAATAACATATAATTATATTTATTATAATAAAAATATTATTATTATTATTGGTAAAATATATTTATAATAAGTATAAGAAGAAATAAATTTGAATTAATCATTATATTTGATTACCGATTCTACGGTAGATTTCATTTAGACTCATACTTAATGACCCATAGAATGGTATTTTAATAGAAAAATGAACTAAAAATAGTATATAAAGAAATTGAGATGATTTTTGCGTACGATTTTGTCATCCAAGAGTCCTTAATGGGTGTGCGTTAAAGAGTATAATGGGTTACAGTTATCATGTGAATAGAGGGGAACTCTTAGAAATACATCATTATTTAAATAAATATATACTAATATTCATCTTAAGGTGTAGAAAAGTAATATTTTTTAATATATGGTTATAATGATCCTATATACATTAATAAAATAATTTTTATACATTTTTTTTAAATATATCCATTTTTGCTTTGTTTCAACCCACATTACCCCTTCTAGAAAGTACCATTTTCTCAATTGTTTTTACACTTTGAGGTTGAAGAAAGTTAACATAAAAAATGATAGATAAAAAAATTAGATATGATCAACCATATCCCATTAAATGGAATGCATAATTTAATTTTTTTTAATTTTCAAAATAGATTATTTAATATTACAAATAATTGTTGTTAAAATTTTTTAATAAATTAAAAATGATAATTTAGTATGAGTATTTATCAAAAAAGTTACTCAAAATATACATATAATTTTAAAAAATTATATTCACAATATAATTACTAATAAAACATTTAATGATATTTATATCATTTTATACCATTTTTTTCGAATAAACCAATGGAAAACCCATTATAACCATAACCACAATAATGAAATTTTTAATACAATGTATTATAATTTTTCTTTTTAGCTGAAAGTAGATTCATAAGAGTAAAATTAAGAAAATATTATACCATTTACAATCCTTAAATTCCTCTTGATAGATTATAATTATTTTAAAATATATTAATAACATTTTATTTAACATAAAATACATTTAATGTCAGTTTATGATCTATTTAATAAACTTTTAATTAATAATAACTGATGAAATTTATTTACAATATAAATGTTTCATCCTTATAAAATATATTATATTTATCGCATATTTTATGGATTATTTAACTCAACCAAACATCCTTATATTATATTTTTATACATATTTACATGACTATTTTACTGTTTTCACTATTAGTGATACATCCTTCTTAGGATTTTAGGTAATTAATTGACAAATGAATTAAAAAATACATTTCAATGATAAGAAATTTTTTTATTATGTAACCATTTAAATTTTTACATTAATTTTTTTCATCCCTATCCAAAAAATTATAAATATTAAAAAAAGACATTTTTTAATTATATTTATTAAAAATATTTTAGAATAAATTTCCTTAAAATGAAAAATATTAAATAAATAATAGTATTTTATCATTATATTTGAATCCTTACAACATAAAATATTTAAGACATATTTTATGAATATTTTTAGTCGTTATCATTTTATTTTTAACCTTAATGACAACATTTACCCATGTTAATGAAAATTTATTTAATAAGGATTCTATTTATACTAGAAAAAATAAATTGGCTATTATAACCATATTGTAACCCTAATTTACCAAAGAGAGAATAATTTTTTCTAGAATAATTTGCTATAATTAAAAAAATTATATAAAAAAATCATAATAAAAAATAGTTTTTGAAAAGATTCATTTCATTACAAAAGTGATCATATATGAAAATCAAAAGAATTGTTGAATCATATGTAATTAATATGATTAAATATAATAAAATTAAACTTTTTTAAATTAATATTTATTCATTTTATAATAATAAACATAAATTAAATGAAAATTATTTTTACCAAAAATTGATATCATTACATTTCATTTGAAAATCATTATTTTCATAAAAACCCTGAAACATAACCATAAGCTAATTTTGATATGATGATTTTAGAAATAATTTTTTTCTCAGAATTAATTTAAGTAGATTTAATAACTAAAATATATTTTCAACATATTATTTTTATAAAAAATAATTATTGATGGAAAAACATTTTTGTTCATAAAATGAATTTTCTAAATAATTTTTTATTATTTAATTAAATTTATTCAATAAGATTTTATTCTAAAAATATTATATAAATTTAGATTTTATTTTAGTTACTCATATCCATACATTCCAATTCAAATAATGTGTCACAATTAAATATTGTTATTTTTCTAATACATGTATATTTTATTAATACTTGGTGTTTTGTGCTAAAAATTAAAATGAGATTAAAATTATTTTAATCAAAATATTCATGGTCTTGCATTCCCCCCTCTTAAATATATTTCAAAATTACAGTTTGAATTTGATATTTATAGTCATTGGTTTTAAATTTTTGACATTTATTGAAACCTATATCATAAAAACATTAAGAAAACCCTTTTTAAAAATAGGGAATTGGAAATATAAAGTTCATATTGAATTAAAAAATACATGGTTTTCAAAATTGATTTCTATAGTGGAAATGGAATATGTGGATAGGGAGGAAAACATGAGGTCCAAAATAATTATTAAGAATGACATAGATCATGGTAATGAGTACTTTTCCGAATAGAAAACAATAAATCATTTATATTTCAAAAGAAAACCAATTTATTGAAACTGATCATTATAGTTTATTATTTTCAGATGAACATTTTCCAATAGTTAATGTATTAATTTACTAAAAAATTAGTAAAAACATGAAAATTTTCATAATTTATTTCATTCCATTTCATAATTACAATTTCATACAGTCTTTTCATTGATTAGTTTCATCATAATATATTATTATAATATTAAATTTTTAATCTTGATAAACAAAAATTAACATTAAATAGATCATATGATGTAAATAGAATGAAAAATAAAACCCATAATTTAAAAAATAACGAAATTAAACATAAATGAAATGTGTTGTTTTATCCAATATAATACATTAATCAATTGAACTATAAAAAATAACCCCCAATGTTCAATGGAAAACAATACATAACTAGTTACCTCAATGAGTACTCTAAAATATATATAATGAAATTCATATCTATTAGATATAAAACATTTTATCATAAATCTTATCCACATACACCATTAAATTTATCGAAAAATAAATAAATAATCCTCAATGTCACATGCCAAACATGTTCATAACTTGATCAGAAATTGTCTTAAAATATATTAATAACCTAAAACAAAACAAAACCTAAATGAAAATAAATGATCATGAATTAATTATTGCAATCCTTACTCCATGAGTAAACCCAGACAATATATTGTATAATCAAAATAAATAATGATATAAAAGTGATAAAATAAAACATAAATCACTCCATGATTAAATCACTATAAATTTTCATTTCCACTAATACATTAACCCGTCATTATACAATTTCAATCACTAGTTTATATCAATATAACATTATTATATCATTAACGTGATCATATTAATGGTTTAATTTCCCCCATTCTTGTGTCTAAAAATATATCCTTAAAACAATATGTCATTTATAGGTCATCAATACCATTCCAAATAATAATAAAAATACATAAAGCTAATATATCAAAGAAAATTCATTAAATGTCTCATGATTAATAAAAAAAATTAAAATACAAGACTAACACATTTTTATTGAATACTAATACATAAAAAATTTGAGCTTTTCACATCAATTATTTATAAAAAATACTTTCTGTGGTCTCCGAAATTCGATTTTAAATACGGAATTGAAAAATATAATTCCCAGGTTCCCCACTATTGTGAAAAATAACTATAAATTCTCCCTAGGAAAAATTATTTCTCCACTCCAAAACACATAATTTTCCTCAGAAATTAATTTTTCTACTCCCCTTTTTTCCAATAATAAAACATTTTCCTATACAATAAATATAATCCCCTAGTTTTCATTTTCTACATGTCTCTCATAAATGTGAATAGATATTTATCTCCCCCATGTTATCTCATATCTGATCCCTCAATAATACATAGACTTCTCTTCATTAGTGATATTTATAGTCATATATGGTACAATTAACTAATAATATATCATGATAAATTATTAGGAAAAATTTTCTATCTTTCACTTCATTCAATATACCCTATTCATTTTCAAGAATATTTTTGTTGATGATCAAATTCAGCATTTTTAATATTAACCATTGTTCCAAACAAAAAAAAAATAAATGGGTTGATCTACAGTTGTTGTAGTAAATAAATGTAATTTTAAGGATTTCTAAATCAATAAATATTTTATTCAATCAGTGAAAAATTAGGTCTATCATTGTTCATACATATTAATTATCAATTCACGTTCTTCATAGAGGATCAAAAAGAATATATAAATTAACATATTTCTAAGACATTTTAGAATACTTCTAGGTACGTAGTAAGGTAAAATTTATTATGCACCAGATTGATGATCCTGAAATACCTAACTGAGTCATTTAAAATTTTTTACCCCTAGATAGATATGTTCTAAAACTGTGTCAACATGTTTTGTATAAATAGGAATGTTTTTTGAGGGAAACCACACTCTATAATTTTCTAAAACATATTGCTTATTCCTAGAGTATTTTAATACTTTATTTCAGAATATTTTTATAATTAATTTTTAAAAATATATAATAAAATTTTATTGATGAAAGCTATAGTCATGAATACTTTTTATACAACAATATAAATATTCTTTAATGAATTAATAAAACATAAAAATATAGCTTATAACCATTATATTTTACTATATATGGATACATGAATATATAAAAAACTGGTTCAAAACATATCTATTTCAACCATCACAATGTTATTTATAACCATAATCCATATTAAACACAACATATTTACTACTTTTCTTCTTATTTTGAGGAAATGAAAACATAAGAAATGGTTATATAAGATGTTCAATGTGAGAAAATAATGATATATAAAATTACTTTTAATTATAAGTTCATCATACGAGTATAATAACAACCATTGTACCCTCATAATGATATATGAAAACCACCAATGCATACACATTGGGGAATTTGATAAACTATTATATGGCATATTCTTGGATTTGGACAATCTCAGATGATCCCTTTAATAATTTAGATAATTATTCATTACTGTATTCATTTTAAGGATATTCAGTTATTGTCCCATTAGGTACATAATTCTATATACAAACTTTTTTATTCTAGAAAAACACAAAACAATCCTCATAAAATAACGGAATATAAATAAAATGGGTCCCACTGTTATTAAATTATTATAATCATTAAAAATATAGATAAAAAATATTGATGGTATAATTGAATCATGTCTCAATTAATTCATGACTAACAAAAAATAATGTTGTCATTAACACAAAATTTAATTCTATGATCAATTGAATATTGTTTATAGATAATGAAAATTTCACATTTAAGTAACATACACAAAATTTAAAAAATCAAAATATTTATGAATTTTTTTTGTAATATTTTTACCTTGGTCATTTTTAAATTGTGCTTCAATGATATTTATATCCATTATGTTGTGTTATTTTTATCATGTTGTGTAAGTTAAAAAAGTATTTCCTTCATATTTTTAAAATAAAAATCAAATGCACCACGTCCAATAGAAAAAAAAATCATAAATTTAAATCATATTCTTAAAATTAAATAATGGGTAAAAATGAATTTATATAATAATACGATAACAATAAACAAAATTTTTATTTTTTTCTGAATTTAATAACATTGAAGAGATTGGATTTTCTAATAAAGAGTTATATAATTTCATATTACTATAAATATATTTATTCAGTCTCTTCATTATGTAAAATGTAAAAAATTATAGGGCGATATTGAATTTCTATAAATATAAAATATATTAAAATTCATGTGATTTTTGTGTTATATATCATAAAATTCATTTAACTAAAAATTATTCTCAAATAATGACTATAAATAATTGGATTTTAAGCTAACTCTATTACCAAAACGGAATCATTTCAATAAAAAAACATGAAAGATATAAATTTATAAATACATGTAAATTCAAATATTTTTCTTGACAATGATAATTAAATTCATCAATTAGAATAATATACACAATCTAAATGAAACAAGTGGATAATATTGAATGTAAATACACAAAACATATGATCCCTATGTTTGTGCCTTACATTAATAGTTTTTCAATGATACAATATTCGAATCCTAAAGGACCACGTAGTTTAGTAGTTTTTGACGCCATATTAACAATAGTAGTATTACAATACAAGATTACTGTAAAAAAATGTCGAAATTTTTGTGGGAACACCAACAAAATGTTATAATATATAATGTAGACATTCATATTATAACTTGTCACATCAAAATAAAACATAAAAATGGGTGATATATAATCCTTAGTAAGTGTAATTAATTTATAAACAATTAATATAAACCAAAAGCAAGTTGAATGACTAAAAATAAATTCTGTTACAACATAAACCTGATGATAATATAGTAAAAATAAAAGAAGAATAAATAAATCCATAATACTAATAATAAAAATAGAATAGAGATTTGACGATATATGTTATACAAGTCCAATATTTACATGGATTATAAAATAATAATATGGTAATTATGTAATTCAAAATTCCATACATCTAAAACAAAATGTTGAGGCCTCGTCCTATACATATGAAAATAAATGTTTAAGGCCACGACCAAAGCCATTTCTGAAAATTTGAATGTCCTCGGCCATGTTCATATTTATTTTCTCCCATGAGGCTTGACTCTGAATCAAGGTAACATATTGATCCTCGCATATCTTATACTACATCCAAGGAATTACTAATATTAATGGGTTTACAGATAAACAAAATATACATATGTTAGGTAAATTTCATTACCCATTCAATAAACAAAACCTTTAATAATTCTATGTTTTATGAGGATTGGTATCAATATAGAACAGAAGAGTCCAACATATCAAAAAACATTTAATAAAATATGTTAAATGATAACAATATTATATAAATATAAATATAGTATTGTATTCATCAATGTTTTTAAAATATATTAAAATACTCTAATAAAATCATTGATAAATTCTTAATAGAAATTTCTTTATTACATTGTAAAGAATAGTTCTTTTGGAAAAATGATTTTAATTATTCTTGATTGTGAGTATAAAACAAGAAATAAAAAAATAGTTTTACCATGAAAAATTAATTCATTTAATAAAAATAATGGTTTATTAAAATAGATTATGGTTGGTATGTGAAAATGGGTATGAAATTGAGATTTTCCAGTTTAATGTTCTTTCTAATGGGAAAAAATTAGACATAAACCTTTTAAAACATCTAATTTACATAAATTAATTATTAAATAATATGGATACATATTTTTGGAATGTACCCATAGAGTTTATAATAATTTTATGACAATAATGAAGAATTCATTTTCTCTAATGAGAGAAATTGAATTACTCGAATGAAAATAGAGTTTCAATATCAAAACCCAGACCATAGGATTGAATGTGTTCATCACATGAACATAATGTCAAGGATAATAAAACAAAATCAAATATTTACTTAAATAATAACCTTTTGTAAATTTATTTCATTCATTATAGTTTAGAAAGTTCATTTATGTCATTATTTTTGAGTTATGTTCTATAATTTCATCAATTGTTATCATTTGTTTTTGTGGTTTTCAAGATAATTTTTCTTGATTATTAGTAATGAAGTTCATGTTAAATGGGTATATTGATCCTGAATTGGATTTATTTTATATAAATGAACATACATTTGTGTAAAATGGTTTATATGATGTTTTTTGGAGATATTATGATTAATCATTATAAAAAATGTTAACGATGATTATTTAGATTAATTTTGAGGTTTTAGATCACAAAAAACTCGTTTCAATTCATCAGTTAGGTTTATGTTAATATTTCACATCCAAAACATAAAAAGTGTTTTAATATAAATTATAAATCCTTTTTCAACCATTATTATTTTTAAATGTTGAATCTCAAATACAATGAAGGAAAATGAAAACTTATCCTCCTTGAAGGGGTTAAAACTATATATCGTGGATGGTGTTACCATATTTATAATAAATGGAAGAAAATAATGTGATTGATGATGTATTATTAAATTACCATAAAAATGTTTTATTATACAGATGATAGTTGTATTTTCATTCTATTTTTATGAAGGGAGGTGAAGAAAGAGTATGAAAAGAAAATAATATCCATATAAATAAAAATGAAAGGAGGTTTTTACCTATTCATTTTCACCTCATTGAGAATCTACATAGGGAAATGGTATAGATCATTTTATGTAAAAAATAGATCCTTGATGTCGGGGATTTTTTGGGGAATAGGATTGGGCATAAATTTCACAATGATCATAGCATGTAATGTGTGAGGATTGGAGTTAGTGATGGGTGTCCTTTATAGTAGAGAAGACATGTGTGTTAGGAATGTTTTAATCATTTGTTTATTATTTATCCTCATGATTTTGATTATATTGAGAAATATATTGAAAATTTTAAAAAAATGAAGCAATGTTTGAGAATAAAAGCTTACATATTCCATATATCACCCAGGACTCAATCAATCATGTATTTATCATTTCTCGTAAATTATTGTATTTTACAATTCTCTAAATATAATTGTAATTTAAAAAAATCCCAAAACATCACCATAAATGTTAGGATGTCTCAATACTAAAAATGAGCTCCATTTTATAAATATAATTTTCAAAATATATGAAATATAATTTTTAAGTATAATAATAATTAATTTGAAAATTATATTTTTTTAAAAATACAACCTTTTTTACGACACTTTGTAAAATAAAATTCGATCTCATAAAATTATCTTCAAATCAAAAGAGAAATTGTTATTAAAATATGAATACATTTTATGAATATCGACATTAATTTTAATAATTATATTAATCATGTAATTGTATATAAATATTGATGAATGCCCAAAATACCAACTCATAATTAAGAATTTCTAAAATATTTATTTACTTATAAAATGATATAATTATATCATACATTCATTTATATGATACTGAAATTTTATTTATACATTCATTGGTGAGGTTATTATTCATTTGGCTAATTTAATGTTTATAAGAAATAAAAAACTATTCCTATGGTAATGTTACTATATTATTTGTATAAGGTCTTTATCATCTACAAATAAAATATATTTAATTCATTCATAATTTATACAGTGTTTATTATATTATCCATGTGATTTTATTTAATTTATACTATAATAAATAATCATAAGAAGGAAAATTTCATTGATATAATTCTAGGTCATTATATTTTCCTATACTAAGAAAACTTCACCACAAAAAAATTTATAATGTCAACTCATAAAATGATCTGGGTACTTCTTCATCTTATGTTCATCAGGTTCCCTCGTTTCCTCATTACTTTTATGATTTTTCCAAAGTAACATTATCATCTGAGTCATTAATTTCCTTAATCTTGTCCTTTATTGTCCAAAATCTATTTAGACACGTCACAATAAGGTAAATCAGGTTTCATTTTTAGTATATTAGATGCAAGAACATGCATTTGATCGGTCTTATACATCTTTAACAAGTTGTCGTGGAATATATTATGTAATTTAGAAAGGCAATGAAAAATTCCTAAATGATAAGCCAAAAATCCAATTCCCTCTAGAATTTCAAAAGGGAAAATGTAGAAGTGGCTCATTATCCTTTTATTCCCACATATTTTAGCAACCTTTCATTGATATTATTTCATGAAATCACGATCTCTCCCTTAAAATTTGAAATCCATCCATCGATTGTCAGCATAACCCTTTTCCTACATTAAGTTGCTTTGATATTGTTTTTGAAAAGTATTTAAATTTTAACTATTATCACTACAAGATCTAGGAATAAATGTTTCCATTCACCAAAAACATCTCAATATGTTGGTGTATGAAATATAATTCCATACAAAGCATCACATGGTGACATTTGAATACTTCAGATGAAAATATTACTTTAGGAAAACACTAAAATTTAAATAATTATGACATATATCCTAAAATCCAATTGATTATGATAACAACTTATCTTCTATTTTTTGATCATGTATTCTGTATTCTCATCAGTTTGAGGGAGATAAGCAGTACTCAAATAAATCTTAGTATCTAACACATTCTCAAGAAATTTTCAACATTGTGATGAAAATTGTGGATCATGATCGGTAAAATTTGAAGACCTTATCTATGATATGTAATGATTTAATTAATATATATTCATGTGAGTCATTCTGGTATAAAATTCTTTATTATAATGAGAATATGTACAAATCTAGGGAGTCGATTATAAATTACCCATATTGCATCAATTTTTTGTGGAGTTTTTTGTAATATATTGAAAAAAACTTGTTTTCATTCTCATTCAATGAAAGAATAGGTATTGGATGAATGAAAAATCAAGGATGTTATCTTTTAGCCATCACCAGTTTATAGTCAATACATTATGATATAAAATTTTCTATTTTATGTTTCATATTATCCCACCTGAAATGTTCATTCAAATTCATATAAATCCTAGGGGTACCGGGGTGTATACAGTTATCCTAACTACAGGAATGACCCAATAAATACATTTTTTCCTCGGGAATAGAGGGAACACAAATCCTCTTATCAAATTTCAGAATTTCATTCTTACACATGATGACTTCCAATATCCAAATTTTTAAAACATTTATTATCTTTTCTAGATTCTCAACATCCGACTATGAACATTGAATATTTTCCAATAATGACTTTTAGGAAAAAAAATCAAAAGTATTGATATTAACCATCCTTCATAATTCATATATTAATAGTTGAAATATTTATATTCATAGTATCATTATTAATAATTTTTTTAATATAAATCATTGATCCTTCCTACTCAATGAATTTTCTACCTTGTTCAACATACTTATGTGATAGTGTATTTAATAAATATAATCCATGTGCAACTCGGCCCATAAAATTCCACTCTTATTTATTTATTTCTCTTAGAAGATATATTTCATGTTATTTTGAGTTAAATATATATCACATCATTCAACATAGATATAGTGTGTCTTTATTTTTAGAAATAATAATAAATATTTTAATTCACGCTCATGATTTTTATAGTTTTATTAATGATTTCTTATTACCGTGATGCATAGTAAAAAAATATATCATTCTATATAAGGGTACGACATTTTCCTTTATTTTATTCATCAATTTAAATCACAAATACATCATTTCTTCATAGACGAGTCAATATTAAAGAATTCACTATTCTCATCATCAATTCATTTGAATATTCTTCACAAAATTTATTACCATACAAACATAAACCAATTATAAGTATGTTTTGTTAAAGTGTTATCTAATCTTGAAATGTTCTAAAACAAAGTGTCGATAATATCCCAATTAACCCAAAATATGTTTATATCCCCAGCCATAAACATTACATATTCTGGATTTATTGTAATGTCCCAAAATTTCCCTATAATTTTATTTATTTATAAGGATTTATTTTGAGACCTCTCAATCTGATGGTGTACTATTCTGAGGCACGGTGTTCATGGAGTGATATGTCGATGTTTTTTTATTCTTTAATTAACGCTCGTAAGTTGTTTTCCTGAAAAATTTGGATAAATCTTAAATGGTTTATCGCATCAAAAATCGGAGGGCATTGCTGCGTTCAAAATGGCAGGTTTACCCTAGGTGTGACTTAAGTATGGTTGTGTGGGCATCCGGTGAGAAAAACCGAAAGTGGAATAATCATAAATAAAATAATTAAATAAATTATTTTATTCTTAAAAATCTTATACTATTGAAATGGTATCTCATATTAAATACCTAAAACCACCGCTAAAATCATGAGGGAATGATTTATTTATGAAGCTACTAACTTAGGCCAGATCGGGCCACTAGTGAATTTTAGTTTTTGGCAATAAATAAAATAATTAATTGAAAATTAGTTTATTGTAAAATCCATTACTTTTATACCATAACTCAGATTCGAAATCTGAGATTACCTTTGGGTTCGTTGGGGCATGTTTCACTTGGGAAAAGCCTATCCTCGACCGGTGCTGGTCGAGGGTAACTATTAATAATTTTCTGAACTTTTTTTCAGGTACATTCAGTAAATGCGTATGTGGCGTTTTGTAACTTTTCAACCAGTGCTCATAATTAAAATCCAAGGACACCATTGAAATCGTAATGCCGATATTCACATAATGATACTTTCAACTTGACAACAGTTGGTTGAGGATGAATGTTAGTTTTGTGCTTTTTCGTGGGAATATAAATAAAATAAACATTTATTTTTATCCTCATATATGAATGTTAATTAGGTGGGGAACACCTGAACTAAACCCCATTTTTGTGAATTCATGGTGGTGGGGACTACCCGAGCACCACATAAATATGAGGAAGTCCCTTAGAATCCTCCAAATTAATTTCACCAACGTAAAATAATTGGCATGGCCCTTTTTAAATTCTATGTTACAACTTCATTGGAATTTAGTATGGTTTATAATAATGAACCATCATAAATTGCACGATCATTACTTACCTCCCACCTCTCTTTTTATATAGAGCTTGATAGTAGGATTTGGGACACCTTCACCTAGTGACGAAGCACTAGTAAAGTGTCATCACTCCCAACACATGGAGAAACATTACACTTATCCAATGAAGAACGCCTAATAATTAAGAACTTCTTCAATGAAGAATGCACTCAAGAATTAAAGAACAAGAACGAGGTTCGAGCCAACCTTAGAAGCGTTATTGCAGATGTGTATATCATTTGCATCCTCTTCTCTTTCCCCGTTTCAATCTCATGACCTCCGTCAACATACCTTTGATGTAGGGGTTTATTTTTGTATGATTAAATTTTTTTCCCATCTTCATCCTTTCTACACAATGAACGCGGATAAACTCTATAACTAGTTGATCCACTGATATTTTCTTTTGTGGGTTTGGGAATAATTGTTTCCAGAGGATGTAGGGTGGATGTTTCAATTTTTCCCCCTACCTGTTCCTGATATTCATCATGATTCATGTTTTTTGTTGATCCTCTTGCTACCATTCTAAGGTAGAAGGTTCCAGCTAAACAAATTTGGCCTGACCCATCTGGCGTTCATCAAGAATGGTGTGTTCTTCATGATGGATGAAGGAAGCTTTGGGTCGCGGAGAGGAATGAAGAGTGGTCGGCCGAATCGGCTGCTGGTGAAGGAGCGGCCTCTGTGTCGTACCACCCCGCCCCTTAACCTCCGTGGCCCTCCTGGCCACCATGGCCCCCTCGCGGCCTCTGCGGCCCTTGTGGCCCCTGTGCTGCCCCCACAGCCTCTACGGCCCACACGGACTCAATGGCCCAGCGCAGCCTCCATGCCACCTCATGCCGCCCCGTGGCCACACTGTGCTTACAGACGGGAATTCCTAGCACGGGGCGGGCTGGCCCTAGTCGGTCAAATCAGTTCTGACCGGTCTCAGACCTGTTTCGACCCTATACACTCTTTTGGCAATAATATTGGCACCGATCATCCATTTGAAGAACCACTTGAGGCACTAGAAACCTTGGAGCGATAAATTCCATTTGGTATACCTCACTGATATTTGGATAAATATGGGTTATGGTCTTGTTAGATCGAGAAAAAATCCAACCGGGCCCTCGGGACAAAAAGTCTAATAACTCACATACCAGGCGTCCGATTAACGTATCATCTATTGTGTTGAGACCCCTATGACATGGCAGTCCTATGGGATATTTCTTCATGGGACTTCATGGTAGTTGGAGTATCGAACAGTGGCTTGATAAGGGTATTCTCCTGAAGACAATCATTCATATTGAGGGAACCCTATAGCTTGCTATATCGATGTACTACGATCATGTGTGAGTCTAACAATGTACTAGAGATTTGTTAGGATCATGTGTGCATCTGACGACGTACTAGGGATGTACAAGGATCATGTGTGGGTATGAAAATATACTGGTGTTCTACTAGGATCTTTTGTGGTTCTAACGATTAACTATAGATGTACTAGGATCCTATTTGGGTCGGACGACGTACTGGAGATGTACTAGGATCATGTGTGGCTATGACGACATACATGGGATGTACTTGGATCTTGTGTGGGTATGACAATGTACAGGAAATGTAATAGAATAATGAGTGATTCCTATGACATAATAGAGATGTACTAGGATCTTGTCTAGGTTTGACATCGTATTGGGGGATATACTAGTGTCCAGTGTGGGTCTGAAGACGTACTGGGGATGTACTAGGATCCTGTGTGTCTTACGACGTACTGGCGATGTACTAGGATCCTGTGAGTGTCTAAAAATGTAATGGGGATGTAATATGATCATGTTTGGGTCTGTCGATGTACTGGAGACTACAAGGATCCTCTATGGGACTGACGACGTACTGGAGATGTACTAGGACCCTCTCTGGGTCTGACAATGTATAGGAGATTTACTAGGATGCTGTGAGGGTCTCAAGATGTACTGGAGATAGACAATGATCATGCGTGGGTCCGACGATGTACTTAAGATGTACAAGGATCCTATGTGTATCTGGAAATGTTCTATGATACTATATGGGTTTGATGAAGATTTAGGATCCTTTGTGGGTCGGCCTTTTAACAGAGTAAGATGAATTAGAAGATACATATAATCATATCTACTACTATACCTATAGATATACCTGGTGTGAGCTGAGTCTATACCTTTGTAGTACTCACCTTCATGGTATTTCCTTCCTTTGTGGAAAAGTTGAGCTTTGGCATTTTGAGTTGGACCTTGAGTGTCCTCATGATTGAGATGGGTATACATGATAACTTAGGTATATGTATGGGCATATATCTAAGAAGGGTTGTTAGAATTTTCATGCTTTGGGATTTTTCCTTTCTGGATTGGTGAGGCCTTGAGGGACTTGGGGTCCATATTGAGTGTCGTTTTACTCACCCCTACACCGGCTATGTCTCCATCTCATTGTATTCAGTGTAGATGAAGGGAAGCGCTGATTGAGGACAAGAGTACAATCACTTCAGTTATCTCGGAGGTGTACCATAGATGATTCATACTACAAATACAACTATTCAAGAGCTATACCTACCCTTCAGGTAGGATCCTTGGTGGCTGATCACAGGAGCAGTTCCAGTTTACTTGTATTTTTAGTTTCTTGTACTTTCCAGTTGGGCTTGATTTCTAGGCCATTTTTCTTACTCTACTCACTCTGTTTACAATTCAGTATACTTGAGATCATATCTTTCTATGTTCTTAGTTGTGTTTGGTTATAGGTTATAAAGGCAATGCCTTCCATACATTAGGGAATAGGCCTTCAGTGCTAGTCGCCAGCCCCTAGCCTATGGAAGGTAGGCTGGGGGTAGTCACGACATGGGCTCTGGGGGACGGGTCGTGAAAAATTGGTATCAGAGGAGTAATTTCATCCATAGAAAATTGGACTATGATATTTTTAACGAAAATATTATTAATTGTAGTGAGTGTGGTTATCAGTTTAGGTAATCCAGTGATGGTGCAGTGGCGGACGTATCCCTACACCAGGACCCTATCTTCTGATTTCTGAGACAATGCATGAAAACACTGATTGCGTGTGTGTTTTGAAATGTTTTCATGTGTTTTATTGAGTCATCTCACCGGGTATAAATTAATGACATGGCACACCAATTCCTTATCAGGATGTCGAGACATAGATAGCCAACTAGTATTCACGAGAGATTCCATGATGACAGCCCACTGAGTGACGAGTCTCCAGTGTAGCTCCCTATTACTATGATGGCTCCTTCTGGTAGTGTACCAGCAACACCGCCACCCTTTGGGAAGCAGATACCACCAGCCACACTAGTTAGAAGTGCACCCCGTCTGAGCACGTTTCATGAGTTACAACAGCAAAATCCATAGATGTTTTGAGGAGAGACAAATTCCCACATAGCTGAGGTCTAGCTGGAGGCAGTTTCTAGAGTTTTTCGCCTAGTTGAGACACCAGTATAGACGATGGTGATCTTAGCTACTAGTGTTTTCTAGTGAGTGATTGTGAGGATGGTCTGCACAGTGATGAGGCTTCAGTAGATAGACTATATCTTGATATGGTACCTTCGGGTTGTGTGCCTTCTATATCACTGCCCGTTTGTTCGCAATTAAAACAGATGGTACCAGTTGAAGAAACATGTAGGCTTAGTTCCTTAGACGTGTTATAGCATTAGATACCCCTCAGGTTCCAAGGTGAGCCCGACCAATAGGCTACTGAGGACTGGTTTGAGGAGGTGGATGAGTACTCATTATGGTGTGTTGAACATATGAGGTACTCGATGAATACAGTATGACTGGTGCTTCTGGGCTCGGACCACCATGTGAGGTGTGTTTTGGGAAATCTGAGCCATCCATATTTTTCTATGCATTCTTAATTACGTTAGGGTGCTGGGGAGAATCATTGGGGTTGAATTTTCCCTGGTTGAGTGGATGCAGCCAGTGAATGTTAGTAGTGGGAAGGAAGATAACTGATGCCAGTCTCAGAGACTTGGGTTGGTAAAATGTTTCGGGAAGAAGAAGTGTTATGGAAAAATGAATCTTTAGGGCTGTAGATGTGGACAGAGATCTAGGGGAGAAACATGAGGTGGTGTAAATTTCAACATGTTAAAACCACCCCCATTGTGGTCCCTTCCAGGCTTAGAGTGCTGGAAGACAGGGGAAGAGAGTAGCTACATGCGGTCAATGGTGCAACCAAAAGACTCTAGGAATGATTTAAGGCTAGATATGTGTTTAATTCTATATTCCTTATAAATAGGTATATGTATCAATCATTCCTTCATTCCACTAATCCTGTAGAATACCTAGTGTTTCTGGTTATGCCGTTGACTTTACCCTAATGTCTGGAGATACCTTTTGGAGGAGACTCGATAATCACAGCAATGTGGACGATGTGATCTAACCCTTGAGGAAAGAGTATTGGTTGGAACCTCTGGGTTGAAGCGTCGAGGCCTTACAATGTTAGTTTGGGTATATACTGGACATCCACTGTTCATACTCATATTGACTATATTAGGAAAAATGGTTGTGGTTTCTCTAAAACATTGGAATGGGGTTTTCAGTTTTTAGCGACAAAGGAAACCTGGAAAGCACATGATAAACTCATGCATAGAAGCTGAAACCCATCACTCTTGACATGGCCAAACATTCCATCGTGGTAGCAGGAGTATTGAGTTTTGAGTTTCAAACATGAGTGGTAGAGCATGGGGACATATTTTCAAAATATGTTTCCAGGATTACCCCCCCCTGTGGGGATAGGGACTTATGGTTTGGCTAGTTACTACCGTAATTTTTACCAGACTTCTCTAGGGTAGTGACACCCCTTTCAGATTTGACTGAGAAGGAGGAGCCTTTCCTGTGGATAAAGAAGTGTCTGTAGAGCAATCAAATGTTGATACAGCGATGATGGAAAGAGTTCCTCTAGGACTATGAGTTTGAGATAATATTTACTCCTAGTAAGGGTAACATGATAGCAAATACACTCTATAGGAGGTTTGGTTAGGAGCTACTAAGTGATCCATCAAAGAAGCTAGTCACATTGCAGATATCATTTGTGGATAGAGATGAAGGTGCATACCTCCAGTCTATGATTGTCACTCCCCCACTCTTTCAACAATTTTGGGAGGTGGAACCTGGGGGGGCATTGATTGCGAGGCTCGACATTCATAGATATCCACAGGACATGGACCTGATGGATTTTATAAATGTGGGGTGCACGACGTCCTCTTCCGAGGACTCACCATAGTACCAGTGGTTCTTCAAGAGGATGTGTTGATGGAGTTATGTACGTCCCCTATGGTGGTACATCCTGGGGTGGATAAGATGTACCTGGACCTATGGTGCCAGTACTGGTGGCCAGGGATGAATAAAGCAGTGGCAGAATTGGTATCAAGATGTCTCACTTGTTAGAAAGTGAAGACAATATAGAGTTGTAAGATGTTTTATGCTGATAGGATATGAAGACCCTTAGAGTTCGTGGAGGGGAACCACTCATTTTTTCATGTCCGTCATTGATGGGGACTAAGGATATTTTTCCGAGACGACAAGTTATCGCTAAGGGTTTTTGTCCTTTTTAGATACCTTAGAGGATAAGTGAGGTAGAATACCACTTGAAACTTCCACCGTAGTTGGAGAGGGTGAAAAACATCTTCCACGTATCTTTTCTGAGGAGATATGTGCACGAACCATCTCACACCATCGACCATGATGCGCTGGACTTTGATGTTGGGTTGAAATTTGTGGATTTTCCTGTGGATATTGAGGATCAACGGGAGCAGGTCCTTTATCAGCAGTTGATAACTCTGGTGCACATAGGCGGGCAACACGAGAACCTCCAGGAGGGCACATTGGAGCTGGAGGCTCATATTCATACTCAATAACCTCTTTTGTTTTTTATCCATTGTTTTAGATTTCAAGGATGTAAATCCATATGGTGGGGAAAATGTAATGCCCCAAAATATCCATATAATTGTTTTTGAATATATAGAATTATTTTGATACCACTAAATCTGACGGTGCTCGATTCCAAGGCTTGGAGTTCCCAAAATGATCCGTCAAAATTTTTATATGCTTTAATTAGAGTTCATAAGTAGTTTTTATAAATATTTGGGATAAATATTAAATGGTATCCCTAATCATAAATATAAGGTCACCATCGCCTTTAGAATGGTGTGTTTACCCTAGGCACAACTTATGTTTGGTCGGTGCGGGACTCCTATGAGAAAACCCCAAAATTGAATAATCATAAATAAAATAATTAAATAAATTATTTTATTTTTCAAATTCTTATAACTCTGAAACTGTAGCTCGGATTGAAAATTTTATACCACCACTACACTCGTGAGGGCATGCATTATTTAATCAGATACTAACATTGGCCGGCACGGGTCACTTGTTAATGTTTTTTTTGATGTAAATAAAATAATTAAATGAAAATTATTTTATTGTATATTCGAAAACATTTAAACAATAACAGGGATTGGAAATCTAAGATAACCATTGGGTTTTTTTGGGTGTGGTTCACTTGGGAAGAGCCTAACCACGATCGGTGTGGGTCGAGGGTAACTGTTAATAATTTTATGAACATTTTTTTGGCTACATTCAGTAAACGCGCAAGCGGAATTTTGTATCATTTGAACTGGTGGTTGGAATTGAAATCCAAGGGCACCATTTAACTCGCATCGCCGATATTTTCTAAAAAAGACAATCACCTCGATGGAAGTTAGTCGAGGGTGATAGTTCATTTTCTTTTTTTCGTGGGAATAAAAATAAAATAAACATTTATTTTTATCATCCCAACTGAATGTTAACGAGGTGGGGACCAGCTGAACTAAGTCCCCTTTTTGTGAATTCATGGTGGTGGGGACAACCAGAACCCCTCTTAAATGTAGGGAAGTCCCTTTGAATCCTCAAAATTTAATTGTACAAATGTAAATTAATTTCCTTGAACATTTATAAATTCAATGTAACAGTATCGTTTGAATTTATGAAGGTTCATAATAAATGAATCATCATAAATTCCACGATCGTTATATACCCCACCTCTCTTATTTATATAGAACATGGGAGGAGGATTTGGGATAGCTTCACCCAGCTATGAAGTGCTACTAATGTGACGTGAGTACCAACACTTGGAGAAACATTACTCTTCTCCAACGAAGAATACCTCCAAATGAAGAACTTATTCATTGAATAACGCACTCTGAAATTGGAGAATGAAGACGACGTTCAAACAGATTTTTGAAGCATGATTGCGGATGCGATGATCATTGGCATCCTCTTCACTTTCTCCGTTTCCATCACACTACCTCAATCAAAAAAACATTTAGGTCGGGGTTTATTTATGTGTGATTAAATTCTTTCCCAAGTTCATCCATTCTAAACAAATAGGGTGGATCAACACTCTAACTAGTTGAACCTCGGATATTTTCATTTGCGTGTTTGGGAATAATTATTACCAGGGGTTGTAGGTTGGATGTTTGAATTTATTCCCTTACCAATTCTTGATATTATTCATGGTTCATGTTTTTTGTTGAGATGCTTTCTACCATTCAAATGTGGAGGGTGTAGGAAAAACAAACATTGCACGAACCCTCTGTCGTTCTTCATTGATGGGGCGTTCTTCATGATGAATTAAGGTGGCTTTGTGACATGATAACGAACGATGAGTGGGCCACCAAACCGGCCACCGATGAAGGCACGGTGCGCAGCCGCACCATGAAGAATGGATGGATGGACATAGAGCTAGCCGAGGCGAACTACAGCACCCCAACCTCCAAGCCAGATCGCTGCCTCCACCACGCCCCGCATGGCCCCATGGCCTCCTCGGCCCCAGTAGACTCTATGGCCCCTCGAGGCCCTCATATCCTCCACACCACCTTGCGCCACCCCGCAGCGCCATCACGCCGTCAAGGCTGGGACGCCAGAATGGACAACCTATCAAGGGCCTTGCCGGGCCAGCCCAACCCGAACGGGGACAGACCAGTTTTGGACCAGTTTTGACCCTATACGCTCGTTTGGCCATAACATTGGCACCAGGAATCTGTTTGATGAACCATTTGTGGCACTGGAATCCTTGGAGAGAGACAGACCCTTTGGTATACCCCACTAGATATTTGGATAAAGTTGGGGTATGGTCAGGATGAATCATGCACGAATCCAACCGGGCCCTCGGGAAAAAAAGGTTAATAACTCATAGACTGGGCATCCGATTGACGCACCGTCTGTTACATTGAGACCCCTATGATGTGGCGGTCCTATGGGATACATCTTTGTGAGACTTTGTGGTAATTGGTGTATCGACTGGTGGCATGAGGAGAGGAATCTCCCAATGATGATAAAGATTAGTGCGGGATCCCTCAAGCTGCATGTGGTGATGTACTAAGATCATGTGTGGGTCTGAGGAAATACCGGAGAAGTACATGTATCATGTGTGGGTCTGACTACATATTGTGGATGTAATCAGATCCTTTGTGGGTCTGACAATGTACTAGAGATGTACTAGGATCATGTGTGTGTCTGGCGACGTACTGGGGATGTACTAGGATCTTGAGTGGGTCTGACGACATACTGGAGATGTACTAGGATCATGCGTGGGTCTGAAGACATACTAGAGAGGTAATAGGATCTTGTGTGGGTCTGAAGACATACTTTGGATGTAATAGGATCATGTGTGGGTCTGACGAAGTACTGGAGATGTACTAGGATCATGTGTGGGTCAGAGGACGTACTGGAGATATACTAGGATCATGTGTGGGTATGACGATGTAATGGGGATGTACTAGGATCCTATGTGGGTATAAAGATGTTATGGGATGTACTAGAATCTTGTTGGGGTCTGACGATGTTCTGGTGATATACTAGGATCATTTGTGGGTCAGATGATGCACTTAAGATGTACTAGGATCATGTGTGGTTCTAACGACGTACTGGAGATGTACTGGGATCTTATGTGGTTCTGACAAAATACTAGAGATATACTATGATGTTCTATGTGTCTGATGACGTACTAGAGATTTACTAGGAATTTTTTTGGGTCTGACAACGTATTGTAGATGTACTAGGATCCTATGTGGGTATGATGGCATAATTGAGATTTACTAGGATCATATACGTGTCTAACAATGTACTAAGATCATATTTGGGTCTGATGATGATTTCAGATCCTTCATGAGTCTACCTCTTAACAGGGAAAGATGAATTAGTAGATACATCTAATCATATCTACTACTATACCTAACGATATACCTGGTGTGAGCTGAGTTTTTACCTGTGTGGTAGTCACCTTCATGTCATTTCCATCATTTATGGAATAATTGAGCTTTGGGGTTTTGAGTTTGACCTTGGGTTTCCACATGATTGATATGGGTATACTAGATAACATAGGTATATGTATGGGAATATACCTATGAAGGGTTGTCAGTTGTTTTCATGATTTGTGGTTTATCCTTTGTGAATTTGTGAGACCTTGAGGGTCTCAGGGTCCCTACTGAGTATCATTATACTCACCCCTACACAGGCTAATACCGCACCTTGTTGGGATTGGTGCAAATGATAGACAACGCAGACTGAGGACTAGAGTACCATCACTGGAGCTATCTCAGAGGTGGTCCTTAGATGAGGTGTACCATAGAGATGACCATTTGAGAGCTGTACCTACCCTTTATGTGGGATCCTTGGTGGGTGATCACATGATCTTTTCATGTTTACTTGTATTTTCTGTTTCTTGTACATTATAGTTGGGCTTGAATTATGGCCCCTTTTTTTTACTGTACTCACTTTCTTATCAATTAAGTTTCCTTGATTTCAAATCTTTATATGTGCTAGGTTTCTTGTGTTTATAGGTTATAAAGGCAATGCCTTCTCAACATCAGGGAATAGGCCTTTGGTGCTAGTTTCAAGCCCCTAGCCTATTGATGGTGGGCTTGGGGTAGTCACGACATGGCCCCCTGGGGATGGTTCATTACATTTATGATCAAAAATATTTATTCTTTCACATTGATGATATTTTTAGCATTATAATATTAGAGAATTAGACCATAACTGTTACATTAAATATCATCTATTACAAAGAAGAAACTTCTACTCTATCTATTTTTTCACAACAACAAAACTCCTTAAAAAGAATTCATTTCGTGACTAAAATCTTATTGAACTCTTCCATTATCATAGCGTTCCTATTACCCTATGAAAAAAGTTTCAAAAACATGGGATTAGCATAAAAATTTCACAATGTGATATAAAATAAGGAAAACAAAAAAAGACCATGAATACATTCAAATCAATGAAATCATACTTTTTAATCATAAAACAAAATCCCTTTAACATACATCATGAAATCATTTGATTTATGAATAAAACATTGAAATCATAAATCATAATGGTAACATGTGGCATCCATGACATACTTACGTTGTAGCTTTCACAACCACATTGAGAGTAACCTTCACAGTTGCATTTGGAATACCCATCACAGTATATTCCCTAAATATCTTCAAAGAAACCATAACGTTTACCTATGTCATGTTACCCAATGCATTTGATATTTTTCATGGGCTCACCCACCCTCGATTTATCAAAGAACCACCCTTATTTATAAACAATTTCCTAGAAACATAACTTAATCATAACACATAAACAATTATTAAGGGAAAATAATATATCCACATTGAAAGCATACAACAAAATTTCAATATGTTTATATCATTAATACATTCTCAAAATCTTTTTAAAATCCAAGATACATAAAAATGGTATTTAAATTTTTATTAAAGACATTACGGCTTGTAAAGGGGGCCAAATATCAAATAAAACTTTTGGTGGTGGAAATGTCATTGTCTCTATTTATGTCAAAATGAATCATTCCATTTTTTTCATTTAGTAAAATGCATCATAAAAAAAGAACTTCCTATTGAAAAATATTGAATCAAATTAAAATTAAATGGATTTGATTATACACCATAAAAAATAACTTCGTGTAAAAACCAAAATACGCCTTAATGAAAAAATATTGAGACGAAGTCCCTTACAATGATCATGTCACTAGATTAAGGACAAATAAATGTCATAAATATGGGTGAAAAATATAAATTCAAAAATTATAAGTGGACATTTATTTTAAAACAATAAGAGTCCAATCACACAAATAATTTGAAAAAACCAATGACATGAAAATTTTACTCATTGAATAATTTTTGAGTTATGATTTACAGAACATCAAATATTAGTTGTCTCCTTCATTATTTAAAATAATGAATAATAAAAATAGGTTAATATATACATGATGGAGAACATTATTCATGATTATTATTCGATTTATATCACTTATTACCCTACTATAATAATTATATAATTATAATTTTCATATTGGTCTTTTGGTCGATATTCTATACTTGAGTCGAAAATGATCTTGTTTGAGGTAAATTGTCCAAATAGTCAAAATTACATCTTCTCAAGAATATAATTAATGATTAAAATAACATATATATCCAGTATATATTTATTTATAATACTACATAATAGTTTGAAAAAAAACAAATGAAATTCACTGTTCATGGAGACGGTAGACCGTACTAACTCATGGACACTACCGTCATTTCATTATCAAACTAAACGAATGAAAAATAAATGATACATAGGTATATTATAAATACAGTAAAATATATGTGTTATATATGTTTCATATGTTCATTAATTACATACATTATACATTCCATATATGGAATGAATGAGTCATATAATATTGAGGGGGCATTAATCTACACATCCTCAAATGAAATTATCGTATTTATAGATTTTGGAAAGCATAAATGTATGTTGTAAATACAAATTACATAATAATTGAGTCAATATATATATATATTATCATAATTATTCATTCTATTCATTTATATAATATTTTTTTAATGAATATCATGTAGAATGAATCATATTGCACCATGGAGATGGTTGGTCATACGTACACATGAGCAACAATGTCATTCAATCAATGGTTAAACAGTATATAATTGGATAGTATATTAATTATACAGAATATTAATAATGTAATATAAATTATTCACATCCATTATATTCATCATTATACCCATCTAAATAATGTCTTGTTGAATAAAAAATTACACCACAATGTGGAGACGGTAAACCATACATATGCAGATATAGTGATATTGTTTTTCGTAGGATAGATAAATGGAGATATATGGTTGTTCCATTATTATAATAAAATATCAGAATGTATAAGATATTTGATTAATTTATTTCCTATGAAAACTACACAAGGAGTGGAATTATATTAACAAAATAATTTTGAATGATCTGATAAAACAATTACCTCTTTTTCGAGTATCTCCTTTTGATTTTAACAAAATGTTTCTGTAGGTTGGATTTCTTTCCTACATGTGGCCTCTAAGAGGAATTTGGGTATGTTGGGAGTATAATCTAGTTGAATTTTGGTGAGACAATGTACATGATAGTAGTGAGTGTGTGGGTAGACGTGGTGGACTTTTAAAAGATGGATGAGGGGAAATTTAGCAACATATTGAAATATTATTTTATTATAAAATGACTTTAGAATTCAAATAGTTATATTATGATACATTTCAAGGATAAGATGAGTATAGGTCTAAATCCACTGTACCAATTGGTTATATACATATTTAGGAGTCAAATGTAATATAATATTTTATCTTTAACCCTTTGTTAAAGACATTAAAACTTACCATGTCATCCTATAACTCTATATTATTTTGTTACCATAGTTACTATACAATGCCAATAGAACCACAAGTGTATCATAAAAAACAGTTTTTTATATATGTCAGTTGGCCGAATCAATTATATTTTAAGACTATTATATCTATTAATTTATTCATATTTGTTTTAAAAACTCACTAATGTTAATTTTGACACTATTTTGTAAATGATTTTTTTAAAAAAATTATAACATCTTGATTAATTAAAACCAAATCCAATGAGTTATATCTGATTTTTCAATGTCATCCCAAAAATAAATTGATGGTGTCAAAATGATAAAATTACATTTAATTTAATATTTATAATATCCTTTAGTTAAATCATTCATTAATATGGTAATAATTTAATCATCAATGTGTTACAAGTAAATATATTTATTTAAAGAAAAAAAATATAAATAAAATACCTTGATATAAGAAATATTTTTTGATTTCTAATGAATATTTATAGTCAAATATATCAATTATATAATCCAATATTATATTTTTGTTTATTAAAACATACATATTTATGTAATATTTTCCTTTTCAATAAATTTAATATTATATAAATGTCATTCTCAAAACCATGTGTCTACCAAATTCCAAAATTTCGTCCTAAGGATGCTCATGGACATACATATCTTATAAAATAAGATTAAGAAAAATTTTAGGGTAGTTTTATATTATTATAATTCTATTTTTAATCCTTATTTACATTATATACACTTTAATAATGGTAGATAAAAATAATGACTAAAGTTACTATTCATACTGTCCCAAAATAAAGGGTAATTATATACATAATTTGGACCATCTCATTCCAAATAATGAATCCAATTTTCCAAATTCAAAACACATAATTGGAAGAAAGATCATTGTTTCTGTGTTGGTCATCACTTAATGATTCTGTTTGCGTCAGCGCATACTGGTCTGATGTGCGTCAGATCCTATGTGGGTCATGGCTCAGTTATCCTGTGTGGGTCAGTGCATACCAATCCTGTGTGGGTCAAATCCAGTGTGGGTCAGTCCTCAGTGATCCTGTATGGGTCAGCACATACCGATCCTTTTTGGGTCATAGGGGGTTAATTACTTATCGATGTATTGTGGGTCAGATCCTATGTTGGTCAGTGGGGGTTAGTTACCTATTGATCATGTGTGGGTCCAAAGTAGTCCTACTTAACATAATATGGTGATCAAGCATTAGGATTAATCATCTATAATTATTTACTTCTGTTATACCAGATTGGGAGCTGATTCACTTCTATCATTGTGGTGTTAACTCTGTGGTACTTATATCTTCATGGTTTTACCTGTCTGATACTTATAACTTTTTGGTTTTTTCATCACGGTGTTACATGCATGACACTTCTTTCTCAATGGTGTTACAAATGTGGTACTTCTATCTCAGTGGTTTTACTGGTGTGGTATCTCTACCTTTGTGGTGTTACCTTTGTGGTATTCTCCTCTCATGAATGAGATGGGTATATCTTGATAGAATTGGTATTTGTATGGTAATATTCCTAGGTAGAGTTGAAGTCGTTATTTTTGGTATTTCCTTTGTTAAACTCTAGGTGATTACGGGGTCTCAGGGTCCCTACTGAGTTTCATTATACTCACCCATGCTAGGGCTACGCCCACTCCTTATTGTGTCTTGTGAAAACGATGGACAACATTGATTAAGACTGAGGGAGCCAGAACTGGATGGTACTCAGAGCTGGAATTTTTGGTGTGACATGATGCAAGGACTGATAATCGTGTGATATTCCTACCCTTCAGGTAGGATCTGTAGTTGATGATCTAGGATCTATTTCCCCCTTTTCAGTTTATTTGAACTTTTCATTTGTACTTGTACTTCTAGTTGGGCATGTATTCCGGCCCCTTTACTTTTAGCAGTATTTTACTACAGTAGATTACATTGTGGTTGCATCTTGTATCATTATAGTATTTGTGTTCATGTAGTTTTAAAGGGAATGTCTTCCCGTTAGGGGTATACGCCTTTCCAGGGCTAGTCGCCAGCCCCTGTATTTTGGAAGGCGGGCATGGGAAAGTCATGACATGGGCCCTGAGGGATGGGTCGTGGAAATGTGATATATGAGGTTTCGGTTCTACCAAAAAATTAGTACATTAATCTTTTATGTGTGGAGTAATAGTGTTATGTGTTTTGAGTGTGGTTTTTAGTCTGGGGAGTCTAGTATGGGTGTGGCGGCCGACGTATCCATACACCTAGACCTTGAATTCTGATTTCTGACTCGTTTCACAAAAACACTTATTTCATGTGTTTTGGAAATTATTTTGCTTGGTTTCATTGGAGTCATCTCACTAGTATAACATAATGATTGGGGTGAACCAATTTCATACCTGGAATTCGACACATAGATAACCATCTATGATTCCCTATAGAGTACACGATGATGGTCTACCGAGTGATGAGGTTGCAGTGCGGGGCCCTCTTACTGTGTTGGAAAATTTTTGGTGGTGTTCCAGTAGCACCGCCACCCATTGGGTAGTAGTTAGAAACAGATTCTACCAGTTGACCTTGCACACTGACTGAGCACATTTCACGAGTTCTATTGACAATGTCCTCTGAGGTTATGATGGGAGACGGACCAACATGTGGCTGAGGACTGGATAGAGGTTGTGGTTAGGGTTATCCACCAAGTTGATACACCAGTAGAGAAGATGGAGATATTAGTTTCTAGTCTTTTCCATTGAGTGGCCATGAGGATGGTCTGTATAGTGATGAGGATTCGGTAGGTGGACCATTGCTTGAGATAGTTCATTCAGGTAGTGTGTCTGCTATATCATTGCCCGTTGGTTAGCAGTAAGAACCGACAGTACTGGTAGAGGGAACATGTAGTAATATTTCCTTACACTTGTTTCAACATCATATACCCCTTAGGTTCTGAGGCGAGCCCGACCCATGGGAAGCTAAAGAAATGTTAGAGGAGGTGGCTGAGATTCCATCTAGTCAGGGCACCATTCTATCAAATGTTGGTCCTATTATAGAGTCGTCTATGTGGCTCTGCAGGACGATGTCATTATTTATATTACCTCGATCCGAAGAAGAAGTGACTTTTATTGTGGACAAGCTTGAAACCTTCCTCAATGAAGGGGGCATCTTTCCACAAAGAGCTAAGGGATGAGAGTTACCTAGAGCTTCAACAACATTGGATAGACAACATGTCGGTATCTGAGTATTCATTGAGGTATACCGACCATCCTAGGTACATGATAAATATAGTACCATTAGTAATTTAGGGCTCATACCTCTGAGACGGGTGTGTTTAGGGACATCTGGGCAACCACTACTCCTCTATGCATTCCTACTTATTTTAGTGTGCTAGAATGAACAATTGTGGTTGAATGTTCTTGGCTTAGAGAATGTAGCCAGTGAAAGTTAATAGTGGAAAAAATGGAAACTGATGCCAGTCCTAGAGACCTAGGCATGATAAATGTTTCGGGAAGAGGTAGTGTTAAGGATAGATGAATCGTCAAGGCCGTTGATATGGAAGCTGATCTAGGAGAGCAACATGAGGTGGTGTACATTTCGACATGTTTCAACAACCACCCCAATGTGGGCCCCACCAGGCTCAGGGATCCAGAGGACAGGACATGGGAGTAGCTACATGAGGTCAAGGGGTGCAACCTAAGGTATCTAAAAATGATTCGATGTACGGTCTGTGTCTACAACTCGTTGTCGTATCAATTGACATATGTACCAATCATTCTTGGATTCCACAAATCGTGTTATAGACCTAGAGATTCTGGTTTAACCTTTGACTTAACCATTACATCTAAATATACCTTTAGGCGGAGACTCAATTATCACACTTATACCGACCGTGTGATCTGAACCTTGAGGTGAGAGTTTCGGTTAGAACCTCTTGGTGGCAGCATTGAGACCTTTCACCGCTAGTTTGGATATGAACTGGACATTCACAGTTCATACTCTGATTAATGCTTTTAGGAAAAAAGGTTGTGCTTTATCTACAACATTGGAATGGGGTTTCCCTTGGTTGGTGAAAAAGGAAACACAGGCAGCACATGATAAACTCATGCATAGGATGGTGCAGTCGATCCCTCTAGAGTTATCCAGCCTTACCGTCATGGCAGCATGAGTTTTGAGTTTTTTAGTTCCCAACAGTAGTGGTGGATTGTGGGGACATCTTTTCAAAAGATGTTTCCAGGATTTCCTCTGTGAAGGGAGAGAGACTTTTTCTTTGGCTGGGTACTACCGGACATTTGAACAAGACTTCTCTAGGGCAGTGACGCCTTTTTCAGCTTTGACCGAAACACCATAATCTTCCACAGTACGTTTTCCTTTGAAAAATGCAATAGCTTGCAATGTACGCAACTTCGAGATTCTAACACAACACACCAATAAAACTAGACATTATGAATAGTAATACCCATTTTTTGAAATTTTATATATTTTTTCTTCCCAAATGTACTTCATTTTTGGATTCGTAATATTGAAATTATCTTAGTGGGAATTTTTTGATTTTATTTGAAAACATTCAATTTTTTATGAATATTGAAAAACACTGAGTTGTTGTTTAAAACACACATTTAATATAAATAATTATTTATTTTAATTAAATTTATTTTAGGTAAAAATAGATACATAATACATATATAAGTTCAATTTAATTCATTAGAGTCATTTTATAATGTATATATATATATGTATAAGTCTATTGAACTTTTTACCATCTTTTACCCACCTCCTAGGAGCATTTCCAAATTTGTATAAAACATAATTTTATGTCTTTTGTGAGTTGAACTTAAAAAATCTGAGAGGAATAGTTGATATCAGTATGTAAAATGTGGTTCAATAAGATGAAATTTTTTTTTGGTGAAAAGTAACTTTTTACTTTTATTTATCATGGTTAAAAGTAAATAGGGTAATTAAAGGTAAAAATGATATTATTTTTACCCAAACACACATCATAAATTCTACTGTATATATAAAATTCGACCAAAAAAATCATCTTGAATAAAATATGAACCTTTTTGGTCCACAGGAATTAGATTTGGACATTTATTATTTTTTTGTTAAAAGAAGAGTTCAAAGAGTTAAATTCAAAGTTTAATAACAAAACAATTTTTAATATAGGGTTACACACAATATAAATTCGACTATAAATATTAATTATAAAGCTAAAAATATTTCCTTCATAATGGTATTTTATTTATAATTTTTAGACATTAAATAATAATGTTTATTTATCACACAATGATGATGCAGTAATTACCATATTAATGGATGATAAAAATAATTGATATAATAATATAAAAATATATATAATTTAGACTTATAATGAATTCCTCTAATTTTCCTGGTTAACATGACATGTTAGGGTTGATTAAATTTATATATTCCTATGTAATAATGTTGTTAGGTCTTTAAAAAATCAATTATTAAATAATGTCAAAATTGTCATAGATGAGTTTTTAAAACAAATTCAATATTATTTGTTGATATAACCATTCTAAAAATCCACGTTTTGGAAAAAGGACATATATAATTATATCTGTATAATTATTGAACCACTTTGGGTTCACTTGGATGATTATAGTAAGTTTATTAACTCTATAATATAAAAATACAAAGAGACATGGAAAATATCAATCTATTTAACTAAGAGTTAAATTGAAAAAGATAAGTTTTATATAGTGACAAAAACCTATAAAAACCTATTATTTGAAAGTTTATTGACCCATACCCACATTATCATTTATGTAATTAATTTAGGGGCCATTATAAAACGAAAATTATTTTATTATAAAATAAAATTTCTATCTTTTCCTATGGATACCCTCACCCCTCTCATAGAAGAGAACTTCCCCTTATATCAAAATAACACCATAAAAGCCATTTGGCTTAGCCAAAACCTGCCCAAATATCCTCCTCATTGTCATCTGTTTATACTAGAGGCCTTTAATTAGTCAAAAATCCAACCTAAGGAGCCGTTTTGATCAAATCAATAGGAAGAACCTTGAGAAGAGGTAAATATTTCATCACCTCTTTCATGTTCATTTCTTCTTCCAATTCCTCTTTCTGTGTTGTTTCCATTATAAAATAATATTTCAAGTATCTTTTTTATATTGCAATTTTATTATAAAAATTTTATAACCATATTCACTATTCTATCCATTCTATAAATGACCATGTCGCCATACGTGCGTACATACTTATTACCGTCTCCAGGTCGTGGTGTAGTTTGTTATTCAAACACCTCATCATTTGGATGGGTATAATAATGGGTATAAATGATGTAAATAATAAATATAATATGATAATAATTATTTATATATGATATACCATACAATTATATATTATTTGAATATCAAAAAAATGATCTTGTTGCTCGTGCGTACTTACGGATTTCTGTCTCCACAAACACGATGAGATTCATTCCACATCATATCCATTCAAGAATAGTTTTTATTTGATGATTAAAAATAAATTTTAAATAAATAATATAATTTTTAATTTGAATACAGTACATTCTATACATTAAAAACATTATTTACGTATCAAATGAAATAAAGAAACACAAATCAGTAAACACCTGAAACGATGCTACTACTAAAATATCGTTAACAAAATAATATTAGAAGATAATATATGATTTTATATTTAGGTTTATAGTTATTTTAAAATTTAAAAAAATTATTTAACTATTATACATGATGTTAAAAAACCCTCAACCATTGAAACGTACAAGGTAAGGGTCAATTTCACAATCTGTTTATTATCGGAAATTTTTTTAACATAAGTATCTTCTGGGACCTATTTATCATCCACATCTATGATTATTAAAAATGTTTTCTAAAAGCTTTTAATATTTACTATAATGTGTGTTAATATAATTTATACCCTTTTTTTTACTTTTTATAAAAGGGTTTGAATGGAATCTTTTGATTGTTTGGAAAACAAGATACCTTACGACCTTTTCGAAACAATTAAGGTTAGAATGTTTTTTTAACTTATATGGTGGGTGAGGCTATTTTCTACCATTATAAGATCGTCGAAGCTTCCCATACCAGATTATAATACTATTTTAAAAATAAATGTTTTCTTTTAAAATTATTTTATTTATAAATTTCAAAATAGAATGATATATTTCTTTAAAATATGTTTTGATTTCATCGATGTCAACATTGATTGATGGGTTTTATACATAATTGAAGTTGATTTGTTATGATACAAAACTTACATATTGTATTGAAGGTTTTTTGATATATTTGACTGTGGATGTATTATTTTTACACCATTCATGGTTTATGGAGAATGTATTGACATTTCGTATGCTAGTTTTAACACGAATTTCTATGTTATTTTTGAACATTTTCATATATGGAATGCATTGGACATTGTAAGTGATGGGTGTAGGTCGGTATTGCTCCTCGATGCATCAATAGGACTCATGAGACAAACTAGTGTCTTGGCACAAGGCTTTGACAAAATCTTATTTGTAGCCTTGGCACAAGGCCATGACTATGTGGTTATGATGTCTAGAATTACGCATTCCATCATTATGAACCTCACTAATGATATTGAATGTGATTATTCGACTAGTCTAATATCCATGTGAATAATTAAATGGCCTTATTTGTTTTTATCATGGCCATATTATTCTAATGTTCATGTTTGAAAGGGTTTTGTTCTAGTCTTACATTGACTTAATTGTTTATGGTTATTTATTAATGTTTCCTCTATATTATTATCCTTTCTAAGAAACTCAGCTCGCCACTTTCTATGTTTTATTTTACCCAGGATACAAAGAAGTATATTATGACTATACTACAGGGATAGTCAATGGGGTATGAATGTGGCCTATAGAGACTATGTTGTTGTAGTTTTTCATTTTATAAAGTAATGTGAATCTTATTTATGTATCTAGTATTTCCAGAGCTACTAAACTAATTAGTCTTTCAAGACATGATCTTTTGTGATCATGCCAATGTTATGTAATAATGCACCGACTATAGGTAACTAGGGTCGGGGCATTACAGTCGATATTAGAGGATGATTAGTACAATGATTGGAAGCTAGATTTAGAAAAACTCTAATTATACCACATTATACTAATAAAGACATTGTGGATTAGTATAGAAGAACATCCTAGATTTTTTGTATTGTAGGAATTATGTGAGTTTTCCATGAAATACATCCATGTCTGGATATGAGAAAGTAGAGGCATATCTGGCACAAATGTACCTTGGGGTAAAATCTAAAAACACCACTTTGAGCTACACTTGAATGAGAACTATTGCACGACAATGTGTCTTGTTTCACCCTTGGTTACAACACTCCCAGGGTATATGCTTAGGATAATTCTCATTTTCATTTCAAACCATTATGAAGGGTTTATGAGTATATATTTCCTCGATGAAAACATTTTTTTGATTATGGATTATATCCATAAACTATTCAATTTATGTTAACTATTTTACATGTTTGGAATTATGTATTTCAATTCATAAACTATTATAGTGTATTCCATTGTTTAGAAAAGGCACCTAGTGGATGGAATGGAAATCGTATCAATGCACGTAATCTGTGCAGGGATTTCCCTCCTACTCAAGATAACTATAGTAGAGCTGGTGATGAAACTGGTGCCAATCTGCTTATCACCATACTAGGACAACTCAATCAGGTTATAAATAATAACCATAACCATATAGAGCACCCTGATCCACAACATAGAAGAACATTGTTAAACCGCATCATGAGGCAAAAAACACCAAAATTCAATGTTTTTACAAATCCATTAGTAGCTGAGAAATGAATAAATTCCTTTGAGAAAATACTTTACACTTTGGGGAGTAGTGAAAGAGAAAAAGTTGTCATGGAATTTTATCACCACATAGTTGATACAGATCAATGGTGGTCAATGATTCATAACAAAAAGGAAGATGATGAAGTATAAAATGTGGAATGGAGTGAGTTTAAAGAGATCTTCGTAGAAAAATACATTCATCAAGACCATCAAGCTGATATAGAAATGCAATTTCTGAGTCAGAGGAAAATGGAGGATGATAATGTCGCAAAGTATGAGGCTAAATTTACAAGGTTATCATGGCATGAAATAGATTATATACATAACCCAATGAGTAAAAATTATCGATTCTTGGTTGGGTTAAAATCATTTTTTGGGAGAACATTAGTCTCATAATCCTTTTTGTCATACATATATATTGTCTCATGAGCTATCAAGATAGAAAATTAATTATCTAAGTATAATAAATTTAAAGAAAATAAAGAGAAGAAGATACCTTTTGAACACTCAAGAAATGGAAATAAGGGGAAGAAGGGAAGAGTTGAATATCCATCCTATAGTAAATGTGGGAAAAAACACCCTTGTACTTGCCTGAAGGGAATGGGTGTCTATTACAAGTTTGGTGAAAAAGGCCACCATGATAGTAATTGTAATGGGATGAATGAGGATTTCAAAGTTGATTGATACAATTTTAGAGAAACGGGGGATTATGAAAATTAATTACTTAAGCATCAAGGATACTTAACTCAGAAAAGTACAAGGTATCAAGGCCAAGAAAATGTTATCACTACTGTAGAGGTTGAAGCTCAAAAATTTGTGGTAGTGGGTAATTTAACATTCTCCTCTTGTTTAGAAAAGGATTTATATGATTTGGGATCATCGAATTGTATCATATCATCTAGGTTTACTATTATAACTAGATATTTTCAATTTGACTTAAAAAAGTGTTCTCATTCAAAACACCTAAGGGAATTATCATTGCAACATAGTTTTGCGAATCAGTTCCCATTAGGGAATATAAATGTTCTTTATCTGCTGATCTCATTGTCATACCCATTATTGAGTTTGATAAAATCCTTGGTACGGATTTGATTTTGGAGCATGATGAAATTATTTATTGTTAGAAGAAGGAGGTTACAATTCTAGAGGATAATAAAGAGTACCTTTTATTTAGTACAGATATGTCACCACCTAATTCATATCTAGATCCACCCCCAGTATCTTAAATAAATTCAATTATTGGGGAGGAAGATGATGAAATAATTGTGGGTGAGGAAAGGAAAGATCAAATAGGGGATGTACCTATTGTTCAAGGATATGTTGATGTTTTTCCAGAATATTTACCTGGACATCCTCCAAAAAGAGAAATTCAGTTTTCCATTGATTTTATTCCTGGTTCATGGCCCATATCGAAGACCCCTTATAGAATGTCCAGTAAAGAAATAGTGGAACAAAAAAACAACAAGAGGAATTGAGTAATAAGAGATTTATTCTCCCTAGTGTTCCCCCATGGGGAGCCCCAGTTTTTTTGTTAAGAAGAATGTTAGATCTATGAGGTTGTGCATTGACTGTAGGTAGATCAATGATTTAACAATAAAGAATAAGTATCACCTACCTCGCATTGATGATTTATTCGACCAACTTCATAGAGCTCAACATTTTTCAAATATTGACCTTCGATCTGGATATCATCAGTTGTGTGTGAAAAATAATGACATTCAGAAAAAATCATTTCGATCTAGGTATAGACATTACGATTTTACAGTAATGCCTTTTGGATTTACTAATTCACCCTCTATCTTTATGGAACTAATGAATAGAGTTTTCAAGGAATATCTTGATGACATTGTAGTGGTATTTATTGATGATATCTTGGTATACTCCAAAATCTACGAAGATCATGTATATCACTTTGCCCATTATTCTAAAGACTATTAGAGATAAATTTAGCAAGTATTAATTCTAGTATCAAGAGATTTTTTTTCTTGCCCATATTTTCTATAAGGATGGAATCTATGTTGATCCTTCAAACATTAAGGAAATCCAAGAATGGCCAGCACCGACAAGTATAACCGAGGTACACAGTTTTTTTGGTTTAACAGGTTATTATCGAAGTTTCATCCAAAATTTTACCTGGATGGTTAACCCATTAGAAAAGATCACACGTATAGGGGTTAAATTTTCTTTGAAAAATGAGTGTGAAGAATGTTTTTATGAACTAAAGAGAATATTAGTCAATGATCCTATCTTGACTCTACCATCATGGAATGATTGGTTTGTTATTTATAGTGATCTTAGAAAGAAAGAACTTGGTTGTTTCCTTATTCAAAATGATAGAGTTATTTCATAGGCATCACAGTAGCTAAAACTTCATTAGAAAAACTACCCTACACATCATCTCGCGTAATAATCTATAATCATTTCATTGAATATATCGAGAAATTATCTCTAGGTTAAAAATATGAGATATATTCCGATCACATGAGTTGGAAATATATTTTCTGACAAAAATAACTCAACATGAGGCAATGAAGATGGCTTGATATACTCATGGATTATGATTGTAAAATACACTGACACACGGGGAATGAAAATAAGGTGGGATATGATTTGATAATAAAGGATCAAGGAGTTTCAAATAATGATGAGAGCTGAAAAGAATATTATATTCATGGATCTAGATAAAATGGATATAGGAATAATCATGGAAGGTGATACATCAATACATTTTTAAATGGTTGTCAAACAATCATTATTGGAAAGGATAAAAATTTCTCAGGCTGATGATGAGGAGTTTCAAAAAAATGATAAGAATGATGGGAGGCTGAGTGACTTCATATATGGAGATGTAATTTTTAAATTTGGGAAGAGAATTTGTGTTCATAACATACCCCGATTTAAATAGGGAATTCTTGGATGATTCTCATAACTCAAATTTACTTATATTCCCCAGTAGCACTAAGATGTATAGAGATTTGAAAGAACATTTTTTGTTTGACAACATGAAAAGGGAGATTTCTGATTTTGTGTCACGATGTATGGTTTTTCAACAAGTGAAATGTGGAAGACAACGACCTGGAATAGTCATGAAACATCTTCCCATACCTAAGTAGAAATGGGATAATATTACATTAATATTTGTCATGGGGCTACCAAAGACAGCTAGAAGGAGTGAAACAATATATGTTACTTTAGATTATCTTACCAAGTCTTCACATTTTCATGCTATAAGAGAAGATTTACCACCTGAACGTTCAGTAAGACTATATATTAATGAAGTTGTAATTCTCCATGGTGTACCCCTATCGATTATTTTTTATCGTGATCCCCGTTTTACATCATGATTCTGGAAAAGTTTTCAGAATTCCCTGGATGTTGAACTTCGTTTGAGCACTGGCTACCATCCTCAGACTGATGGACAATCAAAAAGGACTATTAAAACCTTAGAAGACATGTTTATATCTTTCTCAGTTGACTTTCCTAGTATGTGTGATCAATATTTACCTCTAGTAGAATTTTGAAATAACAATAGCTTACATTCATGTATTCAGATGGCACCATATAAAGCATTATACTGCAGGAGATGTAACAGAACAACTTGTTTGGATGATATTGGTGAATGAAAACTCGTATGGCCAGAACATGTTGGGGAAACGGTGGAAAAGGTGAAGGTTATCCAAACCCACATCAAAACTGCACAATGTAGTTAAAATAGATATGTCGATTACTGAAGAAAGGATTTGGAATTTCATGTGGGAGATCTTGTTATCATGATGGTATATTCGTGGAAGAGATTTATATGATTCAGTAAGAAGGGTGAACTATGTCCTTGGTACATAAGACCTTTCAAAATTATAGAACGAATTGGGGCTGTAGAATACCAGTTGTCAATGCCTCCAAGTCTCTCAAAAGTTCACAATTTGTTGCACGTATCATTGTTGAGAAAATTCAAGCCTGACCGAACACATGTACTCACCTATGGGGAAATTGAACCGGAATCTGATCTCTCTTATTGTGAAAATCCTGTCAAAATTCATGTTACCAGAGAACAAGTGTTGAGAAACCAGATGACTCATCTGGTAAAAGTTCTATGAAGAAACCATAAGATGGAAGAGGAAATGTGGGAACTCGAGGAACATATGATAAATAACCACCCAAATTGTTTTATGCAGTAATATTATAGAAATTTCATGGAGGGAAGAAAGTAAAAATACAAGCTTCCATGGTATGTTTCCCTTTGAATAATGCAATAGCTTTTTATTGTACACAGATTTGAGATTCTAACACACTACGACCATTAAAACTAGTCGATATGAATATTATTTCCCAATTTTTCAAATTTCATAAATTTTATCTTTCAAAATAGACATTTTTTGGATTTGGAATATCAAAATTATCTGAGGGTGATTTTTTTGTATTTTTCCAAAAACTTTCCATTATTGATGAAAATTTATAAACACTAAGTTATTGTTTAAAATTGACTTTTAATTTAAATAATTATTTACTTTATTTAAATTTACTTTACTTAAAAATATATGCCTAATACCTATATAAGTTAAATTTAATTAATTGGAGTCATTTTATGATGAGTTTAGATATATTAAATTTTATCAATCTTTTTACCGTCTTTTTCGAATCACCTAAGAGCATTTCCAAATTTGAATAAAACTTAATTTTACCACTTATTGGAGTTGAATTTCAAAAACCTGAGATACAATTTTGATATCAGTATGTAAAATTTGTTTCAATAAATTGAAAAGAATTTTCGGTGAATAGAAACCTTTTACTTTTTTACTACTGTTAAAAGTAAATAGGGCAATTTATGGTAAAAATGATATTATTATTACCCTAAAACATGTCATAATTCTATTGGTTAAGTATAATTCAACAGAAAAAAACCATAAGAATAAAATATGAACCTATATGGTCCACTTGGATTAGATGAGGACATTTATTATTATTTTATTTAAAGAATAGTTAAAAGAGTAAAATTCAATGTTTAATAACTGAACCATTTTTTATATTGGGTTACACACAATATAAATTTAACGATAAATTTTAATTATACTGGTAAATATATTTCCTACATATTTGTATTTTATTTATAAATTTTAGAAAATAAATAATTAAATTTTTTTATGACACAATGATGATGCAGTAATAACAATATTAATGAATGATTAAAATAATTGATATTATAATTTTCCAAATAAATCTAATTGTAATATTTTATTGAATTCAACTAATTTTTTTGGTTAATATTATTTTTTAGGGTTTAATAAATGTATTTATTTTTAGGTAATAATTTTTTAGGACTTAAATTGAAATCAATTATTAAATAATGTCAAAATTGACATAAATTAGTTTTTAAAACAAATACAATATTATTGTTTGATATAATAATCATTAAAAAACTAAGGTTCAGCCAAAAGACTTATATAATGATAGGTGTATCATTAATGAACCACTTGGGGTTTTTTTGGAAGTTTATAGTATGTTTATTAAACATATTATATAAAAATACAAATAGACATGGTGAATATCAATCTATTTAACTAAGAGTTAAATATAACAGATAAGGTTAATATAGTTACCAAAAAATGTATGCAACATTTTGGTTTAGAGGATTTTGATCCATCCCCACCTTATCCTTTATATAAATCATTTTGGAGCAATTATAAACTGAAAAAGATTTTATTATAAAATAAATTTTCATTCTTTGCATATGGTTCCCCTCACCCCTCTTATAAAAGGGAGCTTCTATTTCTATCAAATTCACACCATCAATTCCATTTGGCTCAGCCAACCCCTGCCCAAATATCCCCCCAACTGTCCTACCTTCATCCTAGAGGCCTTCCCTAGTCATAAATCTATCTTATAGAGCCATTTTGATCAAATCAAAAGGAATACCCGAAAAAGAGGTAAATATTTCATCACCTCATTCAAGTACTTTTCTTCTTCCACATCAAATTTTGTTGTTTTTTACATTCTAAAATAATAACTCCAGTATCTTCTATATACTGTGATGTTATTATAAAAATGGTACCACCATATTCATTATTCTATAAATCCTATAAATGATAATGTCACCATACGTGCGTATGTACAGATTATCGTCTCCACGTCGTGATGTATTTTGTTATTCTAATAAATCTTCATTTGGATGGGTATAATAATGACTATTAATGATGTAAATAATACATATAATATGATAATGATTTAGTATAGATGATATCCCATCAATTTATATATGATTTTAATATCAAAAAAATGTTATTGTCGCTCCTTCGTACATACGGATTACCGTCTCCACAAACGCGTTGAGATTCAATCCCCAATGTATCCATTCAAGACTAATTTTCATTTTATTATTATAATTAATTTTTAAATACATAATATCATTAGGAATATGAATAGTACACATCTTTTCCATAACAAACATTACTTATGTAATAAAGAATATAAAGGAAACAAATCAGTTAACACCTGAAACGATGATACTACTAATATATCATTAGAAGATCATATATGATGTCATATTTATATATATAGTTATTTTATGATTTAGTAACAATGATTTAACTATTATAAAAAGGGATAATGTACCCTCGACCAATGAAATGTTCAAGGTGTGGTTTAATTTCACAATCTCTTTTTATCCTAGATTGTTTTTACGTAATAATCTACTAAGACTACTTTATCGTCCACATCCATGTTTCTTAAAATTGTATCCCAAATTTTTTTACTATTTAATAAACTATATGTTAAATTAGTTTATATAATTTTTTTAATTTTTATAAAATGGTATTAATGGAATCTTTTTTTCATTTTCCAAATAAGGTACATTATGTCCTTTTTGACAAATTTAAGTTAAGAATGTTTTTTAACTTATACAGTTGGTGTGGCTATTTTCTGTCATTATAACGTCATAAAAGCTTCATTTACAAGATTATAAGAATATTTTCAACATAAATATTTTCTTTTATAATTATATGGATTTTAAATGATTTCAAATTAGAAAGATATATTTCTCTAAAAAATGTTTTCATTTCATCTATGTCAACATTTTCTAATTTATTTTTAGCTTAATTGAAGTTGATTTATTATGATACAAAACATCCATATTGTATTGAAGGTTTTGTGATTAGTTTGACTGTGGATGTGTTATTTTCACACCATTCATGGTTTATGGGGAAATAATTGACATTTCATATGCTAGTTTTAATAAGAATGATTATGTTATGTTTGAACATTTTCCTACGAGAAATGCATTGGACTTAGTAAGTGACAGGTGGAGGCCGTTATAGCTCCTCGATGCATCAATAGTTCTAATGAGAATAACTAGTTCCTTGGCACAAGTTCCTGAAAAAATCTTATTTGTAGTCTTGGCACAAGGCATTGACTATGTGGTTATGAAGTCTGGCGTTATTCGTTCCATCATTATAAAAGTGGATATTGATATTGAATGTGACTATTCCACTTGTATAATATCTATGTGAATATGTAAATGACATTATTTTATTTTATCATTGCCATATTATTCTGATGTTCATGTTTATAATGCTTTAGTTCTAGTCTTACATTGCATTAAATGTTTTTTCTTATTTACGAATGTTTCTTCTATATTGTTATCCTTAATGAGAATCTGAGCTCACCCCTTTCTATGTATTATTTTTTCTAGGATATGAAGAAGTATATAATGACTGACCTGCAAGGATAGTATAAGGGATATGAGTGTGGACTATGGAGAGTGTGTTTATAAAGTTTTTCACTTTATAATGTAATGTGGAACTTATGAATGTATCTAGTATTTCCAAGGGTACTAAACTAATCGGTCTTTCGAGACATTATCTTTTGTGATCATGCCAATGTTATGTACTAATACATGGACTCTTGGTAACTAGGGTTGGGGCTTTACATGGAGAAAAGGGAAATCCTTTCCTTTGGATGGAGTAGTGTTTGTAGTGGTTTTAAAAGTTGAGACAATGACGATAGCTAGTGTTCCTCCAGGACTATGACTTTGAGATTTTCTATAATCCTGTGAATGGGAATGTGGTAGCAGACACACTCAGTGAGAGCTCTAGTCTACAGATACTGAGAGACAAATTAGATCATCTAGTCACACTTTTTATATCCTTCATGGTTAAATATGGAGCAGGTTGCCTTTAGTCTATTACTGTCACTCCCCCAATTCCTCAGCGAATTCGAGAGGCATAGGTTGGTACATTGACTGTGTGGCCTGACGTGCTCAGATATCCTTAAAAAAGTCCATTGAAGGATTTTTTGAATGTGGGGATCACATCATCCACTTTAGTGGTCGCACCATGGTACCAGTGATGCTTCGAGACGAGATGTTGAGGGAGACCACATCTTCCTATGGGTCTCAACCTGACGAGGATTGTAGAGGTTTGGTCGGGAAAGAAGCAATATCTGAGGATCATTGGACCATTCTAGATTTTTAGCAGAGTGGGTGAGGTGGTGTACTATCTATCTCTTTCCCCACAGATGAACTGGGTGCATAATGTTTTCCATGTGTCGCATATGAGGATATGTGTGAAAGAATTATCAAAAGATATCGACTTGGGCAAGTTGAACTTTGACGATTGGGTGACTTTTAGGGAGTTCTCGGTGGAGATATAGAATCGATAGGATTGAGTCCTTCGTGGCCGATCGATACCTTTTCTAAATGTTCTATGACAGCATAGGAACCTCTAAGAGAGCACATGGGAGCAGGGGGCTCTAATTCGTGCTCAACACCCCCATATGTTTCCTTAGTCTGTGATTGGGATTTTGGGGACGAAAATGCCTAAGGTGGGGAGAATGTAATGTCTAAGAATATTAGTTTATTTATTATATGGAATTATTTCGTGACTGAAAAATCTGACAGCACATGATTTTGTGGACCAGAGTGCCTGGAATGATCTGTCAATGTTAGGTTCAAGTTTAAATAGTGTGCTTAAGTAGTTTTCCGAAAAAAGCAGAATAACTCTTAAACGTTGGCCTGAATTAGAAATATGAGGGCACAATTACACTCATGATGAAAGGTTTACCCTAGATGTGACTTATTTTTAGTAGGTGCGGGCCTCCTATGGGAACACCCGAAAATGGAATAACCTTAAATAAAATAATGAAATTAAGTTATTTTATTTTTAGAATGCTTATAACTCACAAATAGTTACACGTATTAAAAATCTCAGACCACCACTGAGCTCCTGAGGGTATGCCATCTTTTGAAAGAGGCTAACCTTGGCCGGCATAGGCCACCAGTGAAAGTTAGTTTTTGGACGTAAATAAAATCATTATGTGACAAATATTTTATTTTTAAAATCCATAACTTCTAGAAAGTAACTCGGATAAAAAAATCTGAGAGTACTATTGGGTTCATTGGGGAATGATCTCCTTAGAAGGAGCCTATCCTCGACTGACATGGGTCGAGGGTGAATGTTGTTAATTTATCGAACTTTTTTAAGGTACATTTTGTAAACACTCAAGAGGTGTTTTCTAATTTTTGAACATGTGCTCAGATTAAAATTCTGAAAGCACTGTTGAACTGGCAGCACCGGGATTCTCTTAAGGGAGGTTTAACATCAACCAAAGTAGGTCGAGAGAAGATGTTTGTTTTTGCGTTTTTCATGGAGGATTAAATAAAATAAATATATTTTATTTTAAATATCCCCCACCCTTCCTTTTAATTTTTGGTGGAGGGGACCACAAGAGGGTTGTCGGGCATTTAAATGTTGGGCATTCAATGGCCAGTTACACAAAATGTGTAACCACCATTCCGTTTAATTAATAGGATTCATTAGTTCTAAATAAATGAATAACCTCTTAAACATAGAGTTATATTAACTCTTCCAGGGGTTTGGGTGTTTGTTTTCATTGGAGAAAGGAGGAGCCGAATCTTTCGGCTCTTGATGAGTAACTTATCTCACAATAGAGAACTGAAGATTGTGGTTCATGTGACGTCGTTCGAAGATTGTTGCATGAACAATGAACACTGACCCAGCTTCAATCACGAATGTCCTCGAACATATTTTCTGATGTAGGGGGTTTATTTAGAATTAAGATAAATATCTATTTGTTAATTCCTCTTATTCTTTATTCTCAATTATCATGGCCAAACAAACATTCCCATCTATTCACACATAGACCATGACCATTTCTATTTCGTTCTTCTCACATTCTTTATCAAAAAATAATTTATCGTCCTAAAAAAAATATTTCATTGGACATGGAATACAGACGCGAAGATCTCAACCCAAGGATCATGAATCTATGATCATCACAATTTCAGGCTTTGAATGAATATTCAGCGACCAATGGAAGGGGAGATGCAGCGGTGTGATTCAGACATGTGTTTAAGGCGCCACTCCGGTCGAGATAGGTTTTTTGACATACTATAGGGGTTGGAAAGACATTGGGAGAGCAAGGTAGTACCGTGAAGGTAGTCTCGTGGTGTGCGATGAGTCTAAAGAGGCATTGGCTGGCAGTCCGGGTGTGCAACAGGTGGTGGGGTTTGAGGCTGTCGAGGTGGCCAGGCCGTCATGGTTGAGAAGGAAAAGAACACATGATGGAATATGTTATATTGTAGAGAAAAATTATAAGTTGATGAAATAATAATTAAAAGAAAGGAATTAATTGATGGAGATTGTTTCCAGCACACAGTAAGGGGCTCAATCGTGTATTGATTTTGGAGATGAGGAAATGTAAATTAATAAGTAATTAATAATAAAAATAAAATCATGTTATTATTACATATGATGATTAAACACATTTTTGTCTGCAACTTCATCATGCGATCTCGGTTTCATGAACCGTCAATGGTTGTGTGACCCAAACTCTTAGGAAGAAATTTTGGGTCCAATAATGGATGTCTTTTTTGGGTCTTCGGATCTGGTACCTGATGTTCATGGGAAATAATTGATTTAATATTATTATTAAATCATCGAGCTCCATAACTCCTTCGTGCGATGTCCAATTGACTTACTATTATGAGAAACAATATCCAATCACTAAGATGGTCGATCCAAGTCTAATAATGAATATTAAATTCTAGACGGTGACTTGGTTTCACGAAATGCCCAATTATAATGTTATTAATATTTTTGTGGAATCTTTCTTATGTCGTAACTCATTCATATGACATTTGATTAAAATACTGTCTACGACATTGGGACCCTTGAAGTGAGATGTTTATTTTGGATTACACCATTAGAGATTCGGATAAACTTGGACTTCGTCCAGGTTGGATCAAACTTGAATCGTACCAGGCCCTTGGTACTAAAATTTCTATAACATAAAGACTAGGCGTTTGGTTGACGCGTCGTCTCTTTTGTTAGAACCCTCATTACGTGGAATACCTTTGGGAAACTCCATTGTGGAGCTTAGTGGAAGTTGCATTATGACCGGAATCTCGTGGGGCAGATTTTACGGAGCTCGAGTGCACTTAGTGTGAGGAATCCTATGGTTGACTATAACATGAAGAAAAAACATCGATCTTGTGTGGGTCAGCACTCAGCTATCCAGTGCAGGTCCGCGCATACCAATCCTATGTGCGTCAAATCTTGTGTGGGTCGGCACTCATTGATCATGTGTGGGTCAGCACATACAGATCCTGTTTGGGTCAGATCATGCGTGGGGATGCACTTAGTAATCCTGTGTGGGCCATTGATTATAAATCATGTGTGGGTCAGATGGGGTTAATTACATAATGATATTATGTGGGTCTGATCCTTTTTTGGGTCAGCAAGGCTTAGTTACCTATTGATCACGTGTGGTTCAGAAGCAGTGCATCTTAACAAAATAAGATGATCATGCATTACAAATAATCATATGTACTTCTGTACTTATGTGATTCCTGATTGTGAGCTGAGTAACTTATATCATCCTGGTGTTACCTCTGCAGTACTTCTATCATTGTTGTGTTACATATTTGGTACTTCTAACTTTGTGGTATTGGCTTCTTGGTGTTACATGTGTGGTACTTATATCTTAGTGGTTTTACCTATGTGGTACTTCTATCTCGGTATTTTTAACATGTGTGGTATCTCTACGTTTGTGGTGTTACCTTGGTGGTATTTTTCCCTCATTATTGAGATGGGTATATCTTGATAACTTAGGTATGTTTATGGGAATATACCTTAGTAGAGTTGATGTATTAATTTTTGGTATTTATTTGTGGAACAATAGGAGATATATGTGGTCTTAGGGTCCTTACTGAGTATCTTTATACTCCCCCCTGCATGAGCTACACCCACACCTTATTGTGTCTGGTGATGAAGACAGACACCATTGATCGATATTGAAGGATCCAGGACTGGACGGTAATCAGAGGTGGACTATTTGGAGTGACGATATATTGGGACTACTAATCTTGAGTTGTACCTACCCTTTAGGAAATATCCTTTGTGAACAATCCATGATTTTTCCCCTTTTCAGTTGTATTAGTACTTTTCCGTTGTATATGTAAATCTAGTTGGGCTGGTATTCTGGACCCTTTACTTTCAGCACTCTTTTACTACAGCAGATTACTTTGGGGTTGAATCATTTTGCGTACTTTTATGTGTGTCTATATAGTTTTAAATGCAATGCCTTCTTATTATAGGGATATTCTTTCCAGTGAAAGTCGCCAGCCCCTGGCCTACGGAAGGCGGGCTTGAGATAGTCACGACACGAGCCCCGAGGGACGGGTCATGACATAATCAACTAATCATTTTCCTATAATAATTATATATATTTTATAAACCATAAGTAACAAAAATTACCATATTATTGATCCAAAAATTATTTAACTAATAATGATATGTCATACTAACCAGGGACTTCACAAATGCTAGTGGTAGAAGAAAAATCTTTGTCGCACATTTGTATTGGGTTCGATTCCCATAGCTTTCTCCGACATAACATGTAATCATCCTTCCTATTGGTAGTAATTTTTCTACAAATATATAATTTCTAAAACATTCCCAAATTTTTATAAAATCATAGAAAATAACCATAACAAAATTAACACCATGTTTATCTCATGACTGTCATTTTACATCTCAAAATGTAATAAACCAAATTTCCTCAATATCAAGGATCATATATACCCTAATGATTATATATAATTATATCCATATAATAAATGTTAATTCTTTCTCAAGTATAATTTTAATATAACAAAAATCAGGGTTACACAAACGAGGGAAAAGTATTCTCATGTAATCCCAGAAAAAAATAACATTAATACTTTTAATTTTTTCACCTCCCATAGATCTAACATAACTCTCAAATTTATCAAATGTAAACATATTATTCATCCAAATTTCTTCATGATCCCTTAATAATATTTTTCTAAATTATTCACTAATACATTTTTTCATAAAAAATCATGAATCATGTCTTCAGATTCAATAATTCCAAAACACGAGACAAGAAATAATCCATAACATTCATAAGTCATTTTCAGTTTCCTCATAATAGTTTAATAGTATTAGGTGTTTATAAACATATGTTTTTTGGTTCATGCTGATCTCATTCACTAATATTCATCATCCGTTATATATTTTCATAATTACCAAACTCCATATATTTAATAAATTAAATTGATTACATGGATTGAATTTATTTCCATTTCAAAGAGTCAACGGAACACATCAATTTTCAACGGAAGGTTATTGAATTACGAACTTCATTAAAATGTTTATTACCTCATATCATCCCGTTGAAACATTTTCCCTGGTTTTCCATTCCATATTTTTGATACATATGTTCTCGAATATACTTACCTTTATGACTACTACCTAAACATCTAAATGGATCTCTTACTCGAATATATGATGACATAACAAAACCACCAATGTTCAAGTGGTTAATCGTGACTCTAGATTTATTTTTAATAATAACAGAAAGAGTTCTCTTTACAGATCCAATTTCAAAAAGTTTCTTATATATAAAACCACCACAGTTTCCTTCACATCCATTGTTACCTTGTCGCATGCTAGATAAAACCATTTACGAAAACAAAATCTATCAGTGTGATTCTATTAGTAAAATAATCATATACTCTCTTAACTATATAGAAAACACCATGATAATATTATTCATGGTATCTTAAAATCAATCAATGTATCTAAAATAAAAATGCATATCTCTAATATGCTAACAATTGTGGTTATATAAAACATATCAATTATGCTCAAATAACACCCTGACCTCTAATTTTTTCTAAACTGGCCTATAATGACAATTATATGGACCCTACCTTAAACATTACAAAACGATGATTTTTGACCAATAATTTACTATGTTTCAAATTGTGGATCTTTTGATATTTTGTTTTTTAGTGATTTATTCCATAACAATTACATTTCATCTCAAATATTAAAATTAGACACGTATACACTACATTTTTTTAAATAACTCCTTAAAAAACAAGAATTCTATTCTTCGTAAATAAGCTTCTCGAACTCTTCCATTCTATTAACCGTCCTTTCACCCTCTGAAAAACATTTCAAAAACACTGGATTAGAATAAAAATATTATTAAGGGAAATGAAATAATGAAAACAAACCTTAGTTAACGAATGCATAAAAATCAATTATATTATTATTTTTACCCATAAAACACAATCTCTTTAACACACCTCATGAAATAATAATATTTATGAATAACTCATAGAAATCATAACTCGTAATGGTATCTTTTGAAATTCATAACCTACTTAAATTATAGATTTCACATCCATATAGGGCATAAAAATAAAAGATACTTATTTGAACCCATCTCTATATATTTCCTAAATCTCTTAGGAGAAACCTTAATGTTTAGTTCCATCACATTACCCAGTGAATTGGTTGGCTATCATAGGATGACCCACCCATGGTTAGTCAATAAAAAACCTGTAAATGAATGAAATTCCATAAAACTGAAACATATTTATAACACATGAACATTCATAAAGAAAAAATAAAATTTTAACATTATAATTGTAAGACATCATGTAATGACATTTGTATAATCAATCCATTATAAAAAAATTCAAAACAAAACTATGTAAATATGATATTTAAATTTCATTTTAAAAACATATCTTTTATTAGAGGAAGATATTTATCAAATATTACTCGCAGTCTTAGTGAGGTAATTGCCATCACATTTTATAAAAAGAAATATTCCTTTTTTTCTTAGTAATATGCGTCATAAAAAATATTTCCTTTTGAAAATAATTGATTTAAATTCAAATTTGAATGTGTTTATTAAACACTCTATAATAGAAGGTCATGTAAAAACTAAAATTTGACTCAATGAAAAGTGATTGAGGCGACATACCTTACAAATATCAGGACATTAGATAATATATAAATAAATGACATAAATATGTTTGAAATATATAAATGAACCCAATATGAATGAACACACATTGTCAGACATTAATAGATAATTCACACATTTTCTAGTAAAACCAAAACCAATTACATAGATATTTAACTCAATGTATAATGCTTGAGTTATGATTTCCTTAAAATCTAATCCGACTACACTCCTTCATTATTTATATTCCTGAATAATAAAAATAGGATAATTTATACATTTGTGAGAAGCATTTTAAGGGATATTATTCTATTTTTACCACTTATTACCATGTTTTAAGATTTACATAACTATTTGTGTTCATATTGGTCATTCTGTCGATATTCAGTACTTGAGTCGAAAATTAACATGTTTGATATAAATTTATAATGTGGTAAAAAGTACATCGTCATAAGAATATTATTAATGATATTAATAACATATATATCTATTATATATGTGTTTAGAATAGTCTATAACAATTTGAGTTAATAAATTAATTGTGTCATTTATGGAGATGGTAGGTCATACGTATGCATGAACGCTACATTTCATTTCATTGTAATATTAAAGGAATGATAACTAAATGAAACATAAGAATATTATAATTCTAGTATAATATATATGTTATATATGTCACATGTATTAATTAATTATTTCCTTTATAGGATCGATATATGGCATGAATGAGTTATATAACATCGATGCGGCGTAATCCATACTTCATCAAATGAAATAATCATATTTCCACATTATGGAAATACTAATGTTTTGATGTAAGTAAAATTTAAAGAAGCAAAGTGTAAATATAAATATAATATATATCATATTTCTTAATTCAATTCATTTATTTAATATTGGTTTAATCAATATCATGTAGAATGAATGACACCACATCATGGCGACGGTAGGCCGTTAATAAGTACGAGTAATGATATCATTCATATGATGGTAAAATGGTATTGAATTAGATCATATATTAATTAAAGAGAATAATATTCATGTTATATTTTTTATTTTACATCTATTATACCCTTCATTATACCCATCCAAATTATGTCTTGTGGAATAACAAATGACAGTTCAATTTGGACATTTTAATCCATATATGTACACTCACATGGTGATATTGTTATTTATAGTGTGGATAAAGGAGGTATAAGGATCTACCATAATTATAATAACATCTCATCCTGTAGAATATAATATATTTATTTATTCAGTAAAGATGCAACATAATTATACGAATTTTAATTAGAAATGAATTTTGAAATATGTGACAAAATAAATACCTATTTTTCAAGTAACTCATTTTGATTTTCCTAATAGTTAACCATAAGAATTATTTCTTCCCAATAAGTTCCCCCAAATAATAAGGGAGAGATTTTTAGAGCATATTTTAGATGATTTTGGATAATCCAATTTTCATGAGTGGTGTGAGTATGAGGGTAGATCTATGGCCTTTTATAAGTGGGGGGATTAGAACATTAGGAATGTCTGGAAATATTATTTTATTTTAAAATTATTTTTGAAAAATAAGAGTTAAAAAGTGATAAAATTCAAGGATATGATGTGGATGGGTCGAAATACTATCCACTAATAGGTTTTATATATGTTTTGGTCACAAAAGTATCCTTATTGTTTAGCTTTAACCATTAGTTATAAACATCAACTCTTACCCTTACTTCATGTATATTCATAATATAATGTTACTATAGTTACTATAAAATTATAGTAGAACAAAATGTGGTTCATTAAGAATTTTTTTGACATTATATATGTAATTTTTTCGAATCATTTATTTTTAGGACAATTATATCAGTTTTTGAAATAGTATTTTTGAAAAAACGTTTTTTTCAATTTTGAGACTATATAGTAATTTATTTTTTTAATGTCATAAAAATGTGATTCCATCACTCCAAAGGCATTAAATCATCTTTCACAAGTCAGTTTAATCCAAAAATTTCATTGATCTAATCTAAATGATAAAATTATATTTAATTTAATTTTTATAATATCATTTATTTTAATCATTCATTAATAAGTTAACCATTGCATCATCATTGTCTTACAAATAAATTAATTTATTTAAAGTGTAAAAATTGTAAATAAAATAATTTGATATAAGAAATCATGTAATATTTAAAATAACTATTTATTTTGAAAGGCATTAGTTATATAATGATATATTAAAATTTATTTATTAAATGATACATGTTTATGTTATATTTACCTACTCTTTGAATGTGTTTATTAAACACTCTATAATAGAAGGTCATGTAAAAACTAAAATTTGACTCAATGAAAAGTGATTGAGGCGACATACCTTACAAATATCAGGACATTAGATTATGTATAAATAAATTACATAAATATGTTTGAAATATATAAATAAACCCAATATGAATGAACACACATTGTCAGACATTAATAGATAATTCACACATTTTATAGTAAAACCAAAACCAATTACATAGATATTTAACTCAATGTATAATGCTAGAGTTATGATTTCCTTAAAATCTAATCTGACTACACTCCTTCATTATTTATATTCCTGAATAATAAAAATAGGATAATTTATACATTCGTGAGAAGAATTTTAATGGCTATTATTCTATTTTTACCACTTATTACCATGTTTTAAGATTTACATAACTATTTGTGTTCATATTGGTCATTCTGTCGATATTCAGTACTTGAGTCAAAAATTAACATGTTTGATGTAAATTTATAATGTGGTAATAAGTACATCATCATAAGAATATTATTAATGATATTAATAACATATATATCTATTATATATGTGTTTATAATAGTCCATAACAATTTGAGATAATAACTTAATTATGTCATTTATGGAGATGGAAGGTCATACGTATGCATGAATGCTACATTTCATTTCATTGTAATATTAAAGGAATGATAACTAAATGAAACAAAATAATATTATAATTCTAGTATAATATATATGTTATATATGTCATATATATTAATTAATTATTTCCTTTATAGGATCGATATATGGCATGAATGAGTTCTATAACATCGATGGGGCGTAATTCATACTTCATCAAATGAAATAATCATATTTTCACATTATGGAAATACTAAAGTTTTGATGTAAGTAAAATTTGAAGAAGCATAGAGTAAATATAAATATAATATATACCATATTTCTTAATTCAATTCATTTATTTAATATTGGTTTAATCAATATCATGTAGAATGAATGACACCACATTATGGCGACGGTAGGCCGTTAATAAGTACGAGCATTGATATCATTCATATAATGGTAAAATGGTATTGAATTAAATCATATATTAAGTAAAGAGAATAATATTCATGTTATATTTTTTATTTTACATCTATTATACCCTTCATTATACCCATCCAAATTATGTCTTGTGGAATAACAAATGACAGTTCAATTTGGATATTTTAAGCCATATGTACACTCACATGGTGATATTGTTATTCATAGTGTGGATAAAGGAGGTATAAGGATATACCATAATTATAATAACACCTCATCCTGTAGAATATAATATATTTATTTATTTAGTAAAGATGAAACATAATTATACGAATTTTAATTAGAAATGAATTTTGAAATATGTGACAAAATAAATACCTATATTTCAAGTAACTCATTTTGATTTTCCTAATAGTTAACCATAAGATTTATTTCTTCCCAATAAGTTCCCCCAAATAATAAGGGAGAGATTTTGGGAGCATATTTTAGAAGATTTTGGATAATCCAATTTTCATGAGTGGTGTGAGTATGAGGGTAGATCTGTGGCCTTTTATAACTGTGCGGATTAGAACATTAGGAATGTCTGGAAATATTATTTTATTTTAAAATTATTTTTGAAAAATAAGAGTCAAAAAGTGATAAAATTCAAGGATATGATGTGTATGGGTCGAAATACTATCCACTAATAGGTTTTATATATGTTTTGGTCACAAAAGTATCCTTATTGTTTAGCTTTAACCATTAGTTAGAAACATCAACTCTTACCCTTACTTCACGTCTATTCATAATATAATGATACTATATTTACTATAAAATTATAGTAGAACCAAATGTGGTTCATTAAGAATTTTTTTTACATTATATATGTAATTTTTTCGAATCATTTATTTTTAGGACAATTATATCAGTATTTGAAATAGTATTTTTTAAAAAACTATTTTTTTAAATTTTGAGACTATATCGTAATTTATTTTTTTAATGTCATAAAAATGTGATTCCATCACTCCAAAGGCATTAAATCATCTCTTACAAGTCATTTTAATCCAAAAATTACATTGATCAAACCAAAATGATAAAATTATATTTAATTTAATTTTTATAATATCATTTATTTCAATCATTCATTAATAAGTTAACCATTGCATCATCATTGTCTTACAAATAAATTAATTTATTTAAAGTGTAAAAATTGTAAATAAAATAATTTGATATAAGAAATCGTGTAAGATTTAAAATAACTATTTATTTTAAAAGGCATTAGTTATATAATCATATATTTAAATTTATTTATTAAATTATACATGTTTATGTTATATTTCCCTACTCTTTAAATTTAATATTAAAAAATGTTAATTTCAAACCCAAGTGGCTCCCAAAATCCAAAATTTTAGCATAAGAATGATCATGGTCTCTCATATGACATTTAATATGATTATGATAAGTTTTTTGATACTGTTATATTATTATAATATTATTTTTTATTCGTACATAAATGATTTACCCTTTAACCATGGTAAATAAAAATAATTGTTTAAGATACTCATCATAATTTACAAAAATAAATTTTACCTACATAAATAATTTCAAGCTTCTTATTCCCAATGTGGAATCCAAATTTGGAAATTTAAAACACAAAATTGGTAGAAATTAATTTTCAATTATTTCATGTTTACAATTCTCGAAAACTATATTTTAAGAAGTTAAAATTATAAAAATTTTGACATGTGTTTATATCCAATTAAAATTAGAAATTACTTAAAATGACCATATTTTTATTAAATTATAAAAACAGAATCCAATTAACAGTAAAAAAAATAAACAGAAAATTTATCTATGTGTGTAAATTATATGAAAAAAGTGTGTTTAATAAAATTATCATTTTTTAAAAAATTTATTTAAAAATGTACTTTATTAGAAAAATACAAAAAATTAAATATATATGTCCAGCTTATAATAAAGAATTCTATTTTAACATATAGAACATATAAAAGTGACAAAAATTATTCTTGAAAATGATTCCCCATCAAAAGGAGGTAAAATTAACTTTTAATAATATTAGAGTATTTTATGCTAAAAATTAGATTAATTCATATTTTATGACTCCTAAATTAATTGGGTAAATTAAAAAAAAAATTAAATTGTAACGAAATGTAAATATTGGTAATTATATTAATTTTTCTAATAAATAGTAAGGCATTAACATCCATTAAATATAATAATATTATTGTTGTATTATTTTTCAGTATAACTCAGTGATATCTGCAACCTACAATTTCTAAGAATCCCATTATTGCGTGTCAGTTACGCTATTGTAAATAGTGATCCCCTTTAAATAAAATTAATATTAAAATAATAATATTAATAGTTATGAATATGTATTATTCTATAAATACCTAGGATGTTATAACACTACATACCTCAGTTTTGTTCATTGGTGTTTGGAATTCTTAACCCATCATTTACCATGTGGTATCAATTCTGATTCCATCCATAGAAACATTATTGAAATGAAAAGAAACAGTTTAAAATAAAAAATTACACCTTCCAATCTTCCCATGTATCTATTTTTTAATGGGTCTAGAACAACCCACAAGTGAATTTCATGGTCCACATAGAATTTTAAATATATCATAATATCTTTAATAAATACCACATCAAAATACTCATGACATTCCATGAAAACTATTTTCATTACATCCATAATAATATATGCTATATTATTTATTCCAAATTGAATTATTTTATACCCCTAATGTCCATACCTAGTTCAAAATTTTGTGTATGGAATATCATTCATCATCAAATTCAACTACGGATATCCATATTGAAGATCCTTTTCTGAACTATATTGAGATCTATTAAGATAATAAAACAAATTGTAAATTTGAGGTAGGGGATTATTTTTCATTATTTTAATATCATTTATTACACTATAGTATATTCATAACATCATGGATCCTTCTTTCTTCATGAAAAAAAGAATACAGTATCCCCATGGAGAACCAGTAGTATTAATAAATAAATTATCTCTCAATTATTATTGTTGTTTATTTTAATCCACCAATTCTCAACAACTATTATCGAATAATTCGTTGATATATGACTTCCATCTACAATCAAGTTATTATAGAACTCCACATGTCGTTCTTGAGGATGTCCTAAAAAATCCTAAAAAAATACAATATTATATAATTCATGCACAATATGTACATATTTGATTTGAATATTTCATTCCTCATCCATTAATGATGATTTATATCCATCGAAAATATTTCATTCTATAGTGCTACTAGGGATGGATCAAGATAATAATATGATGATGAGGTTTCTTCACTAAAGACAAGGGAGTCAACATTTTCTTCATCAGTCATAATTTTATTTTATTTTCAATACACATTCGCCTAAAATTTTGAAGATTAATAAAGATAAAGATCATATCAAATTAAATCATATTCATGATGAGAATTTAAACAACTAACAAAAATTTATGTTTCATAAATGGGACTCAATGAGAAATCATTTTTTTGTGATACGTCCCATAGGTTCTTTGACTAAGAAAAACTTATTAAATCAAATGTCAAATTGGATGTTTTTATAAAAAAATTGGAAGATATAAAAGAATGTGATGATCTAAAATCAAATAAACAATTTTCTATTACGTAGGAACTGGTTGATGTACCAACCACCACATCATTTAGAATTTCAACCTTAGTATTAGTGATCACATAAGTTAGCATTACTCAAGTGGCCTTTTCGGAGGCATATTTCCTTATCACATTGGAAAATCATTATCAAAGTTACCCATATTTCTAAAATTATATCATTGATCCTTTATAGCTTATTTAATTCCCATTAAATAATTATAATGACATACTTTTCTCCACAATTTTAGAAAATTCGGTTTTCTTTTAAGTAGTCGCTAAAGTGATTCCTTCAATATATATCACATTTTGGAAAATTACACTTTTTATTCTTCCATGTATCCATTATTTCATCTTCCAATCTATTATTATACTCTTTTCCTGTAATATCATAATACATAAATTATGATTTCATCATATTGGTATAATATGAGACAATATCTTTATTTGATGATACATTTTTGGTGACCAGTGCCCTTCGAAATAATGGTTTTAAACAATATATAAATCGATCCATCATGTTCCTTGTATTATGTATGTAGTATTCAAAAAGACATACAATCCTTGTAAATATCGCTTCATAATTTAAAAATTATTCACCCTCATATTGTTTAAGACTCTAAAATTGCCTCCCCATATTTGTTCATTATTCCAGAGCAAAAAACATTTATAGTAAAATTGTCTTAAAATATATACATTCAATATTTTTAATTACATCCCCCTTTATTGTGATTTGAATTAATAACCACTTTTAATCCTCATCTCCTGATAGATGATAAATATCCTCAACAACCATCTCAATTTCCTTACTTCCAAAATTGGGGAATATCTTCTATAAGGAACTTATCCACTCCTCTATTACAAATGGATTTGTAGCACAGTTGAAAGAGGGAATAATTTGTCGCATAAAGTATCATAATTCCTCCTCATCACTGTGTATTAATGTTCTCTATAATGGTATTGTTATTATTCATAACATGACTCCATTTTCTATTATCGTTAAAAGATTCCCAACACAAGTCGTAGCTCTAAAACCAATATAACTATCTTTCATATAAGGGAATTACTTACATTTTATACATGTGTGGATATTTTTTCCATTCCTTCCACTAAATTAGGTTTTTAATCATAATTTAAAATGTCAAACTAGAAATAACATGCCATTAATAAGAAATTTATGCATATTAAATCTCATATTATAATCCATGGTTTCTTTAGGGACATATTTATCTTTAAATAATTGATAATTGTTTGTAATGAATAATTTATTTATCCTATGAAGATAACCAGGGTGTCTCTGACCAGGTGCATAGTAAGGACCGTCTTCAAGTAGCAGGTTTCCCTATATCAGGTTTTGAACACCATTTTTTATGTTTTTACCGCTATGCAAATTTATTCCACAACTAGATCTACTCAAACAATCCAGATATGGATGTATTTCAAGGATGAACCACATAATATATACCTTACCATAATTATGGGAGTGTTCTGATATTATTGTCCTCAAAGAATATATTATGGTAAATTTTTGTAATATATGTTTTATAAATCTAATTTCCAATGATTATAATAAACATTATCAGATACCAACTATAAATTCCATGACCCTAGTAGCCCAATTATGATTCCTTACATTAATAAATTTTCATTAATACAAGGATACTATCCAAATATAAAATTTTTTTAGTAGTTTTGGATTCCAGATTACCTACATGATCATTAATGTAAAACTTGTAAGGAAAATAATATAGGAACTCCATTGAGAATATCCACAATCTCTTGGATTATCCATGAATTTCATTCTTAATGTAGATCTTCACATTCTGATGAAAAAATAAAAAAAAATAAGAAATGGGTGATCTCTGATGCTCATTAAGGTTATATAATACAATATAAGCTCATATAAACAATAATTATTGGTTAATGGGAGAGTACACATTCCATTATAGCATAACCTTGATAATAATATGTTAAGACTTATTTCGGAATAGATAATTCCATAAAAATAATGAAATCGTATTGAAGAAAAACCCATGATATTCAAATAGTCAAATATTCACAAGGATTATCAACTAATAATATCATAATGAGGGTATGAATAATGATTTAAATTTGAAAAATGAACTGAAGACCTCTCCTAAGAAATCTGAAAATGAATGTTTTTTGCCATGACCAAAACCATATCTAAATATGGGAGAGGTTTTCACCAAGTCCATATATATATTGTCTCATGGGACTTACTGATTCATCAAGGGGATATAGTAGGCCCCACCCATCACATACAAAGTCCAATTAATTTTTAATATGTATTGGGATAAATATATACATCATATAAATATGTAATCTAAATAACATTTCCCATCATGTAAACATAATCAATAATCATTCTGTGTTGTATTGTTATTGGTATCCAGACCGCACATCCACATTCACCTAATCATAAACCATTTAATAAAATATGGTAGATGAAATTAACAAAACATAAATCCCCAAATATAATAATATTCTACAATGGTTTATAAATATATTAAATTTCACGATAAACATCATCGATGAATCTTGAGAGAAATGACCTTTTTTTACATCGCAAAAGGGGTTATTTTTTTAAAATCGTTTTTATTTTTCATGGTTGTTTTTATAAAACCGTAAATAAAAAATATATTTTTTCCTAAAAAATTATTCATTTTATGAAATTAATTGAATACTAAAATAGATTATGTGTTGTAATTTAAAATGGGTATGATATTGAGACGTTCACGTTAATCAGGATTGGGTATTGGGATGATTTTTGAAAGGAACCGTGTACAATATTTAATTACCATAAAATAAAGATGAAATTATCTAGATAAATTATATTGGAAAGCATAAACAAAACTCAAAAAAATTATAAGAAATATTGAATAATTACTTTAGTGTAATGAGGGAGAAATAATAACCTGAATGAAAATGTAATTTTTAGATAAAAACCATTACCTTATGTGTGAATGTGTTCATAAAATGAGATAAATATTGAGTGTAATCAAAATAAATTTCTTGTTTAGTTAATTAGGAATCATATATAATACAACTGGATTTATTATTGAATAATGATGTTAATTTATGGACTTATTTTTGAGAAATAATGTTTAATTTCATCATTAAAGAGTATTTATTTTCATTGGTTTAATGTTTGGTCTGATTGTTTATAAAGAAATCTCTTGATGTAAAATAGTTATAAATTTCTAAAAATTTAATTATATGTTATTAATGAACGTAATGGCATTTAAATTTTTTATATATAATTTTTATCCATTATGTGGGGATAAATCATTGGATAAAACAGGGTTTTATATATGTTTTCACTTCATTTTAATCCATGGAAATGTGTTTATACACAAAGCTGAATAAGGTAAAGTAAAATAAAAATTTTCCTTCCTTGAAAGAAATGAAATAATACCTCACAGATGACATATCCAGTTTTAGAATAAATGGGAGAGCGGGAGTGGATTAATTATGTACGTTTCAATTAGAAAAATTGAATTATAGTATATAAAACTTAATAGAGTTATCATTATATATGTTTGATAGTTTCTGAGGAGGGTGTCAAAAAATAACATAAAAATAAAATAATGGATGTCTTTTTCGGGTCTTCGGATCAGGTACCTATGGTTCTTGGGAAATAGTAGATTTAATATTATTATTAAATCTTCGATCCTCCATAACTCTTTCATGAAACGTCCAATTGACATTCCATTAGGGGCAATGGGATCCTATCATTAAGATGGTCGATCCATGTCTATAGATGAATATTAAATTCTTGACACTGACTTGGTTTCACGAAATGACCAATTATCATGTTATTAATATTGTTATGGATTATTTCTTATGTTGTAACTCATTCATAAGACATTAGATTGATAACCCGTCTGTGGCGTTGGGACCATTGAAGCGAGATGGTCCTTTTGGATTACTCCATTAGATTTTCTGATAAACATGGACTTCAACTAGGTTGGATCACACCCGAATCGAACCGGGACATTGGTACTAAAATTCCTATAACCTAAAGACTTGGCATCCGGTTGACATGTCGTCTATTGTGTTAGAACCCTTATAACATGGAGTACCTTTGGAAAGATTATTTTTTGAGCTTAGTGGAAGTTGAGTTATGAACATTATATTGAGGGGAAGATTTTACGGAGCTCGAGTGCACTGAGTGTGAGGAATCCTATGGCTGGATGTAACGTGAAGAAGGAACATCGATCCTGTGTGTGTCAACACTCAGTGATCCAGTGCGTGTCTGCGCATACCGATCCTATGTGGGTCAGATCCTACGTGGTTCAGCGCTCATTGATCATGTGTGGGTCAGCACATATTGATCTGGTGTGGGTCAGATCTTGTGTGGGTCTGGGCTTAGAAATCCTGTGTGGGTCAGTGCATACAAATCCTATGTGGGTCAGAGGGGGTTAATTACATAACGATATTGTGTGGGTCTGATCCTTTTTGGGTCATCAGGGTTTAGTTACCTTTTGATCATGTTTGGTTCAAAAGTAGTGCATCTTAACAGAATATGATGATCATGCATTGCAAATAATCATTTTTACTTCCTTACTAGGGTTATTCCTGATTGTGAGTTGTGTCACTTATATCATCCTGGTGTTACCTCTGTGGTACTACTATCTTTGGGTTGTTACCTCTTTGGTAATTCTACTTTTTGTGGTATTTTCTTCTTGGTGTTACATGTGTGTTACTTCTATATTAGTGGTTATACCTATGTGGTACATTTATCTCAGTAGTTATAACCTGTGTGGTATCTCTACATTTGTGGTGTTACCTTGGCGGTATTTTTTCCTCATTATTGAGATTGGTATATCATGATAACATAGGTATGTGTATGGTGATATACCATAGTTGTGTTGATGACTTTCATTGTGGTATTTACATTGTGGAACCCTTGGAGACCTATGTGTTCTCAAGGTCCCTACTGAGTATCTTTATACTCCCCCCTGCACGGGCTACACCCGCACCTTATTGTGTCTGGTAAAGACAACAAACATCATTGATCGATATTGAAGGATCCGGGACTGCACGGTAATCAAAGGTGGACTATTTGGCATGACATGATGCACATAATACTAATCATGAGATGTACCTACCCTTCAGGAATGACCCTTGGTGAACAATCCAAGAGTTGTTTTCCCCTTTTCAGTTGTATTTGAACTGTTCTGTTATACTTGAACTTCTAGTTGGGCTTGTATTCTGGACCCTTTAATTTCAACACTCTTTTACTAAATTAGATTACTTTGGGGTTGAATCTTTTTGCATACATGTATTTATGTCTATATAGGATTAAAGGCAATACGTTTCTATTATAGGGATATGCCTTTCCGGTGCAAGTCGCTAGCCCCTGGCCTATGGAAGGTGGGTATGGGGTTGTCACGACACGGGCCCCGAGGGATGGGTCTTGACATAATCAACTAATCATTTTCCTATAATAAGAATATATATTTGATAAACCATAAGTTAAAAAATTCACCTTATTCTTGATCCAAAAAATTATTTAACTAATAATGATAACTCATACTGACTAGGGACTTCACATAGGCCAGTGGTAGAAGAAAAATCTTTGTCGCACATCAGTTTTGGGTTCGATTCCCATATCCTTCAACGACATAATAGGTAATAACCCTTCCTATTGGTAGGCAATTTTCTACAAATATATAATATATATAACATTCCCAAAATTTGATAAAATCATAAAAAATAACCATAACAAAATTTAACATCAATTTTATCTCATGACTGTTATTTTACATCTCAAAATGTAATAAACCAAATTTCCTCAAAATCAAAGATAATATATTCCCTAAAGATTCATTATAATTAAATCCATATAATAAATGATAATTTTTTTCTGAAATAGAATTTTAGTATAACAAACATCAGGGTTACACGTATGAGGGAAATGTATTCCCATGTAATCCCATCAAATAAATAACATTAATACTTTTAATTTTTTCATCACCCATAGATCTATCATAACACAAAAATTTATCAAATTTAAACATATTAATCATCAAAATTTATTCATGATCCCTTAAAAATATTTTTCTAAATTTATCTATAATACATCATTCCATAACAAATCATCAATCATGTCTTAAGATTCAATAATTCCAAAACACAAGACATGAAATAATCAATAACATTCATAAGTCATTTTTAGTATCCTCCTCATAATTGTAATAGTATTAGGTATTTATAAACATACATTTTTAGGTTCATGCTGATCTCATTCAATAATATTCATCATATGTAATATATTTTCATAATTACCATTCTCCATATATTTAAAAAATTAAATTGATTACTTGGACTGAACTTATTTCCATTTTCAATAGTCAACTGAACACATCAATTTTCAACAGAAGGTTATTACATTATGAACATTGTTACAATGTATATTACATCATATCATCCCTTCAAAACATTTTCCATTGTATTCATTTCTATATTATCGATACATAGGTTCTAGAATATACTTACCTTTATGACTACTACCTAAACATCCATAGGGATATCTTACTCGCATATATGATGACATAAAAAATCACCAATGTTCAAGTGGTTATTCGTGACTCTAGATTGCTGGTTAATACTAACAATAAGAGTTCCCTTTACAGATCCAATTTCAATAAGTTTCTTATTTAGAAAACCACCATAGTTTCCTTCACATCAATTGTTACCTTGTCACCTACTAGATATAGACATTTACTAAAACAAAAACTGCCAGTGTGATTTTATTAGTAAAATAATCATATACTCTCTTAAGTGGATGGAAAAAACTATGATAAACTTATTCATGTTATCCTATACTCAATAAATATATCTAAAATAACAATGGATATTTCTAATATGCTAACAATTATGGTTATATACAACATATCACATATGATTAAATAACACCGTGACCTAAAATTTTTTCTAAACCGGCCTATAATGACAACTATAAGGCCTCTGCCTTAAGCATTACATAATCATGATTTTCGATCAATAATTTACATTGTTTAAAATTGTGGATTTTTTTTATTTTTTTAGTTTTACTGATTTATTCATTAACAATTACATTACATCTCAAAGATTACAATTAGACACCTAAACTCTACATTTTTTTTAAATAACTCCTTAAAAACAAGAATTATATTCTTTGTAAAAAGTCATCTTGAAATCTTCCTTTCTATTACCCTTCCTGTCACCCTCTAAAAAACATTTCAAAAACACTGGATTAGCATAAAACTCATTGTAAGGGAAATGAAATAATGAAAACAAACCTTAGTCAATGAATGCATAAAAATCAATTAAATCATTCTTTTTACCCATAAAACACAATATCTTTAACACACCTCATGAAATAATAAGATTTATGAATAACTCATAGAAATCATAACTCATATTGGTAACTTGTTAAATTCATAACATACATACATTATAGATTTCACATTCATATGGGGCATATCAATCAATGTTACTTTTTTATACCGATCTCTATATATTTTTTAAATATCATAGGAGAAACCATAACCTTTAGTTCCATCACATTACCCAGTGCATTGGATAGATATCATAGGCTCACCCACCCATGGTTAATCGCTAAAAAAATGTATACATAAGAAATCCCATAAAATAAAACATATTTATAACAGATGAACATTCATAAAGAAAAAATAATGTTTCCTCATTATAATTTTAAGACATCATTTAATGACATTGTTTTAATCAACCCATTATGAAAAAAAAATTCAAAACAAAACTAAATAAATACGATATTTACAATTCTTCTTAAATACATATCTTGTAGTGGAGGATGATATATATCAAATATTGCTCACAGTCGCAGAAATGTCATTGCGGTCACATTTTATAAAAAGAAATATTCCTCTTGTTGTTTGGTAAAATGTGTGATAAAAAAATTTTCATTTTGAAAACAATTGAATGAAATTAAAATTTTAAATTGTTTATTAGACACTCTATAATAGAAGGTCCTGTAAAATCCAAAATACGACTCAATGAAAAGTCATTTAGGCGACATACCTTAAAAATATCAGGACATTAGATTATGTATAAATAAATGACATAAATATGTGTGAAATATCTAAATGCACCCAATATAAATAGACACACATTGTCAAACAGTAAGAGATAATTCACACATTTTCTCGTAAAACCAAAACCAATGACATGGATATTTAACTCAATGTATAAAGCTTGAGTTATGATTTCCCTTACATCTAATCCGACCACTCTCCTTCATTTTTTATATTCCGGAATAATAAACGTAATATAATTTATAATTTCATGATAATAATTTTAATGCTTATTATCCTATTTTTACCATTTATTACCATGTTATAATGTTTACATAACTATTTGTGTTCATATTGGTAATTCTGCCGATATTCGGTACTTGAGTGGAAAATGAACTTGTTTTATGTAAATTTCCAATGTGGTAAAAAGTACACCATCTCAAGAATATTATTAATTATCTTAATAACATATATATCTATTATATATGTTTTTTTAATTGTCCATGTCAATTTGAGTTAATAAATGAAATTTGTCGTCTATGGAGACCGTAGGTCATACGTATGCATGAACGCTACATTTCATTTCATTGTCATATTAAAGGAATGATAACTAAATGATACATAACTATATTAGAATTATGGTTTAATATATATTTTATATATGTTACATATATTCATTAATTATTTCCTTTATAGGATCGATGTATGGCATGAATGAGTTATATAACATTGAGGGGGCGGTAGTCCATACTTCATCAAATTAAATTATCATATTTACACATTAAAGAAATCCTAAAAAAATGTTGTATGTAAAATTTTAATAATAATATAGTAAATATAACTATAATATATATCATATTTCTTAATTCAATTCATTTCATTAATCTTGGTTTAATGAATATCATGTAGAATGAATGACATCACATCCTAGGGATGGTAGCCCGTTAACAAGTAGGAGTAATGATATGATTCATATAGTGGTAAAATGGAATTGAATTACATCATATATTAAGTACAGAAAATAATATTCATGTTATATTTTTTATTTTACATCTATTATACACTTCATTATACCCATCTAAATTATATCTTGTGGAATAACAAATGACACCCCAATGTGGATATTGTAAGCCAGACGTACACACACATGGTGATATTGTTATTCGTAGTGTGGATATAGGAGGTCTAAGGTTCTACCATAATTATAATATAATCTCATCCTGTAGAATATAATATATTTATTTATATAATAAATATGGAACTTAATTATACGAAGTATAATTAGAAATTAATTTTGAATGATGTGATAAAATGAATACCTATATTTCGAGTATCTCATTTTGATTTTCCTAAAACAGAGCCATGAGATTTATTTCTTCCCAAAGTGTGGCCCCTATTAGGAAGGGATAGATTTTGGGAGCATATTATAGCATATTTTGGATAATCCAATTGTCTTGAGTGGTGTGAGTATGTGGGTAGATGTGTGGCCTTTTATAAGAGGGAGGATGAGAACATTAGGGATGTCTAGAAATATTATTTTATTTTAAAATGATTTTATAATAATAAGAGTTTAAAAGTTATAAAATTCAATGATATTTTGTGGATTGGTCAAAAAAACTCACCACTAATAGGTTTTAGATATGATTTCGTCACAATAGTAACCTTATTGTTTAGCTTTAACCCTTAGTTAAAAACATCAACTCTTACCCTTTCTTTACGTATCTTCATAATATAATGTTAATATAGTTACTTTAAAATTATAGTAGAACCAAAGGTGGTTCATTAATAAATTTTTTGACATTATATATGTTATTTTTTAGAATCATTAATTTTTAGGAATATTATATCAGTTTATTAAATAGTATTTGTTGAAAAAACTATTTTTGACAATATTGAGACTATATAGTATTTTTTTATTAATGTCATAAGAATGTCATTCTATTTATCCAATGGTATTAAATCATATCTCACAAGTCTATTTAATCCAAAAAATTCATAGATGTAATCTAAATGATCAAATTATTTTTAATTTCATTTTTATAATATCATTTATTTTAATCCTTCATTAATAAGTTAACCATTGCATCATCATTGTCTTACAAATAAATTAATTTATATAAATTGTAAAAATTATAAATAAAATAATTTTATATAAGAAATCATATAAGATTACAAATAACTATTTATATTAAAAGGCATTAGTTATATAACACTATATTAGTATTTATTTATTAAATGATACATGTTTATGTTATATTTCATGTTTCTTTAAATATAATATTAAAAAATGACATTTTCAAACCCAAGTGGCTCCCAAATTCCAAAATTTTAGCCTAAGCATGATCATGGTAAGTCATATGACATCCAATACGATTATGATACGTTTTATGAGAGTGTTATATTATTATAATATTATTTTTTATTCATAAATAAATGATTTACCCTTTAACCATGGTAAATAAAAATAATTGTTTATGTTACTCATTATAATTTCCAAAAATAATTTGTACCTACATAAATAATTTGAACCTTCTTATTCCAAATAAGGAATCCAATTTTGTAAATTCAAAACAAAAAATTGGTAGAAATTAATTTAAATTTATTTCATGTTTTCAATAATAGAAAATTATATTTTATGAAGTTAAAATTATTGAAATATTGACATGTGTTTATATCCAATTTAAATTAGAAATTACATACAATGACCATATTTTTATAAAATTATAAAAACAGAATCCAATTTATAGTAAAAAAAATTAAACAAAAAATCTATCTATGTTTGTGAATTAGTTGAAAAGAGTGTGTTTAATAAAAATATAGTATTTTTAACTATTCATTAAAAATGTATATTATTAGAAAAATAAAAAAATTAAATATTTATGACCTGCTTATAAAAAAGAATTATATTTTAACATATAGAACATATAAATGTGACCAAAATTAATCTTGAAAATGATTCTCCATCCAAAGGAGGTAAACTGACCTTTTAATAATATTAGAGTATTTTATGATAAAAATCAGACTCATTCTTATTTTATGACTCACAATTTAATTAGATAAATTAATAAATATTTAAAATGTAAATAAATGTTAATATATTTAATTCTATTCATTCTTTCTCAAAAAATAGCAAGGCATTAACATCCATTTAATATAATAATAATATTTTTGTATTATTTTCTGTATAACTGTGTGATCTTTGCAACCTACAATTTCTGAGAAACCCATTTTTGCTTGTCATGTACACTATTATAAATAGTGAACACTTTTAATTAAAATTAATATTAAAATATGAATATTAATTGTTATGAAAATGTATTATTCTATAAATACCTATGATGTTATAATACTACATACCTCAGTTTTGTTCATTGGTGTTTGAAATTCGTGACCTATCTTTTTCCTCGGGGTATCAATTGTGATTCCATCTTTAGAAACAATATTGAAATGAAAAGAAACTGTTTAAAACCAAAATTCACACATTCCAATATTCCCATGTATCCATTTTATTATATTGGGTCTAGAAAAACCCAAAAGTGAATCTCATGGTCCACATAGAATTTTGAAAATATCATCATATACTAAATAAATACCACACCAAAATAATAATGACATTCCGTGAAAACTATTTTTATTAGATCCATAATAATATATGCTACATTATTTATTCCAAATTGAATTATTTTATACCCATAATGTTCATACCTAGTTCGAAATTTTTGTGTAAGTAATATCTTTCTTCATCACATTCGACTGTGGATATCCATATTGAAGATCCTTTTCTAAACTATATTGAGATCTATTATGATAATAAAACAAAATTTGAGGTATGGGATTATTTTTCATTATTTGAATAGAAGTTATTTCTCTATAATCAGTTCATAGCATCATTTATCATTCTTTCCTGATGAAAAAAGAATAAGGTATCCCCATGGTGAACCACTATAATTAATAAATAAAATATCTCTCAATTACTATAGTTGTTTCTTTAGATCCACCAATTCTCAAAAACTATCATCGAAGAATTCATTGATATAGGTCTTCCATATGCAATCAGGTTCTTATATAATGCAACATGTCTCTCTTGAGGATGTCCAAAAAAATACACTAAAAATACAATATTATATAATTCACGCACAATAAGTACATATCCCATTTGAATATTTCATTCTACATCCATAAATGATTTTATATATCCTTCAAAAATAATTAATTCTATAGTGCTACTAGGGATAGATCCAGATAATAATATGATGATGAGGTTTCTTCTCTAAAGACAAGAGAGTCCCAATTTTCCTCATCAGTCGTAATTTTATTTTATTTTTAATAGACATTCGACTAAAATTTTGAAGATTAGTCCAGAAAAAGATCATATCAAATTAAATCATATTCATGATGAGAATTTAAACAAATAACAAAAATTTATGATTCATAAATGGGACTCAACGAAAAATCATTTTTATAGTGGAACGTCCCATAGGTGTTTTGACGAAGAAAACCTTATTAAATCAAATGGGAAATGTGATGTTTTCATAAAATAAATCAATGATATAAATAATGAGACAATATAAAATCATATAAATAATTTTCTATTATGTTGGAATGGATTGAAGTACCAGCCACCACATGATTTTGAATTTCAACCTTAGTATTAGTGATCACATAAGATGGCCTTACTCAGGTGGACTTTTCAAAGGCATATTTCCTTATCACATTGGAAAATCATTAACAAAGTTTCCCATATTTCTAAAATTATACCATTGATCCTTGATAGCTTATTTCATTCCCATTAAATCATTATCATGATATAAATTCACTCCACACTTTTAGAAAACTATGATTCCATTTAAGCAGTCGCCAAAGTGATTCCTTCAATATGTATCACATGTTGGAAAATTCAACTTTTTATTCATCTATGTATCCATTATTTCAACTTCCACTCTATTATTCATATTTTTTGCCTTAAAATCATAATAAATAAATTATTATTTCATTATATTGGTAGAATTTGAGACTATATATTCATATGATAATACATTTTTGGTGACCAGTGCCCTTCGAAATAATGGTTTTAAACAATCTATAAATCGATCAATCGTGTTCCTTGGATTATGTATGTAGTATGCAAAAAAATTATACAAACCTTGTAAATATCACTTCATAATTTGAAATTTATTCACCCTCATATTGTTTAATACTCAAGAATTGACTCTCCATATTTGTTCATTGTTCTCGAGAAAAAAACAATTCTAGTAAAATTGTCTTAAAATCCATACATTCAATATTTTTAATTCCATCGACCTTCAATGTAATTTGAATTAAAAACCACATTTAATCCTCATCTCTTGATACATGATAAACATACGTGACAACCAACTCAATATCTTTACTTCCAAAATTGAGAAATATCTTCTATAAGGAACTTATCCACTTCTCTATTACAAATGGATTTATAGAATAGTTGAATGATGGAATAAGTTTTGGCATAAAGTATCATAACATTCCTCCTCATCACTATGTATTAAGGTTCTCCATAATGGTATTGTTATTATTCATAACATGAGTCTATTTTAAAATATCGTTAAATGATTCCCAACACAAGTTGTAGCTCTTAAACCATTATAATTATCTTTCATATGAGGGAATTCCTTACATTTTATACATGTATTGATATGGTTTCCATTCCATCCACTAAATTAGGTTATGAATCATAATTTAAAAAATAATACTAGAAAAAACATACCATTAATAGGAAATTTATGCATATTAAATCACATATTATCATCCATGGTTTCATTAGGGACATATTTATTTTTGAATCATTGATATTTTTTTGTAATGAATACTTGATTTATCCTAAGAAGATAACCATCGAGTCTCCGACCAGGTGCATAGTAAGGACTGTCTTCAAGTAGCATGGTTCCCTGCATCTGGTTTATGAGACCATTTTTTGAGTAGTCACCCCTATGAAAATTTATTCCACAACATGATCTACTAAAACAATACACATATGGATGTATTTCAAGGATGGCCCACATAATATATACCTTACCATAATTATGGCGGTGTTATGACATGACTAACCTCAACGAATATATTATGGTAAATTTATGGAATATATGTTTTATATATCATATTTCTAATGATAATAATAAACATTCTCGGATACCAACTATATATTCCATGACCCTCATAGCCCAATTACGATGCCTTACATTAATAAATTTTCATTAATATAAGTCTCCTATCCTAATATAAAAATTTGTTTACTAGTTTTTTATTCCATATTACCTAAATGATCATTAATGTAAAACATTTTAGGAAAATACTATTGTAACTCCATTGGGAATCACCACAATATCTTGGATTGTCCATGAATTTCATTCATAATATACATATTCGCATTCTGATGAAAAATAATAATAAGAAATGGGTGATCCCTAATGCTTAGTAAGGTTATATAAAACAATATAAGATCATATATACTATAATAAATGGTGAATGGGAGAGTACACATTCCATTATAAGATAAACATGATAATAATATGTTAAGACTAAATTCGGAATAAATAATTCAATAAAAATAATCAAATGGATTAAACCATAACCAATGATATTCAAATAGACAGGATTATTAATTAATAATATCATAATGAGGGTATGAATAATTATTTAAATATTAAAAATGAACACGAAGCCTCATCCAAGAAATATGAAAATGAATATTTTTGGCCTCGACCAAAACCATTTCTAAAAGTGGGAAAGGCCTTCGCCAAGTCCATATATGAGTTGTCTCATAAGACATACTGATTCATCAAGGGGATATAGTAGGCACCACCCATCACATAATAATCCTAATTAATATTTCATATGTATTGGGATAAATATATATATCATATATATATGTAATGTAAATAACATTTACCATCATGTAAAAATAATCAATAATCATTCTGTGTTGTATTTTTAATTGTATCAAGATTGCACATCCACATTCAACTAATCATAAACCATTTAATAAAATATGGTAGATGAAATTAACAATACATAAATCTCCAAATATAATAATACTCAACAATTGTTTAGAAATATATTAAATTACACGAATACCACCATCAATGAATCTTGAGAGAAATGACATTTTTTACATCACAAAAAAGTGTAATTTTTTGGAAATTCATTTTTAATTTTCATGGTTGTTTTTATTACATAGTAAATAAAAAATATATTATTTCCTAAAAAAAATATTCTTTTTAGGAAATTAATGGAATCCTAAAATATATTTGGTGTTGTATTTGAAAATGGGTAAGATATTGAGATGTTCCCATTAATTAGTCTTGGGTATTGGGATGAATTGTGAAAGGAACCATGTAAAATATGTAATTACCATAAAATAAATATGAAATTATCTAGATAAATAATATTTGAATTCATAAACAGAACTCAAAAGAAGTATAAAAAATATTGAATAATTACTTTGGTGTTATGACGGAGAAAGCATAACCTTTATGAAAATGGAATTTTTAGATAAAAACCATTACTTTATGTGTGAATGTGTTCATAAAACGATCTAAATATTAAGTGTAGTCAAAATAAATCGCTTATTTAATTATTTAGGAATCATATATACAACTACTTATTTTATTATTATTTAATAAGGATAATATATGGCCTTATTTTTGAGAAATAATGTTTAATTTCATCATTCATGAGTATTCATTTTCATTGGTTTAATGCTTGGTCCACTTGTTTATAAGGAAATCACTTGATGTAATATATTTATAAATTTCTAAAAATTTAATTATATGTTATTAATTAACATAATGATATTTAAATTTTTTATATGTAGTTTTTATCCATTATATGGGGATAAATCATTGGATAACATGTTAAAGATAATTATAATGATTAATTTTAGTTTTTTTAGATCATAACGAACTCATTTAGTTATATCGTGGGGTATTATGTAAATACGACACATCAAGAACATAAATCAGGTTTTTATATAAATTTTAACTTATTTTTAATCCATTAAAATTTGTTTATACATAATGTTGAATAAGGCGAAGAAAACTAAATACTCTTCTTCCTTCAAAGTAATGAAATAATACCTCACAGATGACATATCCATTTTTAGAATAAATGGGAGAGGGTGAGGGGATTAATTATGTACTTTTCAATTAGAAAAATTAAATTATAGTATATAAAACATAATATAGTTACATTATATATGATTGATAGTTGCTGAGGAGGGAATAAAAAATTAACATAAAAAGAAAATAAATGCAAATAAATGTTCTTTTTACATCTTCATTTTCCCCACTTTTAGAAAATCTTGAGGAAAATTGATTTGTTCTTTTTATGATTACATGACCTATAAGATGTGGGGGTTCTTATTTGGGAGATTATTGGATAAAAATTTGACAAAGATCAAGGCATGAAAGGTTTGCAGAGAAGGGGTGGTGAGCAGAAGAGTTTATTGTGGAGGAGACTTGTGTTTCTAAAATATTATATTCATTAGTTTTTTATTTTGGATTATTACTATGATTATAATGATAATTTTGACCAAATACATTAAAATAATTAAGGATATTTCGATATTGTTGGCTTACATCAGCCATACAACACCTATGACCCAAATATTCTTGTATCTGAAATTTATCCTAAATTATCATATTTATCTAGTCACAAAAAATTCATCTATGTCAGATAATTTATAAAATTAACCCTAACCATTTTGAAAATGCTCATAATTTTTAAACTATCAATATTATGTAAAAAATTTTCATGAATATGTGAAATTTAATATTTAATTAAAAGCATTATTTACTCAATAAATATATATTTTTAAACTATAACTGAATTAATCACACTCTGAATAATTAATTAAGGTCAAATAAAAATATCTTAAAATTATATATATATATATATATATTAATATATGAAACATTTTTTATGAAATTAAATTTTATGTTAGATGATTAAATTTATTATAAAATTGTAACTAAATATTTATGACAAACAAAACACCAACCCTTAATTGATAATTCTTAAAATATTTGTTAACTTATGTTATGATATAATTATATAATATATTAATTTATATTAAAAATAAAAATTATTTGGATGGGCTCGTGAGAGCGCTGCGGCAAAAAAACCTAAACCTGGCTTTGACCTAATCTTCGTCGTTGGATGACTTCGATCCGCAATGGGAATCCCCCATTTCGGCCACTCCGATGACCTCAGATGCTGAATCTTCAAAAATCGAAGTGGGATATCTAGAGGTTCCACTTTGAACATTACCTTTTTCCTTCCTCGATGCTCTTCAAGGCTCAGATCTCAGTAGCATGAAGGAACATACACCTCTACTCATCAAAAAACTAGAGGATGGTGGATTCTTTGTTGAGGTAGATCTCAAAGTGATGAAGTAAAGGGAATCATTGTGCAAATTCTCAGTTCTTGGACGTGTTGTTTAGAGCACAGGTGACCGTCCCTAGTCTCTAACAAATCTCAATGACAGAATTTAAAATTACTGGCATTCTCCCAATTGGAATATGATCCCCATCGGCAAAGGGTATTATCACATTCTTCTCAACTCTTAGGAGAAACTCGAACAGGTTTGGAGACTAGGTAATACTCATCTTAAACCAGGTCTCCTTATAATTTCAGATTGGGATGTCTCTTTTAACCCTCACACAAAGAGGAACTCTTTGGAACATGTCTGGATTCGAATTCACGGTCTTAACTAGTTCTTTTGGTACCCTAACATCTTAAGTGACATATCTTCCTGTATAGGTTCTCCCATTAGAATTGACCATAGAACGTTGAATGGAGACCTTGGACTCTTTGCCTGAATTGTGCTTGAAGTGAATCTAGCTTCTGAACTGCCTTTGGTCATAAACGTCAATGCTCCCAATTATAGAATTGATATCAGGATAGAAAATGAAAGGAAACCTCCTTTTTGTGAGGTTTTCAAATTGATAGGGCACAATTTTGATGTCTGTACAGTGGTTAGAAAGCATGTTGACCCCCTTATTGCAAATGATTAGAACGAAATCAAACAGAATAAGAAAGGTAAAGCTATGTTGGAGAAAAATGTCCCACCTAAAAAGAAACATGATGTATGGGTCATGAAATCTAATAACATTGCCTCCCTTGAGGGGAAATCATGGGGAAAATTAGTTGAAGAAGAATAAAATATGGTGGATGGATCTTCTAACACCTTGCTGGTAAATGGAACTACTCTTGACAGCAATAAGCCCTCCACTTCCCACCCTTTGATCTCTAATGACCCTGTACATATTGCCCCTGTTTCAAAGATGACCTCTTGCAGGAACATTGAGATCTCTAGATCTGCATATATCCTGGATGGGACTGGGATAGATCTCAATAATCTGAATGTTCCAGGAAGTCATCATGAGGAGCCCTCCTCTAGTGATGACCCCCCTAGTTCTCCTGGTAACATGCAAAAATCAACACAACGAGGTAACTCAGTTAAATTTCAGAATGATTTTTCTGATAATAGTAATATTACTGACTGTGTGAACTCTAATATGACTGTTAAGATCACAAACTCTATTTCTGACATACACATCAAGGAGAACAACAACAATGTACTTACTGAAACTCTCATTGATGTTAATGACTCTACTTCTAAAACTCTTATCACTGTCCCTAAAAAATCTAGTATGATTGATCAGGTTGTAAATCCTATTTCAAGCATGCAGATTGGGACAAATATCAGCACTGCTTCTATGGTTTTAAACTCTGATTTGCATGCTCCTGATTATGCTGATAATAGTATTATTACTACCTCTGCGAATTCTAATATGTCTTCCATAATCACAAACTATGTTGCTGACATTCACATCAATGAGAACCACAACAATTCTCCTACTGAAACTCTCACTGATGTTAATGATTCTGCTAACAAAACTCTTACCACTGTCCCTGGAAAATATACTATGATTGAACATGTTTTAAATCCTATTTTAAGCATGCAGATTGGGACAAATGTCATCTCTGCTTCTATTGTTTTATGCTTGGATTTGCATACTCCTGACTCCCTATCTTCTGATAAATATAAGCTCTCCCCAAACACAAATCTTCTCTGGACTATACTGGATCTCTAAAACCTCATGCTGATCCTGCTGGAAAATCAGATCCAGAACACTCTCAGATTTGTTCTTCTCAACCTGTAACTTCTGCTGCTACTGTTTCGGTTCATTTGACTGAGCCTTCTAAGATTAACTCCTCAATTTCCGATATCAAATAAACCGAGAACAAAGCATAATCTACATACCCACCTCTTTTCAGAAGATCTAAGAGGAAGAAGAATTCTGAGAAGTCCAAAAAAGGGGCTCTAACCCAATACATAGGTAACAATGAATCTCCTATTTTGGAACTGCCAAGGCATTGCCAACAATGACACCTCCATGACACCTAGGAGGAATTTAAACACTTATCAAACTAAGCTATTTTCCATCTCTGAACCCTAGGTCAACTACAATTCTAAATTTATGGTACTTGGATCTCTTCATTACAAATTTTTAGGATCCTAAACAAATGGTCCTTTGACGGACTCTATGTGGATCTTCTATCACTCATCCCTTCAAAACATCAATGTTTTCAAAACTGATGATCAACATTTCACTTGTGATTTTATCTGGAATGATCAGCACATCTATTGCATGATGGTCTTTGAAAATAATTGGTATCAACAAAGAAGAAATATTTTTCAAGACCTTCTAGACATGGCTAACACAATTCACGATCCGTGTGTGATTAGTGGTGAATTCAATGCTATTACTAGTCCCACTGAAGAAATTAGACCCCCTCTTCTCTCTATATCCACAAGAGAATTTAGATATGTTATTGATGACTAAAATATCTCTGAAGTTAACCTTACTGGGGAGAAATACAGTTGGTATAGAAGTCATTATAACAAAACTGTTGCCAGTAATCTTGACAAGGCCTTTGTTAACATAAAGGCCCTAGACATCTGGGATAATGTCTCTTGTATAACGCTTCCCAGACATAACTCTAACCATCATCCCATTTTACTCAGCTCCCATTCTAATGAACGTAGAACTCCCCATCCATTTAAATTCAAAAATTCTTGGTCTCTAGACCTTGACTGTGTCAACTTGATTAATTACACTTGGAATTCTATGAGCCATCTTCATGACTCTTTTTCCTGTATCTTCAAATTGTAAATTTTAAAAAAATCTCTCAAAAGTTGGTGTAAAACCGAGACCTTACAATGGGATTATGACATCACCACTCATGAAGAAGAACTAAATCAAATCCAAACTCATAGTTCCAACTCAGATTTTACCCTTGACCCTCAACTGGAGGTCAATATAGCTCTTAATCTTAACACATTACTCACCTTTAAAGATAAAATCCAGAAACAAATGTTTAAGACCAAATGGCTGGATGATGGAGATAGAAATACAAAGTTCTATAACTCTCTTAAAAGAACCAGTAAATCCAATCGTCCACTCACTATACTAATTCACAATGATTTGATCATTGACACTGAAGAGGCCATCTCGAATCATGTTGTCTCTTACTTGAATGAAATTTTCAATGGCCCTGAGAGAATCATTGATCTAAATCCCAATATTATTCCCTTAATGGTGGATGAGAAAGAAAATGACTCTCTCTTAGCTATTCCTTTGGAGCATGAAATTAAAGACATTGTCTTTAGTTTAAAACCTGATAGTTCTCCTAGACCGAATGGATTTAACAATTCTTTCTATCAAAATCAATAGGACACTCTTCGTTCAGATGTTTGTAAGCTGATTAGGTCTTTTTTCACTCACAGATCCCTCCCTCAGGGTATCAATGATCAATTCCTCACCTTAATTACCAAGGATGAAAATGCTTCTGAAATTCATCATTTTAGACCAATTGCTCTTATCAATACCCTATACAAGATCATTAATAAAATCATTGCCAACAGATTGGCTCTAATTTGCAACAAAATTGTTTCATGGAATCAGTTTGGCTTCATCAAAAAACAGATCCATCCAAGACTACATTTGTCTTGCCTCAGAATGTACCAACATCCTAAATAAAAATAATAGAGGAGGTTGTGTGGCCATCAAGAATGGTATTAAAAAAGCCTTTGATACCATTTATTGTGGCTTTTTATTTAGAGTCTTGAAATTTTTTGGTTTTCATGAGACTTTTATCAAGAGAATCAAGACCTTATTTCAATCTGCTAACATTTCCATATTAATAAATGGAACCCCTCATTGTTTTTTCAAATGCTCTAAAGGTGTTAGACAGGGCGATCCTATTTCGGCCATTCTTTTTGTTATTGAGGAAAACTACTTTAGTAGACTCATTCATATTCTGGTTGATCAAAATAATCTTAAACCCATTAAAGACGCTAGAAACCTTATTGTCCCCACTCACCTCCTCTTTGCTGATGATATTATTTTGTTTCCAAAGGGAGATCAAAGAAATTTTCAATGTCTTAAACAAACTATCTCTCATTACGAGAACATTTCTGGAAAAACTATTTCCTCGAACAAATCTCATATTTTCTTTGGAAAAAATTTCGCTGTTAGAAGGAAATCCATTATTACCAGTAACCTTGGAATTCAAGAAGGTTTTTTTCCCTTCATGTACTTGGGAGTCCTGATTTTCTGGGGACGTCCTAAATCATCTTATTTCTCTAATATCATTGATCCAATCATTAATAAACTCTCTACTTGGAAGGGGAAATCCCTTTCCATGGATGGTAGAATTTGTCTTGTCAAATCTACCATTGTCTCTATGTTGGTCTACTCGCTCATGATTTATAAATAACCCATATGAACATTCAAGAAAATCTATACCTTTATAAAAAATTTCATCTGGACGGGAAATATCTTTTAAAGGAAACTTTTCACCATCCCATGGATGACCTGTTGTAAACCTCCTGATAATGGAAGCATTGGCATCAAAAATTAAAATTTGTTCAATGATTCCCTGCAAGAGAGATTCACTTGGCGTCTTATTAATAGTAACTCTAAAGCCTCTGAATTTTTAAAACATAGATTCTTAAATAAACTTTTAAAATGAAATATTAATTTCATCAACTCCTCAATCTGGCCCTCTATTAGAAACTCTTATCAGAAGATTATGGATAACTTTAGATGGATGGTCAGCGTTGACTCCAACATTAAATTCTGGTGTGACAACTGGATAGGTAATCCTTTAATTTCTATACTGCCTCCTAATAACACTCCTATAAACACCACCCACACAATTAAAGATGTTATGCAACTTCATAGGCATGATCTCCCCAACAACATTGCTCAAATCATTGAAAATTATACCTTCTCCATTTCTAGGGATTCCTAGTTTGGGAACCTGCTCCCAATGGCATACATGACTCAAAAAACATCTACATGCACAACTTCTCTGACAATGAACCTAATTATAAATGAGTGAGTACCTTCAATAAGACTTGGATCAAACCCTCCAGGTTTACCCTTATTTGGCGTTTTTCTCACAATAGATTGCCCACTGAAAATCGACTTCAAGTCTTTGACATTCAACTTTGCTCCAAATTTCATTTATGCAATCAACACAGAGAGGATTCTGATCATATTTTCTTGTCTTGTGTTACGACCACAGCTTTATGGAACAACATTTTCGAGCTTTTTAATTGTTCATGGTCCTTATCTGACCCGATTTGTTTACTTTTTAAGAAATGTACTAAATATGAAGCCTCTCAACAAGTCAAAAACATTTTTCTTGCGGTAGTGGATGAACTCCTACATGAAATCTGGTATGTAAGAAACGATCTTATCAATAATAATCACTCTTTCAGTCTCAATGCAGGAAAAGATCTAATTCTCATTGCGATACATGAAGCTACATCAATTCAAAAAGATTGTTGCAGAAATCATATTGGAGACTTTGAGATCCTCAGACGTATCCGTGTCCCAGGTATTTTCTCAAAGATCAAGCAACCCATTGATATTTTCTGGCAACCTCCGATGCCGTGTTGGATTAAAGTGAATGTCGACGGCGCCTCAAGAGGCAATCTTGGACCTGCCAGTTGTGGGGCCATTTTCAGAGATTTTAATGGCCATTGCCATGGTTGCTTTTATGGTGGGTGTGGGATTGCATCTTCCATTGAAGCAGAGATGCTTGGAGTCATACATGCTGTTGATTTTGCGCTGCAAAGAGGTTGGCGTAAACTGTGGATTGAAAGTGATTCTACCACCATTGTTCAAGCCATTTGGAACAGAGTTATTCATCTCTCTTAGCCTCTTACTACGCGTTGGATGAACTGCCTGAATTCGCTTTAGGAGATCGACTACATTGCTACACATGTCTTCCGTGAAGCAAATGTTATTGCTGATGCCCTTCCCAACAAAGCTTTCCACCAGAACATGACTTGGCTGGATGCGCTGCCAGCTGATTTTCTTCACCTCTTTGAAAGAGATTGTAATAAAATCCCATCCTTTCATCTCGTGTAAACATTTGTTTCTTTAATTAATAAATGGTGTTTCAGATTAAAAAAAATAAAAATAAAAATTATTTATACATTCATGGGTGAGGATACTATTCATTTGTCTTATTTACAATTCATAATTTTCATATTTCTAATTCAAATGGCATGTTAACATTTCATCGGTATAAGGACCATAAATTCTGGATATACCTCTTATTTCATTAATTATTCATTTATAATGTTTTTATTTTGTTATATAAGTGATATAATGTGATATATAGTATATGAAATAATCATAAAAGGTGAATTATCAATGATTTTATTCGTGGTTTTTATATTGAATGTGTCTAAAAAATAAAAGTGACATTGAAATAAATTGCCTCTAGTTTTATATTATTTTAATTAACTCTAACCACATGTAAAAAAAATTAAATTCATGAAATTAATATAACATCATCTTGATCCACATATAATATACAATGACTTATTTATATCATTCCATAATAAATTCATTGCTTTCAAGTGTCAACTTTTTGTTTCTCATAATAATTTGAATTTGGTATTCCTGGGACATGTAAATTTTTTATGGTAACATCATCAACATATTGTTAATAACTATATAAATATCATATATGTTTATTATTTTTTGCTTTTGTATTCTACCAATAATTTTAGAAATAGTAAATTGTATTACACTCTTAATCGACACCGTAGGTTGTACATATTCTAGAACATTGTTTTCAATTCTTGGAAAATAGAGAGAAAGATATGTAAATAATAAATCAAAATTTAAAAATATTTATAATATCTCATATATAATTTATATTAACTACTTATATGTATATTTTTTCCACTTATATAATAAATCAAAAATATATTGCATCACATCGTGGAGGTGTAATCCCGAACATATACACAAGAGACATTATGATTTTCGAATGTATTAGATGATAGTAAGGTAGATGTGATATAAAAATTAAATAATAATAATTAATTCATAAATTTCATATTTATTCATCATTTAAATGTTCATAGAGATACAAATAAAATAGTTATCAAATTACAATTTTACTACTAGGTGAGATGGTCAGTCATAAAAATACAAGAACGATGATATTGATTTTCAGAGGATGTAAAAGAAAGAGTTTATGGTTTGAAAACAATTATAATAAAAATGTAAAATTATATTTAAGAAATTATCATTATTTTTTATAATGGTTAATATATATTTATTGGAATTATAAAAAAAATTATTTCAGAAGGGTCATTAGAGATGATTACCACTACATTTAAATTTTTTCCTATATCAATTCATATGGACAATAGGAATTTCCTTTTAAGAAAACCAAGACCTCTAACTAGTGTCTAGGGATGTTTAGAATATAATATTTTAGGTATTGGGTGACCTAGATGGATCAAAGGGTTTCAGGAAGAGAGGATAAGTTGTTCACATTTATAAGTGGCCAGAGGCTCATTATTTCAATTACATAAACCATTAAATTAATTTAATTAAATTTTTTTGATTACATGGATCTAAAATAATATACATTTAATATATTCTGAGTATAAATATATATTATACTATAAAATAAAATATGTTTTTTCACTATTATCACTTTGTTTAAACCCATGTATACCTATTTTAACAATTACCCAAATATCTACATTTTTTATTAAGGATCAATAATTTTGTCATAAAATAATAGTGGAAAACATATGTACCGTGGATTATACTTTATTAAAAAATCAATTGAAATGGGAAAATATATGTTATTTTTTTATTTTTAAATATATTTAATAGAAATTTTATATTTAATATCAATAATGTCAGCAATGATATTTCAAGAAGTATATTTATATAAACATTGTTTACTTAATGAAAGATATTTGCTTAACTAACTAAATTCAAATAGAAGGGCGAATAGATCTTAATTTGATTCCCTAGTCAAATACTGACCGATTTTGATATAATTTTAGATATTATCTATTGGTTAACCCCATTGGTTATCCAATTTTGAGCATAATTTCATTAATGGAATATTAAATATTAAAGGGTTATGGTGTTAGAAAAATTTGAAAATTCGATCATAAATTCTATTTTACAAATTTTTTTACCATTTCACTTCTTAATAGTAATCTTTAAATATATTTTTTTTATTTTAGATTTGTTATATATAATAATAATTTTTTTAAATAACGTTAATGCACTTCTAGAAACTATACACATATTTTCTATTTATGAAAAAAATGTTAGAAATATATTTTATAAATAAACAATTAAAATAACATAATAGGTCATATTTGTATTCAAATATTTAAAGGCACATTTACTCACCCGAAAATAATTCATTTAGAGTTTTTAATATTAATAAATATATTTCTATACTCTTTTAAAAATCACAGAGCGGACAATTATTTAGTATTTATATTAATAATTTGATAACATTATATTAGGTTAAAAATAGAAAATCATTTATCTTCTAAATGAAAACATTGTATTTGAAATATATGGAAATTATATATTTTAAAAATAATAATATTTAAACATATTGAGCTAAATTTTTGAAATTATATTTATATACAGTACTGTATAATAATCATTCAATGAAAATTTTAAAAACATTTAAATAAATTAGATTATTTTATGATGTTGAATGGAAAACTAAAATAAAAAGTGTTAAAAAAAATTTTTGTGGTATGTTTTTGTCATTATAGTTTACTTGTAACATAAATTCCACAATTCTCCATTATAATGGTGAGAAAATTTATAATCTTACTAATCATAGTGACCAAAAATAAAATGGTCATTCATTCAAAATTAGAACCTAATGGGTTTTAATATGTGTACAATTTTTCAATTTTCAATTTCTATATGCGTTAGAAATCAATTTTAATATAAATATGTATAATGAAAGATAATGTAGTTTCTAGAAAATATTATTCATAATATATATATATATATAATCAGTAATGTAACAATACATGAAAATATTAAAATAAATTAATTTCAAGAAATTAGAAAATAATTATTTGTATTATATATATTTATAATCATTATATAAATATTACATATTTTTCTGCCAGAAATGAAACAACGTTATTTCAAAAAAAAATTCACTATCATGTATTTGATGGATTTAAACAATAAAATTATAAATAGATATTAGAATTTACATTTAATAATGTGAACATCATTCTTTTAATATGAATATCAAAATTTAAATTTATGGGAATTATGGTATTTTTCAAAAATAATATAATTATTATTAAATTAATATTGAAAAATACATGAATTTTATTGAATGTTTTATTTCCATTTAAAATATTTAGAAATTAAAATTCTATCTATTATTATTTTTAATCTAAATTCATCCACATAAAAATAAAATAATCAAATTATGACTTTGTTAATAATTTTACACTTGAATTTGGTTAAAATATTTTTATAAAAAAAATTATTGTTAAATAAATAATGGAAATCATGATGTTAATTTATTTTATTGATTATATATTTTCCATTATACATAATAACCTTAGTAAATTATTATCACCTTGGTAAGGGATAATTAGATAATTATGTTTAAAAATAATAGGCAAAGTAATAAAAATGAACATACAAGAGTACTTAATTTTGTTGGATGTGAACATACTATACATAATCAACAAAATATTATAGATGTGATCAATTTTTAAAATGGTCATGATTTTTAAATTAATAATATTTTATTAAATGAATGTTTAAAAATCAATTTTTTATTTTTATAAAATCATTAAATTTCCTAAATATTGGTGAAAACCGGATATTATGGAAAATAAATAGTTGTAAAAATATTAATGAATTTTTTATCGTGTATAATTTTTTCAATATTTTTGTTTAAATAATTACATTAAATGCTAACACAACGCCAACATAATATTTATTCTATAAATATGAAAGTAATATAAATGTTTTTTAATAAAAATAATAATATTTTAATGAATTATTCATCTCCATGAATATTATAAATAAATATATATTTTTTTATGTTTTATATGATTGGATTGTAATTTTTTTAATTCATTATGTTATTAATTTCAATCTAAATGAACTATTTGAGAATTAGAATTTATGATATTTAATTATAAATAAAATTTTCTTAAAAATTATATTTTATAAAAATAATATTTTAAAAAATTGATAGGGATATAATTTAAAATTTCAATAATGAACCATATTACAAAAAAATTATCCTTTCATTGAATCTACCATAACCACAAAAGAGTTAAAAATTTTATATAACCATAATAATAAAAAGGGATAACACAGGATAAAAATTACTGTTATGGTAAATAACTAATCTAAATATATCCAAATACTATTGTATTATTTTATATCAACTCATAATTATCATTTTTTAGAAATTAATCATTTTTTCTACTTGAACGTGATATTTAATTTATTTCAATTTAAAATTTGATGAAATCCCAGGATTTTCCCTCATCTCCCATTTAACGGAACATCTTCCACCAATTGATTAACACTTCAAAACCTTTATTTTTTCTAATACCAACCCATATACATCCCTTTAAATACAACCCCTAATGATAGATTAATTTTTTCTTAAATCAATCAATGTAAAAATTCACTTGTAATCCAAAACGTGTTGTCTGAAGAAGAGGTATTGTTTTGAACTAAAATTATCCTATTATTTTTTAAATAACTCCTTCATATATTCATAAAACATGATTATATTGTATATTTATTATATATAATATAAGATGATGTTTTATTATTTATTTATTAACCTTCATAAATCACATATTGCATCAAATTGTACAGAGGACAACTGCATCATGAGCCAATGTATTTCAATTTCATCACTTCCACTCACATATAATCACAATGATGTATTTTATTAATCAATATCATATTAATTACATTTTATTATTATGGAATTATATTTTTTCATTAATTTATTACCCTTCCATTCGTTGAGAAATTATAACGTCGATCTTGCGTACATTTGGACTACCACCTACAAGAAGCGATATAAATAATTTTTCATAAAACAATTACATAGATGATATATAAAATTATATATTGAGATATAATAGGATATATATAAAATAGTAGTCATTATATAAATATAAAATAACATTTACCCTCTATCCTCCCTGATCACTAAAAATGGAAATGTTACACATGAATACATTTAGACAACCATATCCATGAATGTAATATAGTTCAATTTTAATGTCAATATTTCATGGATAGTAATAAAATTTTAATTCATATATAGAAATCATATTTTTTCTAGATTATTAATCCATAGATGATGAATTGTTGTGTTTTTTTAAAATTTTTGAGCATCTGAAGTCAATTTGGATATATGGGCTAAATATCTTCAAAACGTCCAAGGTGAAGAAAAGTGATTAGGTAGATGGATATAATAAGGTATTGAATAAAATATAACTAATAATTGACATGAAATAAGTTGATAAGAAATTAAATATGTAACATAAATATATTATTTATGATTATAAATAATGTACATGATTTTATGGACATGAGGGAAGGGTCAATTTACACTAAATACACATTTTTACATTTCGTAATAGTTTATTTTTTAAAATATTATCCTCTTGGAAAATATTGATAAAATTACATTGTGGAATTATTTATTTGAACATTAATGTAACTTAATAAAAATTGTATTTAATATTTACATTATTTCAATGTTAATAAAATGGATTATGTTTATATTTTTATATGGAATATATTGACCCAATAACCAAAATTTATAATACATTATGACAAAAACATCATCAATAGATTCTGTGGCTTCAATAATAATTATTTAATGTTTTGATTCATTTTCATGCTTTCAAAATTTCATCTATGAAAATCCATATTTTATTTTTATAAGGGTATTTTTAGAATGATATTTAAAAGTAATGAATTTTGGATATCTTGAAAAGTCTTATTATAGGATAAAATAATATATTTGTGTTGGTAATGTTGAAAATTATGAGAATTTATGTGTTATAATTATTTTATGGTTCCTAGAAATTGATTATATTGATGTGTTTTTTTATTATATAACATTGATATATCAGTTTTTGAATGGCCAGCAATTTATTTATTATGATGTATGATGGACCTTGACCATGATGTTTATTCTATTTCTAATTGTGAACGTTTTTATTTTTTTTAAAATCTGAAACCCTAGAACCACTAAATCGGTGCTCCGAGTGGGGTCACCACATGACCTCTAGAGAGGCTCCCTATATACAAGAGGTTTTTGACTAGTAGTGACGTACTAAATGGTCACATGGGGATACTATACCCACTTTACCATAGTAATCCTCAATGGACAATAAATAAAAATGAGAGAAAAATATATAACAAACAATCAACATGAATAAACAAAAATATCCCAAAGAAAATTACAAAACATATATTATAATGAATAAGTCATGCATTTTCTAAATAGTTCAAATGGAAAAAAACTCTAAAAATATTATAAGAATAATAATTAAAAAAATAGTCTTGACTTCATGTTTGGATCATCATCAATAAACATCAAAAGATTGACACAGCTCCCAATAACATGTTCGTTGTCTGTATTATAACCTATAAGCAAGAAGTCTTCTCATGTACCCAATAAAATCATGAGAAGAGTGTGAGTATAACTCAGAAGGCCACAAAAAATTCAATCTAATTTTTTAGTCTAAACAGATAGTTCATGCAATATAAAATAAATGATAAGATGGAAAAAAATTAAATTGGGTTATATTATTTAACATGGTGTGACATAAAAAATTCTAACATTTTTTCTAACATCAATACATATAAAATTTCCCACACTTAATTAGTCTTCATGTGATGTTCAATGGAATATTCATATTCATCAATTCTCAATACAAAATCATTATCAGTCATGTTCTGTCATGACCCGTCCCTCAGGGCCCGTGTCATGACTACCCCAAGCCTGCCTTCCATATGCTAGGGGCTGACGACTAGAACCAAAGGTGTATTCCCTAAAACTGGGAAGGCATTTCTTTTATTACATGTATCACACAAAACTAAGAACACAACAAGATACAAACTCAAGTAAGATGAATTGTAAACAGACTGAGTATTGTAAGTCAAAGGGGCTAGAATACATTCCCCATTGGAAAGTACATAGAAAACTGGAAAGTACAAGACGAATGATAGGTGAAAAGCATCTCCTGGATTGTCCACCACGAATCCTACTGGAAGTGTAGATAAAACTCGCATTCAGTTGCCTATGTGGTTCACCTTGTATTACATCCACCTTCAAGCCACCTCCAGTCCCGGTACTCTCATCCTTAGTCATCGTTGTCTGTCATCAGCACCAAACACAACTGGGTGCAGACATAGCCCATCTAGGGGTGAGTATAACGATACTCAATAGGGACCCTGAGACCCTCAAGGTATCAAAAAATCCACCAAGGACTAACCACGAAGCATGAAACAAAATTACATCCCTACATAGTTACATGCCCAAACATATTCCTATGTTAACAATTATACCAATATAAAACTTGTGGAAGACATATAGTCGAACTCAAAGCCCAAAGCCCAATTGTTCCACAAAGGGAGGAATACCATGAAGGAAATTACCACACAGGTATGCCACAGGGAAGAATACCACCATGGTATTACCATGAATGAAAATACCACAATGTACAGACTCAACTCACAACATGTAAAACATAGGCAAATTAGTAGAGATGATTAAATCATAATATTGAATCATCTTACTCTTTTACGATGTAGACCCATGAAGGATCTCTAATCATCAATATACCCACATATGATATCTAGGTGCTACGAACATAGGATCACTCGGTGCTGACCCAAAAATGATTGCTCGGTGCTGACCCACACATGATCGCTTAGTGCTGACCCACACAGGATCACTAGGTGCTGACCGACATGGGATCGCTCGGTGCTGACCCACACAGGATCCCTAGGTACTGACCCACACAGCATCACTCAGGTATTACCGCATGGAATCTTAGTGCGGTTCCATGTGGGACCCTCAATCACAGACCCACGAAGGACCTTTTCCTTAAATCACAGCCAACAACTGGGTTCCCGTGATAAGGATTATTGTCTATGGATGGTCCACTCCTAAATCCACTAGTTGATACTCCAACTACCATAGATTCCCATGAATATGTATCCTATAGGACTACTACAACATAGGGGTCTCAATGAAACAGACAGTGCGTCAATTGGACGACTTGTCTATGAGTTATTAGCCTTTTAGTCCCGAGGGCCAGGTTGGATTCGTGCTCAATTCAAACGGAACATACTCTATATTTATCCAAATCTCTTGTGGGGTATACTCAAAGGGACCATCTCTCTCAATGGATTCCAGTGCCATTGACGGTTCGTCAAACGGAAAAATGGTGCCAAAGTTATGGCTAAAAGTGCGTAAATGGGTCGATGTGGATTCGGGTACCGTCCGACTGGGGCGGACCGTACCATCTGAACCCGACTATGGCCAACCCGGTTTGGGTCGACCCAGACCTACCAACTAGGTCTGGCTCGGCCCGAGATGCGGCCCGGCCTGGGCGGCATGGGGCAGCACAGAGACCGCGTGGTCTGTGAAGGTTGTGGGTGTGGTGGAGGCCATAGAGCAGTGCAAGGTTGTTCGTGCTGCGGGGTAGTGGAGGCCGCATGCACCTTGAGGCAGTGCGGCACAGATGCGGGGCAGTGCGGCTAGACCATGGGGCCGCAGAGGCTGCGGGCGGCGTCGCCGCAAGGAGGCACGATGGAGGCTGCTAGGCGGCACAGCAAGGCCGAGGGGTGGCGGAGCACCATAGGTAGAAGAGGCCGTAGAGCGGCGCAACGCTGATCATTCGCCAGCGGCCGGCTCGACCAGCAGCCCTTTGTTCGTCGCCTTAGTCATGGTTCTCAAGATTCACCGGTTCCAATCGTCATCATCGGTCACCGACACCATTGCGAAATCACACAAAAGATCAATATGATATGTGAAGGAGTCATGCCATGTTAGTTTGGCCCATACCCTCTGTGTTAGGAAGGTAGAAAATGGCTCAGGGAAGATGATACATTATGACAGGGAATCTAACATTGATCAAATTAAAACTCACCTCTACCTCATTTGATTATTGATGTTGATGAGAGAAGTCGATGTTGATGACATTTGTCGCACCCACCACACGCCTCTGATCCATTATCGTTCGTGGGATAAACGCTCTTTAATGGAGGTGGTTCATGTTTGTTGAAGATGTCCACTGTTAGAGGAAGTCTTCAGGAAGATGTCAAAGTCATGATTGGACATTCTTCATTGGAGGAGTTCATAGTTGGAGGATGTGTTCTTCCATGTTCTCCTCTTGCATACCCTTTCCTCTCAACTCCACCAAAAAGAAAAGTATCCCACATAATAGAACATGATATTTTTAATGTTTGTTGGAATAATTTGAAATTAGCTTAATTATATAATAGATGAGTTGGTATTAATAATTATGGGGTGGCATAAATAATGTGGGGGAGTTTAAGAGGTTTTCCTCCCATAATGAGCTGAGTTGAAGGGATTTTTAGTCTAGGTTGGTCCCTACCAACATAACCCACATGGGAGATTAATCAGGTTGGTCCCCACCTCTATAACCTCGCATGGGAGGTTTTGTTACGGTGGTCCCCACCTCTCAACTTCCACATAAGAGTTCCAAATAAAATAAAAATTTACACACATTTATTTTATTTTATTCTTTCGCAGAAAACCCAAATTCTATTTTTCACCATCGACCTACTATGTTCTAGTGGAAGGTCCCCTTATGCGAATACTGGTGTTGTGAGTTCAACGGTGCCCTAAAATTTCAATTCCGAGCACTGGTTCAAAAGTTACAAAAATCCATTCATACGTTTACTGAATGTACCGGAAAAACAAGTTCAGAAATTCATTTTGGGTACATGGGGCCTTAGAATCATGCGCCTTCAATTTTCGTGGACTCATAAAATTCCCATTTATTTAAAAAAATATTTACATGGATATTCCGGGTCTTTACATTCTCCCAAACTCAGAGATTTATGTCCCCATAAGCCACAAATCAAAACTAGGTAAACAAGTGGGGGTACGGAGCATAAATCTGAGTCTCCCACTCCCATGTGCTCTCTGAGAGGTTCACGTGCTACCAGAGAACATGCACCAGAGGTATCGACCACCCAAAAAGGACCCACTACTGTTGATCCTCAATATCTACTAGAACCTCTGTAAAAGTCTCCCCTTCATTGACATCCAACTTGCTATGGTCGATGATGTGAGAAGGGTTATACATGTATCTCCTCATCTGGGATATGTGGAATAAGAAATGAACCTAGAGCAACTTATGTGGAAGAGCTAAGAGGTAAGCAACCACGCCAACTCTACCGAGGACATGAAAAGGTTCGATGAACTTCCGTGATAACATGCCGCCTCGGCCAAATCTCTGTAATCCACTTCGGGGTGAGACTCGTAGAAAGATGTGGTCGCCATCCTCAAACTCCAGAGGTCTCCGTCTCTTATCAGCATACAACATATACCTGCTCTGTGCAGTCTTCATCTGCTTTTGGATGATCTGCACCTTCTTTGGGGTAGCACGAATAATATATAATCCCACGAGTACTAACTCCCCTAGGCTTGTCTAGCACAAAGGTGATCTACATGGTCACCCGTATAACGCCTCAAAAGGTGTCATCCCAATGGTGGAGTAATAACTATTGCAGTTTACAAACTCCAAAAAAGGCTAGTGATCCTCCCAACTGCGAATGAAGTCGAGGATGCAAGCATGCAACATGTACTTGAGGGTCTAAATGGTCCTCTCAGTCTGGCCAACCATGTGAGGATGGAAGGCGATTCTCAAACGAATCTGCATCCCAAAACCCGCATGCAAACCCTTCCATAGTTGGGAACTAAACGTGTATCATGATTGGAGACTATAGTTGAGGGTACTCCATGTAACCTCACAATCTCCTGCATGTAGAGGCATCCCATTTTTACTATTGAACCCTGTACTCTGATTGGTAGGATGTGGGCCGACATGATGGCTCAGTCGACGATCACCAAAATCATGTCATGTCCCCTAGATGTACATGGATGTCATGTTAGGAAGTCCATGGATATCCCATCCCAGTTCCACTCTAGGACCTCCAAAGGAAAAACCTATCCTACTGGTACCTGATGCTCCTCTTTCATTTTCAGACAATTGAGGAACTGAGAGACAAACACTGCAACTGCTTTCTTCATTCCCAGCCACCAGTACAATCTTTAGAGATCTTGGTACATCATTTCCACTCATAGATGTACAACTAGAGGGCATGTTTGGAACTCCATCATCACATGCTCTCGATGCGACACTAGTACCATTGTACATCCTCTGAGGAGGATGACATTCTCCCCACATTCATAAAATCCATCAGGTGTCTGCCCTCTTGATATCCGAGCACGTCGATCCTCGTAGTCAGCGTCCATACGTTGTGCCTCCCTGAATCGCTGAAGAAGTGGGGGAGTGAATTTATGAGAATGAAGGAAAGATGATCCATCTCAATCCATAATTGATATCTACAAAGCGGACAGCTTCTACATCACCTCACCTAACAGTTGTATACCAGATATCCTGCTGATTGGATCTGCTACAACGTTCCCATTCCCGAGAATATAGACTTTCTCAAAATCATAATCCTGGAGGATCTCAAGCCAACGTCGATGTCTCAGGTTATGGTCCTTCTAAGAGAATATATACCTGAGACTCTTGTGATCAGAGTACACTATAAAATGATCTCCCATCAAGTAATGTCACCACATTTTCAAGGCGAAGATCACTGTTGCTAAGACTTGGTAATGGGCAGCGTAGTTATACTAATGTTGTATTAGATTTCAAGAACCATAAGTGATCACTGCTCATTCCTACATCAAGAAACATCCATGACTAGTCCCTTATGAGTTACAGTAGACTATGTACCCTACTCCCTTCTATGGATGCTTCATTATAGGAGCAATAGTATTCCTATGTCTCAGCTCTTCATAACCCTGATGGAATCTCTTCGACCACACGAAGGGTTTCCCATTCTTCGTCATGGCTGGAAAGGTGTTGAAACGCTGGAGAAATTGGGAAAAAATATCCGATAGTACCCATCCAATCATAGTAAACTTCGTATCTCAGTCAGGATCCTGGGTGGGCCCCAAGAATGTACCTCTTGGATCATCGCTTGATCTACTACTACTCTAGCCTCCGATATGACATGACCCAGAAAGTGCACCTCTCAGATCCAGAACCGGAATTTTAAGAGATAAACATAATGATAGGGATCATGGAGTGTGTCCAGTACTACGTTCAAATGATTGGAATGATCCTCCTCAGAATTCGAGTTGACAAGAATGTCATCGATGAAGAATACTACAAAGCGATAAAGGTAGGGTAGAAAGATCATATTCATGAGTCCCATAAACACTACTAGAGAGTTGGATACACTGAATGGAATAACCAAGAACTCATAATGGACATACTGACATCTGAAAGACATCTTTTGCACATCATTGTCCCATACTGTGAGCTAGTGATTGCCTGATCTGGGGTCAATCATTGAGAACCACCATATTCCCTTCAGCTGATCAAAGATTTCATCAGTCCTCAGAAGTGGGTACTTGTTATTCACAGTCACCCGGTTTAGGCACCGATAGTCAACATAAAGCCTCAATATCCCATCCACCTTCTTGGAAAACAAAATCGGGGCTGCCCAAGGAGAAACACTGGGCCAAATGAACCCTTTACCCTGTACGTATTTTAGCTGTACCCACAGCTCATGAAGCTCTACGAGAGCCATCAGATACGCTGGTGTAGATATCGATGTCGTCCCTTGTACAATTCAATGTAAATTCATATATCTCTGCAAGGAGGTAGACCAAAAACATCTTTACGGAAGACATCTACGTACTAGTCCACCACTATAGGATAAATCGTACTACCCACATCAACTACTCTGAGGATAAGGCTATCCCAATGATGATTTATCGGATGCCAGGTCCATGAGTTATTAGCCTTTTATTTCTCATGTCATAGGGGTCTCAGTGTAGTAGACAATGCGTCAATCAGATGCCAGGTCATTGAGTTATTAGCCTTTTATTTCTCGGGGGCCCGGTTGGATCGTGCTCGATCCAACCCGACCGTACTCCATCAATAAACAAATCTCTGGGGGGGTTTACAGAAATGGGCCAGGTTCCTCAATGGTTTTTTTTCATCGTCAATGGTTCGTCATACGGATGCCATGTGCCAATGTTATGGCCAAAAGAGCGTAAATGGGTGGAAGTGGGTCCGAGTACTGTTCGACTTGGCCTGAACTGTCCTGTGCCGACCCGGTTTGGGTCGAACTAGCCTAAACCACGGGGTCTGGCCCGGGCCGCCGTGTGGCCTAACATAGGCGGTGGTGACCGCTATGCGGCATAGATACCTAGGAGCCGCATGGCGGTGGAGGGCGCGAAGCCGCACGACATGCCACGGATTGGCGCAGCGAGGCTGCGGGGCGGTGCAGCGATACTACGCGGCGGCGACTGCTGCAGGTGAAACGAAAAGGCCATTGGGGGTTCGATGAGACCATCTATTGGCGGAGGTCATGGGTGGGGGAGCACCGCGGGGTGCGGAGGCCACAGAGAGGAGGGGCACCATGCTTTCTCCAGCAGCCAGATTGTCCAACATCCCTTTGTCCACCACCTTCGTCATAGTTGTAGAGTGTCATCGATGCTGACACACCATCACCAGTCACCGACACCATTTTGAAGATCACACAAAAGATCCACAACATATGTTGCTGGGTCGACACATGATGGTTTAGCATATACTCTACATGTTAGGGCAGAAGCATATAGCTCAAGGAAGATGATCCAATGTGATATGGAATTTATCATTGATCAAATTAGAACACACCCATCCCTCGTTTGATTGTTGACGTCGATGAGAGAAGTCGATTTTGTCAATTTTCATTTCACCTTACACACACCTCTGATTACAAGATCTTTCGTCGGATAAATGATCTTCGATGGAGGTGGTTCTTCGTTTTTGAAGATGTCCACTTTTGGAGGACTTCTCAAGGAAGATGTCAAAGTTGTGCATTGTCATTTTTCATTGGAGGAGCTCTTTGTTGGTGGATCAGTTCTTCTAAGTTCCCCTCTTACCAAAAAATTCCTCTCAATTCATCCAAAATGAAATGTATCCCACATAATAGAACATGTTATCTATTATGTTTTTTGTCATAATTTCAAATTAGATTAATTAATTAATTGATGAGTTGGTATACTTAATTAAGGTGGTGGTATAAATAAAGTTGGGGAGTTCAATAGGGATTTCTCCCATAAAAGGGGTGTTTAACAGGGTTTTTTCCTCGGGTTGTCCCCATAAACATAACACACATGGGAGATTAATCCCGGGGGTTCCCACCTACATAACCACACATGGGAGGTTTATTTCTGGTGGTCCCCACCTCTAAACATTATCATTGGAGTTCCACAAAAAATAAGATGTTACAAAATTTTATTTTATATTTATTCTTTCACGAAAACACAAAAATCTATAATTCACCCTCGACCTACTTCGGTCGAGGTGAAGGTCCCCTTATGTGAATAAAATTGTTGCGAGTTCAGTGGTTCCCTAGATTTCAATTCAATGAATCAGTTCAAAAGTTAAAAAAGCCTCTCGTAGGTTTACTCAATGTACACGAAAAAAAGTTCATAAATTCATTCCAGGAACACCAGGAATCGAAATCATGCGCCGCCAATTTTTACAGACTCGTAAAATTCTCATTTCATTAAAAATAATTATGTGGAATTTCCAGGCCATTACAGGTTCGCTATTTCATTATGGATAAGAACATCACAACATATAGAGATCACTCACCATGATCCCTTGGTCAATGTGTACTCATCATATTCAACCATCATAGGAATAAAACACTGTCGCATCCCCTAACATGAGTATTTTTCGGTGTAGTTTAGAGTCTCAGTCTCACAAGACTGGTGGGTATTGAGGCTCACATAAATACCCAACACTATGAATCCATTATCTCATTCCTATTTATCAATTCACCATACACATACAAAACCAAAAAATAACCATTGACAATATAAATAGGAAACATAATCCTTTATAAAAAACATGAGAATTCAGGTTATACCATATCCCATAATCACACATTACATTAACATTACATAATAATTTCTCCAAATTCCAAATTATTATTCCTAACTCACTAATAATATTGATAAATTAAATTACAATGACCATATTAACATATTTGACAAGTCTCCCATGTTAATTAACATAATCTATTCATCATTAATGATGAATTGTCCAACATATACATTCAGGTACAATTAGAATTCCATCAACACAATCATTTTAATACTATTTATATATTTTCATGTCTAGAGAAATGATTTATAATAAATTAAAAACCTCTTGAAAATTTTAATTTCCCTCCCATTATAAATTTTTAGATGGGGTGGCGTGATTTTACGTGGCCTTAAGTGACATACCAATCATACTAAAGGCTTAAAATTAATGTTGATGGGATTCAATACATGTCTGGATGATTTATCATTTCAGAATAAACCAACATACCAAACAAACCAAAACCAAAAAAAATTCACTCTATAATAAATGATATAATTGATGACAACATAAACATTTAACTGTTATCAAATGAACTAATGATATTCATACTAAAAGAAAAAATGACATCAATGTAAATAGTGGATGACTAAAAACCAATTAGAACCAATGATAACCATATCTCCATGACCTCAATACCACTATGATCCAGCATCACCAAACAGATCCAAAATAATGAGATAATTATAAGGTTGTGTGAAACATTACCATCTCTCATGTCTTGTAGATGAAATCTTCAGTAATAACAAATGTTCCAATGTAGCGGTGAGTGATAAAAGTAAGAAGGTTTTCCCCAATGACATCCCCACTAACACCACTAGGATATTAATTATTCAATCATTAATATAAAAAATTAATATAATAAAATTTCCAAAATAGTTTATATAACATAAATATAAGTTCTATATCGAGTATTTTTCAAAAAAAAATTCATTTTTCAATGAAGGAAACCTAATAATTCATTGAATCCAATTCACATGTTCTATTTGGAATAACCATTCCATTCCACATATATACCCCACCAACCATCCATTCATTATTATGAATGTTATATAATCATTAGTGATCTATCATTGATCTACCATGTCATCAAAATTTAAATATATCACATGTGTCATTACACAATTGGCATCACACACAAGGTTATAATTAAACCACTCCTAGTAAATATAATATAAACACACAAACACATTAATCCAAAAAATGAATTTACAAACATTCAAAAACCATTTAAATTAAAAAAATTACTGAATTTGTTTTCAAACAATCCATTGAAAAATCCAGAAATGTACTATTTTGAAATCAATAATTTAAAATCAAGAAACTATATCACATTGGAAAAAAAATATCTCAAGTCTACAATTTCACCATAAACCATAAATAGTTATTATGTATGACTTATATCAGTCTTCACTACAAAATTTCACAATCCTTTTCAATCAATTAAATCAATTTGAAACTATTCCAATCATTTTATGAGATAGGAGTCGAGTGTGAAGCTACCTACCTCAAGAGTTTTTCAGAAAATAATAATCCAATTGGAAAATGTCACAATACAGAGTTGAATCTCTACATCCCCACTTTAGATCATTTCCCTTAACATAAAAAAGTCAAAATATAATCATATTTCAAATCCAAAACCAAGATCGTCTCACATCATTTGTATATAAATGATGTCGGGATAGGGGTGAATTATATCTATGAAAATAATTAATAATGTCCAAGAATTAACACATAACACATGGAATGAGATTATAATCATCTAAGGATCCCTTCATATCACATACAGATAAATAAGAGAATAATACGTGGCATTTTAGAGATAAAAATCCAATGTTAGGTCCATTATGAGAAAAAACGAGGCCTTAAAATCATGGCCAACCTAGATCCACATTAATTGTATCTAATTTTTTTACCACCTATGTATTACTCACACAGTTAGGAAAAACATGTTCCATCCACTATCTGAAGTAAAATGAATCGATCATTTCCTCGCATTGTCTATAAATCATGCAGTAACTATATTGAATCTACTACCTCAAAATGACCAAATCCAACTTTGAAATTGCATGATTTATCCATAATAGATTATTATTTTGGGAAAATTGTTCACCGCCCATGATCCTTTCATATTTTACTTTTCTCACTATTCAGGGAATCTAAGATTTGATTCATGGTTTTCCAAAATCATGGACAAATCGTGGACCTATAGAGAAGTCCCGAAACCCTCCAAAAGACCACTAAACTCTACCAAACATCACCTTTATAAATTAAATTAATAAAAATTATAATTTAAGGGAAACATACCGAAAACCAAAGGTAATAAATTTTTCCACCATTGATCATTTCATTATATGAATGTTTAAAATAAATGTTGATTTGAATGTTTTTCAACTATTACTATTTTATTTCATCATTTTGTTCCCACGTCGCATTAAGAAGATGACCATGTTTCCGAAAACCCATAGTAGAATGATTATTATTTCATGAAATACATTTTCTTTCATACCAACAATCATGAAATGCATACGTACCAACATAGAATCTTGATCAATGTCAAAATGATCCCATCTGATCATTTCTTTAGGATCATGATGATACTTTTTAAACTAAGATAATTTGAACACATTATCCACTACAATGAATAAGGGTGTTATCTTCCCCTGATATGCCTCCTCAGCAAACCATTCTAGTGTCTAAAAATGGACTATGTGACGAAGAGATAAATCTACAAACTTCCAAAAATGTTGATGCCCATGAATTGAACAAATCATAGGAACACCATGTCAATGACATCAAATGAAAATAGAGATCAATGATGATCTACATACAATATTTTATGACTCTGGGCCATATCTATTGTTTTCCTGATCAACTAAATCTTATCCATTAGTTATCGGACAAGGAATGACACAAAAATATTGAAGTCTCGTTTATTTCCACCCAATATTGTGGAGAACGAAAAGGACACACATACAATGATTTGAAATGATCCATATATGTCGAGGTCATATGGAATTTTTTTATTAAGGAACCATAATAATGGAACATGCTCCTACGATGATCCAGAAAATCTTTTACAGAACTTCCAAAAATGTCTTCCAATGATTGTATCATGAATAAAAAATCTTCTCCTATTAGATGATGATATTTTGTACTCATGTTCAACTATTTTTAGAGGTATTTCAATAAGTAATTAAGGAAATGAGACATAGACATCAAATATCTATCTCATATGATCGAAAATGGTATTCTATGTGTTTAAAAATATTCTCATATATACATATTTGATATATACTCCTCTGTATAACTATAAAAAATCAGGATGAAATGGTATGGATTTATGATTCGATACATAATCACCCATATGTAATCATTCACATAAACAATTCAAGAGTGTCCTGTAACAATATCCATATCTATTTCTCAAATTACCACACTGGAATTGGTTAATACAAAAAATTTCATGTTATTCCTCGATGTTCTGCATTATCTTTCTTAAATGTTCAAAATCACGATAAAAAATCAACCACCATCCATTACATTCTGACCAACCAAAATTTCACCTTCAATGCCTCATATATCTTCTACATTCTTGGATAGGCAACCCATAATGAATGATACAGAGAATGTATATATTTTTCCTGAAACTCCATAGGTACAACCATTTAATTTATGAACCATAACAATAAAATATCATCCATCATCAATCCCTAAATATTATATCCACCATTTGGTTTTTAATTCATTACAAGATATTTTTCATCAAATGTATTTTCTTCTTTTAACATTTAAAAAAATAATAAACTACTGAAATTAGAATGTAAACCACCACATCTACACGGTATTCTAAATCTACAAGCTTGTTAATGGGAACGACATCATCATCCACTCAATATAAGAATCCCCTTCCAATAGAGTATATGAAATTTTTTATATGAATCTACCACCATGATTAATATTCCCATTGTAGACATCAATTGAGTGCAGAGTGTTTAGAGTCACCTCATCCATTTTCATTGCCTCATATTTAAATCACATTTTGAGAAATAATGTTTTATTATATTTTGAGTTGTGAACGTAGTAAATTTACCATTAATGATATAATAATGCCATGTTTTTAAGCACAAATGAATGTATATTACTCCAAATCTTGTTTTGTGTAGTTTTTCTCATGAATCGTTAACTACCTTGACGAATAAGAAACACCATGAATTCCTGGAATGAGAGGATACCCCACCCAAGATCTTGAACCATCAAAATACACCACGTACCCTTGAACTAATTCTAGAAAAAGAAGATCGGTAATTATGTAAGGCGAACATTCATTTATTTATTTTTTGGAGTTCTATATTACCCTAAAATGGAATATTATTCTTTTTAAATGTGTACATAGGTGAAGTGAGTCATGATAATTGACAAAAAAAAAATTGGTAATACCCAGATTGATAAATAAAAATATGTTTCTCAAATAAATTATTTGATTATTCCCATGATGTAACATCTTATATATTTTCTACTCTTATAAAACACCTATTTCCAAAATTATATGCAAAATTATGTATCTCTATTATATTCAAAAATCACAATTTGATAATTTTTATTATAGATGATGGTCTCTCAGTATTCCCAACATTTTTGTGTAGTGGTTATTATTCATTGTTGAATGCCCTGACCATAGATTCCTAGAGTCGGTGCATTATTTTAATAAATTGGCATGAATACAAGGAATCATGTCCTGAATGTTTAATCAATTTAGAAGTCTTGTAAAATAGACTGCATACATGAACATTTCATTACACTTCCTAACATACAATACAAATAAAAAATAGTTTTTTGAGAATGACATTATTCCCATTAGATTAACCATGCAAATCAATCATAATACACTTCATGGAATCCTGGGAAAATAATACATAAGAACTGGGTGATCTCAAATTCCTAGTAAGGGTAAATAATTTAGCAGAAGCTATAAACTTTTAAGGAATGATTATGGATAAAAACAATAGCCTTTTTAAACATAAAAAAGAAAATAATATGAAAAAAATAAAACATTACCATATACATGCACATGTATATTGTACTAGTGAAATATTTACATGTAATAACTAATTTCATAATGAGGGAATTCCTAATAGTAGATATCATTACCATGTAGTCAAGGCCTTGAGCGAGGAATACAAATAAACTTTTTTTCACGGCCTTGTGCCAAGACACTAGTTTGTCTAATGAGACCGACCGATGCATCGTGGAGCTGTAACAGGCTCGACCTGTCACTTACTTAGTCCACTACATTTCTCATTTGAGAAATTTGAAAAATAATATAAACATTCGTATTAAAACTAGCATACTATATTTCATTTCATTAAATATAAACAATTAATTGTATAAAAATAGAACATCCATAGTCAAATATATCATAACTCATTCAATACAACATGGAATATTGTATTATAATAAATCAACCTCAATCAAAAATAATATCCACTAAAGGATGATGATATAGTTGAAAATGTTGAGTAAATTTTTTTGAGAGAAATATCATTTTTGTAAAATCATTTAAAAGTAACAAATTAATAAAGGAAGAAATATGAAATATATGATCCTTCTTACATATGTTTAGAAAACATGGGAGACTATTTCCCTTCTAAATGTTGGATTAATACAATGAATGATATGATCATTCTTAATCTTTGGATCTTATGTATTGATGGAGTTCACATTCCTTCTATTGGGCACTGTTTCTATAAAATGGAATACACTAGGTCAGTTCATGAATCACAATTCTTATTTCCAAACATGTAAAATACCTAACATAAATTTAACTACTTACACATATAATCCATAATCACAAAAATTTCTTTCCTTATGGTGGTATATTCTCATAAACGTTTCATAATGGTTTGTCAAGAAAATGATAATTTTCCTAAGCATATCCCCAGGGAGTGTTGTTACCAAGAGTGAAGCAAGCCCCATTATCGAGAACCAGTTCCCATTTGAGTCTAGCTCAAAGCGGTGTTTTTGGGTTTTACGCTAGGTATATTTATGCCAGAGCCACCTCTACCTGTACGTATCCAAACAGGGATGTATTTTCTTGGGAAAACTCAAACAATAATTACATTACTGAGATTCTAGGAAGTTCTTGTATACTAATCTTCAATGTCTATGTTACGGTAATTTGAATTCATTAGAATTTATCTAAATCCAGTTTCCAAAGATATTGCTAATCTACCTCTGATTCCTAATGTAACGCCCTGATGCTAGTTTCCCAGAGTCGGTGTATTATTTTAATACATTGGCATTATTACAAGGAATCAAGTCCCGAAAGACCGACCAACATAGCAGTCTTGGAAAATAGATTACATACATGAACATTTCATTAGACTTTATAACATACAATACAAAAAAAAATATTTCTTTGAGAACGTCGTTATTCCCATTAGCTTAACAATTCAAATCAATCATATTATACTTCTTGGAATCCTGGGAAAATAAAACATATGAATTGGGTGAGCTCAGGTGCCCAGTAAGGGTAAATAATTTGGCAGAAGCTATAATGTTTTAAAGAAAGATGCGTGCCAAAAAAACATCCTTTTTAATCATAAACAAGAACATAATATGAAAAAAATAAATCATACATTACCATATAAACATGCACATGGGTGACTATTTCCCTTCTAAATGTCGGCTTAATACTAAGAAAGATATGGTATTTTATACTCTTTGGATCATATGTATTGCTGGAGTTCACATCCCTTATATTGGCCGCTATTTCTGTACAATGTAATACACTAGGTCAGTTTATGAATCATAATTTTTAATTCCAAACATGTAAAATACCTAATATAAAATGAACAATTTATGAATATAATCTATTATCAGAAAATTTGTTTTCCATGAGGAGGTATATACTCATAAACCCTTTCTAGTGGTTTGTAAAGAAAACAAGAATTATCCTAAGAATATCCCTCGGGAGTGTCGTAACCAAAAGTGCAGCATGGCCCATTGTCGAGAACTAGTTCCCATTCAAGTCTAGATCAATGCAGTGTTTTCAGTTTTTACCCCTACGTACATTTGTGCCAGAGCTACCTCTACCTATTCGTATCCGAACATGGATGTAATTTCATGGGAAAACTCAAAATATCATTACATTACCAAAATTCTAGGAAGTTATTCTATACTAATCATAATTTTTTATCTAATGGTAAGGTTCCCTAATTATATTTTATCTATATCTACTTTCCATGGTTGTTGCTAAACTTATCTGATACCAAATGTAACACCCCGACCCTAGATTCCCAGAGTCAGTGCATTATTTTAATACATTGGCATCATTACAAGGAATGAAGTCTCGAAAGACAGAGCAGTTTTGCAGTTTTGGAAAATATATTTCATACATGAACATTACATTGGACGTTCTAACATAAAATACAAAAAAAAAATAGTTCTCTTAGAATGATTTTAATTCCTTTAGCTTAACCCTTCATATCAATCACAATATACTTATTAGAATCCTAGAAAAATATAACATAAGAAAGGGGTGAGCTCAAATGCCTAGTAAGGGTAAATAATTTAGTGGAAGCTATAGACATTTAAGGCAAGATGTATGATAAGAAAACATCTTTTTAAACATATACATGATCATAATATGAAAAAATAATACATTACCATATAAACATGCACATGGATATTCTACTAGTCGAATAATCACAAGTAATAACTAATTATATAATGAGGGAATGCCTAATTCTGGACATGATTACCACATAGTCAAGTCCTTGTGCCAAGACTACAAATAATTTTTTTGTCCAGGACTTATTCTAAGACACTAGTTTGTCTCATGAGACCTACCGATGCACCGAGGAGCTATTGCGGGCTCTACCCATCACATACTAAGTCCACTGTATTCCTCATATTAAAAAGTTGAAACATAACATAAAAAATTATATTAAATCTAGGATATAAAATTTCATTACATTAACAATAAACCCTGAATGGTATAAAAATAGAACATCCATTGTCAAACATATCATAGCTAATTCAACACGACATTGTTTATTGTATTATAATAAATCCTCCTCAATAAAAAATAATATCCAGTAACGGATGCTGACATAGTTGAAAATGATGTGTAAAACATTTTGAGAGAAATATGATTTTTGTAAAATCATTTAAAAGTCACACATTTATAAAGGAAGTAATTTAAATGATGTTTCGGAATAAAAGTGTCCCATACCACTTTGAAACTGTTGAAAAGAATTATCATTTCAAAACATTCATGTCCATATAAATAAATATATTAAATCATTTTGAAAACATGGACATTAGTTAAAAATATTTAGAAAGATAAATATTTAAAACATTTAAAATTATCATCGTAATAGTTATTACAATTCACAAATCCTTAAAATATTCAATTTGAAATAATTTTTATGTAAAATTGACATGAATGATAAAAATGTTCCTAGTAAATACTTACACATAAACAATCTCGGATAATAATGACATTTTGAGAAATTAACGCTTACCTTGCACTTTCCTTTAGTTGAGGGTACATTTAACCTCATTTATAAAGATTGTAGTATGTTAATAAATTATACCAGAAACTTATTATTATTTATGAAATCATATGTGATTCATTTATGACTTTATATTACCCATGTAATAATAATTTCGAAGTTAAATTAACATTTCGGCTAATAATTGTTTTCTTTATCGTACGTGTTTTAAATTGATAGACTTTATTGTGTCACATTGATCAAGATTTAAATACATACATAATATAAAATATTATTTATATGTCATATATATTTAGAATATAAAAATGTTTAATAGAGATATATAATAAATAAAAAACACCATTTATAGAGATAGTAGTCCGTACATACGCATAAACGTTGTTTATATTTTCATATCGTATTGAACGGAACTATGTGAATAAGATATATGTGAGTATAAATATATATATATCTCCAGTATCATTATAATTTCATATCTTACATACATACTATTAATATATATTTTTATAATCATTGATGAATGCTGAACGTGGAAATGAATCTCATCACATCGTGGAGACAGTAATCTGTACGTACGCATGAGCGACAATATCAATTCCTTAAAAGTATGGAATTGGATGGTATATTAATTTTACAGATACATTAGCATGTTATTTTCATTATTTATATATATATTACACATCATTATATCCATCCAAATAACATAGTGTCAAATAACAAATTCCACCATGTTGTGGAGACGGTAAGCCTTACATACGCACGCGCTGTGACATTTTCATACATAAGATGGATAGAATAATGAATATAGTTGTTCCATATTTATAATAACATCACAGTATATAGAAGAAACTTGAGTTATTATTTTATAATGGAAACATCAAAGAATGAGTATGTGGAAGAATAAGAGAACTTGAAATAGGGGAGTGAAATTATTACCTCTTTTTCGGGTTCTTCATATTCATTTTATAAAAAGGGATCCATGGTTGGAATTATTACCAATGTAAGGCCACTATGATGAAGGTAGTATAGTTGGGAGGATATTTTGTTAGGGGCCGGCATAGTCAAATGGATTTTGAGGTGTTAATTTGAGAGAAGGGGAAGTGCTCTTTTATAAGAGGGGTGAGGGTCACTTTTGGAAATGATTAAAGTATTAATTTATTATACAATCATATTTGGCTTATAATGGTTCCAAAGAATTTATTTCGAGACTTAGGGGGTTATGGATCTAAATAAACTCATCCAATAGGTTTTTTACAATATTAGGTTATCATTTTAACCTTATCTTTTATATTTTACTCTTAGTTAAATAGATTAACTTTTACTGTGTCTTCTTGTATTCCTACACTATATAGTTAATAAACATACTCTAAACTTCCAAGATAACCTCAAGTGGCTCCTTAATGACATATATAATATTATTTAATCCTTTTGACTGAACATTACATTTTAAGGAAAATTATATCAACCAATAATATAGTATTGGTTTTAAATATTAATTTATATCAATTTTGACACTTTTTGGTATTCTGTTTTTGTAAAAGTCATCACAACTGGTTAACATCGAATAAGATACATTTAATCATCTTTAAAATGTCATATTTACCAATTAAATTAATGTATTTCATAAAAACATTGAAATTTTATTTATTTTAATATTTATAATACCATTTATTTGATTCTTTCATTAATAAGGTAATTACTACATCATCATTCTGTCATTAATAAATTTAATTATTTACTCTCAAAAAATTATAAATAAAATACCATTTTGTAGTAAATATTTTTATAATTCTAATGAATTTTATAGTAGAATTTATCTTCTATTCAACCAACTATTAAAAATGGTTTAGATATTAAATTTGATTTTAACTCTTTCAACTATTCTTTAAATTAAATAATAATAAATGACTTAATCTAATCCAAGTGGACCTAAAGGGTAATATTTTATTCCTAGGTTTGTTTTTAGTTGAATTACCCTTATCCAATAGAATTAGGACACGTGTTAAGGTAATAATAATATAATTTTTACCATTAATTACCCTATTTACTTTTAACCGTGGTAAATGAATGTAAAAAGTTACTATTCACCAAAAATTATTTTTATCTTATTGAACCACATTTCACTCTTTTATATTAACCGTGTCTCTCGGATTTTCAAAATTCAACTCATAGATGTAGTTAAATTATGTTAAATGTGAATTTACAAATTCTCCTAGGAGGTGGGTAAAAGACGGTGAAAAGTTCAAACAAATTTTTATATATCTAAAATTATTATAAACTGACTCCAATGAATTACATTGACCTTATATAGGTATTATGTATCTATTTTTACATAAATTAAATTTAAATAAAATAAATATTTATTTAAATAAAAATTATATTTTAAACTATAACTCTCTGCTTTTCAGTATTCATCAATCATTAAATGTTTTCAGAAAAATACCATAACTTAACCCTAACCTAATATTGATATTCTGAATTCAATAAGGAATTCTATTTTACCAAATTTAAAACATAGAAGTTGAATTTATTAATTTATAATTAATTCCTGCTGTCAAAACCAAAAGGTGTATTTTTAAGAAATAATAACTATCAAATATTTGAAACTTTTTTATGTCCAATTACAAAGTGAAATTACATACAATGACTAGAATTTTATTACATGGTAAAAATATAATCTATTGATACTTCCAAACAATTATAATGTATAATTTAACACTATAAATTATTTTTATTAAAAAATATGTTTTCAGTTAAAATATAGTATTTTTCACTATTCACCCAAATATGAAAGTTATCATAAAAACACCAAATAATTATTGAAACTAAATTCATACGTCCCAATTCTAAAGAAGAATTTTATTTTGTCAAATTGAATATATTAATGTTTCAAATATTGGATTTAAAAGTGTTTTCTATTAAAAGGTGGTAAAAGTATTTTTTTTGAAGAATACTTCTTTTATCTGAAAAAAATCAATTAGTTCTAACATTCTGTTTAAGAAACTCATAATATGGATTCTCAAATTATAATGATTATATATAGTTCAAAATTCAGTTAATACTATTCATAACTACTTTTGAATGATTAGTTTGGTAAGTCGTGGTGCGCTGGAACTCGATGTTGCGTGTAGTGTAAGTTATATAATTACATTAAAGAACTAACTTAATATGAAATATTTCAGTGTTACACATAGCCCTTAACTACGAATACATCAATGCGTCATCCATAAACACCACCCAAAGGAAGATTCCAAGTATCACTAAAATATGAAATTCATAAATTTTATAATGTCCACTGATGAAATCATATGACCAAAAGATATTACCACATATTAATAGTATGTATATATAATTCTGAAATCTATTTTTAGAAGATCCACCTTATGGACTGACAATGGGTGATATCCGAATAGAATGAAAATCATAGAGTACAACTGAGCTCCCCAAAATTGATCGAATGGGTCATCAATGTGTGGAAGTGGATATAGAATCATTACTGTAAATTGTTCAATATTTTCCTAATCAACACATATACATTGAGTAAAATATTATTTCATCATTATAAATAACAGTACTGTATATGGAGACGTTCTCAACAGAATGAAACCTGTGGTTTCTAGCTCTTCCAACTGTGCATTCACCTCCATTAATTATTTTGGTTCCATTCAATAATATGGAATTCACAAAAGTCTAGTCCATGGGAGGAGACCAATCATATAATCCAATTCCCATAAAGATGGTAGTATTGATAAATTTTGGGGAAACAAATCACGAAAATGGTCAACCGCTGTTGGAAAATCGGTATTGTCAATCTCTTTCATCGATTCCAATGTTAATTCCACCAAATCATAACATATTTTTCCAATACTGGTTCCAACTTGATCATTGAACTTTTCTTTACATTCATTTTTACACTAATGAGAAGCACAATTCCATCCTCAGTCGCAAAAAATAATTATTCTTCTATTTTAGTTGTTGTGGTACATGAACATTGTCATCCAATCCATTATCAAGATCATATCATATACATCTATATTCAGCATAGAGAATTCCCATTTCACTGCAACTCCATAAATAGTTATAGAACATGCTCTACACATAAATGCTAGATATTCTCTATGACATATTGAAGTTCGGTGTTTTATCACATGGGGAATAATATCTTGTTTTGAGCTCAAAAATTCAATGATATGAGAATAAATAATGTAATTTGATGCACCTTTATCAAACTACACTTGAAAAGTTGTATAATTAATAATAATCATATCTCTCACAATATATGGTTTATCTTGATCATCCAAATCTGCTGCACATCTCTATATAATTTCATGGATGCTGCACTTTTCTCCTTATTGCCTTGCTGAGATTATTCATTTTGAGTAGTCATGGTATTCCAAGAGTCACCATGGATAACTATGATCTTCTAATGAGATTTATTCTACTATTATTTCCTCACTAACTCATACAATTTATATGATATCTAAGCAGTGTCTCGACAAATATTCATCAAAACAATGTGATAATTGGGCTCAATATGAACCATTTTGTAGGAATTATGACATGTTCATGGTTGTGTTGTAAACAATCTATTTAAAAGGTCAAGATAATAAAATTTTAATCACCCCACTTTTGTGATGGTTCTCTGAGGTAGATTCAGCGATCAAACTATTTTATTTTATATCATTGTCCCACCTTCGATATAGATTACCCTCTTCTTCTTTCCCCCATCATTATAGTTCACACCGGTTCCCATGTCGATCCACATACATCTTTTTCTCATATATCCTCAGATTTCTTTTTCAGAAAGAATCTCTCTATTGACCATATTTATATTTTTAGTAATAAAGTGCACAACCATCTTCATTAGAATATCATGGCTTTTCCAAGATTCAATGATTTTGTCATTCAAGGACACACTAGATACATCCTTTTGTTCAATGCGCACTAAATTCAGGAATTTATCCACATATTTTTTGATATAATTATTTCCCTTATATTGGATGAAGAATTAATTTTTTCTATGAAAATTGATTAGGTGAGGATAAAATATTTTTGTTAAAAAATTCCTAAAAATATGCCTGACCAAGGCCCTGATCAACTTTAGCCAACACAAATAGATCATTCTACTGGTGTGAATGATCCTCGAACAGATACGTTGCTAGATTGAATTTCAACTCTGTTATTTTACTAATGATAATGATGATATGATTCATCCTATTATGCCACTCTTCTTCCTATTAGGTTCATAATTCTCCTAGATGATGTGTGGCTTCTACTTATAGAACTAAAAGGAATGATCCACTTGTCTGTTTTCATCACTTCAGTTACCTATGTCCATAGCCTGAAACACATGGATGATACTATGAACCAATTGTACCTTCACCTGCAACTCATGTGCAATCAAATTCTCCACAGTTTCATTTGGTTAGTTTTTATGACTCCTATCAGGAAAAAATTCTTTTAAGAAAAACAAAAACCATTATTCTAACTCACTAGAAAATAATGGTTTAGCATTTCATATTATATGACATCATCATTCACTGCATTGTTTTCTAAAATCAACATTTTCTACATTCAACAATTTTTTAGAAATTGGTAGTTGAATTTGAAAATTAAACCATTACAAAAATTCCCCAAACATTCACTTTTCAATGTTTTTTCATTTGAATATAATTTCAACATTTTTCAATAAATTATATATTCCATGAAATAAAATATCATTTTTAAAATTGAGATATTAACTCCTAGAGGGAAGATATTCCCCTAATTCATTTCTTTGTCATATCATTTGATAAACCCATGACAATTACATCCCAATATTATAAGTGTTTTCAAAACACAAATGTACCAAAATCTTTGGTAACAAGATGTTCATCATAAAATTGTAAGATACATCTTCTTATACTCTACATTTTAAGTCCTATAAATCATAATATTTCCTATTATCCCAACTAATGCAATAGAAACTAATGAATTTAAATCCATGACCAACATAACATATGAACACTTGTTGGCCAAGGAATGAACAAGATGATCCCCGAGATCTGAAATAGAATTTGGACCGAAATAATAGATACCATTTGAAATGTTGTGTCACTTCTAATTTTCTTGAGTGAACATTAAGACATTACATGGAATTAAGTGGCATCCTGAAGAAAATGAAGGTTATGAATAAATTCCTATGATATTAAATACATTTTAGGGGAGATTTTCCCATTATGAATAAATAAACGAACTTAACAATCCAAATCTAAATAAACACTATTCGATTCATAGTAAATTTAAATTTAAATCAACCATTTAATTTACATACAACAAAACAAAGAGTATCATTTTATAATAGAAACTAACATTATCATAAAATGTGGGGGAATATAAATAAAAAACTAACAATAAAAATTATAAATGTAGTGATCCACAAGTTCCTTCCTCCATAATCAAAAATTATATCATGTATCATGAGCTAGTGCTGAAGATTTGGCATAAATTACAATATCCCATGTCTCAAGAGATGAATTATAGAAAAGCTCCAACGTTTTAAAGCATGGGTGACTACAATTATGGATTAGGTTTTCCCCCATGAAATCCCCACTAACTCTACTAGGATATAAAATATAGAATCATTTATTTAAAACTATTTACTAAAATCAATTTACAAAAAAAAATATTACTAAATATAAGAATGTTACATCTTCATTATTTTTTGATTAAAATTCATTTACCATATAAATAAACAAAAAAATTCTTTTAAAACAATTCACATGTTCAGTTTTTAATATCCATTCCATTCCACAAATTCATAGCATCAACAATGTAGTCTTTGATATGAAAATTCCATACTCATGAGTGGTATCTCATTGATCTACGAATTCGTCATATATTTTTTATATTCAAAGTATAATTAAACCATTGGCACTGACCATAATGTCACATTTCAACCAATCCTCATAAGTGAAATATAAACACACACACACCATGTATTCCAAAAAAACATGCCAATCTAAACGTGCCAAAACCATTTTAGTAAAACAATATTTTAACCTAAAACCATTTTTGAACTATCCCTTTCAAAAATATTGCATATTCAAATTTTATAATCAACAATTTAAAATCTAGAAATAAAATAACCTTAAACAAAAAATCACCAAAATACAGAAATTTCCTCAAAAATTGGAAATCATTTTCATAGAGTACATATATGATACATTTAACCACAATTTCAAAATAAATTTCAATAAATTAAATCAATATTAAACTAATGCAATGAGTTCAACAAAACGATGTTGAGAGTGAATCCATTTATCTCAATAGTTTAGGGGAAAATGAAAAACAGAACACAGAAAGTCCAAAAACATGATTGAATAACCCGAAATCGATATTAGATCTCTTAACCTAACATAAAAAATTGTTATCATATTCTAAGTAAAAGTCCTTATATCTACCCATATAGGAAAAAGATCTTAGAAACTGAAATATTGGATGAAGTAAATCATTGTAAAACACAATGAAAGACCATGAATGATCACCTACCAAGTGGAATCAACTTCTTAATAGCCAAGGGAATACATTGGATCATTGACATATTTATGGGAGAACCATCTATGACCTTTGAGTTAGAAAAATCATATGTTCAGGATGTTTTTGGGTAAAAAAAGACATTAAAAAACTAGGTCGACTTAGATCCATTTTTATGAATCCATTGTATTTACTGTACATAGATAATTCACAATATTTGGTAAACCCAGAATTACCCTTTTCTAGTAAATGTCATATGGAAACTCCTAACAAGATTTCCTCAAACTGTCTCAAAATCTTGTTCCAACCATGGAGAATCCACTCCCTAAAAAAGATCCAATCCATTTTTTAGAGTGATCAGTTTAACTTTGGTGGACACGTGGTTTCAGAAAACCATGCATGTCCTATATTCCTTTACTTTTTCCCCTTGTCTCACTATGAAACATTTCATGTAGATGTTACCAAAATTTCCCAATATGTGCACCAAACGTGAAATTATATAGAATCAAAAAACCTCGATTGTTATCCAAACTCTACAAATATTCCAACAATTAGATTATATATTTAAAAAAAATTAAAGTGTCCCTTACTCGAAACTGGGGGTGTTGAAAAAACTATTCATTCCCCATTTTACTCATCTAAATAATAATTATACATTTCTATGGGATCTATCTTAACAGAAGATACATATGCATTTAACATTTGAGTATACCATATTCGAGAATGTTGGCGCACCCCATGGGTGGCCTTAATCATTCAAGATATCCTCAACACATCTAATGAAATTCATGAATGGTTATAATACTCAACTAGATGTTATTGTATCCAATTGTCACAAATGGTTTTCATGGAATTGCATGAGGCACCCAATAACACATAAAAAATGCACAAATCAAAACAATGAAAACAATGTATAACTTGTAGAACTCCTACCTAAAACCCATTGATCAATATACTCTTAATTGATTCCATGTTTACCATTACAAACACCAATGTATCATTACTAGATTTTAGACCAAAAAATATGGGTTTATTAATTTTGAATATTATCACCATGACCCTAAACCACAATTTATATGATAGGATATGATTAGACATACATGGGTATTATATACTTAACTGATGGCAGTCCAAACAAATTTGAAATGAATGATATAGTTACTATGTAAACATAGTAGCTTTATATTCATACTAGGGATTAGAGGAGGAGAAATCCGTGGAATATTGGGAGAGGCCTTTAAATCCCATAACCAAAAAAATAACAATATTTAAAATTTTTACTATGGTTCATAATTTACTGATATGGCTTACAAGCCATGAAAAAACATTACAAAATGAAAATTCATGGCAAGTCGAGTAGCATGGTTACTTGGGCATGCTAGACAGTTTGTCAAACATTCCCCCATATATGTTAAATTCCACCTCCAGGGATTCATGATTTCCATAGGAAGGCCAAAATGTTTTCATAAACATGATCAAACTGCCATCCATCCTTAGGTGGCCCGTTTTTTATTCATTTCCTGTCTTAAATCACAGAAGCCTATATAAAGCCCCTCATACTCCATAAAATAATTTAATTCACAAAATATTGATATTAAGAAATTATAATTTGTAATGCATCCATGATTTCCAAGGTAATACAACCTCCGTATCTTATAATGATTTATCCTCGATTCACATTCCCATGTATCATTTGATTTCTAAAAATAGATATTAGGACACTGGGACTGAATATAAGATTCCTTTTCCCAAGTTTCATCCATAAACATTCTTTTATTACATAAAAATAAAACTGAAGGCATAGTCTATACTCATAATAAATTATCACTATGATCCATGATATGTAATGTAATCTCTTTAATGGATGCATCAACCACAATTTCTACAAATTCAATATTAACAACATGTGATGTATCAAGGTGATACATTTGTTGCATCCAATAATAAAAAACATAATTTATTCCACTATATTATTTTGGAGGATCCATTACAAGATTCTATAATCCATTCCTCCCAACAATATCAAAAGAAACAACATACATGAGAAAAAAATTTCTATATTTCTAAATCTAACGGTAACCAAATCATGGATGCACAGAAAGAAACACATTATCACCCACCTTAATCTCATGCGGATGATAAAACTGATCTTCATGATAGATTATATTTATGTGATCCATTTACATGTTTTTATAAATTAATTTTACCTTTTTCGAGGTCCCTTATAGAAGAATCTATCCAAGAAGATTTGACTCACCATCTTCAATCCATCATAGTGGAGATCTAAACAGTTTTTCATTGAGTCCCTCAAATGGTTCAATCAGAACTGTATCTTGAAAACAATTAATTTAAGAATAATCAATATGTTACAACTGTTTTTCCCATAAACCAATAAAATCAAGAACAAATGATCTCAATATATAAAAATATATGTTCTCCATACGATCTGACATCCCATTTTTTTGTGTATTAAAATAGATAGTAAAATTATTTGTGTAAAATCAACTTTTATAATCCCTTCTAAAGGAGTGATGTGAAATATGGGTAATGATCCCAAAAAATAGTTCTTAGAACACCATTGAAGTGCATTATCTCACGGACATATACCTCACCCAACTAATCATTTGTGAATGTCTCATGGATTAAAAATAAATTGCCCACATTAGTTAACTAGTCCAAAGTACCCAAATTACATAATTAGTATGAGGAATCCCGGGTAGAACCACTAAAGATACTTTCATTAAGTCATCTGCCTTCCAATACAGAGTGTCTAATTCCTGTAAAAACCAACTAGGAATGGATGCCCATCATCCCATATTACCAGGTAATGCATCATGACAAAAAAACAGGAACAACTTTTTTCATTCCAGGTGTGCAACACTACATTAGTATATTATGATACATTATAGAAAATACAAAATGAACTGAACACTTTGATGCGTGAAACTCTTGTATCAACTCCTTCATCATACACACTAGCACGTCTACATGACCACGAACAAAAAAATCCCAAAAAAACAACATGGTAAAACACTAGTAACTTCTCTCCAAACAAATATTTCCTCCAACACATTATAGAAAAAACAACATATTCCAACCATATTTAATGAGTAGGGTAATTTATTTCATGAGCACCATTTATCATGACCCATATGATATAACTTGATCATCATGAATTTATACCTCACCATTTCCAACAATGGATGCATCAATATACAATGTATATCACAAACCTGGATCAAGAATTATCATGATCAGCATGGTCATTTATTGTTTCTTCAACTCATGAAAAGAAATCTCTTTACTATTATACCATTCAAACATAACTCCCATTTTGGTTATTCCTATATGTGGAAAGACCAAATTTGATACAACATTAATGAAGCTTCTCTCATAACCGACCAATCCTAAAAAATCATTCAATTTCCAAGACATTCCTATGAACCCACCCCCCACGCCCTAAAACAACATGCATCAAATTATTTGAATCCAGTAAACACCTTCCTCAATTATGAGTTTCCCCATTAAATGAAAATTACAATACCTAAGTGGAAAATGGATAGCTTCATATATAACATGAGCTCTCTTATTATACGTAGGATTATGGCATGGTGCCTTCCACGATATTCAAGTGTTTTAGTGTACACCGAGATTTTATTGAAAATTAAAACAATGATGTAATCTCGATTAGGGTGAATGATTTGATTCATTAAATTTGTGTACACTATCGATGCTTTATTCAACCTCAATAGAATCACGAAAAACTCATATATCCTACACCTTATCCTAAAAGAAGTATACAGTATATCAGATGGTCATGTACTCTGATGACCATACCTCGATCTTCGTTCAATTTTGATAAACACTTAAGAACCTATCATATGGTAAAACAGACCTTACATTTATTTAATTGTGTATATATTCATGATTTACATTTTTTTCAACCTCCTATAATCGATATATAAACTCATTGATCAATGAGACATCATGGAATTCAACACTAAAGAACCCCAATGTGACATTCATGGATTAATAAAACCCTTTTCATCCAGTTAATCTAACTACATTTTTTTCTCATGGAATTTTTACTGGTCCCATTCAATAAAGATGAATCATATTGGGCACCTCTCCTCGACGAAACGTGAACATGAATTAAACATCTCCCTTATGATGAAGACCCGTGAGGACCTTACGAAACACATCCTATAACTGATATAATATAATAGGAAACGAATCATACTCCAATCTCTCATTATCATGTATTAAAATATTTATTTTGGAAGTGATATCAACCAATTGCTGACAATTTGGCCCGTCCAAACATTAACGGACATCCTATTCACCTCAATGGTAATACATGTCTTCTTTAACAGATGATAAAATTATTAGAAGATAGTAGAATTCAATATAGGTCATGTACAATGAAATCAAATTCATAGACAATGTCATATCAAAACATGCAATTTCATCCATTAAAAAATTAAACTGAAAACGGTACCCTACAACCTCTTCATAACAGCCCTTACATTATCTAATATCCTTAACTTGTGCTCCCAAAAATGTATAAATAAACAATACCCCAACACATAAAAATCACATTTTGGAATAAAAAAACTACAAACTAAGAATAATTGAAAGACTATTGAACAGCTATGTCAAACAAATCAGAATACAATGATGTAGCTATAAAGAACATACCTCGAATTGTTAATAGTCTAGCCTCCCCACCTCTAGGTTTAGTCTCAGAACATGATGCTAACCTACCACTCTCCCCTAAAATATGGATTGATACCATGGGGATTTACTTCTCTAATCATATGGATAATCTCAATCAATATTACCACATCAATTGCCTCTATATTTACAACTTGTCGTGCTTCGACTACATACCTAATATGGTGTAACAAAACCCCTTCCCGCAATCGACATCTGCTTCAAAGATCAATATATTCCCAACTAGTGAGTATCACTACAAAATCTATATATATTACCTATTTTGATACATGAACCACACAAATCATAGTGAGGGACACTAATTGCACATATTCCTCAGGATGCTACACTGAATGAAAAACAACTAATGTCCACCCCATGAAGTCGACCTTCAATTCTGATAAATCTCCACACTTACACCTTAATAGAAACTATAAAATGATGCATACAATCCTCTAAGTCCACACATCTCTCCCATAAAATAGATACAACAATTCTATTACCAGAATCCCAAATAATGATCTCTTCTTAGATAAGGGTTTGATCCACTACCACTAGAAACCATTTCATGTTTATGATGTTTACGTGAGACCTAATCTTGTGTCTCAACCTGTACTAGAGACATCATTAAATATTTTGTTTCTCTCTAACCAAAACCAGAATGAGTGGTGAAAAATTTTCTAAATAGATAGCATAATCCAATATAAAAAATTTCCACTTCGGTAAAAATAATTAAATCCATAGCCTTCTCCCGAATCAAGTTATCTTTATAATATTTTACCCAGAATACATTACATGAAAAATTTCTATAAAATTCCATCATTCTATTATGTATGCCCCACGATATCCCACCAATTCTTTGTCAGAACTCATAACCTATAGGTCACCAACATGAATAACTTCTCAGAAGGGGTATCCAAATGATCAAGTGTCATCGGGATGGACTCTATCCAGAACTCATCTGCCACTAGTCCACCATCACCAGTACAGATCAGTTGATGATGTAGGTGAAATTCCCTGGTTTTCTCAAACATAATTGGAAAAACCCTCCCTTGGGTATGTTCCGTCATATTCATGAAATGATAAATCTCATCACAAATCTATAATTCTATATTTTCACCAATCACAAAATATTTTTGATCCACTTCTAGGTGAGAATTCCCAACAACATCAGCTTGTCCCCCTTCCATCACACGTCTACATGGTGGCATTTATCTACAATTCCAAACATGATCATCAGAACATAATACATAAACATCTCTCCATTTTCACCAAACCTGTCTTCCTAATAACCGTAAACATCATATTCACAAACATTGTCCCATGGGTCATAATAATATCCCAAACACATCCATAGACCATACCTATCATGGTTCGTGGTTAACAAAAGGTATCAAACTAACTTTGTCACAAGCCTTTCCATAAACAAAATTAAAAACAATTATTTCACATAAAATATAATCCTTCCCTCGAATGTACATTTCCCATCTCATTACTTATTACATTCTTAATTTTTAATCACGTGAAAACCATTGTTAGACCCATTTATTTAACACCATTTCGTTTCATTTAGATTTTTTCCCATTTGAATCATTTCATTAGACATAATTTTATTCAAGATTCCATGGCTATAAATATCATTCTACCTTTCTTACATTTCGCACCCATACCTTGTGTGATGATCATGAATCAGGATACTTATATATGAGGGTTCCAATAATTATTAATCAATGCACATCCACATTCAATTGAATCCATGAAAAAATATTTCATAAAATTCCCACATCCAACATCAAGTGCATCAACCGATTGTGAAATATCATCAAATGTTACAACACATGACAAGGAAAAAGTTTTCACCCTGGGTGACTTCCCCCCATATATGTTGGTGAGATACTCCAATGAATGATATCTTTACCATGGCTTAACACTTTCCTAACCTATAGTTCATCATCCCTAATTATTAATACATGGAAAATGTCCTTGATATGATTCGACTTCTTATCATTGAGGACCAAGAATCCTTTAAATTGGTGCTTCCTGTTTTTTCGCCACATGAACTCAAGAGTACCACCCCAATGGAGAGTGGTTTCTGTCTATAATTTAGTGTCTAAATGTCATGTGGGGAGACACTACTTTATTTACGAGAGTATTCAACCATCAAATAATAAACAAAATAACAGATATAATGTATAATAACCAATGAAAATGCATAAATAATCATCTCCCAATTATGGGTAAAAACATAGCTAGTAGTTGATGTTTCATGTGATGGTAAAAAATTCCATTTGAACAATACATGAAATAAATACTAAAAACATAATCCATAAATCTATGATGGATAATTTATTGGAACATCATCATTGTATGTCCCAAGATAGACTCAACACCCCAGGACAAGGGATATTCCCGTATCCTGACATGGAAGCACTATGTATTCCCATGTACCCTTTGGTGGCTCGGCCAAAGTATGAGTATAACTTAGTAGGCCACAACCAATTTTGTCAACAAAATATCTAGTCTAAAAATATATTGTATGAAAGAAAAATTAAAACATAACATGAGAAAAGGTAACATGATGTTCTACTAGTTAAAAAGGTGTTATTTAAAAATTTTGAACAATATTTATAACTTCATTTCATATACCATTTCCCGTAAATAATTCATTTTCATCTCATGTTAAATTGATTTGGAATATTAATAAATAATGAATTCGAAATGCGAATATTTCAAGGTTCTTATCTTCTGAGGGATTAATACATAAAAATATATACCACACAATGACCATGAAGCCTCTGTCTCAGTGGTCTCATCAAATGAAACCATTAGGGGAATATTTAATTATCCTCATCTGTAACCCATGAATTCTAGGGTGGTGTCTATAGAAACAGTCTATCTCGACACATGTTAATAGGGCCTTATGTCAATACCCTCCATTATGAAGTCATGTGAACATTCTAATATATCCATTCACTAAACACATACAACACCACAACCAACCATATGAATTACCAATATAAACTATTACAATCAACACGAGAGTTCACACTATTCCATAATAAATTAACAAACTATCCTTTTACATTACAATGTAATTCAACCAAATTCTCATTTCATAAGCCTAACATTGTATGAATACTACGTAGTTAACCTAAATTTACCGATTTAACATACAAAAAATTCTACCTTCTTAATTAACTAGAACCATTCAACATTCCACATGTGTTATCCAAACAATTATTTTCATGTGAAGGTCACCATCCATAGACTCATTAATCTTAATCACATTTAACTATTTTAAGGTCAAGACAAAAAAATACTATATCCTCTATCCACCACTCGAAAACTATCCATTTTCCTTTTTAATCAAAAAATTAAACAATATACATGTCTTTATGTGATCTATCTAATCAAATGTTACTTCAACTTTTAAAATTTCCATTAACCATCATCGGGAAGGTTGGTACACCATATGGGTGGCCCTAAATCAGTCATGTCATACACAATGCATTCCCTGGGGATCTTGAGTGGTTCAAATACACATTAGTATTTTTATTTAATCAGGTATCAAGAAATTTATTAAATTAACAATAATAGGAACCCAACAACACAACAAAACATTAACAAATCAACACAACAACCATGTGATATAACTTGTAGACAACATACATTGAATACATTAAATAATTCAATCATAATAATTTCCTCAGATCCGAATCTGAAAACCCATGAAAGCCTTCAAAAATATTATAGTGAAAAAATATGGAATAATGGATTTTTAGGGAATATTCACTAGATACGAACTTTTATCCAAAAATGAGAATAAATAAGAGAATTCGGGTTAACTAGATCATCGATACACAACTAAAAGTGGTCAAAATGGTAGAGAAAAAAAATTTAATCATACCAAGGAATATTAGGTTGCATTGGATTTTCAGTGGGGCATAGTGTAAGGTATTTTGGAGGAAAATTGGGTGAGGTATTAAAATCCCATAATGGGAAAACTATAAATTTTTTCTAAATTCAAACGGTGTTCATGTTTTCCCCTCACTATTTTCAAACCATGTGAAAACCATGAAAAAGACATTGTCCATGGGGAGTTTGGTCCCACATTTACCTAGGTAGGCTGAATGGTTTTTAAAATCGTGTTCCAATCATATGATATGACACTATCCATGATTATATATTTTTACTAGGAATGCCGCATGGTTTAATTAACCATGTGAAAACCTTTCATTATTCTCAGCATTTTCTCGTTTTCATTCCTTTCATGCCCTAAATCCTTGGAACACCATTTAGGACCATAATTCGTCAAAGAGGAATTTAATTCATAACAAAAAAGATATTGAAACCAATATTTAAACAATTACTTTCTTCCATGATTAATCGGATTATACAATTTATAACCATGAATTTTATTCAATTTTTACCCTTGAGAATAATTTCATTGTTAACCATGAGGATAATTCGATATAAAATAGTAATATAAAATTTATTCCTCATGATTTTTACATGATTCATTTATTCATTCTATGTTATAATGGAAATATAGTTATTTCATTATATTTTTTAAGGACCTAATGATTACTAACATGTATTTTCAATTTCTTTAGGGTTAAAATTATAACTATGTATGAAAAAATTAATTTGTTTTTAAGATTTTAAATACTAACTAATGAATTATAATTAATATGTTATGATATTGTATAAAATTATTAACGATAATCATTATTATTACAGGTTGATTTGTTAGAATGAACTTGGTTATTTTGATCTAAAATATTAAATTGAAAAGTATAATTTTTATCGGTATTTATGTACAATTGTGTTAAATATTTTTTTAATCATATCCCTTAAAGATAAATTGGGTCATGGCTAAGAGAATGTTGTAGAATCTGTATATATTTTTTTAATTTAAAAAAAATTATATCATAAATTATATTTTGGGGAATATCGATTCTAGCTAGAATTGTCAAATTAGTAATATTATTTTATATTATATATTGTGCATTCCCTTATTCTATAAAACTCTATAGCGTAATGGTACTAAAATATTAAATTATAAATTAATGACATAAATCTCAAAAATATTCCATATTTATGTTTATGTTTGTATAGGTATTATTAGAGGAAAGAATTATTTAATTTTTATTATTAGATAATTTATGTAATTAAAATTAATAGATTTTTATTTATTACAATAATGTTATAGGATTTTAATATCACCATATTTCATCATCTATAATATGTATTTTTAAAATGGTATATATATGGTGTAAGGAAACTACTGTCTAATGGAACAAATATAACAATATCATTCCAAATATATAACCAATAATTATTGGAATTAGAATATGGGATTTTTTGTGATAGATAAGTTTAATTAGGATATATGTATTGCTGTAATCCATTATAGTGGAAAACCATATCAACCACAAATGATAATTTCGATATTGGCACATATTACGAGACAACATGCTCTATTACTCAAATAATATGTTGATCTTATGGTTCCTTAAGGATGGATAATTTAATTGGAGATGATACTTGTATCCATGGTATGTTCAAAAAATTAAATTGAAAATATTTATACATTCTATTTTGAATATGAACATGATAAATATTTTCAAATGGTTAAAAATAAAAGAAAAATATAAAAAATTTAATTTAAAAAATGGGATGAATATAAATATATTTTCAATGAGAAATATTTTCTTATGGTTATATGAGTTATTATAGAAAATATATTCATGGAACAGAAACCAATGTAGATATATTTATAATTAATATATGAAAAAACATAAACCCATCTAGCATGGTTTGCCTCAAATTTTAGTTTGTATATTTAGAGTGAAACTAATTGTCTCATCTCTGGAATATATCAAATATATTTAATGACGTTAGATTCATGTGTATTTAAATGTTTTGAGAAACTATATTAATGCGTATAAATAGTGGAAATTTTTTTCTCGTTGTTAAATTTTTCCATGATAAAATGTTAAATAATTATCTAAAAGGACAGAAAATGGGAAAGATACTCCTACATGTATTAAATACATCTTTCAATTATGTGATAGTAATAGTAAACAGAACACTAGGGTATTCATTCTGATATATGGAAAGTGTTTCCTATATGGAATGTATTAGAATTGTTAAATGATTAAAATTGAAATTATCCTCTTAATGATTATTCCATCATTGAGAAAAACATAGTAAAATGTATTAAATGTAATGATATGGGTAATAATGTATAATATTTTCTAAATAATTAGTTTAGTGATAGTAATATGAAATACTATAAGAAGTGTGGTATGGGGAAATCTTTATATATTAATTAGTGGAAAATGGGAAATAAAGAGAAGTGGTGATATGTACATTTCATATTTAATAATTTAATTATAATATATTTTATTATTATCGGTCTATAAATTCATTCATTTTTTAGAGTTAACATAATAAATTAGAGAGGTCACCATATTTAATGATTCAATAAATTATTGAAAAATCACTTTTTGGAAGAGTCAATTGAATTAATAAATTTCAAAATTATGTATATTTTTTTAGAAATTTCATTTCCTACAATTTTTTTATTTTTCTCTGAGTAGAGATTGATGTTATATTGTGTATTAATTGGCTCTCTATTTACTTTGTAAATATAGATTATTCCTCTAATGAATTTTTTTTCAAATTTTTTTTCTTATGTTTATATGAATGAATTAATTCCACTGATATAAATAATTAATGGGGAAAATTTATTACATATATAATATAACATTATCAGGGATATTTTTCTAAACTATAGGATATATTTAGATTAATTTTATGCCATTAGTAAATGATTAGATTCATTTTTTATCATTCACAGGTCTTGTGTTAAACCTGAATGGGATTTTGAATTTAAAATTAACTTTATGACTGATTCTAACCCTATTTCATAACACAATTTCCAAATTGCTCATTTATATCTACTAGAATTGAAACAGAAGATATAAGAGTATCATGATAATAGACTCTTTCATCCCCGAACTTCTTAGTGGGGTGTACCTATTTTGTTTTTTTAATATTTATTGTTGCATTATGATATTAAATGATTTTAGATCATGTAATTCCATTTATTTTATAAATAAGTACATGTTACCTCACATAAATGACATGTTTGATCCACTCTAAAAAGTTTAATATATTTTGATTTATTTATCTCATGTCTAGGCATCATAAACATAATGTGAGTGTGGATGAAAAATAAAAAACTATGTTTCATAACTGGTATATTCATTATGTGTTTTTGTTTATTAACTTTTTATTGATAAATTCCCCACATGTGTTTATGGTCATTATTAATAGAGTTGTACATAAATATTTTGATATGAATTTTGAAAATTGATTACATGTTGATTTATTGAAATTATTTTAACAATTATGAAAAAAAGTTATTAATGTTCTAAAACCCATAAAATGAAAATAATTTATATTGAAAATTAAGAAATTTTTATTTTTATTTAATATTTACTTCATTCCATCAATATATCAAAAAATTGGGTCATAATACATGATCCCGCAATAAATAATGTTTTTTATGAATGAATATGAAGTTATGTTACAAGTATATTCAGAAAAATTATATATTAGTGGGTCAATATCATAGATTTGTTGATGAAATTTCACATTAATATATTACCAGTATCAACCGTTAATTTTTGTTGATTTTCGTTAATCTACAAAAAAATGAGAATATTGATTCAAGAAATTGAAATAATGATTTGAGATTTCATTAATTTTTGAACTAACATCCATAACTAGAGTCATTTTTATTTATAGTGATACTTCATTGAGTGGTTTGGGTTGTGTTATACTTTACAATGATAGTGTAATTCCATATTATTTACAATAATTAAAATGATAATAGAAAAATTATACAATACGTGGTTGTGAAATAGAAACTGTAGTGTTTGATTTTAAAAAAACTGATACTTCATTTCTATTGTGTAATGTGAGAAAAAATAGAAATGAATTTTTGTTAATAATATACTCAATCATATAATGTTGAACATGATGCAATTGAGATGGATGAAATTTATAATGGAAAATGACGTCACTATTTAGTACCATATAGCACACAACAATGTAGGTCATGATTTTATTAAGATAAAAAAATTAAATAAACATATTATTTTTAAAACATGGACATTTTGTTAATTATTTGATGGGTTTTGGACTAGAGAGTTTTAATATAGTAACATGGTCAAAATTGTTTTTGGTGTTAGTTAAATCATCTCTATTACAATGATATATGAAATATCACAATGATGATTAAAATTTATAAGAATAAGATGTATACATTAATAAGTGTCAGTTTTCAATGATAGATATTAATTAAATAGTTTTTATCAAATTTGTAAAAAGATTTTTGTGCCTTGTGAATCCTGTATGAACATATATTTGTTCCATGGGACTTATAGTTCCCTATATTCCTTTAATCCAAGAAGAAATAATATTAAAAAAACCATCGGTATTGTTGTTAGTGGGAAGGATTGAAAAGAGATATTGCATATATTACAATAATATTATAGTATTGTTAATAAGTAAGTGAATACAAGAATTTCTAAATTGGATTCATCCTCCACTACCTATGCTAGAATAGAAATGGGATAATATATCCATAGTTTCCAGGGTTGAATTACCCAAAAAACTTGATAATAAATTTATTTTTGTAATGTTTGATTTATTAACTAAATGTAAAAAATTTCATCTCATTCTTGATATTATATAATTATATAAACCATTTTGAATATATAACCAAGTACTAGTCAATATAGTAGGAGTTCCTAGATAAACCTTATTTGACCATTATCCAATGTTTAATTAGAATTTTTTGAATGTATTTTTTAAATATTTTGGTACTAAATTAATTTTTTGTATACTTTCTCATCCATAATCTAATGAATATTAACATCGAATGATTCAGAAGATGAAATATATGATTCATGCTTATTAGATGGATTATCAGGGATATTATTTTTAACATATATTATTAGTTGAGTTCTCATAATAATCAAATATCATTCTATTTTAGTATTTTTATATTTTTAGTGATTATATAGATAGTGGTTTTAAAATCAATATTTTTGGATAAAGAAAGAGAAAAAATGTTTTAAGACTATAATTGGTATAATAAATGGTTGTGAATATTTTTTACAAGAGTAAAAACAAAAATGATTAACAAGAGTTAAATAATGAATATAACAATGAAGAAATTTTCAAAACATTCCCATGTTTTATTTAATGAGATAATATATATTCATATACATCATATATTTTAATAATACTAATTATGAGAAAATTTAACATTAATATTAAATTATTTTAGATTAATACATTATGAAATTAAAAGACTACCTTACACTATCTTATAAATGGATTCCCCCTCAACTATTTTATTCATAAATCAAATTCATCATGGATCATCCAATATTAGGCAAAATACATTCATCAAAAGCCACACCACATCCTTGAGATCATTTTTTAACGTTAAACCATCATAGGAAATAATTTTTTTGTTAAACATAACTGGGTTTTGGAAGTATATTTATAGTGCATAACTGTGAGTTTTAATATTATTTTCATACCACCATAAAATAATATCAACACATAATTAAATAAAAACATTAACAATATATATATATATATATATATTGTGATGTTTTTATTTTAATTAAATAATTTATATAAAACTCTTATATCATGAAATAAATAATGAAAAAATAATTTAGGTGTGTGGATGGTATCACTTTATTATCTGATTTATTCGAGTTTACATTACCACCACTCAATTAAAATTTATAATTACGGATTCCATTAAATTTATATAAAATTTTTATATCACTATAATTGAATGAATGCTATATATAATCTAAATTTTCACCATTTCATTCACTGAAAAAAAAAACTACTTCGTTCATGAGTATATATGGACGAGCACCTTGATGAGGCAATATGATTTATTTTTAATTTCCACTTAATATTTATGAAATATTGAAACCTATATATGGATATAATATCATATTAATTATATAATTTCCTTTTTAAGGTAAAATAAAACATACATTATTTCTATATGGCCCCATCCTTAAACCTTACTTAATCTTGAATTATTACAAGATTACACATTGAAGATCTTTTCAGGTTTAGATTTTTATAGAATTAGGACATAACCATTACATCTCAAAAGATTACAAAGCAGTCTCTTCTACTAAATTTCCATAAAATAAAAACTCTTAAAAAGAAACATGTATAGTTCCATGTTTTAGGTAGCATGACTTTCCTTTGATCCCATCCTTGACCCTATTCCACGCTAAGTCCTGTGAAAAACATTTCAAAAACTTGGGATGAGCATAAGAAGCTCAGTAAGGGATACACAAAGAATGAAAACTGTTAGTTTTTCAAAACAACAAGTAAAACATGAATACTTTATCAATGTAATACTTTTCACCTTCATGAAGTAGTAAAAACTCTTCACTGAAAAAAAAGTATCATTACTTACCTTTTTATAACCAAAGGATTTCCATAAAACCCATATAAAGAACACATAACATATATAAAGGTAACTTGGGACATAAACATACTTAAGTGGAATAACCATACGGTCGACTTCCACACATATCACTTAATGGAATAGCCATACGGCCAATTTCCATACATACTTAATGGAATAGCCATACGGCTGACTTCCATACCCAATGCATTGGAGGTTATAACGTAACCACCCGTCCTGGTATTCACGACACCACCCGTCATATGGTTTATAACGTAACCACCCGTTAAAATGTCCAAGTACCAATATAAAATCATAAAACATAAAATCAATATAAAGGAATGATAACATTTCCACATTTCAATCACAATATATCATAAATATATTGACATAATAGAATGCTTTTTCAAAACCATTTTCAATACCAAAATACGTAAAAGAGTATATGGTATTTATTTTATTCTAAAAACATTACGGCTTGTTGAGAAAGCCAATGATCAAATAATACTCGCGGTGGCGGAAAAGGACATTGTCACCGTGTACGTTAAAAAAAACATTCTTTTTGTCGTTTAGTAAAACGCTTCGTAGAAAAAGATTCCTTTTGTATAAAAGTAAAATTCAAAGGAGTTTATACACCGTATAAAAGAAAGTTGTGTATAAAATGAAATATGCCTCAATGAAAGGAGATTGAGACGAAGTCCCTTACAAAGATCATTTTTAAAATAAAATAGATATATTATGTGTATTCACTATAGGTACACATAAAGAATGTAAAAATACAAAATAAGACATAATAATATCATGACATAATTTGAAAGTAGGAGATTAACCCAAAGAATGGAAGTTGGGTTAAGAAGTTCCCTTACCGACTTGGGTATCTTTCAAAACATACACCCCATGAAAGAAAGACAATAGATCATTGATGTAAATACTCATAAAAGTATATTACACAAATATTATAATAATGGGCAGTACATACACCACTCAATGGAATTTGTGGAAAATGTAGCATAAATCTCACGGGAATAAAAGTGAGATGAAAAATCCCTTACAAAAACTCGGCAGCCTAACGGCGCCACATAAAACTTCCGAATATGGATTTATGAGATCAAATAGGGTATCTCATCACATTACAATAAAATTTAAAACAAGAGGAATATAAACGAACATCCCTCAACATTACAAAGAGGAGCTTAAAATAAGTGACATAAAGGAGAGTACTTAAAAAGAAAGAGAGAGGTTAGATCTCTTACGAAAGTTCAGCAGCCTAACGGCGCCACTCAAAACTTCCAAAATGGATTGATGAGAGAGAATAGGGTCTCTCATCACATGAACATAAAAATTACAGTATGTTTAATATAAAAGATCATCCCAATAACAAGAAAGATGAGCTTTAAAAGGAATGACATAAAATTGTGTACTTAAAAAGAAAGAGAGGAGTAGGATCCCTTACCTCGGGTCCGACTTGACTCGATCGTTCTTTAATCTCCTGAATAATAAACTTGAGTTAATATATAATTTCTTAAGAACCTTTTTCAAGTTCATTATTCATTTTATACCATGTTATTAACATCATGTAATCATTTAAGTTAATAATGTTCATTTTGTCAGTATTTGGTTCTTAAGTCAAAAATAGACTTCTAACACTTACATGTTGTTAATTTGGTCAAAGGTTCGTTATATCCAGAATGACATTCATGATTTGGATATCATATATATCATATATATACAGCACATACATGTATTTATAATATCACATAATCATTTAGAGGAAAGAAATGAAATGCACCGTTCATGGAGATGGTAAGCCGTACGTACGCATGAACGCTACTTTCTTTTCTATGTCGTATTAATGAAATTAAAACTATATGAGAGGTATGTATATTTTCATTCCAGAATTATATTAATCATTTAGATGTATCATACATAATATTTATCCATTATATATATGTACTTATAATAGTACATGATATTTTGAGATAAGAAATGAAATGTAACGTTCATGGAGACGGTAAGCCGTACGTACGCATGAACGCTACTTCCATTTCTATTTCATATTTAATGGAATTAAAACATAATGATACATAATAGTATATTAATTCCAGTATGGTATCATATATAATATAATAAAATATACCCTTTATACATACCACATATGGTAATAACGAATCACATCACTTTGAGGGGGCGGTAGTCCGCACTTCCTAAAATGAAGATATCGCGTATACCCATAATGGAAGCCATAAAGGTAAGACACAAATAAAAAATAAAGAAGCTTAAGTAAATAATAAAAATATTATATATCATATATAAAAATAGTGACATCATAATGGCCACCTTTGAAGGTGTTAGATGAGTATTGAACAATCATCGTTTCAGGAGGAAGAATTTCGCCATCCACGGAAACCGTATGTTCTTTAACCATTTGATGTAGTTGTGTGAGATTGTAGCTCGAATAAATCTTATAACAACATCCTAGTATATTGAAGATACTGGTGTTGTTACAAAAGAAGTAAATAAAAAGAGTTTAGGGGGTTGGAGAAGCAAAATAAAACAAATGAACAAGAGAGAATGAATTACCTTTAAAAGTGTAACTCCCTTTTGATTTGAGCCTAAAGGCTTCCTTTGAAAGGATTCTGCCCAAAGGGAATCCTCTAGGATGAGGAGAGGGATGTGGAGAGAGTAATTGGGAAGGGGTTGGCCGAGCCAAAGGCTTGAGATGTGTGTGAAATGAGGTAGAGGTGGGGGCCTTTTATAAGAGGAGAGGAGGGGCACTTTTGGAACGTAATGAAATATTACTTTATTTGAAAATGTGTTTCGGTTTTAAAAGGTCCCACATTGATATAATTCGTGGATAAGGTGATAAGGGTTCGAAATACACTCATCCAATTGGTTTTGGACATGTGTAGGTTTTATATTTTTCATCATCTTTCAATTTTATTTAAATTTTCAAATAATGATGTCACTGCTGCATCATTATTATGTCATAAATAATTTAATTTATTTAATGTCTAAAAATTATAAAAAAAAACTATGATGTAGGAAATCTTTTTCGCTTTACAATGAATATTTATAATCAAAATTTGTACTTGTGTAACCCCACTTAAAAACTGTTTTAGTAAAACAACTCATGTTTGTGTCAATTTAATTTTAACATTAAATAAAAATACATTATTGTCATTTTCCAACTAATGTGGCTCCATGGGGTCCCCAAGTTGACCCATGGCTTGTCTTGGTCGGCCATGACACAACCAATAAGGTTGGGACATGTGTCTAGGTCATTTTATTTTATTAAAGCATTATTTATACCTTAAACTACCATAATTACCACTAATCGCGATTAAAAAATTAATAAGTTACTATTCACCAAAAAAATTATTTTTATCCCATTGAACCACATTATACTTCTTAATGACAACCATGTATATCGGATTTTTGAAATTCAAAACACAATGATGGAAAAATTTCAATTAAACAGAAAATTAGTTTTTATAAGTACCACTTAGTGGTTTCACTATTCATCAAAAATTGAAGTTTTTCAGAAAAATACCAAAAATTTACCCTAAGATATATTTGATATTCCGAATTCAAAAATGAAGTCCATTTTACAAAATTCAAAAAATATTAGTCACATTATTTAATTTATTAATTAATTCCCGATGTCAGAGCAAATAGCATGTTTTTGTGAAACAATAAGTATCAAAAGATTGACACCAGTTTAAGTCCAATTTCAAAGTGAAATTGATTCCAATGACCACCATTGGATTAACTGGTAAAAATATTTTCTAATTTCACTTTAAAACCAATTAAAATAATAATGTAATCATATAAATAATTTATATTAAAAAGAGGTTTTGAATTAAAATACAACATTTTACATTATTCATAAAAAAATGAACTTTATCAGAAAGGTACCAAAAATTTACACAAAGTAAATTTTGATGTCCCGATTCTAAATAAGAGTTATATTTGGTCCAAAATAAAGTATAAGAGTTATCAAAACTATATTTAATGACAGTTCACCATTAAAAGGTGATAAGTGAACCTTTAGTGAAAAATTAGAGTATATATGCCCTAAAATTGAACTCTTTCTGTATTTTAAGCCTTTACCTTTTATTGGGTAAATGTATAAACATTTAAAAACATATATAATCATATTTTAGTTATTTATATCCATTCCCGCCATTACAACGACTACATGTTAACAACCATTTAAAATAATATTATTTTATTATTAGAGTGCAACGAAGGATTCCCAAGAGACTCGTTGTTGTGTGTTGGGTACGCCATCGAGCATAGCGTACCCTTTATAGTCATATTAATATTTTATTCACAAATATGGATAAATATGAAAATGTCATATTCTTTATTTACCTGGGGTGTTACATCCTTCCCCCGTTTTGGGAATTGCGTCCTCACAATTTTTAAAATTGAGCTTGGAAACATCCTTGAACGTCTCACATCGGAACAAGAGTCGGTAAAACAATCACTTTTAAAAAAAGAAAGATAAGTACAGAGGTCACCTGAGTTAACCCATACTAGGACTCCATGTAGGAAAACATGGACATGGAGGAGAAAACATAGGGTCATGTTCTGATGGAGAGTGATAGAAAACATGTTTAGGAGAAAGTTAACCATGAGAAAATCACAAACTTGTTATGGGTTAAACAGTATTCGATTCCCCAGTAGGAAAAGTTAATAGACAACATTTTTCTTTTAAGTTACTTTTTATTGAGTAATTTATTCATAAGGAAACATAATCACTTATCATGTTGACATTCAACCTTTACTAGATTCCTTAGTCAAACTCATATTTTTTTCCAAAAGATGAGTATTTAGGGAGACTTGTTCACATTAAGAGTACTATAAACAACTTCTAGAGAATCACCTAATCCACAAAATAGAACTATATACTTCCCATGTCTTTAGACACTAACCAAAACCAAAACCAAAAAGGTTAGAACAAGGTCAGATAATCCAGAAAAGGATAACCCTTTATAAAAAGAAAATCTATTCTTAATATCCAAAATTTGTCCAACAAAACCCAAAGTTCAAAGAGAACCATCCGATAAACAATTTTTCCATAAAATTCTTCAAATTAAACCAATATAAGATTGAAACCCAAATATTTGAAGTATTTAGTCACATAGTCTTCCCAATTAAATCATAACATTTATCTCCAAACAACATCAGTTTCTCCTAAAGTCTCGTATTGAAAAGTAATTAACCTAATCACATATCCTCCATGATAGGTTAATCATTTTCATAAATAACCCAAAATCAACTTAATCTTAATTCATAAAATCATATAACTAGAAAGAATCAGTCAAATTAACCAGGGACTTCACGTAGTCCAGTGGTAGGCGATAAATACCAGTCGCACATTGGTTGTGGGTTCGATTCCCGCAGCTTTGTCCGACGCGACGGGATGTCACACGGTCTACGTGTTGTCCTTTTTCCAAAACTATATAATTCTTAAAACATTCCCCAAAACGAGATAAAATCTTCAAAAATAATCATAACATATTTTAACCTCAAGTTTATCTCATTCCTTTCATTTTTCATCATACCATAGAGTAACCCATAATTACCTAAAAATTAAGGATCATATAAACCCTAATGGTTACCTTAATAATTATTACCTGAACTTCAACATCGATTGGTCATCTCGTACATGATGCATTACAGAACATACCAGGGTTCAAGTGGTTGATCATGACTCCTTGATATTTGGTTTAGGACAACCATGAGTTTCCTCATTGAATCCTCTATTTTATCTAGTATCTTAATCAGAGAACCACCAAAGTTTCCATCAAACCTGTTGTCACTTTGGTGCCTGCTAGATCCAGCCATTTAATAAAACCAAAAAGGGTCAGTGTGAGAATATAAACAAAAACATCATGTACAAATGAGTAAGATAAACAGTAAGATATACTTTCTCATTCACTTTATCTAAAACTAGTACTCTTTCTTAAATCCTAACCATTATGGTAATGTCACTTATGCTTAGAGAATACCCTAACCACTAAAGTTATCTAAACCGACCTTTGATACCAACTATAAGGCCCCAGCCTTATACCTTACTTAATCTTGAGTTATTACAAGATTACACATTGAGGATCTTTTTGGGTTTAGAGTTTTAGAGAATTAGGACATAACTATTACATCTCAAAAGATTACAAAGCAGTCTCTTCTACAAAATTTCCATAAAATAAAAACTCTTAAAAAGAAACATGTATAGTTCCATGTTTTAGGTAGCATGACTTTCCCTTGATCCCATCCTTGACCCTATTCCAGGCTAAGTCCTGTGAAAAACATTTCAAAAACTTGGGATGAGCATAAGAAGCTCAGTAAGGGATACACAAAGAATGAAAACTGTTAGTTTTTCAAAACAACAAGTAAACCATGAATACTTTATCAATGTAATACTTTTCACCTTCATGAAGTAGTAAAAACTCTTCACTGAAAAAAAAAGTATCATTACTTACCTTTTTCTAACCAAAGGATTTCCATAAAACCCATATAAAGAACACATAACATATATAAAGGTAATTTGGGACATAAACATACTTATGTGGAATAACCATACGGTCGACCTCCACACATATCACTTAATGAATAGCCATACGGCCAATTTCCATACATACTTAATGGAATAGCCATACGACCGACTTCCATACCCAATGCATTGGAGGTTATAACGTAACCACCCGTCCTGGTATTCACGGCACCACCCGTCATATGGTTTATAACGTAACCACCCGTTAAAATGTCCAAGTACCAATATAAAATCATAAAACATAAAACCAATATAAAGGAATGATAACATTTCCACATTTCAATCACAATATATCATAAATATATTGAAATAATAGAATCCTTTTTCAAAACCATTTTCAATACCAAAATACATAAAAGAGTATATGGTATTTATTTTATTCTAAAAACATTACGGCTTGTTGAGAAAGCCAAAGATCAAATAATACTCGCGGCGGCGGAAAAGGTCGTTGTCACCGCGTACGTTAAAAAAAACATTCTTTTTTTCGTTTAGTAAAACGCTTCGTAGAAAAAGATTCCTTTTGTATAAAAGTAAAATTCAAAGGAGTTTATACACCATATAAAAGAAAGTTGTGTATAAAATGAAATATGCCTCAATGAAAGGAGATTGAGGCGATGTCCCTTACAAAGATCATTTTTAAAATAAAATAGATATATTATGTGTATTCACTATAGGTACACATAAAGAAAGTAAAAATACAAAATAAGACATAATAATATCATGACATAATTTGAAAGTAGGAGATTAACCCAAAGAATGGAAGTTGGGTTAAGAAGTTCCTTTACCGACTTGGGTATCATTCAAAACATACACCCCATGAAAGAAAGACAATAGATCATTGATTTAAATACTCATAAACGAAATTATATTACACAAATATTAGAATAATGGGCAGTACATACACCACTCAATGGAATTTGTGGCAAATGTAGCATAAATCTCACGACAATAAAAGTGATATGAAAAATCCCTTACGAAAACTCGGTAGCCTAACGGCGCCACATAAAACTTCCGAATATGGATTGATGAGATCAAATAGGGTATATCATCATATTAAAATAAAATTTACAACAAGAGGAATATAAAAGAACATCCCTCAACATTACAAATAGGAGCTTAAAATAAGTGACATAAAGGAGAGTACTTAAAAAGAAAGAGAGAGGTTAGATCTCTTACGAAAGTTCGGCAGCCTAACGGCGCCACTCAAAACTTACAAAATGGATTGATGAGAGAGAATAGGGTATCTCATCACATGAACATAAAAATTACAGTATGTTTAATATAAAAGATCATCCCAATAACAAGAAATATGAGCTTTAAAAGGAATGACATAAAATTGTGTACTTAAAAAGAAAGAGAGGAGTAGGATCCCTTACCTCGGGTCCGACTTTACTCGATCGTTCTTTAATCTCCTGAATAATAAACTTGATTTAATATATACTTTCTTAAGAACCTTTTTCAAGTTCATTATTCATTTTATACCATGTTATGAACATCATGTAATAATTTAATTTAATAATGTTCATTTTTTCGGTATTTGGTTCTTAAGTCAAAAATAGACTTCTTACACTTACATGTTGTTAATTTGGTCAAAGGTTCGTTATATCCAGAATGACATTCATGATTTGGATATCATATATATCATATATATCCAGCATATACATGTATTTATAATATCACATAATAATTTAGAGGAAAGAAATGAAATGCACCGTTCATGGAGACGGTAAGCCGTACGTACGCATGAACGCTACTTTCATTTCTATGTCGTATTAATGGAATTAAAACTATATGATAGGTATGTATATTTTAATTCCAGAATTATATTAATCATTTAGATGTATCATACATAATATTTATCCATTATATATATGTACTTATAACAGTACATGATATTTTGAGATTAGAAATGAAATGTAACGTTCATGGAGACGGTAAGCCGTACGTACGCATGAACGCTACTTCCATTTCTATTTCATATTTAATGGAATTAAAACATAATGATACATAATAGTATTTTAATTCCAGTATGTAATCATATATAATATCATTAAATATACCCTTTATACGTACCACATATGGTAATAACGAATCACATCACTTTGAGGGGGCGGTAGTCCGCACTTCCTAAAATGAAGATATCGCGTATATCCATAATGGAAGCCATAAAGGTAAGCCAAAAATAAAAAATACAGAAGATTAAGTAAATAATAAACATATTATATATCATATATAAAATTAGTGACATCATAATGGCCACCTTTGAAGGTGTTAGATGAGTATTGAACAATCATCATTTCAGGAGGCAGAATTTCACCATCCACGGAAACCGTATGTTCTTTCACAATTTTATGTAGTTGTTTGAGAGTGTAGCTCTAATAAATATTATAACAACATCCTAGTATATTGAATATACTGGTGTTGTTACAAAATAAGTAAATAAAAAGAGTTTAGGGGGTTGGAGAAGCAAAATAAAACAAATGAACAAGAGAGAATGAATTACCTTTAAAAGTGAAACTCCCTTTTGATTTGAGCCTAAAGGCTTCCTTTGAAAGGATTCTGCCCAAAGGGAATCCTCTAGGATGAGGAGACGGATGTGGAGAGAGTAATTGGGCAGGGGTTGTCCGAGCCAAAGGCTTGAGAAGTGTGTGAAATGAGGTAGAGGTGGGGGCCTTTTATAAGAGGAGAGGGGCACTTTTGGAAAGTAATGAAATATTACTTTATTTGAAAATGTGTTTCGGTTTTAAAAGCTCCCACATTGATAAAATTCGTGTATATGGTGATAAGGGTTCGAAATCCACTCATCCAATTGGTTTTGGCCATGTGTAGGTTTTAGATTTTTCATTATCTTTCCATTTTACTTAAATTGTCAAATAATGATGTCATCGCTGCATAACTATTATGTCATAAATAATATAATTTATTTAATGTCTAAAAATTATAAAAAAAATAATATAATTTGGGAAATCTTTTGATCTTTCCAATGAATATTTATAATAAAAAATCGGACTTGTGTAACCGCACTTAAAAACTGTTTTAGTAAAACAACTCATGTTTGTGTCAATTTAATTTTAACATTAAATAAAAATACATTATTGTCATTTTCCAACTAAAGTGGCTCCATGGGGTCCCCAAGTTGACCCATGGATTTTCTTGGTCGTCCATGACACAACCAATAAGGTTGGGACATGTGTCTAGGTCATTTTATTTTATTAAATCATTATTTATACCTTAAACTACCATAATTACCACTAATCGCGATTAAAAACTTAATAAGTTATTATTCACCAAAAAAATTATTTTTATCCCATTGAACCACATTTTAATTCTTAATGACAACCATGTATGTAGGATTTTTGAAATTCAAAACACAATGATGGAAAAATTTCATTTAAACAAAAAATCAGTTTTTATAAGTACCACTTAGTGGTTTCACTATTCATCAAAAATTGAAGTTTTTCAGAAAAATCCCAAATATTTACCCTAAGCTATATTTGATATTCTGAATTCAAAAATGAAGTCCATTTTACAAAATTCAAAAAATATTAGTCACATTATTTAATTTATTAATTAATTCCCGCTGTCAGAGCAAATAGCGTGTTTTTGTGAAACAATAAGTATCAAAAGATTGAAACCAGTTTAAGTCCAATTTCAAAGTGAAATTGATTCCAATGACCACCATTGGATTAACTGGTAAAAATATTTTCTAATTTCACTTTAAAACCAATTAAAATAATAATGTAATCATATAAATAATTTAGATTAAAAAGAGGTTTTGAATTAAAATACAACATTTTACACTATTCATAAAAAAATGAACTTTATCAGAAAGGTACCAAAAATTTACACAAAGTAAATTTTGATGTCCCGATTCTAAAGAAGAGTTATATTTGGTCCAAAATAAAGTATAAGAGTTATCAAAACTATATTTAATGACGATTCACCATTAAAAGGTGATAAGTGAACCTTTAGTGAAAAATTAGAGTATATATGCCCTAAAATTGAACTCTTTCCGTATTTTAAGCCTTTATATTTTATTGGGTAAATGTATAAACATTTAAATACATATATAATCATATTTTAGTTATTTCTATCCATTCCCGCCATTACAATGACTACATGTTAACAACAATTTAAAATAATATTATTTTATTATTAGAGTGCAACGAAAGATTCCCAAGAGACTCGTTGTTGTGTGTTGGGTATGCCATCGAGCATAGCGTACCCTTTATAGTCATATTAATATTTTATTCACAAATATGGATAAATATGAAAATGTCATATTCTTTATTTACCTGGGGTGTTACAATTTCAGTCATAAACAATTAAATAGAAACATTAAACATGGGTAGGTATGACCTTCCCACTTTATCTTTGAAACATATATCATTTAGAATAAAAATATTTAATGAATATGTTTAAAATTTCAACTAAAATGAATAAATTATAATTAATTCATTATTATTCTATAGATGATGAAATAATGACATAGTTCCCCATATCCAACAATTCAATGTCATTTGGACATATGAGATGAATATCGGAAAAACATCTAACATAAATATAATTGATTAAGTAATATAATATAACAATGGTATTAAATAAAACAAACATAATAATAAACATGAATTTTGTTCTTAATTAAGTAAATTATTAAAAACAATTTGTTATATAGGAGGATAACGAATGTATGTGATGAGAAGGACTCTGGGTAATGAAAAGTTTACATTAAAACCATAATTTTAAATTACATAATAATTAATTATGTTAATAATTCATTCCCATAAACCTTTTGTAAAAAATATTTTATGTATTTTTTTATATTAACATGAATGTATTATAAAGGAAATTTTATTTCAATTAATTTTTTTCAGAAGGTTGGAAAAATAATTTTTTTATATAATTTATAAAAAATGTCTAAAAAAGAGATAATAAATAAATTTTTTATAATTACATATATTCAATTAGTGTTTATTCAAACTAATAAAACTATTATTTTATTTCAGGAGCCATGTAAAAAACATTTATTTTTAATACAATGAAAATCACTTTTTTGGTTTTCGTGTATATTTAGGAAGTTTTTTGAAAGTAATATATATTTTAATATTTGGATGTATATTCTTATAGAAACAAATAAATTTTTGTGAAATATTATAAAAAATTTCATATTTTAATGTGTTAGGATTATGTTATGGTTCTATGGAATTTTTATGATAATGGTTAGTTCTGTTATAAACCTTGTATGGGTTGTTTTGTGATGACACTCTAAACTATTTTGTAGGATTTGTGAACAATTTAGACTATAATGGTTATTCTATTTTTAACCATTAATGTTATTCTGTTTGTTAAAATGATGATTACTCAATTTTTATATGTTAATTTTCTTTCATTATTAAGAGTAAAATGATTGTTAGGATACATGATTTATATAAGATTTATTTATTTTTAAATGGTTTTTATTTAAATATTATTTTTTTTAGAGTAATCTAATCAGATTATGTTTAAGTAAAACTAATTTCTACTTCTAAAGGGTGGAATGTATAAATTTGGGAAAAAATTAAGATTTTTTCTAGATTTTAATGAAATATTACAGAATTTATTTTTAACAAATTTTTCTTAATAAAATTATTATAAAATGTTGTTGCAAGATATATTGAATTTTTTTGTTTGAAATTTAATATTAGGACTTCAAATTTTACATTGAAATGAAATTATTTTATGTGTATTCTTGGAATAACAAATTTTGTTATTAATCTAATATGTAACATACTAATATTTTCATGATCATCCAAAATTTTAAAAACATCATTTGGTTATAAGTGTGAATTGTGTCATAGATGAGGTTATGATGAGAATTGTAAAGATATGTCATAAAAACATATTACAACATGAAAGTTTTGTATTGTGGTAAAATTGGATAATATGTAGATGTGTCCAGTATTTTATATAATATCTAATTTTTATATGTTATATGGAATAAGTTTCTAATAATATATTCCCCAATGTCTTTCAATGTTAATATAATGAATTCGTAAAAAAAAATAATTTTTTTTAATGACTACGACGAAGTTTTTATAATTAACAATATCAATTACATTGTAATTAATTAAATAATATCTAAAATATATATATTTAGTTACATTTTGATCATATTTAATGAAATTATAATACTTTTAAGTGAAAATTAAAAACAATTTTTCAAAAATATATTTCTTTCATATTATCATCAAAATAATTTTCTCAAAGAGTTGAAACATTTCTCAATCAATTTATTTGGATATTAAAATTAAAAAAATAAAGATAATTTTGATAGAGAGAATTTAATACTGGAATAAACATATTATTATTATCACACAAAACCTTTAATATATAACATTTTTGAAAGATATCCATTTGAAGGAAAGAAATGACTTCACTAAAAATTATGTTCCTTTTTCGTAATAAATATTCAATACGTTTTTATTCAGTAGGATATATATATATATATATATATATATATATATATATATATTAAAATTGTTCCTCACATTCAAACACACCAATTAATGGTCTTTTTCAATTTTATATAATATGAATTATGTAATATATATCTATTAACAGAAATATATAAGTTTCTTATTGTGAAATTAATTGATATTATTATTAATTTAAACCAAAATATTTGTGTGTTATAGATAATTCCATAAAATATCCAAAAACGATATCTATATTGATCTGTTTAAGGAAATGATTTACCTATCTCATTCCATATTCAATTATTTTGAATCATTATAATTGAAAAATCAATACCTTAAAAATTGATGAATGGTGGTTTCTAGAAATTCCACATAGACCCAATTGTAATTGGAAAACTATTATTATCTCAAGAGACTAACTATTTAATTTAGTCCTATCATAAATAACTAAATAAATCTATATTTCAAATTTTTTATTTATTTTTCACTTCTTCTGATCACGTTAAGTATTGATAAATATTTTATTTCGATGGAACCAATTTCTAGAGGGAGTGATTCTATATATGTAAATATGTTTCTGTAATGGATCGGACCTCTCTAGCCCATTACTTTGTCAAAATGTGGTGTAAGAGGGGTCTGAGGAGATCAAGGTGACTTGGGGGTGCATTTGGGTGGAACTTTTAAGGAAAACTAAAGGGCTATAGCTTTTTCACAGGCGGCGCAGGTTTGTCTAACCGTGCGGCCAAACCATGCGAGGTTAGTATTAGAGGCGGTGGATAACGCACGGTTAGCACACGGTTTGTCTAACCGTGTGTCCAAACCATGCAAGGAGTGGTTGATGACGTAGTAGAGACCACACAGTTAGAGCATGGTTTGGCTAACAGTGTGAGCAAACCATGCAGGCACTTAAATTAGATCTTAAAACTGTGGATCTAACTCATTTTACCTCTATAAGGTTTTTTTAAGCCCCTAAGCGGCCATAACTCGGGATTCCCTTCCTTGAAAGTAGAAGAACCTCTCCCAAGCATTTTGGAGGCGATCTGAAGGCTTTTCTTGGCTAATTGAAGCCAGTTTCTTGAGGTATGTGATTGTTCTTGATTTTTATTCTTAGATCTACATAGATCTACAACTCCTCTTCTCTCTATTTGTTAGATATACACCCCTTAAGGGTAGATCTAAGTGTGTGGATGCCAAATATGATGAGATTCGGTCATGGTTGTGTTAGGAGGAGAGATCTAAGGTGGATCCTTGGTGAATCGACCCGATTTTCTTGGGCGTTCATTGACCATTTTTGTTTTCATTGAAAACCATTGAGGTAGGGGATTTGTTGCTTCTCATTCTTCTACGTGCATCCATATTGATAACAACATGAATCCTGCTGGATGAAAATGGAATGGACGTAATAAAATACATTGAACCGGATAAAGAAATTGTACCGATTGTATGCTATTTCCTCATGTTTTTCTAGATAGTGTGATATGTATGCTTGCCTTGCTCAGTGGTTGTTCATGGTGGAAATTGGTAAATAACGTAAACTGGGACTAAATGATATTTTTTTGGATAATGATAAAGAGTCATGTGATCGAATATGGTTCCTGTTGTAATTTTATGTTAATCAAATTGGCATAGTAAGCATGTCTAATCATTTGTAATAGCTTACTGGTGTGGTTCCCAATTTTGGAACTAATGAATTAAACCTGTTAATTCATGATGGTTTAAAGAATGTGATTGTTTGATAATTACTTGAAGGGATTTGAGTTACCCTCTTGTTTATAGAAAGGGACATAGACCAATTTATGTGATGATTGATTAACTATTGCTTGCGATTTGATGTGACCCTGGTGGGGTGTTCTGAATTGTGGAGTCATATATGGCTTTTGGTTGTGGCAGTGGATGATGCCTAGAGTGGAGAGATTCATCAGTTTACGCATGTGGGTGTCAGGGAGGACACCAGGGATGATGGAATGTAATGGATGTAATTGTTGGATGCTTGTTGATTCATTGGTTGTTTATCTGATTTACTTTTCCCCTTTCCTCAAGGCAGTTGGTCTTGCTTACCCTTCTTCTGAAATATGCGAATACATGCATGGTATGCCACGTTCTTTCCATGTTAAGCCTCTCAAGGAGGAATGGATCTACTCTCTTGACAAAGGCGGCAAAGAATCGATAGGCAGTAAATCTACTCGCCCTGTTGAGCCCCCATGTGTTTTGTAGCATAGCATGCATCTCTAGATTTCCTGGAAATATGGGAAAGTAATTCTATAATGAATGTTTTAATAAATGATGTTAACCCATGGGTTGGATTTTGTTGATACATAATGATGAGGTTGAGATCTTTTGAAGGGACAATAATTTTTTTGGATGTGGTGTTAATTGAATTTAATGTGGAATTCTTCATGGTTAATTAATGTTTGATTAATTAATTAACGTACAGTGGAATTGGTAAAAATGGAATGAAGTAATCTAATAATTCCCTTAAATGGTTGTGTGCTTATAGGATACCTAGTCTTAGAAGTGTAATCCCAGAGACTGAGAGACGTTAGATGCAGTTGTTTCTAAGACAAGGTTATGCCCATATTCTGGTTGTGAGTTAGAGTATATTCTATAAATTTTGAGTTTCCATACACTACTCCACCTAGTCAGTAAGGGAAACTGGAAACCTGGGGATTTTGAGCCCTGGGGGTTTTTCCCCGACATTCCGGTGGGAGGATGAATGGCTGACTACCCCCTTTGACCCCGCTATCTTCTCTTGGTAGATACTAGGTCCATTAGGCGATGTGGTTATTTTTTCCCGTATATGTGTGTAGAGGGCTGTAATATCTTGTGGTTAATCACACACACATATTTTGGATATAGTCTCCTATGGACTACTATTGGAGTAATGTGTATAGGCTGTGATGGTTTGATGATCCTTACTCTGTGAATTTTATGTAATGGCTTAAGGGATAATACCTGACGTATGATACACCTTATGCGAGCTGTGGTGGCTTCCAGAAACTATGTGGTTATATTTGGTTGTGTGGATGGTGTGGTGATTCGCCCAGGTGTCTACGGGAAATCCTATTGGGTGCAAGTGGTGCAGATTGAGAAGCTTATCCCAAGTGTCTGCGGGAAAGCCTTTGGAGAGAGATGCACAATACATATGTCAATGAGGTAAAGAAGCAAACCAGTGGGGAATTTTTAGCGGGGTACCCGTGATATTATTTACAATATGATATATTCTTGTAGGTGTTACTTGGTGAGAATAGCCATGGTGAGGATGGGAACATAGTATACTTGTTTAGGTGATGATTTGGTTTCATTTTTTGTTCACTGGGATTTATCATGCTTTCTTTACTTTTGAATGAGAGGCTTCGGGGAGGATCCTACTAAGTATATTGTTATACTCACCCTACGCATATATAATCTTTTTTTCATGTCACGTAGAGCAGGTTGGAGATCAAGATGGTTTCTACTAGCTTGGGGTGGTAGGAGCTGTCCTGGCTTGTGGTTGCAGCTGTTTTTACTTTCTTTTGGGTACTTGCAGTTTTCCCATTCAGTTGTAGTACTTTTCCATGAAATTACGTATGTACACTTGGATTTTCTTTTATACTTCCGTTCTATGTTAGAGTTTTATTGTGTCTATCTTATCTCTCTCTTCTACATGAGTTCTCTTAGAGGGTAATGACTCCCATTTGTGTGTTACTATACCCTCGGTGCTAGTCGCCAACACTGGGCCTAAAGGAGGTGGGAATCGGGGGTCATTATCTCCCTTCTCACATTTCCGGCCCCTGAGGGGTACACATTGTGGAGAGGGGGTCATGACATAGTCATATCAGAGGTCTGGTTGAGATATTGGATGGAGTTTGGGGTTAGGCACAGGTGAGGTTTCATGGGTTGGTAGGGTAATGGAGTCATTCATGTTTAGAAAATGAGGCAAACACTGGATACCGGCAAGGGCATAGGCGTTTAGGCCCCCCTATGATTTGATTCATAGACCTATAAGTTTACAATGGCTACTAAACAAGGTAATACTAGTTGCATGGTAGAAACCTAGGAAAGGATCATGCACCATTCTTCTTTGTGTCTGTGTTTGAATGGGTAGACCTTTGGATAGGTGAACCTAAAATGAATAAAAGAAGACAATTAATTAATTAATGTTGAGTCTTCCATATTCCACGTTTAGGATCTCTAATAGTTTTTTACTTTACAGGTATGGATCCAAGTCGATGTCCTCGTCAGGTTTGTGCAGAAAATGTCCAGCAGGCTGTTCCAGCAGGTCGCCATAGGGTAGAGGTCGACGACGAAGACACATGGAGGAGGACACTCTAAGAGTTCCAGCGCCATAGTCTGCAGAAGTATGAGTGCTCTGTTTCAGATGCAATCACGAAAGACTGGTTATAGGAGGTCGAGATAGGCTTTAGATCGATCCATACTCAGATGTAATATTGGGTGTCCTTAGTTATGACCATTCTGCATAGAGTTGCAAGGCAGTGGTGGTTCTGGTTCTTCAGGGATCGTGAGGAATCAGTGATCTCATGGGAGGAGTTCTGAGACAAGTTTAGAGTCGAGTAACTATCCTCGAATACAAAGGAGTCCAGTCACCAGGAGCTTCTGACCCTTTGGAAGAGGAGCTCCAGTCCTCGAGATTTTGTAATCCGTTTCCGGAACCTTTTACGATATGCTATAGAATTGTAACCTGATGAGGAGGCCATGGCGATGCATTTCGAGGAGGCTTTGCATCTAGATATCCAGCGCCAATTCACCAAATTTTTGCAAAAGACATATCTTGAGGTACTTGTGAGGGCAGAGGTTGTTGGGAGGACTTTGGCTAGGACCAGATCATCACGAGGGGGGATCATCATGATCCCTCGCGAAGTAAGGATGTGGTCCGAGGATCTTGGTTTTTAGGGTAGAATAGTTTCTGTTCAGCCCGGGGTAGGTCCCCACCCTTCACCTCTCTTTTCTCTAGAGGCAGCAACTCTCATGCCTATGCCAAGGGATCATGCACTTGTTTTTCATGTGGTGGTCGTGGTCATCAGTAGTGAGAGTGCCCAAACTTTTAGAGCAGCCATCGTTCACTGGGCGCAATGTTCCAGGTTCCTCCGTTGAGGTAGTTCCAGCCGAGGATGTAGCAGCCAGTTGCACCAGATATAGATCACCATAGGGTAGATGGAGAAGGCAGAGGATAGCCCCCTAATGCTCCCCGTCCTCAGAGAGAAGAGTGCGGACGTGGTGTTGGTCATCATCAGGGTTTGAGAGGCCAGGGGGGAAGTTGTGAACAACGTCATTCTCTAGAGTTCCTAGCTCTGGTCGAGCCAAATGATGTTCGAGGTTCCCTTTGAATGTTTTCTACCTTGGTGAATGCCTTGTTTGATTCAGGAGCGACACACTCCTTCATATCACCTACCCTTGTCCATGGTTTGGGACTTGAGGTAGAGAGGCTTCCAGTGCCCTTGGCATTGAATACGCTAGTTGGAGGACGAGCTGACTTGTTTGAAGTATGTAGAGACTGTGAGCAAGTTTTATGGTGACACCGCTCTTGGGGAGATTTTCTATGTTTACGAATACAACCATATGATTTCATCCTCGACATAGATTGGTTGTATTCGGTGCGGGCTATCATGGATTTCATAACGAAGAAGGTCGTTTTCATTGATGCGGATTGAGAGCAAGTGGTGTTTTTTGGTGAGCGAGACCCTCAGATGGGTCATAGGCACATTACATCCTTATCATTCATGGCGGATGAGTTGATGATGAGTTCTTCAAGGGTTCAATAGTTGGAGTTTCCAAAGGTCGTAGAGTAGTACCCTGATGTCTTTCCAGAAGAGGTTGTAGCATTACCCCATCGACGAGAGATCGGGTTTGGGGTCGAGCTACATCCAGGTGCATCTCATATCTCTATGTCTCTGTATAGGATGGCCCCTTCTGAGTTACGAGACCTACGTATATAGCTTGATGGTCTGTTGTAGTGCAGTTTTGTTTGGCCGAGTGTGTCCCCATGGGGTGCACCTGTTTTTTTCGTAATGAAGTCTGATGATAGTTTGCGGTTGTGTGTCAATTATTTTCTCTTAAACAAAGCGACAATAAAGAATCACTATCATCTTCAGAGGACTGATGACTAATTCGATCAACTGAAGGGTGAAAGTTGGTTCTCAAAGATTGAATTGTAGTAAGGATATCATCAGATGTGTGTGAGGGATGTGGATATTCCAAAGACTAATTTCTATTGTCATCATGGGCATTATCAGTTCGTTGTAATGCAGTTTGGCATGAAGAATGCTCCATCTGTATTCATGGGTTGGATGAACGCCGTGTTACATGAGTTCATGGACATGTTTGTGGTAGTTTTCTTCAACGCAATCTTTGTGTACTCTACATCCGAAGAGGATCATGCAGAGAATCTACAAGAAGTTTTGGGAGTTCTTCGCCAACATAAGTTGTTTGGGATGTTAGAGAAGTGTGAGTTTTGGGATCGGGAAGTCCGTTTCTTGGTGCATGTTGTGTGACAATATGGAGAATCTGTGGATCCATTGAAGATAGAAGCAGTTTTGTCTTGGGCAGCCCCCAAGACAGTGTTAGAGGTGTGAAGTTTCCTTGGTCTCGCAGGATACTACAGGAGGTTCGTAACCAATTTCTCCCAAGTTGTGACTCCTATTTCAGCTTTGACTAGGAAGGATCAGGCATTCATATGGACTGACCAGTGTTATGCATCTTTCGAGTATCTAAAAGAGAAGTTATTAATTGCTCCATTATTTTTTCTTCCAGCTGAGGGCGTTCAGTTTGATGTTTTCTGCGATGCTTCACATCTATGGTTTGGATGTGTTCTCATGCATCAACGGTCAGTTGTTTCTTATGGGTCTTGTTAGTTATCTCATACTTAATGCAACTATGCCACCCATGATATTGAGTTGGTAGTGATGGTTTTTTCTCTGACGTTGTGGATACATTACCACATTGGTGAGCGCTTTGTGGTTTTCACTGATCATAAGAGATTGAGGTATGTTTTCTCCCAGTGTGACATGAAATTATGACACTGTCGATGGATGGAGTTCTTGTATGAATATGACTTTGAAATATCATATACATCTGGAAAGGGGAATGTGGTAGCTGATGCGCTGAGCCGAAAGTCACGTAGTGATGCTGTGCGTGAATCCGGTGATTCCTGGAGAGTAATGGAAGAACTGCCAGCTTTGCATCTTGATATAGAAGATGTCAAAGGTAGAGGATCTCTTTTCCAGATGACGTTGCAGTCTTCCCTGGTACAGAAGTTGGAAGAGTCCCAGTTGGGTGATCTAGAGGTGGAGGTTTAGAGAGACCGAGATGTTTTTGGTAAGGTTTGTGATGGTTGGTCAGAGGATGAACAACACCGATTGTTGTTTCATGGAAGGTTTTTTGTTCCCTTGATGATGCGCAAGACTGTATTATAATATTTCTATAGTCCTCTCTTAGAGGTACATCCTGGAATGACAATGATGTACCGAAACTTGAGGATTCGAGCTCAGTGGAATTTTTGTCGAGGCAGTATCTAGAGGAGGTGTTGAGACTTCGTGGAGTCTCTAGGATGATCATTTCTAATCGAGATACTCTTTTTACATCAAGGGTGTGGAGAGGAATCCATCATGATTTCGGTTCTCAAATGTGCCTTAGCAATTCTTTTCATCCTCAAACAGATGGTTAGACAGAGCGAACCATCCAGACTCTTGAAGACATGTTATGCTATTGTGTTCTTGATTTTGTAGGATCATGGATGAGGCAGTTATCCTTGGTGGAGTTCACTTACAGTAATAGTTTTCACTCCACCATCGCTATGGCGTCGTTTGAAGCCTTGTATGGTCAGCCTTGCTGTTCTCCAGTGTGCTGGACTGGGGTCGGAGAGTCAGTAATTTGCGGACCTTAAATAGTGAAAAATACAAAAGATATGGTTCAGGTGATTTGTGTGAGGATGAATATAGTGAAATATCATCATAAATCATATGTTTATCAAAGAAGTAGACCCTTAGAGTTTAATGTTTGGGGTCATGGGTTTCTGAAGGTGACTCCCCGTCATGGGAGGTGACGGTTTGGTCATGGGAGTAAGCTTTTTCCCTAGTTTATTGGGCCTTTCGAGGAATTTTCTCATGTTGGATATGTGGCATATCGAGTAGCACTTCCTCCAAAGATGAGTCATATACATGATGTTTTCCATGTATCACAGCTTCATCGTTAACTTCATGACGACTCTCACAACACCGATTGGGGAGATATCGATGTTTATGATGATTAAACCTTTGATGAGCGACCTATGGAGATCCTAGACTACATGGATAATGTGTTGCGCGAGCATTCTATTCTTTTGGTTCATGTCTTGTGGTGGCACGATGTCTTGGATGAGAGAACCTTGGAATGTAGGACACATATACGTGCTCAGTACCCAGAGTTGTCTGATGATTAACTAATTTCTTGTATCAATGTAACTGATGTGGTTATAAAACATTCAGGTTTATGAGATGGCTTCCTTTTTTTGTTGCTTGTACCCTTTTGAGAGGTATCTCGACCAGTGGTTGTTCAGACCCTATTATGTTTTCTCTTTAGGTGGGGTTTTAATTCTTGAGGAAGAGAATGTTTTGAATGGTATCTAATGTTATGGCCCCGACCTCTCCTATCCATTAATTTGTGGAAATCATTTGTTAGAGGTGTTCCGAGAGATCAAGGTGACTTGGGGGTGCATTTGGGTGGACTTTTTAAGGAAAACTAAAGGGCTGTAGCTTTCGCATGGGTGGCGCACCATTTGTCTAACCGTGCGGCCAAACCATGTGAGGTTAGTGTTGGAGGCAGTGGATAACGCACGGTTAGCCTATGGTTTGTCTAACCGTGTGGCCTAACCATGCGAGGAGTATTTGAAGAGGCAGTAGAGACCACATGGTTAGCAAATGGTTTGTCAAACCGTGTGAGATAACCCTATGGGCACATAAATTAGACTCTAAAATTGTGGATCTAACAAGTTTTGCCTCTAAATGGTTCGTTTAAGCCCCTAAGAAGCCATAACATGGGATTACCCTTGATTTATGGTAGAAGAACCTCTCCTAAGAATTTTAGTGGTGATCCGAAAGCTTTTCATGAAAAATCAAAGCTGTTTTCTTGAGGTATTTGATTGTTCTTGTCTGGTTTCTTAGATCTACTTAGATCTACATCAAAAGTTCTCTCTATTTCATAGATCTATTCCCGTTAAGGGTAGATCTAAGTATGTGGATGAAAAATATAAAGATATTTGGTCTTGATTTTGTTAGGAGAAGATATCTAAGCTAGATCCTTGGTGAATCGGCCCCGTTTATTGGGCATTCTTCGACCGTTGTGGTTTTCATCGAAAACCATTGAGGTTGGAGATTCATTTATTCTCTTTCATTTATTTGAAATCATATTGTGGGAATGATGAATCCTACTGGATGACAATGGAATTGACCTAAAAAAGGAATTTGAACCAGATAATGAAATCGTACCGATTGTATGTTATTGCCTCATGATTTTCTAGATAGTGTGATAGCTATGCTTGCCTTGCTTAGCGGTTGTTATTGGTGGAAATTGGTAATGAAAATAAACCGAGAATAATTAATTTTTGTTTGGATAAATATAAAGACACATGTGAACGAATCTGGTTCCTATTGTAGTTAGATGTTAATCAAATTGGCATAGTAAGAATGTATAATCTTTTCTGATAGCTTATAGATTAGGTTCCCTATTTTGGAACCAGCAGATTAAATCTATTAATTAAATATGGATTAAATAATGAGATTGTTTGATAATTCCATGAAGGGTTCTTAGTTACCCTCTTGTTTTTTGAAAGGGCCATAGCCTAATTGATGGGATGTTTTATTTCCTAATGCTTGTGTTGTGATGTGACCTTGGAGGGGTGTTGTGATATGTAGAGGCATAAAGGAATTTTTGTTGTGGAAGCGGATGATGCCTAGAGTGGAGTGATGATTTGGTTAATGAATGTGGGTGTTGGGGAGGACACCATGGATGATGGAATGCGATGGATGTGATTGTTGGATTCTTGTTTATTCTTTGGTTGTTTATCTACTTTACTTTTCTCCACTGCTCATGGAAGTTGTTTTTTCTTACACTTCTTCCGAAAGAGACGATGAAACGCGGGGTATTCCACTTGATTTTTGTGTATATCCTCTCAAAGGATAATGAGTATACCCTCTTTCTATAGGAGGAAAAGACTCAACGGGTAGTACATATACTCACTGTGTTATGCCCCCTTCTGTTTAGTAGCATAGGATGCTTTTCTAGAATTCATGGGAATATGTGAAATTAATTCCGTAATGAATGTTTGAATAAATGATGTAAACCCATGGGGTTGGATTTTTTTGAAACATAATGATGATTTTGAGAACACTTGAAGGTACAATTGAATTTTCGGATGTGGTGTTAAAGGAATTTAATATGGAATTGTTCATGGTTAATTAATTTTTTAAGAATTAATTAACGTATAGTGGAATTGATAAAAATGGAATGATGTAATATAATAAATACCTCAAAAGGTTGTGTTCTTATAGGATACCTAGTTTTAGAAGAGGCAGCCCGGAGTCCGAGAGACATTAGCTGCAGTTGGGTCTAAGACTAGGTTATCCCATATTGTGGTTTTAATTTATATTATATTCTGGACCTTTTTTGTTTCTATACGCTACTCCACCCACTCAGTAAGGGCAACCGGTACCCCAGGGATTCTGAGGAATGGGGGGTGTTTTTCCCAACATTCCAGAGGGAGGATGAAGGGATGTCTACCCCCATTGACCCCTCTCTCTTCTCTTGGTAGATACTTGTACCATTAAGCACAATGGTTAGTTTTCTCGATATATGTGGGTAGAGTGCTGTAATGGCTTGTGGTTATTCAAAAACATATATTCTGGATATACTATCCTATGGAATACTATAGGTGTAACGTGTATAGGTGGTGATGGCTTGAGGATCCTTACTCGATGTATTGGTTTTAATTTCATGAGGTATAATACCTGACATATGATACACATTATGCGAGCTGTGGTGGCTCCCATAAACTACCTAGTTACTTTTGGGTGTGAGGATGGTGTGTGCTTCTCCCAGGTGTCTGCGGGCAAGCCTTTGTGGTTCACATAGTGCAGATTGTGGATCATAGCCCAGGTGTATGCGGGCATGCCTTTGGAGAGAGATGCACATGACACATTTTATTGGGGAAAAGTAGTAAACCAATAGGGAAGTAGTAGTGGGGTACCCTTAATATTATTTAGTATATGATATATTCTTTTATGTGTTACATGGTGTGAGTAGCCATGGCGTGGATGAGAACATAGAATACCTTTTAGCTGATCAGTTTGTTTCACAAAAAGTTCACTGGGCTTTAGCATGATTTCTTTACTTTTGCTCGAGAGGCGTTGGGGAGGATCTTACTGAGTATACTATTATACTCACCCTACGCATATATAAACTATTTTTCAGGTAACTTGGAGCAGGTTGGAGGTAAAACTAGTTTCTACTAGATTGGGGTTACATGAGCTGTTCGGGCATGTGGTTGCAGCTGTTTTTACATAATTTTGGGTACATGCAGTTTTCCCTTTCAGTTTTAGTACATTTGCACGACATTACATATGTGCACTAGGGTATTCTTTTATACATCAATTCTATGTTGGATTTGTTTGGTGTCTATGTTATCTCTCTGTTTCCCATGTGTTCTCTTAGAATGTAATGCCTCCCATTTGTGTGTTACTATACCCTCGGTGTATGTTGCGAACCCGGGGCTACTTGAGGTGGGACTCGGGGTGTCATTATCTCCCTTCTCACACTGCCGACCCAAGAGGGGTACAATTTGTGGGGAGGGGGTCGTGATAGTTTCTATTCTAACTCTTTTTCAATTATCATATTATCACAATAATTATATATAAATTATATACAAAATATTTATGTTCAGTGGACATATTTTTTATTTTCTGAGTATGAATATACTATTATATAACATGAATCTATAACACATTAAATAAATTATCATTTAATTGTTTGTTACTATTAACCTACAAACAAGTGAATTGAAAAATAAACATATTCCATTTCACGAGGATATTTTTTAACGAAATTAATACTTTTAATTTCTCATATTGATGACAATTTTTTACAATTATTCATGATGTTTGAAAAAAAGATGATTGAATAATATAATGTAACAATTTTTTATCAGTATAGTTTTTTAAAACACAATTATAGAAAACTAAATTATAATAAACAAATAGAATACTTCCCACCAAATGATCATGGAAATTTTTATTTCAAAATAATATTATAATATCTCTATCAAATACAATTCTGAATGATGAACATGTTATCGAAAAATGAGACTGATTAAATTCAATTTGAAATCTATTAATAAAAACCAAAACTATTATCATCCAACCATGGAAGAAATTTTTTTTCAATATAATTAATATATTTTTAATTACTAAAATTAAAATTTTAAAATGTAATATATTTTAATATGGTTTTTTACTTTAATATTTAGGATATTATTCCTTCCTATATATGTGGTTAATCCATTTTCAAGGATATATGGTGTAAACATTGTAGTTTATTTTCTAATCACTTGTTGAAATTGATATTTTCAATGTAAAAGTATATATTAGTAGAAACAATGTGTCCATTATCTCTAATACCTAAATTGATTTTTTCTTTTATACAGTTATGATCTATAAATTTATTTTTATCTAATTGCCTCTTAAATATTTATAATTCACATGAAATAGGGAATAAAATTATAAATGACCATATCTTTTCATTTTACTTGGGAATATTTTCGATTTATATCAATGTTCTTTGTATATGGATTTATTTATAAACAACTAAATGATTAATAAAATTTTTTTAATTGAAATTTAATTTATTATAACAATAATAAAAATAAATAATTTTAATGATTATATCACAGTCACCTTCTCCCATTTTTTTCAATAGATATCCGTATTATATTTTTGATCTATGATTAAAGGATCTATAAACGTAATTTTTAATTTATATAGATTTTTTGTAAAAGTAATGATCTATAATTCATTTCTATTAAAAATTTATATTGAAATTGAATATTTATTTTATTTAATTTTATAGTGGGTGTATATATACTATTCTAATTTGAACATCTTCTATTTCAAAATATATTAATGATTTTTTTTGTTAAAATATGTATATGAAAAAGTTATACCATACTACTTACTTAATGGGATGACTTCTGATCAGCCTTGTGTATATATTCTGGAAACCCATTTAATTATAACATATTAACAATTTAGAGTAGGAATTATGAATTGTTAATATTTTTGTGACATGCACCCTCACACTCATTGAAAAACACATATGATTATAAATTTTGATATGGGTGAGCCATAATGTATATAAAACTATAATGTGTTAGGTAATGGATTATATCTTGAAATATGACATGTATGGAACTCATGAGTCAAACTAAAACATTCTGTTTTAGGTAATGGCGTGTAAACCCAATACATAATGGTTTGATAGATAATCAAAGTTAATTTTTTGGATATTTAATGTAGTCAAAAAATGATAATTTTGAATATGTTTGTAAAAGTATTTCATCTATATGTCACAATTTTATGATAATCTAATTTCCAAAATTATTCATTTATCCCTTATGGGTGTTGAGTCATTTTTCAACAAACTAATGAAACAATTTTATTATAATTACTATATAATGTTGTTATTAATCATAATATATGGTCTATGGTTTGTTATCTATGTTTTCATTATGATATGATCATGTTCAATTAATCTATTTTAACACCAACATTTTCATTTTATGCTCAACTATTAGCATAAACTGATTTCTCTTACATTTAACTTTAATGATTGTTTTTGACCACCCATTTATTATGTTTATATTCCACATATAATGAAGTGGAGTGTAGTTATTAATATATATATATATATGTATATAAAGATATAATGTTTGGTGAATTTTTTTGTTAAAGTTTAATTTTGTAAAAATATTTTTATATAACCAATATCTAATGACACTAAACATATAGGTTCTTTGGTGAGAATTATTAAAAAATTCAATGTTTATCAACATATAATGATTTATTAAAATATTTATTCCCCAATTTTTCCAGTTCACAGTTCATGTAAATTTTTTCATTATTATATTTTTTATTTTTAAATATTCAGAATGACACATAATACTAGTAAAAATGAATAAAATGTGGGATATCATGTTTTTTGACATTTGTTAGTCTTGTTAAATAATTGAATGTTGAATACTTATTTTTTAATTGAAATTATATTTTTAATGGATAAATATATTGTTATATAATTTATTTATAGAAAACACATGCAGTGATATAGTTATATTGGATAATTATAAAATATATACACATGGATTAGATATATTATTACAAATAATATATTTTGGTAATTTAGTCATTATACGGTGTCCATCAACATTAGTATGTATTAAGGTTCATGATTAAGTCAAATTGAGATAGATGAAATAAGTGATGACCCAAAAATTTTGGATCATAACCTATAAAACCCATTTATTAGAGTTTCCAACAGAAATGGATTCAAATCACCGTTCCCATTACTAATCCCACCCATAGATTCAGAAACAAAAGCTAACGTGAAATTATTTATAGGATATATTCAATATAATAGTGTCAATTGATGTATCCATGTTTGTTGAAATTCTCAAATAACACACAAACAACATCACATAGATTGTCCTTAGGGGATACACATTTGTAATATGGGGTTAGGTATCAAGTCCCATATTGTATGAATTTACATAATTTCATTATAATATTTTAATTCAACTATTTATCGCTTTAGTTTAATTGTATATATAAAAAACAATATATGATTTGATGAAAATTTGATTTTTATTTGAAGAAATAAATTTGTGTTTTTGGGAAATAAATGGTTTTATTAATAAAATATTCATTATAAATTATTTAATTTTGAAATAAATGTAATTTTAATTTATCATTATTATTAAATAATTTTTTTAAATTAAATATTAATACAATTTATTAATCCCCATTTTTTATTTATAAATTTATGATTATTTGTATTATCATAGAAAGTGATTTTCTATAAATTATGATTTTTTCAATTAGTAAGAATTGTCAATTTTATTAAATTATTTTTTAAAAATAAATATGTTTATTTATACCTGAAAATTGAAATTATCCAATGGTGAAATATTCATCTTTTTTTTGATAAAATTTACATCATGGTAAAATTTAAAGCAGGGAATATATATAGCCCATATTGTGACCATAAAATAGTACAAAATTGAGTTAATAAGTTTTATAAACGAAATACATGACCAAATATAGTTTTCCATTTTAAAAATATTGTTTTTGATGATATTTTAAAAATTTTATAAACATTAATTAATCCTCTAAAACCTATTTTAATTTTAAATTTTTTAAAATCAATTCATTATGATCATACATCAGATCTATATAAAAAAGGGTATTATTTTAAAATGATCAGTTATTTTATACGTAAAATTATTACAATCATTCCAATTTGGTTAAAACAATATATAATAACAATGGAAAAACACAAGATTTTGATAGTTCTTCTCTATAGTTTCTAAAACCAAAATCTATAAAATAATAATGAATTCCTCCTATTGTGATAAAATATTCCAACTCAAAGATAAACTCCTATTAAAGAGAATCCCTTTAGGAATGAAATTAATTTTCATCTCCCTTTGTGAAACACTCCAATTGTTTTGTCAAATTATAACGATGAACCTCATAAGATTTTATAAGCACCCTCCCTAGGTAAGGAGACTCTCTCTTTATTTCTTCTTTTCCAGTCTATCAACATCATTATATTAAATCATATGAATATAAATTTACTATTTTTAATTAATTTATAAATATTCCTCTATAGACCAATTTATATTATGTAAATTGGAGATCCTTCATATTATCTCATTATATCCTACACATAAGCTGTAACTATTTCAATGTAAGGGATTATCTCATATTCTTTTTTATTCATGTACATTTTATATACTGACCAATTGTATTTTCAATTTATCATTTTCTAATATGTTTTTACAAATTAATTTTTTTCCTTATTAATACAATATAATGAAAGTGCAACATTCCCTCTCATTAATAACTTCTATGAAGCCATATATACCACAATTATACTACTTAAATAATCTTCATATTTTCAATGAGAAACTTTTTTATTATAAATACCCATCCGCATTTACACAAAATTTTATGAACATGGATGAAACCATCATTAAATTATTTACATTAAAATTATTGTTACCTACAATCATTAATCATTGGATTAGAAGAGATGAATTAAATCATTATGAAGTGGCATATATGTGGTACACAAACTATTGTAAATGATATGAATGTAATACATATTCCACCATTTTATATCAATCCAATGAATTTGTAAATGTGTTTTTCTCTTGATATATCATGTATGGGGAATTAATTTTTATCCTAGGAACACATTATTATGATAAAATGTCGGTGATCCTGGAATTGGTTACATTAGTACATGTTTAATGATGTTTATGTATTCGTAAATATCCTTTATTTTATCACCTTATATCATTATTTAACATTCATGTTTATTGTTAACAACCTTTTAGGTCTCCATTATATGCCTCTTTATTTAAATATATAACCATCGTCATGTCATGTAATGATTATTACATTATTTTGATTTATAGATCACTATTCTCAATGTATGTTACCAGGTTATCATAAGTTAAATTAGAATGTAAAATGTGTTTTGGGGAATGATATAGAGTTTTAAACAATGACACTATAACCATAAATCACGATAATGTGTTATGTGTCTAATTTTTTCAAGTAAATAGGCCTCAAAATCTTAGGGGATTATATTTTTTATATAATTATTTGTAATGTATTTAAATAAGGATTTTAAAGAAAAAATTTTCATAGTTTCTATTAGAGAATGTTCATGATATTTCTGGTGATTAAGACAAGAAATAATTATTAAATCTTTTGGGATAATAATAATCATTTTAAAACATCCCTAAATATTCATAATTTATAAATTTACTAGATTACATAAAAATACCTACTAGATATAATAAATGTATGATGCTCTATAATATATTAATATATTTGTAATTGAAACACCATGATATTTCATTAAATATTTATTTCGAATGATTTTATTTTCATTGCTACCTCATATAACACACAACAACGAGTATTAATGAACTGTGACATACATTACAAAATTTATTATTGAATATAAGCATTATAATGTAGCCTTTATATTCATAGGAATTAACATGTTAATTATATTTTTAATGTATTAATTTTATAGATAATAAAAATTTAATGATATATAGAACATTATTTTTGATTAAATTCCTATGTGCTTCAATAAAACATTTCCCTTTAAAAATGTTTTTTATTTTTTAAAATAAAAAATTTATTTTATTCCACAGCTAGAAAATTAATTATACATAAATAATTTCATTTTTTAAATCATTATATCAAAAGTATATTAGTATGTGTTTCTTATAATCCTTCAGAACTAGTATTTTTCTATTAATAGTGAAAATTAGAATGTTTAATTAAATTTACTACATTTTCATTCAAATAATCCACATGATAATTTATTTAAATGGAATCAAAATAAAAAAAATAATTATAATATTATTATTCCAAAAAATCCTATTTAAATCAATTTTATGTTAATTTCTATTGTTAAAATAATTTATACTTATAAGAACATTGGAAAACTGATTTTTCACGATGTTAGCAGTTTAAATATTAAATTTTAAATTTTTACATACTTGAAATTAATGTTTTATAATTGATTGAATGTTTAGAAATAAAAAAATTGATATTAAATTATATTTTTAAAATAATATTTTTTCATACTAAATATATAAAATTTTAAAAACAACTACCACAATTATGATTAAAAATTGTTTATATAGTTTTAAATTATAATGATAATATTTAAAATGACCTTGAAACTATTAAAATTCAAATAATATGGAAATATTTTGGACATTATCTCGACTTTGATTCAATGATGATTCATTTTTAATCCTTTATTGTGTGAAAAAATTGTTATATATTTTTTCCATCAAGTATTTTATGTATACCCACTCCCTTACTTATCAATGAATTATAACTCTAATATACACTTAAAATATATAAAAACCATTTTCAAAATAATGTAATAAATTTTATCCTTCATTCATTGAAAATTCCATATATTCATATTTTTTTTCGTGAACCCAACCACTATGTATTTTTTTCTAAAAAACTAATAACGTTTTTCTAAAAATATGTATCTGTCATATCCATGAATTTTCGTTCTATTTTATATTATAAGTCCATAAAATACTAATTATATATTATTTTATAATATTATAAATTTCTCAAATATAATAAGATGTAATTATTTCAATCCAATAACCTATATTCATCTCCACCTCCTTTGAATAGAAAAAAAAACCATCGATCATGTGCGCACCGAACTAACACCTCATGAACCGATGTAATTTATTTCCCGCCATCGTTTCTCACCAAAGGATATAATAATTGATCTATAATATATATATATATATATTCCATTTATAAAAAAAATATATAACTATACTATCACTTTTACATTATTTATTTTAAATCTATTGGAAAATGATAACCTCATAAATGCGCACATGAGGACTACATCCTCCATGAAAAGTTTAAAAATGTTTTTATTTTATATTATCATTGATGAAAATAAGGATAGATCATATTATTATATGTGATATATATAATAAATGTTTTTAATGGTGAATTAGTATTTATCTTTCTTTCATTCCATCCATCAAATGAATGATCATAGTGTTCTTATCTGTATATCACATATTATACCGATGAATTCATTAATATATTTTTAATCTATAAATTTTATGGAATACTATATATAAATATTTAATTGATATATATGATATTTGTATATTAAATAAAATTATTATCATTACAGATTATTAATCAATATAAATGGACCCAAACTACTCAACCATAACATACATGTAAAATGATGTAGACATCAAGCAAAACATTGATATCAAAAAATAATTGTTTATATATTGTTGAAGAAATATTAGAATTAAATGAGTTATAAAATGATTAAAATTATTATTGTTATTTAAAAGATTTATAATATACATATATTTCTTATAATGGTGCCTCAAATAATTACAAATAAATTCAAGACATGAGTTATGGGATTTTGGTCTAACTTTCAATTTTTTGAGATATGTTCTATATTCACAACATTGGTATTTTATAGTGGGTAAATTAATTCCATGAATGGTTTCTATGATTATTCTGAATAAATTATTTTTATATAAATATACATTTAATGTTTTCCTTCATATGGTTTTGATTCAAATTAGATCTATATGATTAGGGGTTTAATGTTATAATGTCATTTTTTATTGAGATTATTTATTATTTATATCTAATGATTAAATCTCTTTTTCTGTCTCTCCATAAATTCATGGATTTTAATATCATATAAAATTTTATTCAAATTTTATATTATCATTACGTTTTCTATATTTTTTGACTAGTTATTTCAAAATATCTTTTTCAAAAAAATTGAATTTTTATCTCTTTTCAACAAAAAATATGTTATCGTACATGTCCATATTTTCTAAAAAAAATTTAATGGACTCCATTTTAATAATCTAAATATCATTGAAATTCATTTTCAAGGTTTTTTTACTTTTTATAAAAATGATTTAATGGAATATTGTTTTCATTTTATGAATAAATTTTCTTTTGAATTGTATTTTTTAAAAGAGGTAAAGGAATGATTTCATCCATCTTATACCAAAATTCTATAGTTTTCTATCAAAATTTAAATTTAATGAATTGAATAATACTTTGAATTTTTAATGTAATTTATAATTTAATTATTTTGATACTATTTTGATGATTTTAATTTTTTATATAACTGATTTCAATATAAAAAATATTTTTTCATAACGAATGATTCATAGTGAAATTTGAAAATTATTTTTCATAAATAATGAAAACATTTTGTGTTACATAATTTTTATAGGTAATATTATACAATGATACCATATTTATTCATTCCCTATAAGTTTCATGATAATGGTAAAGAAAATTAAATACACATACCTTCTCTATGGGTTATTATAGGAGTAATTTATGAAATATTTATTAAACCTATAGTTTAACACATATTATTCCATGATGATGTTTTAAAAAACATCATTCTTTTTAATGAGGTTATGTAATGATGTATGTGTAATGATATGGGGGATCACATTCAAAATATATTCATTATGTGATGGTGAGGGTCATAATTATATACTCCTATATTTACATTATTCCGTGAGGAACATTATTTACTATGATAGTAATTATTTTGATCCGTGATGATAAAATTGATTGTCGATTAAACTGGTTGTGCTATGATATCTTTCTCCATGCTTATTAAATAATATGGAAGTAATTTTGTATTCATATATATTTGAAAAAAATATTTCAGATGAAAATTTTGTTCTATAATGATATATGTACACTTATTTTTTTATGATTCATTTCTTATGAAATGAAAATATTTATCCCAAGAATCATGTTCATGATATATGATTTTATAGATGTGGTTTATAAATTTTATTCTCATGTTTTTTTATCATTTATCTCATTTCATGTTGAAACCATCCTTCTTTCCCCATACTGAGAATTTGATCTCACCATTTCTAATGTATCAATTCCCAAGGTTATGAAAATTTCTATAGTAGTGATATTACTAATAATTTTAATAGTTATGAAGATAATATATAAATATGATGTGTTTTACTTATGATCATGTTCTTTATGTATCCACTCTTCAAATGACACTAGACTTATACAAATACATTATAGACCATTATGTTAGGTAATGAAAAATAAGCTATATGTTGCTGATATTTATGTATGAAATGTTTTTTTCGTAAGAATAAAATCCTGTAAATGAGTGGATTGTGTATTAACATGATCATTTCAATGATACTAAAAATATTTACTTGGTAGACACCTTATTTAAAACTCATGTGGGACATACTATATTGAGTTGAAAATAACCCTATAAAAATTATGAGGGAAAAAATATCATAAGGTATGATTGGAAATTTGACATGGAAATCATAGATTGAGACTATTAATTTAATTTCACTGTTTCCATTTTTTATGATTGATAGTTTGAAATTTCTAATACAAATTTTTAAATTGAATGAAATAATGGATTAGATCTAAATCAATTAGTATATGGAAGAATGATCATCAATTATATAACAAAATATTTCATATATGGTTATGGTTAAATCGATTATTTTTTATCAGAAAAATTTATAAAGACAATGTAAGAAGAAAATAAAATAATTGAATTTCATATATCAACAAAAATATAAATGTGTATATTATAACACCCCCATTTTTTATCTAATCCAATGTCTATGAATTAAATCTACTTTTCTCAGTAAAACATATATGATAAAATTAAATATATTTCAATTTATTACATTGTATGGATTTTCTTTACATTTATATAGTAAATTAAAATTAATGGTAGAGGGACATAATCCTTCATGTCAATAATCACCATCAAATTATGGACAACTATATATAGGATGATTGTTCTCATTGAGAATCATCATCTAATTCATCGATATTATAACCTTATGGGAATGGGTATCTTTCTCAAATTATTATTAATATAAAAAATATAATCACTGATAACATAACCATTGTGAGTGAATTTTATGTGTTTTTACCAAATATTGTATTGGCCATATTGCTAAATGTTTGGTTTTGTTCTCAATATAACTTGTCCATCTAAAATTTGACACTATTGGGGAATGTTATCACCCTAAAATATTTATCTATGGATCAATAATAAATAAACTCAATTGATGTACTTCATGGAACAAAATATATTATATAAATCTATTTTCTCCCTATATAAATTGGGTAATATCTCTAATATTTGATAAACAATCCCTGATTTTATAACCCAATAAGCAGAATAACCTAAAAGGGATTGACATTTCAAAATGATAATGAATTTCTTTTTTAGATTTAAATATATAAATATGAAGAAATTTTTTATTCCTATGATATCATTATCCAACATTTTGGAAGAATTATTTTTTCAATAGTGATGTGTTAAAAAACAACATGGTTTTTAACTCATTAAAGGTCAAAAAGTTAGTTCTTCTTCCTACCTCCAATTATGGATCCCTAAAAAAATGCTGCCCAACACATGATCTGTAATTTGAAGCAGTGATCTTCGAATTTATGTTTTTTCTAACAATATCTATAAGGGGATAATATTGAAATGTATACAAATAAAAAAACCCGAATTATATATTCTCATAATAATATGTCAATATTAAATATTGAAGGTCGACATTGAATATAATAGATTTTTATTTTCAACAGGTTACCATCCATATATGGAAAACAATAATTTTTTATTCTATAATTAGAAATTATCCCTCAACCCCATCCATTTTGAGGATTTTCATGGTATTCAAAATTTCTGGACATGGAATATATTGACATGAGAATCATAAAAGGAATTTTAACAATCATTTTTAAAAATTTATATGAGATAATCCATATGGAGAGGATTATGCTAGAATGATAATATAATATTGAGAAACCATTATGTGTATCAAAACTATACAATTTCATCTTTCCAAATGATTTTGATAGAATTTAGGGATCTTATAGGGTATAACAATTGAAACCAGATATAGTGAGGGAGATATTGGATGATGAGCATATCTCAACATTAACTATTCAACCTGGAAGATCATAGATGTATCGTGGTATGAAGCAGACAATCTAGTGATATAACAGGAAGTGAGAGATTGAAGAATTTTTATCTCAATACATAGTATGGAGTAACACTTATGGTGAATAATAGATATCATTGATTATGATGTAAAAATTTCCCATAACAAAATGGAAATTGGAAAACTGTGACACCTTACACCTAGATTCCACTTATGTTGTTCCCTGATCTAGGTGGGTGACATTTAGTCTAGTTCATCTACCAAAATATCACAGTATTCCAACTATATGTGAGGACCTATGTTGTTTCCAAGGGGATATTATGACCTTGTCAACAGAGTGCGGCATAATTTATAATTATAAACACATTTCAGTAGAAAAATTAGGATAAATAAATAGATACATAGAGAAAGGATGAAAATAAACAATAACATGAATAACATGAATATCATACACTAGTTGATGATGATATATTTCATTCCACTATAATGCTATAAAATAAGGATACAATGTAGCAGGAATACGTGTAAAACCCAATTTGGAAAACAAGAAATACATAAACTATGCAATGAATCCCAATCTACATCAATGTCATATAAAAGTAGCCCAATCAATGAATAGAAATTAATTAAGTGAAGGAATAATTAATCTTCCCTTATACATCACCTATATACATTTAATTTCCTTAGGTACCAATGGTGATTGACGAGATTTTGAGATAAATCTCAGTGGGCCACCACTGATATTGTCTATAACATTCATCCCATGTAATGGAAATATATCTTTGTGAAGTCACATATATTTAATGAAATGTAGAACAATGTAAATAAATAACCATGTACCTTCTTTTTCCCTCAACTCTTTTCTGAACGTGTAACCAATTCATCAATTAATTATGTTACAGTTTATATAAACATGTCTGGATAGGCATTATGACACTAAAAATTTATGTGAAAATTTTTATTCAAATAATGATGATTTTGTTTTATTTTTTTCAATGATAAAACACTTGTATTTAAATTTTTAATTATAAATAATGGAAATTTTATTTATATAATGATAATGGTATAAAATATGATTTTTTTTCAATCTTGATTAGTGAGAATTTTATCACATGGGTATATTACTAATAAATTTTAACATATTGATCCCACTTGAGTGATAATTTTTTTATGATTGCTTTGTTTATCTTCTCCATTTTTATTAGGGACCAATATTCATGTCCAAAATATATAGGCCCTAAAACTCGTTGATGTTGGATAATCATCCATGTAGATAGCATTTACCCCACCTCTGTAATATTTTCCTATGTCAGGCTACACACCTTAAATTGAGGTGTTTACAAATTGATATGAATGGGTATTGAATATTCAGATTAACCATTAAATTAAATTGTTATTTACCCATTATGATTTCAAATGAAGGAACTAAATTGAAGGATTATCCTAAGAAATATAGGATAGAAAAAGTAACAGCCAATAAAAAAATCCATAACTACAACATCTTGGGACAAATTATGCTGAATCATAAAGGCTGACCACAAATGAAATTTATTATTTTCTTTTATGAACGATATAATTTGTAATCCAACCTTTTAATTGTCCAATAAATGTGAAAAAAATTCGAGGAATAATTAAATACTATAGAATGTGGAGAGATCCTTCATTCCAAATGATTGCATTATATCTTATTCTTTTTGTGGAACCCAGGATCAGATATCCCCTGATGGATTCAAGCCACATATATCCCCCTTTAATTCATTTTTTATTTACATTTTTAAATTTTTTTATATTTATTTGTATAAGTAATTTTAAATTATATTTTATTAATCCATGCATCTATGTTTCTTTATCCTTTAAATAATTTGGTCTTCTCAATTTTCTCAAATCAATTATATGTATTATTATTTTCATTGGAAATAATTATAAAATTTATATTATATTTGTTATTATCATTCTTATAATTATCACATTTTTAATTTAAAAGTATTTTATTATTTTCAACTTTCAATTTTTAGAAACTAATTCATAGAATAATAATAGTAATAATATGAATATTAATAATAATTATAATTATTTGAACATTTATTATAATTTATTTATCTCTCTCACTCTTCACATTCATACACCATTGGGATTTACAACTCTCATAAATGAGATGCTAACATGAGGCTTGGCCCAATGGGTGTTCAATGTGTTCTTTAATTTAAATTGATGCTTATTTTATGTTTGTAGAAGATTGGAGTATAATTCTTATGATATTTGAATGTCCTTGATGTGGTGACTACCCCAATATGACATGAAACAAAAAGTAATTTTATTCAAGAAAATAAAATTGAATCAAATATGAGATTTCATGTCTGTATTATCAAACATAAATTAGAAAAATAAATTAAATTTTTGATTGAAATTAAGTCTAAAAACCAAGACCTAGTTCTTTCTTCTAAACACATTCTATCTAGTTTTCATATTATAATAAAATATAATTTCTATTATTTGAACTCATTATTGTAAAACAAAAAAATCATTTATTTCATAAAAAAATAAAAAACACAAAATGAATTTGAATAATTGATTTACATAACTTAGTTGAACAATTTTAAATCCTCTTAAATTGGGAAGACTCTGGTAATCCATTGTGTTGTATTACAAAAACACATAAATTTTATTTTACCACATTCTACGACATAAATGAATTAAAATATGAAATATTTCTGGACATACAATCATTTTTTCATTAAAATTTTTATTTTCATATTTTAGTTTGTTTACATTATTTTCCAAAAAACATTAAATAATTATTCTTCATTAATGCTTTCATGAAATCATTCCTTTAATAATTTGAACAATTACTCATATTTACATTAAAAAAGAAATATATTGTGTGCAAGAGTCCCTGAACTGAAGGGTGGATTATCTAATGATAATGGTCAAGAAGATGGAATGATGCAAAGATACATGGATCTCACATGAATATTTCATGTCAATTGCTGATAAACTCTGTGATGAATTAAAAAGATTCAAATCCAAGAAGGAAGTGTTATTGTAATTTCATGATTTCACTAAACACATCTAATACATTATGGAAAAAATCAAAATATTGTAGTCTGACTACCTACCTCAATTCCGCGATGATAAAATTAAATAGAAACTGTAATGACCCAGAATTCCATGTAATTTTTTTTAATTCATTGGAATTTTACGAGTCTATATTTTTTGACGATGCTTGATTCTGAGGCCCAGTGTGCCCAGAATAAATTTATGATGTTTTTTTGGGTACGTTCAGTAAATGTATGAGCGGGATTTTATAACATTGGAACGGGTGCTCAGAATTGAAACCTGAGGCCACTGTTCAACTCGCAACGACAATTTTTTTTCTTAAGAAGACTTTCACCTCAATGGTAGATGATCAGGAATGACAGTTTGTTTATGTTCTCCACGTGGATTAAAAAAATAAAATAAGTGAAAACTTATTTTTTTTTGTTGGACCCACGCCATGTGGTAAAGTTGGTTCAATGATCTACAAGGGAGTTGGTGGTGGGTCCGCCACACCCTAACCTCCCATTGGAGGATAATTGGGGTGGGGACTACCCGAGCTGCATAACCTCCCACGAGATGTTATGACGTGGGTTCCACAACGGGCTTAACCCCACATTTAATTGGAGGGGAGGAAACCTCTCAACTCTCCCTCCTTAATTAGGGAGAGCCACTTGGTCTCTATCTCCCCTCTTAATGGAGGAGGATAAAACCTCCCCAAAACCCCCCAATTAATTGAATAAACCCCCTTGACCCTCTTCATGTTTAATTCGGTGTGTCCACCCGGGCATTTAACCCCCTCAAAACTCCCCAAATTTAATATTCTAACTTCTCGTGAAATTAATTTTATGGAGCCTCCACACTATTTTTGAATTTCGAATAATTATTCCAATAAAATGATCTTAATTAAATGGGGCCCACATAATTTATTCACACCAATGGGCATAATAGATTAAAATCTATTATTTTGGCATGCTTATTCTCTCTTTAGTGGTTAGCTTGGGAGAATATAATCCTCCAACGAAGAACGCGAAGACGCCGGCGATGACCCTTCTTCCTCGTCTTCTATCACAGAATCCACCTTCCGACGTGGGATCTCTTCGACGACCCTTCTTCTATCCTCTTTGTCATCAACGGACCAACACACGAGCTCCGAAGTGAAAGCGTTTGGTGAACGACGACAAAAGAGACTTCCCCCACGATGAACGAACGCCTGAAAATTAAAAAGGTAGGGGTGTTTTTTAAGCTGATTAACACTTTATACTCTCACGTTGAAACAACTTCATGAGCCTCTTTCCAACGTTCTAACATTGAGGGCTCGGGCCGAACAAGCATAGCCTGACCGCTCTGCAGCCTTTCTGGTTTTGGAACCTTGTGTCGAAAATGAAGTAAGGACGGCATGGAAATGAGGCGATGGAGACGAAGACGGGGAATAATGGTTGTGCTACCCGCGACCTTTAAAAACCGCGCTGCTGGCTAGACAGGGCCTGACCTTCCTACCCGCGCGCTGCCCGGCACACGGCTGGCTGAAACTGTGTCATGCCCGGCCCTACGGCACCCTACACGAGCACCCCGCACACTGACGGCACACCCAACACCCTACCCAGCACCCAGGGATCCAGCTCGGCGCGCTGCACGGTTCCCAGGCCGTCTTCCCAGTGACCCCCCGACACCACGGCCGCATGCCCGCCCCTCACCCCCACCTCAGTGCCCCCCCCCCCAACATCATGGCTGCCTGCCCGGCGACTCCCCAGCGCCCTGCCCTCGTGCACCGATGCCCTACCCGGCGCCACCCATGCCCTATCGATCCCTTCCCGGCCAACCTACGGCCTTCTCACAACAAGCGCGGTCTACTACTGGACTCTTAGGCCGAGCCGCCCGAGCTGTGCCCCTCGCGGCACCAGTAGAACCTGCCACTGGCCTTCTGGACGAGTCGCCCACATGGCATCTTTCGACCCGAATTGTCCACGCAGTTTTTTGGACCGGGTCCAGTGGACTGGGCCGAACTGAGCATGCTGACCCACCCAACAGGCCGGGTCAGACCTATAATGTCAGTCCGGGTCAACATAGACTACGTTGACCCAGACTAGGTTGGGCTGAGTCAGTCCGACTTGGTTAGATCGGACTCGGGCCCATACCACTCCCTTTACTTTGTTGGGCCATATCATTTGCACCATACGTCCGTTTGATGAACCATCAGTGGCACCGGTACTCTTGGAGCATAGCTGTCTCTTTGAGTTTACCCCACTAGAGTTCTAGGTATAGTTGAGTCACGGTCATGTTGGTTCGTACACGAATCTAACCAGGCCCCGGGATTGAAATTCTAATAACTATCATATCGAGCATCCGATTGACGGACCGTCTATTGCTTTGAGACCCTTATGACAAGGAAGAAAATTGAGATACATCTTTTTTGGACTTCGTGAAACTTGGAGAATCCGTTTATAGCTCGTGGAGGGGACCCTCCCGGAGACGAGCAAGCAAAGTACGGAGACCAAGTAGATGGCTGAGACATGAAGACTACTTGACCTATTCGATTCAGAGTGACTTAACTAGCCCTGTGGGGAATGATATTGTGTGAGGTGGAAGACCCATGGTGGAGGAGGGCCACTGTGTGAGGCGGAAGATCTACAATACTCTATAGGAGAAGTACCTCTATAGGCTATTAGGGGGAGCACTATTGTGTGAGGCGGCAGACCCCATGTGGGAAGCATCTCTATGTGACATAGTTTTCCCACAGTTCTCGATAGGAGGAGTACCACAGCTATCTATGGTCTGTTAGTAGTGCCTCAGAGTCATGATAGGGCCACTATACTCGACAGAGGAGGAGTTCTCCAGAAATCATGGTTTCGTTAATAAAAATCATGGTTTGAGCTGAGTAAATGACCTTTGTATTTTCATCATGATTGATATGGGTTATATGATAAATTTGGTATATTTATGGGAATATACCAAAGTAATTGTTATATTTTGAAATCATGCTTTGTGGTTTATCCTTGTTGGATTTTGTGAGTCCATGAAGGTCTTGGGGTCCCTACTAAGTATCTTTATACTCACCCCTGCACAGGATATGCCCGCAAATCGTTGTGTTGGATGCAGATGACAGACAGTGATGACGGTGGCTGAGAGTGCCAGGACTAGTTGATGCCCGTAGGATGAACTTACAATGTCTCGGTACACAGTGGAGTCTGACAGACATGGAGTGCTAAGGAGGCTATATGTAACTACCCTTCAGGTAGGGACCCCAGAGGACGATCCAGGAGCCGCTTTCACCTTCCAGCTATTTGTCAATTTTTAGTTGTACTTGCTTTTATTTTTATTTTTACTTTACAGTGGGGATTCTATTTTGGCCCACATTACTTTCAGTACACTTGTTATACAACTTTTTCTTAGTGTTTTCTTCCGCTTGTACTCTGGTATTGTGTGTTTATGATTTATAAAGGAAATGCCTTCCCCATTTTAGAGACATACGTCTTTGGTGTTAGTCGCCATCCCCTGGCCTATGGAAGGAGGGCTTGGGGTAGTCACTATATGAGCCTCGAGGGGCTGGTCCCGAAAAATTGGTATCAAAGGAGTCAGTTCTACCTCAGAAAAAATGAATCCGATTTTTCGTTTATGTGAAGAAATGGTGTTTGGGGTACTAAGTGAGGTTTTCAGTTCAGGTAGTCCAGTGTAGGTGTGGGCAGCTGACGTATCCATAAACCAGGACACTGACTTTTGATTTCCAACTCAGTGCATAAACACACTGATTTCGTGTTTGTTTTCAAAAAAATTCATTATGTAAGCTCAAACCATGTTAGCTCACAATGTATAATCTTCTGTCCCTATCACATATATTTCATTTATGATGTCTCCCCGTGGATGACCAGCTAAGCCCCAAGAGTTATACATACCGATAGCCTGACGAGCGATGATTCCTCAGTACAGGGCCCTCTTCCAGTTGGGGCACCTATAATACTACTCCCCGTTGGGCCACCGATGCCACCATCCCCAGTAGCATATGATGTACGACGCTTGAGTGCATTTCATAAGTTCTAGAGATAGAATCCACCCAGGTTCCGGGGAGAGATGGAACCACATGAAGTTGAGGGTTGGTTGGAGGCTATGGTGAGAGACTTCAGGCTAATAGGGACACCATTAGAATTCATGGTGATCCTTACTGCCAGCCTCCTTCAAGAAGCAGCCTGAAGATGGTGGAGCCAGATATTCCAGATGCATGATGAGGCATCACTTCTTTGGGCAGACTTCGAGAGCATGTTTCGGGTGGAGTTTGATCCAGCCACCCTTCGATCGGTGCGGATACAAGAGATATTGGATCAACATTAGGGTAGCATGATGGTGGTGGAATACACTGCGAGGTTCACCGACCTCTCGCAATACTCCACTAATATGGTATGGGACCCATTCTTTTTGGCCCAGACCTTTGATTAGGGACTCAGGAGAGAGATCATAGCTTTAGTTATCTCTTACATCATTCCAAAGAAGACGAGGGTGTTGGAAGGAGCCCTCCTAGTGGAGAGTTTCCATGCTGAGATGTCTCCAACAGCGAGACCCACCACTAGCAGAAATGCAATGTACTCTTCTACAGCTAGCAGTAGACAGATGATGTAGAGGCCCAAGAGGACTAGACCTAAAGGTGGTCGAATGCATGACTCAGGATCGATAGTTCGTGGCAATGAGAGTGGAGACAGAGAAAGACCTATCAGGTAGTGTTACTCTTGCGGTGGAGCACACCTTGAGGTAGCTGAGTCCAACGATCACGGTTCTCCGGAGATGATTCGAGGTAAAATCTGTTTCTACTCCACCTTAGCTACAGTAGTTATAGAAACAGGTTCCAGTCAATCATTCATTTCCACATCCCTCATTCGAAGAACATATATTCCGAATGAGCCGTTAGTTCAATCCTTACAACTAGAGACTACTACGGGAGAGGATTCGACTATTACAAACTGGTTCCAGCAGTGCGACCTTACTCTAGGAGGCATGAGATTTGACTAGGATCTCCTAGTTGCGGCGTCGAGGCCTTACGAATTCATCGTGGGTATTGACTGGTTATCTATAGTCCATGTTCATATCTGCTATATTAGGTGAAAAGTGCGGTGTGTCCGCATAGATGGGACCATGTTTACCTTCACTGGTGAGAAGGGAACATTTCCAGTCCAGGATAGACTTACTTGGAGGAGGGGGCAATCGATCAGTCACCAGTTGGCTTGCCATACCCTCGGAGCATTTGGTGTGGAGAGACCGACTTTTCCTATAGAGGTGGACCAATACACGGATGTTTTCCCTGACGATGTTACAAGACTACCTCCATGTAGCGAGGTGGAATTCTACATTTACTTGTATCCCAAGATGGAACCGATATCTACTGCAGAATATCAAATGGATCCCATTGTGCTTCACGAGAACAAGGTAAAACTAGAGGACATGAAGTATAATTGATTCATCCGGCCCCATGTTTCTCCCTAGGCATCCATGATTCTATTATCCAAGAAGGCAGATGGGAGCTTGAGGCTCTATATCGACTACCGTCTCTTGAACCAGTTGACCATTATGAACATGTACCCACTCCCGAGGATTGACGACCTCATTGATCAGCTCAAGGGAGCACGGTGGTTCTCGAAGATTGACCCCCGATCAGGTTATCACCCACTCAGAGTTTGATATGAGGATGTGCAGAAGATGACCTTCAGGTGTCGTTATAGCCACAATGAGTTCTTGGTTATTCCCTTCGGCATAACCAATGCACTAGTAGTGTTCATGAGTCTCATGAACATGATCTTCCAGCTATACCTCAATCGCTTTGCCTTAGTCATCATCAATGACATACTGATCTACTCAGCTACTGAGGAGGAGCATTCCTACCATTTGCAGGTAGTGTTGGACACACATCGAGAGCACCATCATTATGGTAAGCACTCGAAGTTCTAGTTTTGGAATGGAGAAGGTCACTTTTTGGGACACGTCATCTTGGAGGCTGCAGTTGCAGTGGATCCAGCATTGATCAAGGTGGTACTTATGTGGGAGCCACCCAAGAGTGTGACAGAGGTATGAAGATTCCTTGGATTGGCTGGATACTACCATAGATTCGTTCCAGACTTCTCTAGAGTTGTAGCACTGCCTTCATCATTGATGAAGAATAGGAATCCCTTTGTGTGTTCAGAGAGATGCCAGTAGAGCTCTCAGGAGCAGAGGCAGAGGCTGACTAGTTCCCCCATCATGAGGCTTCCAGAGAAAGTCCTAGGGTAAGTAGTCTACAACGATGCATCAGGGACTGGACTCGGGTGTGTACAGATGCAGGAGTGAGCGGTGATCACATATGGTTCTCTTCAGCTGACTTGGCATGAGCAGAACTGCGCTACCCATGACCTGTAGTTAGCAGCAGTGGTATTTTCCATGATGATATGAAAACACTATCTTATGGGTGAACGTTTAACAATATACTCTGGTCACAAGAGTGTTAGGAATATTATTGTCTCATATGAACCTAAACTTGAGACAATGGTAGTGGCTTGAGTTTCTCATGGACTATGACTTCGAGATAGTCTAAACTCCAGGCTAGGGGAACGTAGTAACTGATGGGCTCAGCAGGAGTTCTGACATTCAGATCTTAGGAGAGGTGAAAAATCACCTGGAAGAATTGCAGATATCCTTTGTGGATAGGGATGGGGAAGCCTATCTACAGTCTCTTACCTTCACTCCCCCACTACTTCAGTGAGTCACGGAGGTGTTGCATGGGGACACTGACTATGAGACGCGACGTACTCCGACATCCACAGGGCAGACACCAGATGGATTTTTTGAAGGTGGAGAGCACGTCATCCTCTTCAAAGGACCTACCATGGTACACATTTCTCTTCAAGAGGAGGTGTTGAGGGAGTTCCACACTTCCCCTCTAGTGGTACATCTTGGAGTGGCGAATATGTACCCGGACATTCGACGATAGCATTGGTGGCCATGTATGAGGAAGCTAGTAGCATATTTTGTCTCATGGTGCCTCCCTTGTCAGCAAGTAAAGGTAGAGCACCAGGTACCAGCATGCTTGGTGCATCCCTTAGAGGACCTGGAGTTGAAGTGGGATGGGATATCCATTTTCATTGGGACGGGTCTCCCACATACATCCAAGGGTCACGAATCGATATGGGTTATCGTCGACCGACTCCCCAAGTAGGCCCACGTCCCACTGATCAGAGTGAAGGGCTCAGTTGAGAGAATGGGACGCCTCTACATGTAGGATATTGTTCGTATACATGGGGTACCATATTCTATTATATACTACCATGACACACGATTTACTTCCCAGCTATTGAAGGGGTTGCAGGAAGCCTTCCGGACATAGCTTCGCTTGAGCACCACCTTCCATCCTCAAACAGATGGGAAAACCATGAGGAACATCAAGACCCTCGAGGAAATGCTCCGTGTATGCGTTCTCGACTTCGGTTACAGCTGGGATGACCACCTTCCCTTGGTGGAGTTTTCCTACAACCACAGCTATCAGTCCAAATTATGGATGGAACCTTTTGAGGCATTGTACGGATGACCTTGTAGATCGCCACTGTGTTGGATAGACCAAGGGGAGTCAGCACTAGTGGGACCAGAGATGATACAAGATACTATAGAGAATATGAAAATCATCTAGGAGTGGATGAAGACTGCACAGAGTTGGCAGAAGTCTTATGATGACAGGTGATAGAGAACTCTGGAGTACGGTGATGAAGACCATGTCTTCCTATGGGTCTCATCTTGATGAGGCCTACGTAGATTTGGCTGAGGTGGAATGCAGTCTCCAAGAATTATGAGACCTTTCCAGGTTCTCAGTAGAGTACGCGAGGTGGAAAACCGCCTTGCTCTTCCACCTCACTTGCATCGGCTGCATGGAGTCTTCCACATATCCTAGCTGTGGAGATACGTCCATGACCCTTCCCACATCATCGACCACAAGGACGTATATCATGGAGGTGGGGAGAATTTAAAGAAACATAATTCCATGTAATTTTTTTAATACATGGGAATTTTAAGAGTCTGCATTTTTTTACGGTGCTTGATTCTGAGGCACGGTGTGCCCGAAACCAATTTTTGAAATTTCTTTTAGGTATGTTCAGTAAACGTACGAGTGGGGTTTTATAACTTTTGAACAGGTGATCAGAATTGAAATCTGAGGGCACCATTGAACTCTCAATGCCTGTTTTTTCTTATGAAGGCATTCACCTCGATTGAGGGTGGTCGGGTATGAGAGTTGGTTTTTGGGATTCACGTGGAATAATAAAATAAAATATGTGACAACTTATTTTATTTTTGTTGAACCTACGCCATGTGGTAAAGTTGGTTAAAATCTCCACAAGGGAGTTGGTGGTGGGACCACCACACCCTAACCTCCCATGGGAGGATAAATGGGCAGGGGACCACTCGAGCAGCATAACCTCCCACGAGAGGTTATGGCGTGGGGCCCACACGGGGCTTAACAACCCATTTAATGGGAGCGGAGGAAACCACTCAACTCTACATCATTAATGAGGGAGATCCTCTTGTTCTAAAACTCCCTCTTAATGGATGAGGATAAAACCTCCCCAAAACCCCCAATTAAATGAAGGAAACCCCCTTTACACTCTTCATCTTTAATTATGTAGGGACCACCCGGGCCTCTAACCCCCTCGAATCTCCCCAAATATAATATTCCGACCTCTCTTGTAATTAATTTTGTGGAGCCTCTCCTCTATTTTTGAATTTCAAATAATTGTGCCAACGAAATGAACTTCATTAAGTGGGGACCACATAATTAATTCACGACAACGGGAATAATAGATTAAAACTATTATTTTGGCATGTTTCTTATATCTTTTGTGGAGAGATTTGTAGAATAGAATCCTCCAATGAAGAATGCGAATACGCCGAAGACGACTGTTCTTACATTGATTCTTCCTCAGAAACCCCCTTCCGACGTGGGATCTCTCTAACGAACCTTTTTCCTTCCTCTTCATTGTCAACGGACTGACGCACATGCTCGAAAGTGAAAGAGTTCAGCGAACGATGAAAACATAGTCTTCCCCCGTGATGAACGATCACCTGGACATTAACTAGGTAGGGGTTTGTTTTATGTTGTTTAATTATTTATCCTCCCACGTTGAATGAAATTCATGAGCCGCATGCTATCATTCTAACGTGGAGTGTTCGGGCCAAACGAACACAGCCCAACTCCTCCGCAACCTTTGTGGTTTCGAAACCTTGAGTCGACGGAGAAGTAAAGACGGCTTGGCAATGAGTCGACTTCGAAAAAGACATTGAAGAATGGTCGTACTACCCACGACCTCTGCGACCGGCACCACCGGCCGAGCGGCACCGAACAAGCCTTCTCACACCCTGACCGGCTCGCGCCTCGGCCGAAACCGCGGCCTTCCTGGCCCGCTGGCACCGTACCCAGCACCCCCACACCTAGGCCACCCTGCCCGCACACCCGGGCGGCCTTCCCAGCACCCCCACACCCCTACCACCCTACCCTGGGCGTCCAAGTGCCCTGCCTGTGCGCTCTGGAGCCCTACCTGCATGCTCTATCGACCTACCCAGCACACCCGCGCCCTCCCGTGCCCTTCCCGGTGCACCCGCGACCTGCCCGCACCCTGGGCGGTCTGTCGCTGGCATCTCGGGCTGAGTCGCCCGAGCTGCGCCCCTCGCGGTTCCATCCAACCTACCAATGGCCTTCGGGCTGAGTCACCCACGTGGCGACTTTTGGCCAAAATTTCCCACACAGTCCGTTATTCCGGGCGTAGCATACTAGACCGAACAAAGAATACTGACCCGCCCAATGGGACTGGTCATACCCAACAAGTTACTTTGGGTCGACCCTGACCAGGTTGACCCAGATTTGTTTGGGCCACGTCGGTCCGACTGGGTCGGGCCGGACCTGGGCCCATAGCACTTCCTTTACTTTCTTGGGCGATATCTTTGGGACCAGACGTCCGTTTGACGAACCGTCAGTGGCACCTGTATTCTTCGAGCATAGTCGTCCGTTTGAGTTTACCCCACTAGAGTTCGGGTATAGTTGAGTCACAATCAGTTTGGTTCGTACATGAATCCAACCGGGCCCCCGGGACTAAAATGCTAATAACTAACTGGCCGGGCATCCGATTGATGCACCTTCTTTTTCATTGAGTCCCTTTTGACGTGGAAGACCATTGAGAGACATCTTCATGGGACTTCATGACACATGTATTATTGGCTTGTAGCTCGTGGAGCGGACCCTCATTAAGACGAGCGTGCATTGTACGAGGACCTAGTAGCTGGCGAAGTCCTAACATGTTCTTGACCGATTCGATTCGGAGTGACTCGACTAGCCCAGTGGGAAGCACTATAGTGTGAGGTGGAAGATCCATGATGGAGGAGCGCTACAATGTGAGGTGGCAGACCCATGGTACTTGATAGGAGGAGTAAATTTGTAAGCTTTTAGGGGGAGCGCTACTATGTGAGGCAGCAGACCCCAAGTGGGAAGAATCTCTGTGTGACATAGACCTCCCACAATACTCGACAGGAGGACTACCTCTGTAGTCTATGGTTATTGAGTAGCACCTCAAAGTCTTGACAGGGCCACTGTCCTTGAAAGAGGAGGAGTTATCTAGAAGTAGTGGTTTCGTTAATTAAGATACTCGTTTGAGCTGAGTCAATGACCTTTGTGTTTTCCTCATGATTGATATGGGTTACATGATAACTTAGATATATGTATGGGCATATACCCATGTAATGTTTATCCATTGAAATCATACTTTGTGGTCTATCCCTTTTAGATTTTGTGAGACCTTGATGGTCTCGAGGTCCGTAATGAGTATCGTTATACTCACCCCTGCACGGGCTATGCCTGCACCTTATTGTATTGGATATAGACGATGGATAGCGCTGACGGAGGCCTAGAGCGCCAGGACTGGTTGTTACCCGGAGTAGGACCTTAAGACCTATCAGTACACATTGTAGTCTGACAGATGTGGAATGCTGAGGAGGCCATCTATACCTACTCTTTAGATAGGAACCCCGGAAGATGATCCATGAGATGCTTTCACCTTCTAGCTGTTTGTCCATTTTTAGTTGTAATTGCTTTCAGTTGTATTTGTACATTACAGTTGGGCTTGTATTCTCGCCCCCTTTACATTCATTACACTTGTTATACATCTTTTACATAGTATTTTCTTCCACTTTTACTCTGGTTGTATGTGTTTATGAATTATAAAGGCAATGTCTTCCAAGTTTTAGGGAAATACACCTTTGGTGCTAGTTGGCAGCCCCTGACATATGGAAGGCAGGCATGGGGTAGTCACGATACGGGCCACAGGGGACGGGTCGTGACAGAAACATTCCATGGATTAAGATATTCAATCCAAAATAACTCAGGGATATGATACATTCATGAACTCACACTTATTTGATTTTATAGAAACTAATTTGATAATAAATTCCATCTATTTTGAATATTCAGAATTGGATCACTCATAATTTTGCATAGAGGATGAAGTGAAAAATTAAATTTCACATGTTGACGAAAATTTATCTCTCCCTAAACACATTGAGTATTAACTATAGTGATTACGATAAGAGAAAAAGAACAATGCACATGTAGCAATGAAAGAGGAGGTTTTTCATTTGTCATTATACCGCCACCATAAAACTGTACAACATTGAGAATTAGGAAAATATTCTTTACTCTATACATATAATTATCCTCAACAATAAAAATTGTTAAATGAAAGTTGGTACAAGAAACATGTGGTTATTAATTCACATGAAGATCCACCCACCGGAAGACTATGGATAATAGCTGGTACTTACCTTCTGGAGGAAGTAAAAATTTTCTCCCCACTTTGTGGATAATACTATGATTTATATCTACATGATTTCGAGGAGTTTATATTTAAAATTCATTTCTTAGCAACTAGTTCAACATGTAGTCTATCTCTATATATTTTTTAGTATAAATAACATGATTCTCTTTATTAATTTTGTAATTCAATTTTGTAGGTTCATAATGTAAGATGGAATCCACAACTAGTAATGATAATTTCTATGAATTATGGTAATGGTAGATTACTTTTTACTGATTATCTTAAAAATTCTATACATTTTTATCCAAAAATATAATGTAATAATCATTAAAGATAAAATTTCTTACATACTCTTGAATTATTATTTACATGAGTAATCTAGGATATAGGTGTTTTATAGCAATCTAATGATGTCATGTTTTATATTTAAATGTTGGAATGATTAAATTAGTAATATAGAGAATTAAAATTTTAAATTGAACAATTGATATTAAAATAAGGATTCATAATTTGATATTATTATTTGATTCTTGAAAATGAAATTTCCCTACTATTTTATTGCTTTGATTTTATTAATATCATTTGACCTGATTTTTTATTATTAATCATGCAATGATTTATTTTCCCAAATCATATGTCTATTTCCTATGAGTTTTTCTTGAATAAGTACTTATTATTTGATTTTTTCATATTTCGTGAGTGATATAGAGAGATGCAACCTACTACAACAAGAATTTGAACTTTTCAAATCTATGACTATGAAAGAACACATTTAAATTGATTGAGGAGTCCTTTGAAAAGATATATATCCTTAAAATACCACCTTTACATCAATACATTTTTTATCCCATAGATAACTAGAAAGTGATTTATATAGATGATCCATGTGTCAAGCTATTATTATCCATTCCGACCATCCACATGATATTTTCATGATATTTTCATGTTGAAGTGTTGGGTAAATGATTTTATAGTGGATGAGATGATATACATTGTATGGAAGAATTGTGGGGGTTCTATTTTGGTTATAAGAATGTTGAGTTGGTTCATTCATTATACTCTTTATTGAGTTTCCCCTCTTCAAAATAATGAAAATAACAAAAAGGAAAAAAAATGACAAAAATAGGGTTGTGATTTGGGTGAAAAAAACGTCACCATTTTTAGGCCTATGATTTATATCATACGTGCTTCCATGGTTGATGGGATGTTTATTCAAAATCATAAATTTCAAAATAAAATGAAAAAGTTATTTTTCAAACAAAAAAAATTAATAATATTTATAAATAATATTTAAGAGAGAGAAAAAATCTTTCATTATCATAATAAATATTAGGATATTAATATTGAGTCTAGGGTAAAGTTGGGAGTTGTTATAATTTGTAGGGGATAATGTGATTGGCCATTTTAATTTGAGTATCATGCAATTATGAAATAATATTTATAAATCCCCCTTGAGCGTTATTATTAAACATAAAATCCATCCCAGATTAACCATTATATTCTTTAAAATAGTAATTGAAAATACTCTTGATATTATGAGGTTTTTCACATTAAAAAGTTGAGAAAGTTGTTTTTACAAGAATATTGATATTGAGCATGTTCTCATGGTATGAGTAAAAATTTAGTTGAATTGATTCATGAGTGATGAGATTAAATAATAAAATGTGATGTAAATCAAGGATTGGAGTGTTTAATAATAATTAATTGAGGAGATTAAATGAATGATAGAATAAGATACCTAATTTTTTCAAAAGGGAAAATTAAAATACATAGAATGATTGATTCATTGAAAAAATTACAAATTGTATTTTTATTTTATATATAAAATTAATATTTTATTGTACATTGAAAATATATATTTTTTTATTTCAGGGTAATTTTAATATAGAAAACATCGGTGCCCTATTCAAGTCTTTGTTATGATTTTATACTTGAGGACATGCAAGGATGGATTATGTGTGGGGTTATTTGACAGAATAAATTAATAAGTATTTGTTTACTAAATAATAAATATTTTTTTAGTGTTTTTAATTTTTAAAACCCATGCATTTAAATGTTTTCATAAAATAATGGGAAATTCTATTTATAAATCTAATGTTTCCTAAAATATGAAAATTTATGAAATCCGGTCATTTCATAGAATTTTATTACATTGGTTTTGTTTCATTACATTTAATATTTTTAAAGAAATTTGAGTGATTATTTTTTTCATGTTTCATGCATTTATTTTCCTTGAAATTATCTGTATGACCCATATTTGAGTCGAAAATCTATAAACTCAAAAAATAATTGAATTCGGAAAATCTTTCTTGGTGGAAAACATGGACCCTAACTCTGTAATGGAAGAATAATTTGGGATACAGAACTCCATATAAGGTGGCTACACCATTAAATGAAATAGGACTCAATGGTTCATTCAACCATTAAATTACATGGAGTTTTCCTTCCATTATAGGGGACATTGAATGAAATCTATTGAAATAGGTTTCCTATAAATATTGAAAGAAAAATTTCTTGTCAAAAAAGAATCCATAACACCTACACATGATGGATAATTATTCAATAGAATTTAGGGTGAATGTAAAAGACATCTATAAACAACTTTTAAGAACAATCGAACCAAGGAACCATCAATTTACTAGTCCAAATAAGCTCAAAATATTCATGCATAGATTAAAACCAAAAAATGATAAGAGATCATCCAACAAAAATAACTTATTTCCATCCCATTCGTTATGAGGAACCAATGAGGTGATCTCTAATGAGGAGGTCGACAATAAATATCCCAAATTTCATTTTTTTCATTTTTATGTTTTCATTATTTTAGTTTTATTTTAAATTGTAATTTAAATTTTATTTTTATTAATTCATGACTTTTTGTTTCTCGATCAATACCACAATTTTTCTTTTCAATGTTCTTCATTTAATTAAAATTATTAGTATTATAATAATATAATTTAAAATTAATATTTATAATAATAATAATAATAATATAATTATCTCATTCTTATGATAAAATTATTTTATTATTATCTACTCTACATCTTAAGAAATTAATTATCTTAATTAGGAAACTAATAATAATAATAATTAATAATATTATTTTTATTCATTTATCATCCATAATAAATTGATTATCTATTTATCTCTCTCTCTTCCAATCCATATTCCATTGATATTTCGTACTCTTGAAAATGAGAGGTTATCCCTAAGAGGTGGCCTAGGAGAATTTCAAGGTGTTAGACAAATATATTGATGATTATTTTATGTTTTTTGTATATTTAAGTTGAATTATTTGGTTTGATGAATTTTTATGATCTTATGACGACGGAAAATAAGTGGAAAATAAAATGATATCGATTATGGAAAAGAAAATTTACTCAAACTTGAGATTTAATGTTTCGATTATTAATATAACAGAAAAAAATTAATTAAAAAATAATTGTAGAACCTAAAAATGAATCCTAAAAACTTGTTTTTTCTTATTAACTTATTATATCTAAGATTAATTATATAACAAATTAGAATTTCCATTATTTGATTTAATTGAGAAAAAATACAAAAATATTGTCTTTGAATTCATTAAAAACATAAAACCGAAAATTGAATTAGAACATGTGACTTTGATAAAGTAGATGAACAATTTTAAAGTATCTTCAAGTGATACAACCCTGGTTATCCTTTGTTCTACACTAGAAAATCGTAGAATTTTTATGCACATCAAATGACACGAATTCAACAATGCCAGCTCTATTGTTGGAGAGCCAGTCATATTTTACATTATTATTTCCATTTTAACATTTTAAATAGTTTTAATTGTCTTCCCAAAAAACCCTTTATAAATACTTCTTCAATGAGTTTTTTAAGAGATAATTACTTCAATACATTGAATAATAACTCAAAGGTGCCACAACAATAAATAGATTATACACAGGAGGCCCCTAATAGTCAGGTAATGCTATTATTATAATGGAAATGTGGATATAAAGAGGTATAATAACATGGGTCTCCCATAAATATTTTATCACCATGGAAGATGAAAACCGAGATGCAGTAAAACAATTCAATACCAAGAAAGAAGATCCATTTGTCTTATGATATTTCATTGAAGACATCCATGAACATTAGGAAAAACTGTAAATTGATTAGAGTGACAACCAAACTCTATCTTATGATGATAAACTCTAATAGTAACATTACATTGAATATTATATTCAACTCAAAACAAATAATGGAGATTATACATTCAAGAACACTAACTCATTTTATTTTGTTGAGACAATTGTCAGTATATCTTCCAAATGTTCTTAATTTTTAGAATTCGATAACTCTTATTATAAAATATAGGATGAATAAGAGAATACCATTTCTCCAATTGAGGAAAATTTAGATCTCCATGAAGTCATTTAATACTCAATAGATTGAGTATAATAAAGGAATTTCAATGTTTAACTAGTGTCAATGATGGAGGTGGTGGTTTCATTCTCCATCCTACCAATTCCATGAAAACTATGCCACATTGAGAATGGGGAGAATCTGGTATACTATATACATGGGATTCTCTTAAAAACAATAACTGGGAATTGGATGCAGGAAAAAACGTGTTGCAGTTCATGTCCAAAAGATCCACCTACTGGAAAACTATGGATAACAGCTAATACAACCCTTTTATAGGCAATAAATATTCTGGTACCACTTGGCAGATCATACCGATATCTATCATTTCCTTATTTAGAGGAATGTATATTTCAAATAAATTTCACAGTAATTAGTTCTACATGATTCCCATTCTGTCTATATTTTTAAGTGTAAAAGACATTTTCCATGTGCATAATTTTCTGATATATTTTGTAGGATCATAATTCCAAAAGGAAGCGTTAAACAGTAATGAGAATGATTATTCCTCATGAGAAAGGGATATTAGTTTTCAATGATTATCTTATAAACACCATACAACATTTTCCAAACATAATCAGGTAATAAAAATTTATCATATATTTTCATACCCACACTTGAATTATGCTTTACTTCACTATTATATGAGACAAGAGTTTCTTTAGAATAGTGTAATTATGTGTTTTTATATTTCAATTTTCATATGATTAAATGAGTAAAATGGAATATTAAAAAGAAAAAATTATTTATCTGTATTAAAACAATGAATCTATAGTTGATGGAATTAGTTGAATTATGTAAATTAATTTTTCCTAAATTTTTTTTCATTGAATTTTTGAAACCCATGTGAATTGATTTTTTATTATAAATCATGCCTTTAGTTGTTATACCAAATCCTAAGTCCTATTCCAAAGAGTATTTATACATAATGTAAATCCTATTTTATCTAATGCATATTTCTTGTGTTATCAGGGGACATAAAACCTACTAGAACATGAATTTGATCTTTTGAAAGCTATGATTGTGAAAAAAATTAAATTGATTGAAAAATACTATAATTGGCCAAATAGTTATCAATTGTATACTTTATTTATATTGTTATTTTATGCCATATATATCATGAATTATCAATATAGGGATATGACATGTTTCATGCCATTTTTATCCATTCCCACCATACACTTATTATATTTATGAAATTGTAAAGTTGAAGTGTGGGGGTAAGGGGAATCCAGGATGAAGGGATGATATAAATTGTATGGAAGAAGTGTGGGAGGACTATTTTAGTAATGACAAGTTATATTATTTTCATTCATTATACAATTTATTATTTTCTCCTAACCAATAAAAAAATTCAAAATAGCAAAAAAGAACCAAAAAAGAGAAAAAATGGGATGTGATTTGGGTAAACCAAAAATACCAATTACTAGACCTATGATTTTTATCATGTGTAGTTAGGTGGAATATGTGATGTTAATCATATATCTGAACATTCAAAAATAATATAAAATATTGTATCATTTAAAATAAAAATAAAGAATAAAATTATATAAATATTCATGAGAGTGAAAAATTCGTTCAATATGCTTAAACTGGTCCTAATCATTAAACTTATTCTAATTAAATGTTGGTAGTTGTTACAATTTTATGGGGAGAGAGCCATTAAATATTTTACATTTAATATAATGTTGTCGGATATAAGAGTTAAACCTCCTCCTTGAGCATTATTTTTAAACAACAAATCCTACCAACCATATGAATTAGAGTCATTAGAAACTCAATTCCATTATCTCATGATATTGATTATGTGATTATTAACTTTACAATGTGGATAAGGTAGTTATTTTTACATGATTTTGGATAAGTATCATGTTCTCATTATATAATCAAAAATCAATGTGAATTCTATCACGAGTGATGAAAGAGAAGAATAAAATGTGTGGTAAATCACGAAATTACATGTTTATTAATAATGAATTGAGGAGTTTGAATGGATGAAAGAGTTGTTCCACCATTTTTTATTTGTGAAAATAAAAAAACATGGATTGACTTATTCATTTAAAATTTATCAAATTTAATCGATATTTTTTTTGAATTCCAAATTTTTATTTCACGTTTTCATTTTTTGAATTTATTTCATGAAAAATAGAATATTGAAAACATCGACACCCTCTTTAACTCATTGTTGACATTTTATTATTGTGGAAATTAATTTTGTAAATTCATGGTTATTTGATAAGGAAAATTTACATGAATAATTTTAATTAAATTATAAATATTTTTTTGATGTTTTTCAAAGATAAAAACCAATAATTAAAATTTTTTATTCAAATATTGGGAAATTTGTATTATTGAATTCAAATGGTCTAAAATATGGAAATTATTTAAATCTATATTTTTGAAAGATTTTTATCATAATGGAATTTTGGGAATTGCATTTAACGTATCAATGAAATTATAGTGATCAATTGCTTATTTATTTATGAATTTATTTTCCTTGAAATTTTCTCGAGGACCAAGAGATTAGTCTAAAATATAAAGATCCTAACAAAATTGAATTTCAATAATCTTCCAAGAGGATGGCATATAATCCAACTACATATTAGAAGTATATGATAGGATACACATATCCAATTTAGGTTATTAACTCTGGATATGAATGTGAACTCAGAGGTGAGTTAAACCATTAAATTAATTGGAGTATTTCATCCATTAAGGTGTCCATTTAATGAAATCAATTGAATGATTATTACTTCAATTCTACGTTAGAAAAAGTCCCATTCAATATAAAATTCCATGCATCAACATATATTATGAAATTATAGGAAAAATTTGACATTGAAAGGAAAAGACATTTATCAACATTGTTTTTAATAGATGGTACATGATAACCATCAATTTAATGGTCCAAATACAAGAAATATTTTTAGGACAAATTTTTTCCTATAAATGGATATGATATACACCTTCCAAATAATTCCATTCAATCCCATTCCTTTTGATTATCTAAGGAGGAGATATCCACTAAGTGAGGCTAGCCAAAAATATCCCCCTTTTCATCTTTTTTCAATTTTTTATTATACATTATTTATCTTTTTTTCAATGGTTTGTTATATTTTTGTTTTAGTAATCCATTCAATTTTGTTTTGGCATCCATTCCCAAATTATTCTTCTCTATTTTATTTCTAAAATTAAAATAATAATAATAATTCTAGTATATATTTATAATGATAATAATAATATTATTAGTATCATTATTAAAATTATAACTTTATTATTTTAAAATTCTGTTATTAATTTCCAATCATCTTTTTAGAAGCTGATGATCTAAATTATTAAAAAAAAGTAATAATAAAAAGTAAAATAATATTATTTATTATTATTTTAACATTCATTAAAATTGATAAATCTCACCTTTTTCCCATACATCCACAATTGTGATCTCTTACACTAAAAAATGATAGGCTAACCACAAGTCTTGGCTTGTGGTAGGTCAAGGATTATTGAATTGTATTTAATGTTTAATTTTTAATTGATGTAGATTTGTATTGCGTTTTTGGGGGAGAAACATTTCTATAATGTGTTGACGACATCAAATAATGTGATGCTCTATCTATTTATATTAAAAAATAATAATTTATTCAAAAATGATATTTCATGTTTGGATTATCCATCGAAAATTAAACAATTAAATGGAAATGTCAATTGAACGTAAGACTAATCCCCCAAAACAAGTGAATTTTTCTTAACTAATTATTTATAGTTTCCATGTTAGAATAAATAATAATTTTTATTATTGTATTTAATTATAAAAAAATAAAAAAACATTGCCTTTTTTCATTAAACAATTCAATCCACAAAAATAATTATAATAGGAGATAAAGATGAAGTAGTTGACTACTTTGAATGGTTCATAATGTGAGATGACAGTATTCAGCCATAGTGATGCTCCCAAAAAATATATAATTTCAATTTTCCATTCCCCAAGAAAAGAACTCATCAAATAGCCAGCTATAGAATCACTTCATGCTAATAAATATATTGAAGGAACCAAGATGTATCCTAAAAACAATAATTGATGATTAATTTGAAGTGGTTCCATGGTATTTACCAAGGATCCCAATGGTAAAGGGGATTCTAACTCAGTAGGAAATGGGTCATTCGATGGAGTAAGAGTGTAATATATAGATCATAGTCAAAGTCATTCCCACAATAACATTTCTAACAGATTCCATGGAATATTTCCAAGGTACAATGAGTGATATGCAGTGGTCGGGGAAAAGGATGTTACCAAGGATCCCCATGTCGCGCTAGATTGAAATATTGTATCTGATCCATCATTTAATGATTATAATTGTGATTGTTGGTTTCATACTGGTCATACAAATTTATAGAAGTATTAGGTGAATGTGTAGGTTTCATCCAAGGTAATTAGAATCCCCAAATCAGAGTGATGTCCTAGAGTACCAGTAGAATTCCCATGAGAATCCATGAGCAACCACAATTCAATACCTCCTATATATATATCATGGTACATGTAAAAATGAATCAATATACATATAATTCTTAACGATTAAATTGTTCATGGGATAAATATTCCATTAACAAATTCATATGGTTCATATTGCGCCTCTTGTTAGTTTGACAATGTCGTGTAGCATGAAACCTATTTATAAAAACCCTGTATGTTATGTTCAATTAAAAAGATTCACTATAATACCTTCCAAAAACATCTAAATGTGATCTAATAACATGAAACCAATTATTCATTTATATTAATTATGTCCATGTTGGATAATTAGGTTTGTTTTCCATAATATGATTTGATTGAGTTACATACAATTACACAGATTCTATAGGTGGGTCCAATAGAAGTGACAAAAACAATCTATTCAAAATTTTAGGATTCAATATATAAACTAATATAATGGGGCTTACAATTAGTTTTGTCAAGATCGAAAACACCTAGAAAAATGCTCAAAAGTTTTAAAATAGTAATGACCAGAATAAATAATAACACCCTACATGGGGTGTTGGGAGTTGTGGATGAAAAAATGAAAAACAAATCAAATTAATGGGAAGGTAATATCCATTTGGTTTTAATGACTATATTTAAGGCAAAAAAATTCAATAAATGAAAAATGATGGAATTAGTGGGGCGCACATGTCAAATCAATTATCCACAATCATTAGGGATGAGTAATAGAGTGACCACCTCGTACTCATATGACTCTCCTCCCCTAGTATCAGCCATTAATTTGGCTTAGATGAGAATAATTTAAAAAATAGGCATAAAATACTAAACCTCAATAAATAGGTCAAGAGAAGGATAAATTATGAACAACATAAGATGAATTGAGTACATACTATTTCACATCCATTGTGACAAACAAAAACTCAGTGAGATAAATTTGAAGCTCTTGTGATCTGTGTTCACAACAAGCAGTCACACAAAATACATTGTATTTATGAACAGACAGAACGAAAAACTACTACTAGCTCAAGGTTGTGTGTCTCATTATTTATCACATGAGGCTTCATTTATAAGGATATATACAAAATTGATCTATCATATTGCATCATCGCATCACCTAGGATGAAGCTTGATGAAAACCAGAAGATGATATAACCATTTCCAAACGCTAGTAATATCAGAGTTTATACTCATACATGCATCTCTATTTTCTCCATAAAGGCCTTTATCACATGCTGCTGACCATAAAATCTTACCACCCTTCTTTGTAAGTCCTATTAATGGTGATTCAAGGCATTAAAATCAATGTATCAAATTCATATAATATCTACCCATCCCCAGTAAACTCTATATATCAAACTTGTTTATGGGTATTTCCTAGGAAACATTCACACTCACCATCAATGGGTAAAAGGAGACTCTAGATTCTAAGATAATATGTCCCATGAAGTGACCTTTTTTGATCATGAAGTGGAACATAGAAAGATTATTATAATTATAATTCTCTATCATTGTACTGATAATGATCTCAAAGTGCACAACCACGTTTCTAAGAGTGTGAGAATACACCATGATACCATCACAAAGACTATGAAAAAAGAATCCAAATAATGGAGGAAAAATGTATTCATCATAGCCATAAAAATTTCATGTTTGTTTATAAGAATGTGTAGAATAAATATGTACACATATAAACCATACCTGCTACAAAATTATATATGAGGTATGTCAGATGTTATGAATCACACCTGATGATAGTATTATCCTAGTATGATCTTAGATAAAACCCTATCACCTCAATGATAGTCAATGAAATAAAAAATTCAATGAAATGAGAAATCATTTGTGATTGTAAGACAGTTCAACCATAAATTATCAATACACAGATTAAGGTTCCCATCCACCTTCTTTCAATGAAATCACTGGTGAACCCCAAGATAAAGTGAAAGGTCGTATAAAACCTCTGGCCACAAGATCCTTTAAATATCTATTGATCTCATGGAGTTTAGTAGGCATCATATTAAATAGATGAATGGACACAAAAGCTACACCCGAATAAGATAGATCATAAAAAATACCTCAATATTAGGATGTAATATTGAAATTTCACGACAAAATAAATCCATAAAAATATGTACTAGTATAAATAATTATGACTACTCTAGAACGTGATCCTCCCTGAAGAGATTGAAAGTCTGTTCAGTCACCCCACCAAGACCATGATGCTCAGGTTTTTCTCTACTGGCTTAGAAATCCAAATCTCCCTCATATTGACAACTGATTTCCTCTAATGATGTAAATGATTCCATTCAGTGATATAAATCTACAATGGAATGATAATAAAGCATCCAATCCATCGTGATAATGACATTGAATCCAATAAAAATAATAACAATGAGGTCCCATATAATGGAATAATATCTTAACTCAAGGGGGATTTCTATACACTGGCATATTCGCTCTGATCATAGCCATATTGGTTTATCTAGGGTCATTACACCATAGAAACATAATATCTATATTCCATTCCATTACATTATAGTTAAATAGGAAAATGATTGTGAAGAACCTATATGATATAAATCATATACCGTAGTTGATTTTATAGGAATATTACCTTGTACTGTAGATAATATCCTAGCCTGGTTCTCTATTATCCAATGTAATTAATGCAACTAACTTGGTCTTGGACCCTGTTCAATAAATGTATTACCATATGAAAAACCATTTTTTTGGGGCTCCATGTGATAATGTGTTTGGTTATAAAGACATTGACCTCCTCCTCAACTAGTCATGTTGATGCTACTACCACTCCCCAACGGACGTGGTGTAAATGATGCTAATCCTAAAGGGGAAGCTGGCACGGATCCTCTTCTAATAGAATATTATAGAATGGTACTACAAAAATGATGATGAGTCCCTATTCAATACCAAACCTTACACTCAAGTAGGTCTCTAACACACTATGTCTTGAATTCATCTATCTTGTTAATTGATTGTATAATACAGATCTACATACAAGGGAACCATGGTTCCCAATTCCCTGATTAGAAAAATTAGGTGATCATTTACTACCATTGTAAAAACTATCTGAATACCTAGAAAATTCTCATCTTTGCCTAAAACTGTCAATATCCATCTGGTATCACTCATTTATGAGGGACTGATATACGATCATAGAATAGGTAGGGTGGTGGAAGAAATTCAACATTATAAGGATGAAATATTGGATCTCATCCTCAAATAATCAACCATGTGAAAGATTATAATCTTCTTAATGTCGTGACAAGTGATAAAAATATACGAAGAACACTGAATATTGAATAACTTCCATAGAACCATTCTTGAGAAACATAAATCTATGGTTTTTTCATCTATATATGTTTGAGTAATGAAATAACCATAGAAGGTAGTTTGGAAATCGACATATATCAGGACCTCATGATGACCAACCTAGGTTATCACATCATACCATGTATTTTCTGAATCAGGTGGTATGTAAGTAGAAAATTTAAACCTCTGATCTAGAGGCACATCTATATTCGTAATGATAGACCAGGTGACCTCTAACTAAAAATAAGTATCATGTAGAGAACCAAAACACACAAGTTAGATAATCCATTATATCTGTAGCTTATGGAGAACCATGTCTGGACTACATCAAACATAGAAAACAATCACATACATGGCAAGCAGTTCCCTAATATGGTACAACATGTGGTGCATGATGTGGAACTCTAGGTGGTAAGAATCATGGATTGGGCCCCTCGTTTTTTGGGCATGGTCGTCACTGGTATCTTGGAATAGAACGTGAGGATGTTTTATTGTTTTGGTCAACATATTCCAAGAACATCTCATAGAAAAAGACTTATATTTCAATTATTTCATCACATGTAGAAACATAATGTATGAAAACTAACTACACAAGTTATACAACCTGAAAGTACCCATATGGATGGCTAGGTAAAGATATGGTATCATACATATGTTTCAAGTGTTCTACTAGATGAAGAGTCAATAGTTCCCAGAATCATTACATAATGTAAACTATTTCGTTTGATTAAACAATTATTTACAATATTCACTTCCTGAACCTTCATAAACATGAACGACGAGATAAGGACGTTCTACACATTCCCCCATTATATTTTCATTTTCATTGAACTTTTATATGTTTTATTTTAATCATTTTTTTATATCCGCGTTAATCAGTTACCATAATTTTTATCCCTAAGACTAACACCCACATGAAGTACTAATAAAAGGATTGATTTGGTAAATTAGTCTTTCAATCCCATCAGGGCACATAAAACCTCATGAAAGGAAACATAAAATCACCCAATCACTTCCAAAATGTAGTAGAATCATATATAAAACAATGGTTTACTAAATAATCAAAGACATATAAAGATATTAAATTACTGAAATGAACCTATAAGGCACAGAAATATGCATCAAAAATAAATTCTAGGTGACTATAATGATTACTGTAATAAATTTAATTTCCCTCATATCATCAAGCTCACGATGAAATGAAATTATCAATTAGAATGCCAATCAAAAACTCCACATGGCATATGTGTTACCGAATAATGAAATGATATCATTTTTTATATGAAAAAGAAGATAAAAAAAATCAAATTTCTAGAAACACAGAATTTACCCAATACATGGCTCCATGACATCATAGAACAACTCTGGGCCATGTCCCAATCATTTTTAATATTTTTAATATTTTCAGAAAATAGTAATATAAGAAAGGAATCCCTTTAAAACCACTTTGTGATGTTATAGACTTGAAATCCACGTAGGTGGCTCACTGATCCTTATGGGAACATGGCCTAAAGTGAATCTCCCTAGATTCCCAAGGCTTCCAAAAACCAGTGAGGGCCTCAGTTGTGTCTGTGGAGAGACTATTCCATCATCTCCAACGTGTATTATAATACATAATTATAAATAGAGGTATTGTTTAGAATCAATATAAATAAATAGATGCAATGAATAATGATAGAAATCAACAATCATAGAAATAACTTGAATAATATAAAATTGATGATGATGATATATGTAATTTCACAAAAGAATTCGTAAAAAATGGATGCAATGTAGAATATATACATGAACAACCTGAAAGTATCCAGAAGTAAATACATAGTCTAGCCTGAGCTTGCCATGCTACATCTCATTCATCTGCTACAAGCTTCGTCCTTACAACGCAAGCAATCATGTTTCTAAATCATTATTTATCATTTTGGAAGTAATTTTTTACATGTAATCTTCCCCAGGTTGCAGTGGTACCCAAAGAGAATGTGGGAAAAATCATAGTGGTCTACCACCAAAAGTGTCTATAACATCTGGCATGTCTGATGGAAATGTAAAAGTGTGTTGGAATACATAAAAAAAGTAATTAATTACAATGTTACTGAATAACTATGTACCTGATTCACCCCTCAGTCTATGTATGAATGTGTCACCACATCCATAATTAATTAAGATACTTTTTATATAAACAAGACATGTGATTCTTAGCCATCACAAAAATCACCTCGTGATCATATAAATTTTGAAGGTCCCTAAATATAACATGGAATCCATAATTGATAATTAATATGAAGTGATTCTCTAGTATTCACTAAGGATTCCTAGACCTCATGGGCTACTAACTCTATATTAATTGAGTCTATCTAAGGGATTAGAGTCTAAACAAAGGATCATCTTCCAAGTCATTCCATATTAATATTTCTACCCTTGTATATGGAATAAATCAAAGGTAAATGGGAGATATGTTGTGTCCAGGTCAAAGGATGTAACTAAGGAACCTCAAGTCACATTTTATCCAAGTAATGTAACATTAAAATCAGGTAATGATAAAGATGTGATCATATAGTGTCATATCGTGCATCCAAAGGTGGTCAATGATTATGTTGTTGGGTAGGTCTCCCCCAGGGAAAATGATATCCTTATAATAAATTATTTCTATGTTCTATCCGAAACATAAGTAGATAGAAAAAAATTTAAAACCTGGTCTTAGAATAAATATATCATAAATAGACATAAAATAATAATCTATTACTCTAATGAATAAATTTAAAACTCTTTATGTAATCACATTTATCATATTATTATTTGAGAAAATAAGGTAAATCATTTACATGAAAAACTAAATGTTTTTTCTTTAATAAAACATAAATGCTCTTACCCTTAAAATGAAAACCTATTTTTGGAAAAATAGAGTATAATACTAAAAACTTATTTAATTCTTGGATCATTATTAACATGTGAATAGATAAATTCATAGGAGAATCCCCATTTTAAACATCATCCTTCTTAACATTGATGAAAATGAACAAAACCTAGGAATTAAGAATTTATAATGGGGATCACACATATTATATTATATATCAAGCTCTCCCACCTCCCATTTTCAATTCTATTCTACAATATCATGAATTCGTAATTTTATTATTTCAAATTTTTATCAACAAATCCAATTAAAAAGAATTTTTATCCCATATCAAAAAAACAATAATTAGGAAGTTAAAATAAAAATTAATATCAATATCAATTTAAAAAATAACAGTATAAAAAAAGGAATCATGAATCATCCATTAGGAATATTATATACAATTAATAGTAAGAAGAAAAAAAATAATGGATGCAGTATTGGGATATGTGTTATTCATCATAAACATTAAAATTGAACATTCAATTTTTCCTTTGAAATTAGTGTAAAAAATTCCATAAAAATATATGTTACAAAATAATAAAAATTAATTAGAAAGAGACATAAAATTTCATTTATAATTATTTAATTTCAATATAAATAAATTTATTGAATATTTTTATCAATATAGACATTGATAAAAAATGGTGAACTTTGATAAAATTTCAAAAAGGATTTGGAAAAGAGGGTCCCCTAACTTGAGTCTAACTCATCACGTATGTTAATTATCATCCATAAAAAATAAGAACAATAAAAACTATTATAATATAATTTTGGGTTACATATTCAATTTAATTTATTTTTAATTATGTTATATAACAATTCATAATTAATTAATTTCATGTCAGGTTTTTTTGATGGTATAAGGATCACAAGAAAAAACTAACTTCTATTTCATAACTATGGTTAGAGAGGTATTTAATAAATTTTCTATAGAAAAATTATCTATATATTATTAAAATCATAATAAATCAATTACAATTTTAAAAAATTCCCTGAATAATTCGTATGAATAATGATCTATGATACTATCTTGCAGACGATAGGCCATATATACCCATGAGTATTGACCATGTTGATAGAAGGTATGTATTATTTCTTAACTAAAAAATGATAATTATCTCATAAAATTCATGTTTTATATTTTATATACAATTTAATATAATTTACATTTCATGTGGTGATGATAAATTTATTACACTACATCATAGAGGTGGTAGACCACACATACACATGGATGATTACATTATTGTTCAATGAACTGAAATGTATAAAATGACATAATATATCATTAATAGATAAAAATAATTATTTCATTTATATAATATCTAAAAAATATTTTATTCATTAAAACCATCGATTAGAGGTGTTGATGAAAATAGAATAACATCAGTTTGGGAGGCAGTAGTCTGATATACACACAATCAGTGGATTCCATTCCTATTTTCTTATAAGATTGAGATGGATATAAAAATATTTAATATGTCATAAAAAACTAGAGTAAAATTAATATATTTATTCTGTTATATTTTCTTGTATAAGGGTTATTTAAAGGATGTGTAAGAATAAATTAATTAAAAATTATTGCTTAAAAATTATACTTCTTCATCAGATAACCTCCTTTTCATTAACCCTATAGACATATAATGATAATATTATGAATAATTTAAAGACTCGAGAACATGATATTGGATTCCATGATAGGTTATGAGTAGGTATTTTTTCTACCAAATAGTCTATTAGGAATCATTAAATGAGAATAGTATGTTTCTATTTATATGTGTGGGGATGGATAGTTTTGGAATTTCCTAAAACATTAAATAAATGAAATTTAATTTTAATCACCAAAGGGATATAAATTAATAATATTAAAATTTAAGATGCTCATTAATATTATTTTTCTCATCCAATAAAATTTTTACATCTTTGGATTACATTATTAGACATGTCTATTAATTTATCTGTTTTCAATCGTTTTGATAATAAATGGTATATCAATGTTTTTTAATCGTAATAAGTTAATAATGTTACTAAAAAATATAAGTAGGAACTTATTTGAAACATTATAAATTGAAAACTATATCACAATATAATTTATATATATATTTATTTTATGAATTTTTAATCGTTTTAAAAAATATTATTTATTATAAAATACCATTAATAATAAGTTTTAAAACTAATTTTCTTCTTAGACATTAATAAAATCCATATAATAATGTGAGATGAATATAATTAATTGTATAATAAATAATATTTTATTTTTATCTATAAAATATTTCAAGACATATAATACTTCAAAATAAATAATTTAATTTTTTTAATATTTATTTATTATATTTTTCTATAAATTGAAAAATTAATCTATCAGCATGGCGTTTGATATTGATGTAATTTTTTCCATAAATTTATAAATTTAAATGGACATGATTAAAACATATTATAAATAGATAATTATTATTTATAATGGAACCTATTAAATTTTTATCCATATCAGACAATTATTATTGTTATTAAAAACAACAATGTCACATTTTTTTATTTATAATCGATTAAATTATGTAAAGATAAAAATCATATTCAAATAGAAAAAAAGGACATATAATAAACCATGGAAGATTATAAATGAAGTATACACATCTAATTAAATTAATAAATAATTGATGGTTATTTTTATTCCATATGTCATCCCGTTTTTATCTAAAATTACCAAATTTACATTTTAGTTTTGTAACTACAATACTATGTGTAATAATTATATTCCCAAAAATTAATGATTGATTTTCAAAAAATGTGTACCTATAAATTTAAAAAATGGAATTCAATTTTAGTGATCCCTAACAGTAAATCCATTTAATTTAATTTTAAATCCAAATACAAGAATGAGATTAAAATTGATTTTTTTATAAATAGTACCATTAATTATAAAATATATTTATACTAAATTCTAGAATAATATTCATTTATATAAAAATAAATTGACTATTTTTATCAATAGAAACAATTCAAAAATTTTGAATGGTCAAAAATATTTTTTTTCATTTTAAATTCTTTAATATAATATATTGTTATCAATAAAAACCAATATTTTTTATATTCACATTAAAAAATATTTATAAAATGTTGTCACAAATTCACCATAAGATAATTTCCATAATGACGTTAATTTTATCAAATAAAAATTATAATGTTTTTATAAGTTTTTTATAATATTTTACAGAAAATAAATAAAAACCGTTTTTTGGAAAAATATTTTGATGAACATATTAACTTTAATAAAAATGAAATTCATATTTCCTATGATTTATTTAATACATTAGAATTCATTGGGGTAATTGTATACACTTTATATTTTATTTATTCTTATATAGAATTCTAATTGATCATCTTGGTATTAATAATTATTTTTGAATAATATCATGTCCCAGTTCACATATAATATGTGTTTTTTTGTTTTTATGTTATCAAATATAATGTTTTTTAAATTGAGATAACAGACTCTACCCCCATGAATAAAATAAATAATCACAATTTAGAATATATGTTTGAAATTTCTAGTTTTTCTTTTTCATATACCATTGATGAAATCCAACATCATAATAAGGGATAGAAAAACATCCTCTTGAAATGTGGGTAATCAGAATATGAAGGTCGTATGGATTAAAACATAACTAGGTTTTAAAATTGGGAAAAAAATTGGAAATTGAAAATATGGGCATGGAAGAAAGGAATTAATTTCAAATATTTTTTTCAAAATTATAGAAATCAATGATCAAAATAAGGTGAATAATAATGTAATAATCATGTAATAAAATATAAACAATAATGGAGTTAAAATTAACATCAATTCATTCAATGATAATGTAATATGTTGTCATTTTTATTAATATTTTTCATAGTGTTATAGAATCTAGACTATGAACATATGGAATTACAATTATAAGGTATATATAATTTCATCATTTAATCACATTCCACCAAAATATCATCTTTTTTTAAATGGTTAGTATTCAAAATTAATTTTTTAATCCTAAAAACTATAATCAAATTCTAAGAGATCACATAATAAAAAATATAATTATTATTAATTTTCCTATAATTATAAATTGACAAAAATAAATTATTAATGAAAAACTATTGGATGATATCAGAAAAAATAAACCATTATGTATAAAATTATTAATCTCCAAATATATATCAATAATAGTCAAAGTTCAAATTTTATATTTTTTTAAAAATAGTCATTAAGATTATTCAATATATTCCACACATTCATATAAAAAATTATCAGAATGATTTTATAATGTAATATTGTAATATAAATTTTTCATTTATACCCATATAATACCAACCACATTATAAATTTCATATAAAATTTTATTTTCCTGAATCATATAATGATCATGAAATTATAATAATTTTCAAAAATAACCTGATTCACAAAAAAAAAATTAAAATAAAACAATATTACAAAGACTGTTCAACCTTTATTCTTAAAATAATATCCCATAATATTTTTGTTACCATAATCATAATGTTATTAATAAAATTATAGGGGGTCTTATTTTGAAATATCATTAACAACATAATAACTATATCACTTTTCAAACCCATGGTTATATATATGATGAAATATATTCTCTATTTTTTTATATAACATAATTACATTAAAATGATATATCATATAAAAACACTATCATATTTATAAATTTTAAAAAAAATACAATACAATGTAACGCAATTCTTCCTCAAATTATACTTCACGTTAGACATATAGGTTACATATACATATAGTCCATAAAAACAGAATATATTTCTTTAATCACATTAAAATATCATCACATTAATCCTCTATATATGTGTATATGAAATTGAAGATATTACTAACGTTAATATTATAAAAACATTAGGGTACACATACCTCTTATCTTTTCATCGCATCAAAACATCAAAATCACAAAAAAAAATTAAACTATTTTATAATACCAACTTTATGGAGTTGGAGAATAAAACATTATTAATTATTATTATAAATTTATGTATTGAATAACATCAATTCCTCATGAAAATATTTTAATATTGTATAATATTTAAATTAATAATATTACATAAAAATCCCATATATTACAATGTAGACTCTGTTACACAAAATTAATTTTCTCACAAAAATAAACCATTTACAAACTTAAAAATATTTATTTTCCAGACAATTTATCATTACATTGAACACAAATTATTCTTTATTATTACTCATCCATAAAATATGTGTTAAAAAGTATATATTTTTTGGAGAATAAATTCTTAGCAAAATTAATAAAAAGACAAACAAATAGTATACCAGTGAAAGACATGAAATCCCATAAAATAAGTCCATTTAAAAAATTATTATTTTAGAATATGTTTTAAATAATGTCCATAATAAAAATAATCACTTTTTTCAGAAAGATAACATTAAAACTAATTTTCATAAATTATAAACACATTTTAAGAGACATATAGTATTTTCTTTATTACCCATATTAATCCCATTTCAAAAATAAATACTTCATAATTAAATCCAATGAATAATCCCCAATGTAAACTCCTTCATTCATTCCATTAATGTCATGGAACAAACTAATTGAATTGGATGATATATATTGTAGATCACCCCTTTGAAAAAATATATTTATCTCACCCATTTATCATATATAATGTTGAGGTTCCATATCATGAAGAAATAATTTTATTCTTGATCATATTTCAACATAAATTCATCATGGGACTCTTTTGAACTGATATTCAAACCCCTTTACATATCAAATAAATATTTTGAAATCAAATTTGAGAAGTAAATTACAAAAAAAAAAGTGAAAGTGGGATATTACTTGGAAAAAAGATTATATCTTGTAATGTAATCAATGAATGAAATAATTTTTTAAGGATCATAAAATGTTTTTTTCACCCTATATGTTAAAATATATCATTTTTAAAAAATTTAATAATAATGTCAAAACCTTTAAAAGTGGATAATGATAGAGTTTTCATAGAAATAATAAAAGTGTATTTTAAAAAGAAATACCCATACCTCATCTCGGAGTCATCTTGTACATTTTTATCATCCCGAATAAAAAAATATGTTATTTATTTTCATTATAATGAAATATTTAATTTTTCTTTATTAACTTTATAATATTCAATAATATATAATATACAAATATATAATTAGTTATGTTCCTGTTTGATGTTTTTACAATATTTGTCTCATAGGTCAAAACTATCTTTTGTAGGGTAATTATGGTCAAAAAGGTGATTATTTAATAATATTTTAAATAAGGATTACGATGTTATTGTCATTGTATTCAACAATTATACATTAAATATATAAATGAAGTATTTTTATAAAAATTAATGTATGTTAGATCCATTGAGATTTTAGGTCATAAAAACACAAGAGAAACATATCTATTTTTTATTGATCAATGTTTTTAATTTTAATTATAATTTTGAAATTAAAAAATGATAATTGTATGAAATACATAGCATTATTTAATTCAATATTGTAATTCCTATCATCTAATTGACGCGTTAATGAAAAAACGCATTGCGTTGAATGCCTATTATAGGCCATGGAAAAAGCAAAGTATATTTCTTATTGTAGCATAGTGGATAACCACTGTCATCTATTTAGAGTGTCATCTCAATTGCTTCATGTTCATAATATAAAATTCATGATCATTTGATTTTTGCATAATTTGTTTTTTGAAACACTAATACTCAAATTAGTATTTGGGGTATTTTATATGATGATAAAATGACATGATGTATTAGGATACTAGACATACATTGACATGAAAATCATATCAAAATTATTTAAACAAAAAAGAACATAATTTTGAGTTTAATTTTGAGTTCAATATTTATTTTAAATTAGTTGTTTGAATTTTTTATAATAAAATAATGAATTATATTGTGGAATTTCAATTAATTTTATTTATCATTTTTGGAATCATTGAATGGTTATGAAATATCTATTCCAACTCCTCATGTAATAGTGGTTGATGACACCCCTTGTTCGGGTGTTCTCCATCTTCTAGTACCTGGCTCTATTGATGATGTTTCATTCATTTTCTCTTATGAATCCATTATATTAATAGAAATAAAATGAAGATAGTGAAATAGTTTTAAATAAAATGAATTGAATTAGATTGAGTTGAATTTCATTGGGGATGTCACCCCACTAGGGATATTCATCTAACACATGCATTATTCTCAATATAACCAAAATGATAAAATATTCATTAAGAAAATTCAAGATCACGTTTACCTCCCCTGGGCTAGGATTCAGGGTCATCGAACCATTATCTTGAGTAATTGTTCACATAGGATGAATAAGATGAATATATTAAAATATAAATCAAATATGTAAAAAAATTTAAATATACAAAGAATCGGGATGAGTGAAATTAAAAAATAAAATAAAAATAATTTTAATGAAGGACTGATGGAAATTAAATAATATTGAAGTTTAATAGTATGTGATAAATAAAACAAGAAAATAAAATAAAAATAAAAAATTCAAAATAATAATTATAATAATAATTATTATTATGATTGTTATTATTATATATATAAAAAAAGACAAAGAAGAAGAATTGCGGTGGAACATTAAAAATAACATGCATGAAATTGAAAATTAAAACTATATTAAAATTAAATTATAATAAAAATAAATCCAATAGATAAAAATAAATAAAATATAAAAAGAAAATTTGGAAATGAAATGTGGAAGCATCTCGACCCTTGTGTCGACATCTCCCCCTTGGTTTTTGATAAATCCCATTATAGTAGTGTACAAAATACATTTTACAGTAGTGAGAATGAGGATATATCAGAATCCTCCTCCTTTAAGACTCCGTAAAACCTAGGGATCATTAAATCATTCATATAATTTGAAAACTATACAAGGACTATGTTATTATATATTAATCACCCATATATAATATTTGACTAGGATACCCAAAATATAATATATCCATGCAAGGGATCCACATTAATGGGTTGTATGAATAGTGTGAAATGAATTATTCTCATGTGGCCATGGAAATGATGAGATTCATGATTTTTGTGGTAGTAATCTTTGTACGAATCATGTTAGTAGAGAAAAATTAGGAGCTTCCAACATCTTTTGACATTCAATGTGGATGGATGAGACTCAAAGTGGTGGTAATGGATGTCATAACCATCCTAGGGGATGATCAAAGGGGGAATATTTCATCCCCAGTGACGATAAGGATCATGTTTATGGCTTCTAGTGGAATCCATGGGGGATCATGGATCTTGTTGTGATGGTCAGGTGGGTGCTAAATGTGGAACGTGGAGGAGTGGGAAGTGCTACCGTTGAGAGGTGGTAGGAGCTCCCTTATTCTTTATCATCCTCAAAATGGATGATGTCAGATCAAAATGATCATATGGGGTTTTGTAAGGGTATAAAGGAGAGATATGACTATTTGAGGTAAAGGTGGAGCTCAAGATTGACGTTCTAACAGGATAATGGAATTCTCCTAATCATGCAATGGTGGGGAGACATCTGGTGGTGGAACCATGGCGACATGAGGTAGCGAATAGTTGTTCAACAATGGAACACATTAGAGCATTGATCCAACATAAAAATATTTGAACTTTGTGTGGTATATTATAAGGTTGATAACATTTTCACACTGATAATGATGTTGATGGGTTGTTAGAGGATGCCACTAACACTACATGAAACCCTATTCTTGTGATGAGATCCTCTCCTCACTACATGGACTTTCCTCATGTGTTGGTGAACCTAGTCTGTGGCCAATTGAACTAACCGGAAATCTCACAACCACATAGCTTGTGCATGGTCATGATTCCCAAATTCCACTTGCTCATATTTTGTAACCCTTGAGGTAAATTTTTTCTGGGAGACCCCATGTCAATTTCCAATGTTTATTGTGTTCCATTGATTGATGGTCTTACCTAAATGCCATATTTATTACCAAAAAATAAAATTTATTTTATCAAATTGTATATAAAAAATTATCATCATAAAATCTTTTAGAATACAAAAATATTAAATTAACATTTTCTCCCTTTCAAAATCATTTTTCATTCTGTAATTATACAATCCATTTTTCTAAAAAAATGTGAATTGTTGCTTAATTATTGGTAAAACACCTAAATCATTGAAATTTGAATTAAAATATATAACAAATTTCTTTCTTTTAAATACCCCATACTTAACCCACTATTTTCCATAACCAAAACATCTAAAAAATAATTAAATAGGCTATCAAGGAATTCAATATTCATAATTAAGAGTATTAAAATGAAATTATTGATAAATTTAAATAAATAATTCAAAACTAATATAAAATATCAATTCAATTTCTCAAATTTTAATGTAACTAACAAATCCTTAATTTTACTTTCCCACATTTTAAAATTATGGAACCACTCTTCAAATTCAATAATGCTCTTTAATTAATTTTTATTAAACAATAAAAATCATGATCACCCACATTGGAACATTTTCAATCATATATCATGATATTATACAAGTGGAGTTAGGATCATATCATGAAAACATTACCATAATCCATATTCTTATAAAGGAACAAATTTTTAAACTTTATAAATAAAATAGGAAGATAAATCTTGAGGGATTTCAATTATGATTGTAAAAAAGATAAGGTATAATCATTATTAGATTGATTTTTGATACTTAACGCTCAAAGATATGGTTTATCACATAATGTAATAAGGTTGAAATAAAAATAAAAGAGTATATAAATTTTTCCATTAAAATGATAATGACTCCCTTTTCCCCCAAAAAAATGTAAATACCTTAATAAAATAAGTCATAACGAATGATTTGATCACCCTCTTTAATGTTTCTCTACTTTTTTATATTTTAGTATTTTTAAAATAATATTTATTTTTCCATTTTCAAAAATTATTATTAGAATATACCTCACATAAACCACCTACCAAATTATGATAAAAATAAATGGTATAGTAAATATGATTTTTTTAGATTTCCAAAATCAGAACACATTTTTCTCATTTGTTTGGTTCTTTTTAACTTATTTTATTCAACAAGTGGGAAAAAACAAAGCATCATGGATGAATCCACCAACAAACAATATTCAAGAAATGAGAATCCCCAAATTTTTTCTGAACAAGTTATATCATCCATTACACCATTAATCACATCACATATCCTGTAAAATAATAATTATTTTTTATTTACTATTAGTTCGGTATGAATGGGTGAAAATTTATTAAAATGTGGCTCATTCCTAAAAATGTTATTCATAGTTTTTATTATTTAAATAATAATTACTATAATATTGTTCTAGTAAGGATAACAGATTTTCAAAAGAGGCCCCAATAATTCTAAATGTGGGTTTTTTTTAGTCATGGATTTATAATGTTCAAATGCATGCTCTTTTTGGTGTCATATCCTATGATCAGAAATGAAACATTCTCATGAAAAAATTGGAATTAATTTGTCCAAAAATCCCCATTGTAATGTGAATTATAAAATTGTACAATCACTCAAGACATAATTTATAATAAAAATTAATTCACTTGAATTTTAGAAAGTCAAATTGTGAAAATATTTAGTGGAATTTATTTGTAATAAACCACTTAATTCCAAAATATAATGAGTCTTTATTTTAATATCAATTCATCGCCTTAATAATCCAATTCTCTATTTTACTCATACTGATCCACTAAAAATGAAATTTAATAAAGGGATTTAGACGGTTCATATGAAACTAATATCTCTTATATAATTGATGTAATGATTCATTCAGGTATGAGCATAAAATTCCAACATAAATCTCAAAACATGTTTTGGAATAAATTGTTGAGAGGTTTAAAGGTAATTCATTAAAGTTAAAACCCATTCATATGAAGCTACAACCCCTTTTCTCCTTCACTATTAATGTATTTCGTCTTCGATCATGGTAATACAAATGAAAATTAATTAATTATGAACAATTATTATGTATTTTATTTAAAAAAGTAGAATAGGTTGTGACCTTCCAATAGGAATACTGAAATTGAAATCCTTGAAAGCGTGTAATAATAAATATTTGTTTGATCTCTAATGCGTGTTCTATATTTTTACTAACTCGATATGGTAGTATCTGATGTTATCCAATTTCATTTGTGGGATCAAGATTCAATGTTTTTCACACCCAAATGTGGATTTTCCCATGTTTTTCTTTTTCCATCATAGTGATGAATGTCCATAAGAGAGTATATAAGATCCCCACCCATCACAATTACATATAGCTAGGATGGATTTTGGTGAATTTTGTATGGGAAATTATCATTATTAGTTTCCACTTCTGAAATACCATTCTTCTTATACAATAAAGGCTTTACAGAGGCAATGTAAATATAATGTTCAAAGGGATAATAAGTAGGAATTTTAACATGAACAATATTTGAATTGGTATTTTTCAAATGTAATACCTCTTGTTAAATATGAGCATCCCATTTTCTTATTTCCCTAGGAGGAGAAACATGTGATTTGTTATGGGGCTCAAAAAATATATTTTTATCAAAATTAGTTATCATCATGTGTTCCTTAGTAGGTTCACTTTCTGTTTCATCATCCTACTTTTAGAAATATCAAATATTTTTTAAATATGTACAGTAAAAATATTATGAAGTGGGTCAAAATTTAGTTTAAATATATTCAAAAGATATGGATTCAAATAATGGTTCACCTCTCTTAATTGGGTTAGTTTAAATCAATTTTTTGTGTTGATTTTTTCATAGGGTCGGATGGATGAAGGTTGAGTGAGGTAGTCATCTTCAACAATCTATTATTCAAATTAAATAATCTGGATAGACTCACACTGTTCTATTTATAACATTAAATTATATGGAACTATTTAATGTACTTGGTAATGATTGAAGAGATCATTCTCTAACTCATACTCATTCAAAAAGTCATATAGATCTTTTTGATCTCAAATAGTTATCTCTTATTGTAATTTTTCCACATCATGAATCAAATCTAGTTCATCGTGGTATTTTGGGAATTTTTCCCTTTAGGTTCTAGGGTTATGGATAATCTTCAATCTAATCCTCAAGCTCTTTGATTTATTCAATAATGATTGTAATCTTCAATTTCACTTCATTATCAGTCTTCCTTCAATGATAATCTATATTGATATCATCATACATATCATCCAGTTCATGAAATGAAAATATTTTATTATTCCCATTTAACATAACATTTGAAGGACTATGTGTTCATATACATATTTTATTAGAGCCACATTTTAGTAATTTTGAAATATTTCTTCTTCTACATGTGAGTAATTGATCCATGAATTCTAATAAAAATTCAAAACAATGTGGATTTGTTTAGATTTTTCAAAACATAATAAAATCTATAAATAATTTCAAAATTGAAAAAGTAATCATATAACTGATTGGAATCCTGGAAAGGGAAATATTTTTAATTTAATTATCTTCTAGGGTTTGGAAAAAGAAATTTTTTTCCAATTTATGTAGAGTGGTTTAACATTGTTGTCTCAATTGAAAAGTTTCATATATTCTTAAGCTACTATAACTAAATAACCTAAAATAATTATTTTTGTAATTTTTTTCGGAAAAAGTAAATTTTATTGTGTTTTTTGTTATTTTTTATAATTATTAAATTACATGAAATATGATAATTTAAGAATTATACAAAAATTTACATCTAAATGAAATCGGTGGTTGATGAAAGAACATGGTTTTGGGTTCATATTTGGGTTCAATCATTATATCTTTTCATTAATTTTATTTTTAGTAGAATAATACAATCATAAAATCTCAATATGATTTATTATTTCTTTTATTTACAAATTGTGTAAAATAATAATGAATATGAAATATCAATTCTACCACTTCTTATAATCTTTGTTAATAACACCCTTAGTCTACAATGTTGCATCTTCTAGGACCTAGTTCTATTGATCCACTTATAGTCATTGACTCTATCAATTGTATCATTTGAAGAATTCTTCTATGAAGAGGGGGAAACGAGTATAAAAATAATATAAATATATTGAGTTTCATGTCATTGGGCATAGTTACCACTCTGGGGTCATTCTCCTCACCCATCAATGATTCTATAATCTCTCGTAAATATAAAATACTCATTAAAACATTTCAAAAACACATTGACCCCAATAATATTGCCATATTTATAATACACCTATCCTAGGGAGTGAAAAAAAGAAAATTATTTTTTCTGTTGTAGCACGGTGGATGATAAAGGTTGTCTCACATGTGGAGACACATTGTTTTTTCACCTACATAATCTAAATCACATAAACTAATTTTTTTAATATATTTTATTAGTTAATGATAGAATTGATAAATCATTTTGGTTTTTGGTAATATTATAATAAATTTAAATTTCAGGAAATATTAGAACTCTATAATTTTAATAGCATTAAAATATAATCAGAAATATTTATAGAAGAAAAAAACATGGGTTTGGGTTCATTTTTGGGTTGAATAATTATTTTATTTTTATTTTTTTAGTTTGATAATCGAGGCATAAAATCTCTTGATTAGTTACCATTATTTTTCATCAGAAATTTTTCTATATTTTAATACATAGTAAATCTCAATTCTATCTACACTTGTAATCATGTGTGACGATACCCCTTAGTCTAGGGAGTGCCATCTTCCATCAGCCAGCTTCATCAATTTCTTTTCATTCATTGAAAAACTGAACTCATTATTTTAAATAGATATCAAATCAATATAGGGATAATACATTCAACACTATATTATAAATAGAACGAGATACATTTCATTGGGGTACATCACCACACTAAGGACATTATCCATTTCCATGCGTGATACTGAAATATATCACTTACATATAATTAAAATAAAAAATCATGAAAAACCTGATCTCCTTAGGGACAAGCCTAGTTATAACCCTCCCATTTCCAAGATTAATAGATCTATTTGGGTGAGTAAGAAGAAGATAATAAAAAATAAAAAATAAAATAAAAAATATAAAAAATATAAAAAGATTGATGATATAAGAAATAATTGAATAAAATCGAAATAATTGGGAAGATAAAGGGAATAAAAGCAATAATTAAATAATATATTAGATGAATAAGAAGGAAATAATAAAATAAGAAAATAAAATAAAAATAAGATTGTTAAAATAAAAATAATATTACCAATGATAATAATAATAATAATTAAATATAGAAGAACATAAGTATATGAATGGTAGTGGAACATTAAAAATGCATGAATAAAATAATTACAAAACATCAGAAATTCAATTTAATTAAAACTAAAAAAATTAAAATAAAAAAAGGAAAACATGGGATGAAACATGGATTCAGCCTGAATGTCGGGTGGGAATCTCATCCTTCATGCTAGATTGATCCCATTTAGTGGGGTGTGTACACCTTTTATCATTATTGAGAAGGTGTATATCATTTCCACCTCCTGCATCAAGGATCACAAATAAATGAGTAAAATTTAATAATTTAATAAATTTCAAAAATATTAATAGAATAATCAATGAGATTTTAATCATCCACATATTTTGAGTGATTATGATTCTCATCGGTACAAATATATGTATTGTTTATCCCCTTTGGTGGGATCTTTGTATGGAGTGAATCATGGATTTACCCATGGATATAGAAATGGGGGGAAGAATGAGATTTGTGGCAGCTTGTATGGGAATCATTAGGTTAGAGGATAAGCAGTAGGATATTCCTCCATCATCCGTCCTTTAATGTAGACATATAAGGAATTATGAGGTGATCATGTAGGTTTCATCCATCCTTAAAGCTGATCAGTGGTCCCCTCATGCTTCACTAATGTTGATGGAGCCCTATATTATGGATTCTATGTGATGGCCATTGTAGTTCATAGTTATTATGTTTGTGGATAGTGGGTGGTGATGTTGGAATGTTGTAGAGAGGGAAAAACAATAGAAGAGAGGTGATAGGGTAACCCATCATCTCTGTTGAACTTCACAGTGGTGGGTGGAGGATTGAAATGTTCTATTGGTTTTTTTGAGGGTGAAGAGTTTGGATATGTAGGTTTATGGTGATGGTTGTGTGGTGGTTTGATATTCCTATCATGAAAATGGATTAATTGGTTTCATAAAACAGTGGTGTAATATCTATCTTTGGAGTAATGGAAGTGTGATGTGAAAGGAATAGTCGGTGTATAGAATCGTGATAGAACACTGATCCCAGAATGAAACACTCATTGTTTGCATGATAAATTATATGACTGAACATGGTTTCAAATCATTAATGTAGTCAGCGGAGTACAAGAGGATCACCCTATTTGTTGTGAACCATCAAGTCCCGATGATGTCGTTATTTGGTTTCCACACATAAATGATCCATGCATCGGTGCTCCTATGTGGAAGCTAATTGAATCCCTCTAGGAATTCACTAATGTGGGAACTGTTCATAGGCATGATACACTGAAGCACCATGAGGTGGGGTTATCACTCTTAAGGGCCTGCATGGTCGGGATTCCCAAAATAGGTTTCTTTTGTGGCGTGTGGGACATTGGTTGAGGAATATCCAAATATCCATTATATGTAAATGAATCACATACAATAAGATTTATAAAAATTTAAATATCCAATAATAAAAAAAATATATTAAAGACTATTCAAAAACATTATCAAAATTATTTTATCCTTAAAATTATTTTGATTCTATTATTTAAATTATCTATTATTTTAATTAAATAATTGAAATCCATAGATTAATTTATTGAGAAAAAACATAAAACCATTTAAATTTCATTAATAATATGCACCAAACTTTTGTTTAGCTCTCATGTAGTTCCTAACCATCCCATGAGATGATCCTCAGAGCCATTTTGCTTCACCAGTGCTAATCGAGATCGATCATGGGGATTTTTGAGAGCATCCATGGCTGTTCTAGGAAATTTACGTGGTTTTTTAGGTGATGCAGATGATAGGTGGATGAATGGGAGGATCCATGGTGGGGAGGAGGATATGGAACTCATCTTCTCCTATTCCCTTCACAATGGATTTTAGAGGCTTAGAATTTTTAGATCGTGTTTTTCTTAGGGATCATAGGTGACTTATGATGGTTTGGAGTGAATGGGTAGCTAAGGATTGAGGATAATATAGTGAAAATGGAGACCTAGAGTGCAAGAAATGTTGGGGAGAATTCTGGTGGCATAGTTATAGTGGGGTTAGGGGGATATCATAGGAAGAGTGATGGAGCGTGGCAAGTCACTGATTCCACATCAAAACAGCCATTGTTTGGATGATATAATATGAGGCTCAGCATGTCTTCACATAGGAAATGAATTTTATGGGGGTGTTCGAAGATGTCCCTCACCAATAAAAACATTCCTTCCTTGGCGATTCACTCATTCCATCAATACATTTCCATTCCCCATGAACAGATGCTTGTAGGCTTTTTAAAATAGAACCACCCATGGATTTCACCACCACATTCCATTTGTATTTTTCTAATTCCTTTGGGAAACTTGAACTTTCGTTGGCCCTCTGAATGTTCTACCTTGTCAAGTGTCCCCATGTGTGTAGACTATGTGGGGTGTGTTCTATTGGTTTTGGGATATCAGATTTTCCCTAACATTTTTTTTATAAAAGGCATATTATAAGAATCTGTAAAATTAAAATATCAAATAATCATTATTTAAATTATAAATATGATTTAAATAAAAAAACATTTTTAAACCTTCCAAATCCATTTTAGTTCTATAATATAAATTTAAATTTTTTTTAAATAATATTGAAAACCATGGAATATTTTGTTGATAAAACACTAAAATCATTTAAATTAATTAAAAGTACACCCCAAATTTTTTGTTTGTTGCATGATTTCATTGATGTGGTCATCCATACAAATCCAATAATGATGTTATAATTTTTAGTGAATGGAATTGAATGAAATTAAATTATATATTATCTATTAAAAATGATAAATATTAACTCACAATATTTTATAAAAATTAATTTAATAATTTTAATTATCTGTGAGGAGATGTGATGGAAATCGACTAACTTCGGTTCGTGAAGTAGTTGTCATTTATGCACAATATAGGTTGAATCCATTACCATGTAACAAATTTTGGAGATAAAAATATCTTATCTAGAGGTCATAATTACATAATTTAATATTTATGGAACATATTATAATATATAGTCATGGTTAATGAATATTTGAATGAGTTGGAAGAGGAAGAAAAGAATAATAACCAGGTAAAAACTATACAACTTCTTCAGACTACATCTATTGCATTGCACATTAAGATATATTTATTCGGTATTCTTACAAAACATTGGCCAATATAACATCGGGATATATGTTAATAAGGGATACTCTAAATTCCGGGATGAGTTAAATGGTTCATCATGTTTGGTGAAATGAGAGGAATATGGACCCTTTAATAAGATAGGGGAGGTAGATTCATTGAAATTATTATGTATATAAAATTATTATAAATTAATTTTGATGGGAAAATGGCTCCAAATTGTTTATATTTCAAATTTAAATTCCTAATTTTCAATATAATCTCGTCCAATAATATTTTTACTTGTATGTATCACATGTTCAACCATATTTATTGGATTTATGCCTTCATTAATCCCTTTTCCAATGATTGGGATATCAATCTTTTTACAGTTAAGGGGATACTATATTTACAATAAAAGATAAAAGGCAATATAAAAGGGCCATTTTTTATTCCATCAAATATATCAAATTAAATTGGTAGAGAATAAATTTTGTATATTTTCAAACAATTTATTATGATAGTATTTATTTTAAAATATTTATTACTATCAATTATATAACTATTTGTTTATTTGGGATTTAATAACATTAATTGAAAATTATAATCCAATAAAAATTCTTTAAAACCTTTATAATTCATTATATTTATCTATAGGAATCATGTGATACATAATTTCATTAAAAGTTTTGTAAATTTAATATTTTTGAAATGAATTATTTTATTTCTAAATTAGTTGAATGATTACTCCATCAATGATATATATGATTTTAATATAATTTTTATTATTATTAAAATAGATATAAATTAACATGATATAAAAATCACATATCATTAAAATGAATATTTATAACTACAGATATCCTAAATTCATCCATTTGTCAAAAAAATTATTGATATGGAATACATGAGTGATAAATTTTGGGGTTTTATTCAAAAAAAATATTAGAAATTTAAAATTCAATTCCCAATGGAAAAATAATCATAAATTATTGTTTTTAATATTATCTATGATATAAACTCATCCAATATAATTATCAAAAGTGTAAGGGTTATTTTTTAGACCACATTATTATTAATAAAATTAACCAATTTAAATTCTGCCTTGTTTTCAATATTACGAATGATACTATTCCAAATGTCCCAAACTTAATTGGGCCTATATATGAAATTGGGAACCAATTATTACAAATATAGAATAATTTTTTCATGATTTAAAAAATATAAGTTAGGGAACATAATTAAGAATTAAATCATCAAAACATGATGAATAAATGATTTCAAAACAATTCCCTTTTAAGTATAGTTTTTTTTCATTCGTATTTATTTTTATATTTGTAATATAGAAAACATATTTTGGTCATTTTAAATAAATATGAATTAATTTTTATTTTCTATAATCCAAAATATAATTTCACTTTTTAGTAAATAAATTGAAAGGACAACAATCCATAAATATAATTTTTATAGAATTCAATGGAAAATAAATAATTTTATAAAATTCTAAAAATATTACAATATGATGATATTGAAAATTGTATTTGTTTTTATATGATTTATAAAATTTATAATTATTATCTATAATATATTCTAGAATGAATAAATATCAATATTTTTGAAAAAATTTATATTTAATAGCATGAGGACATGAGTAAAAAATGGATTCTTCCATCCCAAAAATTTATCAAAAAAATTTAACAAATTATGGAATATATGTATATATATATAATTCATTTAAACATATTAATACACACTAATACAAATCCCATGTTATAACAGTCGTATTTCAATATTGAGATTTAACTTTTTTATGCTCTATGTTTCATATTTCATAATGTATCATGAAATGTTTTGATTTTAAAATCATGGGATATTACAGAATCACCATAAAATATATGTGAATTTCATTTTAATCATGTAATATTTCCAGGATGAATATATAAAAATGTTATAAATGAGAATATAAATTATTATTCATGGATTAGAAGGCTCCATTATGAATTTTTGTGTTTTGAGGTTTACCATAATTTTATGGAAAATACTTCAGCGTGCATTGGATGCATTGTAGTGGTTTTGTATTTCATATCATCCTATTATATATGGTCAGTGTTGGAGAACTAAAAAAAATCTAGATGATATAATTATATCATTTCTGTTATATCAATAACGAAACAATGATCAACAACTTCCACATGTCGATTTATCAAATAAAATTTTATTCTTATTTTTTAAAATTGTTTTTTGTGAGTACCTCAATGGGAAAAGTTGCTAGACTAGAATATATTAGGATGATGTTACAGATTTAAAGCTTATGGGACCTGATCATAACCATGATAAGATTAATATGGTTCAATCAATTAATATTTTAAGTAAATATATAAAATTTCAGAAGAAAATGTCTATATATAATCAGTTCTATAGACTTAGTGTATGATATTAGTGATATTTTTTTATTTTAATTTCATCATGGAACAAATTGAAGTAGATTGGCTTAATGGGAAAGATTATTATATGATGAAACATCCCCTAGAAATCATTAAATGCTTCAGAGATGCGTCCCATCATATTTAATTCCAATAGAACCTATCCCAAGTATAAAAACTGGTCACAATGTCCCTTTTTATGACATTCACAACTGGCCCCTCAAATGAACTAATTCCATAAGTTACACCCTTAGTGAATGATTACTCGTATGAGGAACCCCATTTGTTGTTCAACAATCTTATTGATAATGTCTTATGGAACAAGAAAACATAAAACTCAATAATATAATAGTTGAATCTATAGTTTGAGAATGAAACGTGGGAATTGGATAAAGTGATGAATAACAAGAACTCTCAGCTATTATTGTGTTTGAAATAATATTTTGAGTGAAATAATTCTATAAGGGAAGAATACAATAACCCAAACATTTAAAAAAATTACATTTTTAGTAAATAATTTCAGTTTTATATAATGTAGATATATAAAATAATGGGAATATTAGGGTTTATGCGGAATACAATAAAATCGAAACTCATAGATTTAAAATTTGTTTAGAATAATAATCATAGATAATATAGATATTATATAATGAAAATTAATATTCATATATATTATGGTTTAGGAAAATTTAGAAATGATATATATGGATTATGAAAATGAATCAACAATTAGGATCATACTATTATATTATAATATATCATAGATTACGAGGGAGAATGAATCATTTTTCATTAAACTTTACTAAGCCTAATATAAAATTAAAAAATAGAATCTCTAGTGATAATTTTTTTGAGAGAAGTTCAATTTTATCAACTCCACGATAGAAATGATCTTCTGAGAACCAACCCAATAAAGTATCTAAAGATGCTGAAATTCCTTGGAATATAGTTTCATTAATTCATGGTAATATTAAGTGTCCGTGAAATTAGACAACACATCATTTCGAGGCCCAGTGTGCACAAAATCAAATTATGATGTTTTTTGGGTGCGTTCAGTAAACGTACAAGCTGGTTTTTATAACTTTTGAACTAGTGCTTAGAATTTAAATCATAGGGCACCGTTGAACATGCACCACAAGTATTCGTTTAAGATATCTATCCCCAGGACTAAAGTGGGTCGAGATTAAAAGATCATTTTTGGGTTTTTAGAGAATGAATTAAATAAAAATTATGTTTGTGGCATAATTTTTATTTGATGGTTAAAACCTCCTCATGGATAATGGTGGTGGGACTACCACACCTTAACCTCCCATGAAAGATTATAGTTGTGGGGCCAACCCAAACCTTACCTCCCATTAGAGGTAACAACCTTGGGACCAGGCGATACTAAACCCCCTATTAATGATGGAAGAGTAAAACCTTTCAACTCCCCGCATTAATGAGGGAGAGTCTCCTCACCTCCCATCCTTTAATGGTTCTAAATCCTCTACATTAATTAAGGGTATTCATGTTAATTAATTCAGCATTTTTGATTTTTTTCCAAAAAATTAAATAATATATTAAAAAAATCTTTCATTATTTTGGTTCGCATTGTTCATTTTGGTGGCAGCATTGAGAGGAGGATTACTGGGTGAAAGATCCCCCCAAAAAACGTGTTCGAATACGAAGAATGCCACCCTTCATAGACTTCTTCCTTGGATCCTACCTACATGTAACATCTTCAACCAACCATCCCTCTGCATCATCATCAACGAGCCAATGCACGAGCTCAGTATTGGAAGTGTGTGGCGGATATGATGAATGGTGATCACCTTCATCTTCATCACACGACTTCTTTTGTGATCAACGAACAAAGGTAGCAGTTGTTTCCTTTTATGTTCAATTTTCTTCTTTTCTTTCAAAATGAAGAACAATTATATGTTTCCATTGAAGGGTGATTTGTTGTTCATCGTTCACCTACCTTGACAAAAATATTGTTATTACCCCAATCGAAGAGTGTGCGGGCCAAACTAACTTGTCCTGACTCCATCCGTTGATCTCTATTGTGATATTCTTCGGTGTGGAAACAAAGCAACGAGGTGAAGAAGGGGAGAAGAAAAAGGCCACACTCCCTGCGGCCTCGATGATCTGCACCGGCCCCACGACGTCCCACACCACCACCGACCGAACATGCCATAACCGAGCCCCCACCGGTTTCCATGCTCCTAGAGGCGAGCTGCTGCACCGGGTGGGGCCACACCCCGCAGGCCTACCTGGTTGCCTCCAAGACACCGGCCCGCTGGCCCGACCGCCTGCCTGTATGATTGGCACCTGCCCAACCAACCAACGGCCAGCCTGGCGCCCTACTCGGCCTCCCGTTGGCCCTCCTGGGTCCCTGCCCAGCTGCCCGCCGGCCCCCCTGCCCGCCCTCCCGAGCCAACACCAAACATAAACGATTCCCTAGTTGTGTCGTCCTCCTGATTCAGCATGTGGCCCCCTTAAGCGCCCTGGCCGAACCGGCCTGACCGCGACCTCCGGGCTGAGATATGTTGGGCCTCACCCTCGTGGTGCTCCAGGCCGAACCGGCCCTGTGGCCAGGTCGAACCGCCCACGCGGCCTACTAGGCTGGGTCTAGTGTCCCGGGATTATCCTAACAGGCCGACCCATCCAATGGGCCGGTCCAGACCCAGTAGTTCTGATCGGGCCAGCCCAGACATGGTCAGATTGGGTCGGCCCGACTGGGTAGGGCCGGACCCATGCCCACTACCAACTATTTACATTATTTGACCATATTATTTGCACCGGACATCCGTTAGAAAAATAGTCAGAGGCGATGGTAATCTTATAGCATGAAGGTCCCTTGAGAAAAACCCACTGAAGGTTGGGGTATAGTTGTGATACAGTCAGGTTGGATCGTGCTCGAATCCAACCAGACCCCCGGGACTCAAAGGGCTTATAACTCACAGACCGGGCGTCCATTTGACGCACCCCCTGTTGCGTTGAGACCCCTATAACATGGAAGAACTTTGAGATAATTCTGTGTGGGACTTCGTGATAGTTTGAGTTTTGAACAGTAGCTCTTGGAGCAGATCCTTTCGGTGATGAGCGAGCAGAGTGCAGAGACATTGTAGGTGGATGAGACCTAATGACTGCTGACGGATTCGACTCAGAGTGATTCGACTATCCTAGTGGGAAGCGCCTTGGTGTCGCGGAAGGCCCATAGTGGGGAGCGCCTTGGTGTCACGACAGACCCACTGTACTCGATATGAAGAGTACCTCAACAGGCTACGCGGGGGAGAGCCTTGGTGACGTGGCTGACTCACAGTGGGGAGCACCTTGGTGATGCAGTAGACCCACAATACTCTACAGGAGGACTACCTAAACCGTAAAAGGTTAGTGGGACGTGCCATGGTGTCACGACATACCAACTATACTAGACCGTGGATGATTTCTTCAGTATCCTTGGTTTTGATATTTTGAATAAAAATCATGGATGAGCTGAGTCATTATATTTGTGTTTTCCTTATGATTGAGATGGATCACCTGTTAACATAGGTATATGTCTGGGCATACACCTAAGTACGGTTTAACTTTTGATTTCATAATTTGTGGTTTATCATTGCTGGTTTTGTGAGACCGTGAGGGTCTCGGGGTACCTACTATGTATCGTTATACTCACCCCTTCATGGGATATTCCCGCACCTAGTTGTGTTGGATGCAGACGACAGACGAAGCTGGCTGAGGCTGAGAGTATAAGGACTGGCTGGTACCCGGAGGTGGACCATACGACATGTCGGTACACGAAGGATACTGGCGGATGTGGAGTGCTGAGGAGAATATCTACACATACCCTTCAGGTAAGATCCATGGTGGATGATCCATGAGCTAGTTTTGTACATTAAATTGTTTTTTCCATTATCAGATTTAATTTTACTTTATAGTTGGGCTTGTATTTTCGGCTCCATTAATGTCCATCACTCTCTGGATATATAGTTTTAATTAGAGTTTTGTATACAAATGTGTGCTCTATTATGTGTGTTTACAATTATAAACTCAATGCCTTTCCTATTTAGGGATTTACGCCTTTGGTTCTAGTCGCCAGCCGCTGGCCTATGGAAGGTGGGTTTGGGGTAGTCACAGCTTGGGCCTCAGGGGACAGGTCGTGACAAATTGGTTTAAGAGGATTCGGTTCTACTACAAATCAAAGGACTTTATTCTTTTCTGTGAAGCAATAGTGTTATGAGTACTGAGTGTGGTTTTCAGTTTAGGGAGTCCAGTGTTGGTTCGATGATGTATGTATCCATACAACAAGACCCTTACTACAAATTTCCATCTCAGTGCACGAAAACACTTATTACGTGTGTGTTTTCAAAAGTTTTCATTAAGTTAGATCAACCAGGTCAGCTCACCAGTTATAATCTTTGATCATGTCTAATATGTTTCTTTCAGGATGCCTCCCTGCAGATGACCAGCTAGATCCCCAAGAGTTGTAGTTGCAGATAGACCACTGAGCGATGAGGTGTCAGTGCATGGCTTTTTTCCATTGGAGGAACCAACGGTACAAATCCCTTTTGGGCCACTAATGCCACCATCCCTAGTAACAGATGATGCACACCACTTGTGCACATTTCAAGAGTTCCAATTGCAAGTGGCCACCAAGGTTCATGGGAGATTTGGACCCACTGGCGGATGATGATTGGATGGAGGCTACGGTGAGAGTTTTCTGACAATTAGGGACACCAGCCAACCTCATAATGATTCTTGATACCAGCCTTCTATAGGAAGTAGTGGAAAATGGAAGAGCTTGATGCTCCAGGTTGAATACATGATAATGCTACTCTGGGTAGACATCGAGAGCCTGTTTTGAGTGGAGTTTGTCCCATCCACCAAACATGCAGTGCAGATACATGAGCTACTTAATCTGCAGTAGGGAAACATGACTATAGCTCAGTACTCTGCGAGGTTCACAGACCTCTCAAGCCACTCCACTGATATGTTACAAGACCCATTCTACATGGACCAGACTTTCGATCAAGGGCTCATACAGGAGATCAGAGCTCTGATGATCCCACTTAGCATCCCGATGCAGGTGGGGTGCTAGAGAGAGACATCCTTGTAGAGTGTTTTCATGCTGAGCAGTCTCCAAAAGTGAGATCCACCACCAGTCGACATGTAGAATATTCTTTTACAGATAGCAGTAGAAAGATGTCACAGAGGTCCAAGATGACCAAACCTATAGTTGGATGACCGCATGACTCTGGACCAGTTGTGAGAGGAACTGGAGATAGAGCCATACATTCCAGGAGTGGGATGTGTTACTCATGTGGTGGGCTGGGTCACATGACTTGTGACTATCCGACCCATTTTTCAGATGATCAGTTGACGGTCGAAAGACCACCCAGTTAGAGATAGATATTTGATCAAGGTGGTTCGCAGGTAGGATGAGGACGTGGCAGAGGAGATGGCCATACAACTGGTGGTGTACAATGTTTCGTGTTGTTACCACCACCACCACCACCAGGAGGTCCAACCCGATGCTAGGGAGAAGATGGAAAGGCAAGAGCTAAGCTCCAGGCAGTTGAGGCTTACGATCATGGCTCTACAGAGATGATTTGAGGTACAGTATGTATCTACTCCACCTTATCTGCAGTTCTTATAGATGGAGGTGCCAGTCATTCTTTCATTTCCACTTCCCTCATTCGGATCTCAGAAATTCTGACAGAGCCGTTGGATCGATCCTTATGGCTAGAGACTCCAATGAGAGAAGACTCGAAGATTATGCACTGCTGCCAGAAGTGTGAGCTTACTATAATAGGAGAGAGCTTCATCTGGAATCTCCTAGTAGCGACATTAGGCCTTACAATGTCATCATGGGTGTTGAATTGTTATCTAAAGTCCATGATCAGATCGAATGTATTAGGTGTAAATTCCAGTTTTTCCGCACGGATGAGACCTATTTTACATTCACCGGCTATAAGGGAGCCATTGCAGCACATGACAAACTTATTCGGAGGAGGGTGTAACCGATCAATCATCAGTTGTACTGGCATACCCTCGGAGTAGTTGATGTGGGGAGTCCGAGCAATCTTGTAGTGGTGGACCATTATGAGGATGACTTCCCTGACTATGTTTCAGGACCCCCTCTTCACAGAAAGGTGGAATTCTACATAGGCATGTTCCCTGGGACATCACTGATATCTACACCAGCTTATCACATGACTCTCGCGGAGCATCGCGAGCTACGGGTATAGATGGAGGACTTTTAGGTGAAGGGATTCATCCGACCTAGTGTTTCTCACTGGGAAGCCCCGATTCTGTTCGCCAAGATGGCGGATGGGAGCTTGATAAATTTTTACTAATACCATAACCTAAACTAGGTGACTGTGAAGAACAAGTACCCACTCCTGAGGATTGATGAACTTTATGGTCAGTTGAAGGGAGCATGGTGGTTCTCGAAGATATGCCTCAAATCAGGCTATCACCAACTCATGGTTCGAGAAGTGGATGTGCATATGACCACGTTCAGATGTCGTTACGACCACTGCGATTTCATGGTTATGCCATTCTCCATAACCAACAATCCAGTAGTGTTCATGGTACTCATGAACATGATTTTCCAGCCTTACCTCGATCGCTTTGTTGTAGTCTTCATCAACGACATTCTGATCGACTCGACTATAGTAGTGGAGCATGCCTACCATTTGAAGGTAGTACAGGACACACTCTAAGACCACCAGCATTATGGTACGCTCTTGACGTTCCAGTTTTGGATCTGAGAGTTTCACTTCATGGGACACGTCATCTTAGAGGTATGGGGTTGTAGTGGATCCAACAAATATCGAGTCAGTACTTGCATGGGAGTCACCCAGGAGTGTGACGGAGGTACGAAGTTTCCGAGGTTTGGTAGGTTACTACCAGAGGTTCATTCCAGACTTCTCCAAAGTTGCAGCACCACTATCACCCATGACGAGGAAGGGGAAACCCATCGTGTGGTTGGAGAGATGCCAGTAGAGCTTTCAGAATCTGAGGCAGAGGCTGACTAGTGCACCCATAATGAGGCTTCCAAAGGAAGGCGTAGGGTACATAGTCTACTACAACACATCATGGACCGGAATCTGGTGTTTCTAGATGTAGGAGTGAGCGGTGATCACATTTGGTTCTCGGTAGCTAAGAATTCATGAGCAGAACTACGATACACATGACCTGGATTTAGTAGTATTGGTCATCACCTAGAATATGTGGCGACACTATCTGATGGAAGAACATTTTACAATTTACTCTGATCACAAATTTCTTGAGGTATATCTTCTCTCATAAGGACAAGAACCAGAGACAACGACAATGGATTGATTTCCTCCAGAACTATGACTTTGACATAGTCTATACTTCTAGAAAGGGTAACATTGTAGCAGATGCACTCAGTAAGAGACCTGGTATATAGCTACTAGGTGAGGCAATGAAGCATCATGTCACTTTGCAGATATCATTTCTGGATAGAGATAGAGGATATTTCCTTCAGTCCTTTACAGTCACTCCCCCACTTTTTCAGCGAGTCAGGGAGACACAACATGGGGACGCTGACTGTGACACACGATGTGCTCAAATATCCATGGGGCAGTCACCTGATGGATTTTCTAAAGGCGGGGAGAAAGGCATCCACAATATAAGACGTAATATGGTATCAGTGTCACATTAGGAGGAAGTTTTGAGGGAGTTCCAGACATCCCCTTTAGCAGTACATCTAAGAGTGGCGAGGATGTACCGGGACATTTGGCGATAGCACTGGTGGCCATGTGTGAAGAACGCGGTAGTGGAGTTTGTCTTTAAATGCCTCACTTGTCAGCAAGTGAAAGTAGAACACCAGTTACCAGCAGGATTGGATCAGCCTTTAGAGAACCCAGAGTGGATGTGGGATGGGATATCTATGGACTTCGAAATAAGGATTTCACATACATCCAGTGGTCACGACTTGATTTGCCTGATTGTTGATCGACTAACCATGTCGGACCACTTCCGACTGAACTGAGAGTAGGGTTTAGTAGAGGTCATGGAATGCCTATATGTGCAAGAGATTGTGCGGCTACATGGAGTGCCTTCATCTATTTTCTCTGTTCGTGATGCACGATTTACTTCCCGGATATGGAAGTGGTTATAGGAGGCTTTCTCATGGTAGCTTCATCTGAGTACTGCCTTCCATCCTCAGATCGATGGCCAGACTGAGAAGACCATTTAGACCCTCGAGGACATGTTTCATGCTTGTGTCCTCAACATCAGTCGCAGCAGGGAGGATCATTTAACATTAGTGTATTTTTATACAACAACAGCTATCACTCCATCATTGGGATGTCACCTTTCGAGGTGTTGTACCAGTGACAATGTAGATCACCTGTGTGCTGGACCATCCCAAGGTAGTCTGCACTACTGGGACCAGAGAAGGTACATGCTACCACAAAGAAGGTGCACATCATCCAGGATTGGATAAAGAATGCACAGAGCAGACAGAAGTCTTACACTAACATGAGAAGGAGACCTCTGGAATTTGAGGATGGAAACCATGTCTTTCTATGGGTCTCACCTGGACGAGGATTACAGAGATTTGACCGAGGCCGAGAGTTATATCTAATATTCATCAGACCTTTTTAGGACCTCCAAATTGTTGGCAAGGTGACTTACCACTTAACTATTCCACCTTAGTTGCACCTTGTGCATGACGTCTTCCACGTATCTCAGCTATGGAGATACATGCCTGACCCTTCTCAAATCATTGATCATGGATAGATTGACGTAGATGATGGGGTGAATTTCATAGAGGTTCTAGTGGAGATTTAGGATCAACAGGAGCGGGTCCTATGTGGACAGTCGATACCTCGGGTTCACATTCTCTGGTAGCAAGGGAACCTCCAAGCTAACACATGGAAGCGGGAGGCTCAGATGCATCCTCAGTACCCCCACCCTTTACCTTCATTCATGTTGTCGCTTACGGGGATGTAAATACCTGAGTTGGGGAGAATGTATTGACCCGAAAATTCTTTGGAAATATTATTCTTAAATACATGTGAATTTTATGAGTCCACCAAAATTGACGGCGTGTGATTTGGAGGCCCGGTGTGCCCGAAATAAATTTCATAATTTTTTTGGGTACATCTAGTAAACGTACATGCGGGTTTTTATAACATTCCAACCGGTGATCAGAATTGAAATCTGAGGACACTATTGAACTCATAGAAACAATATTAACTTATGAAGAATATCACCACGACGGTAGTTGGTGAGATTAAAATATTGTTTTTGGGTTTTTATAAAATGAATTAAATAAAAATAATGTCTCTGGCTTAATTTTTATTTGTTGGTTAAAACCTCCTTATTAATGTTGTAGGTGAGACCACCACAACATAACCTCCCATGATAGGTAATGGAGGTTTGGCCCACCCGAACCTAACCTCCCGTGAGATGTTACGATGTGGTTACCAAAAAGGACTAATCCCCCTATTAATGGTGGGAGGGGGAAACCTCTCAAATCCCCTCATTAATGAGGGAAATTCTATCCACACCCCCTCCTTTATTGGTTCCAAATACTCAACATTAATTAAGGGGGAGCCATGTTAATTAATTCACCATTTTTGAATCTTTGGCCAAAAAATTAAAGAATAGATTAACACAATCTATTATGAATATTTTTAGAATTGTTGATTTAGGTGGATGCTTTGAGAAGAGGATTATTGGGAGAAATATCCCAACTAAGAACGCCTTCGACTACAAAGAACACTGTCCTTCTTCGACATTTTTCACAGATCCTACTGACATGGAACGTCTTCAACTTACCTACCCTCCACATCATCGTCAATGAGCCGATGCATGAGCTCAGGATTGGAAGTGTGTGGCGGACGCGAAAAATGACGACCACTTTCGTCTTCTTCCCGCAACTTCTTTGGCGATCAACGGACAAAGGTAGGGGTTGATTTCTTTTATTTTCAATGTTATGCTTTTCCTTCAAAACGAAGAATAATGATATGTTTCCTTCGACATGTGGGATTTTGTTCATCGTTCTTCAAACATGATGAACAGATTGTTATCACCCTAATCGCGGATGATTCCAGCCATACAAAATTGGCCCGACACCCTTTTTCGATCTATTTTGCGATATTCTTCGGAATGGTGATGAAGCATTGAGGTGATGAAGGCAGCGAAGACAAATGATTCACTACCCTCGGCCTCTGTGATCTCTGCCACCCCCAGGGCGTCCCACACCAGCACCGATAAAACCGGCCCCAGCCGAGCCCCTGATGGCCGAACCATTCGCAGAGCTGTGCCGATTCCCTAAGTCGGCACGTGCCCCACCGGCCTGCCCAGCCACCTCCCAGCCGCTGATCGACCCACCCTGCCCCCTTCCAGGCCTCTTGGCGCCCTTCCTGGCCACATGCCAGTCCACTAGGCTCCAATCCCACTCACCCACCAGGCGCCTTGCCTGGCCGCCTACTGGCCCTCCCAGGCGCCCACCGGCCTGCCCGGCTTCCTACAAGGCCACCCTCTGGCCCACCTTGTGCCCTACCTGGATTCCTGTTGTCCCACATGGTTCCCTACCTGGCTACCCACTAGCCCCCCTGGCTGCCTGGCCAAGCTCTACCCGGCCACCTCTCAGCCGCCCAGCCTCCCGAGCCGCCACACGACCGAACTATCCCCTGGACATGTCGGCCTCCCGAGCCATCCAACATCCCCCCTTGAGGAACCATGGCCAAACTGGCCTAGCCGCGACCTCCGAGCAGAGCCGCGATGGGCAGCACCCTCATGACGCTTAGGGACGAACCGTCCCCGAGCCTGGACTAAACCGCCCCAACGGCCCACTAGGCAGGGCCCATCGGGCCTTTGCAGAACCTAACAGGCTAGCCCGCCCAATGGGCTGAGCCAGACCCAACAGGTCTGACCAGTTCGACCAAGACTAGGTCGGCCCCACCGGGTCGGACCGGACCCGAACCCACTATCGACCCTTTACTTTCTTTGGCCGTATCATGGGCCCCAGACGACTGTTTGATGAACTGTTTATGTCGCTAGTAATCATGGAGCATGAAAGTCCCTTGAATATACCCCACATGGGTTTGGGGTATAGTACATATAGAGTTAGGTTGGAAAGTGAATGAATCCTATCAGGGCACTGGGACGAAAAAGGCAAATAACTCACTGATCGGGCATCAGTTTGACAAGTCGTCTGTTGTGTTGAGAGCCCTATGATGTGGCGTACCTTTGAGATACTTCTTCATGGGACTTTTTGATAGTTTGAGTTTTGACTAGTAGGTCATGGTGACGATCCTTCCGATGACGAGCGAGTAGTGTGCGGAGAACTATTAGCTGGCATAGACCTGACGACTGCTGACCGATTCGACTATGAGTGATTCGCCTAGCCCAGTGGGAAGCGCCTTTGTGTCATGGTAGGCCCATAGTGGAGAGGGCCATAGTATCGTGGTAGACCCATGGTACTCGACAAGAGCAGTACATGAGAAAGCTACAAGGGGGCGTGCATTGGTGACGTGGCAGACCCAAGGTGGGGAGCTCCTTGGTGACACAGCAGACCCACTGTACTCAACAGGAGTCGTACCTCACCTGTCCAAGGTTAGTGGGAAGTGCATTAGCATCGCTTGAGGCCCAATATACTCGACAGAGGATGAGTTCTCTAGCAGTCGTTGTTTTGATAATGTGAATACAAATCATGGATGAGAAGAGTCATTAAATTTGTGTTTTCCTCATGATTGAGATGGATCCCTTGATAACTTAATTATATGTATGAGAACAAACCTATGTAAGGGTTATCTGTTGGTTTCAAACTTTGTGGTTCATCCTTGTTGTTTTCTTGGAGACCTTGAGGGTCTCGGGATCTCTATAGATTATCCGTATACTCACCCCTGCACGATATATGCCCGAACCGCATTGTGTCAGATGCAGATGACGGAAGGCTCTGACCGAGGTTGGGAGTACCAGGTTTAGTCGATACACGGAGGTGGACTATATGACGTGTCAGTACACGGAGGAGACCGATAGACGTGGAGTGATGAGGAAGCTATTTGTACCTACCCTTCAGGTAGGATCCACGGTGGACGATCTAGGAGCTGTTTTTCACCTTTCAACTGTTTTTCCTTTTTAGTTGTACATGTACATTACATTTGGGATTCTATTTTTGGCCCCTTTACATTTCATAATTTTCTTTTTATAGAGTTTCACATAGTGTTTTGTATCCAGCAGTGTGATAATTTGAGTTTTTTTATAGTAATAAAGGCAGTTCCTTCCCAGTTTAGATATTTAAACCGTTGGGGCTAGTCGCCAGTCTCAGGCCTATGGATGGTGGGTATGGGATAGTCACAGCATGGGCCCTAGTGGACAAGTCATGAAAAAGTATAACCATTACCAAAATTCATCATTGGGAATCTGGTTTTTTAATAAGGGGTAATGTATCTATACCCTAGTAGTATGCATATTTAACTTTTTAAATTAATAAATTAATCACTATATATATCAATTTTTTATTAATGAATAATGTTTATCAATATATATGTGTTGATGAAATTTATATTTTGATATGATGAATCCGAAATTTTATTATGGGAAATATTTTATTTTAATTTAGAAATGCATATTTATTAATTCAATAATTTAAAAATAAAACACAATTTAATATAATACTGTTAGTAAATAATAAATATTTATATAAAAAATATAATATTTTTTATAATATCCAATTTAATCATTATACGATTTAGTAATTTTTTAATGTTGAACAAACTAGAAAATTTTAATAACTGAGTATTTTATTTAATGGAGAAATTTTCATTTATATGGAATTATTTTTTGATAATAAATATATTTATAAAATCATTATATATAAAATGTTCCAATACTGAATTTTTGATAATTTTCTCAGAGTGTCAAATATATTTATTATATATATATATAATAAATATACACACAATATTATTATATCATAAAATAAAAATATTTTTATAATAAATTAAATAAAATGACTCCATGAATAAATATGAAAATATATTTTAATATAATTTTTTTTTGAATAATTTCAATTAATTTTTTTATAGTTTTATAAATCCTCCAAAATATATATTTTATTTTCTAGTTTGAAAATGAATTCTTTATGTTTATTATACACTTCCACACAAACAATGGTATAGTTCTAATAAAATTAATTTTGGACATAAAAAATATTTATATCTTTTTATATTTGGTAGAAACTAGGATAAAAACCATCATTTGTTTTTTTGGATGGTAATATTTTAATATATAGAGTCAAAAAAACTTTTTTTTAAATTTACAATAATTCCGTAATTATATATAATTAAATCTCACCCAATATTCATCTCCTCTCAACCCAAAATAATTTTATCATGAAGTTATAGTCCTTACCTATCTCTAAATCCTTCCAAATATGTTCCTATAATCAAATTAATTTCTTCCAACTCATCAAGAATAGTTCTCTTATGGAAGGAAATCCCAGTCAAATATTTTCCATTATTGAACAATCATTATAATTTTCCATTTTAATATAAATTTATTATGTTATAATGTGATTTTATATATCCCATTACTACCCAATTTATGTAATCATTATTAATAATAATATTTTATATCCCTTTTTATCTTTTACCTATGACATTACTATTATGATGTAAGAAGCTCTGTCATTTTTCTATTCAAGTATGTTATCTTTAATATCCTTTTTATATAATTGTTTTTTGTTTTAATGAGTTTTTACACATCCCATTACTATCCTTATGAATACCATGGAATGATTTTCCAATTTTTACTATAATTGTAACATACAATGATACATTTTGTAAAATTGTTATTCAGTCAAAATTATTTCATGTTTTTACATGGATGTTTTTATTAGAAATAATTTCCCAATTTACACTAAAGGTTATTCAAGAATGTTTAGTAAAAATTAATTTAAATCATAGTCCATTAAATGAATCACAAGATCTATAATCATTGTATTTAATTTGATGTCATACATCAACAAGTTGTGTTATAAACATGGCACACAAATAGATGTATTCGATATTAATGTGACAGGTGGGACTAAAATTACATATCTAGGAAATATGTTTGAAAATTTATTTATATAAGGATATAACTTGTATAAAACTATGGATTTATCTAAAGAAAACTATTTTATGATATCATGGATGTTATCGTTTTATATTCTCATACTGAAATGTTTAATTTTTTTTCATTCTTCCTATATCTCATTGATGTTATCATCTTATATCATGATTTAATAATTATGATTATTAGTCTCACCCATATATGTCATTGTGATATTCATTATGAATCCCTTGTGTTACTTTCATCTTGTTTTTATCCTATTATTCCCTTAATTGGATTTTTTTCTTACACCTTAAATATGTAAGTCCGCAAATAGTCCCATTCATTATTAGAAGATAAAATAATTTTAAATTAATGTTACAGAGTATTAATTAATGTTTTTGTATCGAAATTTCATAGTAATATTCATATATCTAAATTCACAAATAAACATGTCCTTTCTGATCTTATTAGAATTTATTATGTCTATAATTATCAGATACGTCATGAAATAATTTTTTAAAAATTATTTTTTTCATATGGTGGAAGGTTGAAATTAATAATTTTATTCATGAAAATAATTAAAATAGAGGTTATTATGTGATGAATAAGATAATTTGTTTCATATCAAAATGTGTAATGATGATAATTTACCTGATGGATTTGGAGAATCGATTTTGTAATATATATGGGTTATGTTGAAAAAATTTATTTGAAATTGACTAACTGTGAAAAAAAAAATTCATAAAAACCTGAATGATTACATCCTTATATTATTATTATTTCATTGCAGGGGATATCATTGTCTGAAATTATACCCCAAACATAACTTTCATAAAGATACCCTTTGTATAATCTCATATATATAGTATATTAATGTATTATATATTTTAATTTCACAACTGTGTTTTTCTTGTTTGGGATTAATAAAACCGAACCATTTGACCTAACATGGGATGATGTTTGATTTATTTAAATGAAAATAATATGTTTAAATATAATACACACTATCTAACCACCCATTATGTATAGATGCATGATCTATATTTATCATTTCATTTCAATAAATGTCTCTCTTGATTACTCGTATATGTATACTAATAATTTACAATATTATTCTAACTACAATGTGTTCTTGGGCTCTATTCTACAGTTTTGTGGATGCTAGTAGTCATAGGATATATTTTCTAGATTATATTTTTAAGAAATTATTGTATCTATTTTCACAAAAAAATTGGAAAATTATACTCAAACTATATCTTTTCACAATTCAGATAGATATATTCATATTAATGTATCTTCCAACAAGATACAATTTTTTATAATATCTCATAGAGTGTTTATACCCTTAGTTTCCCCAAATATATTGAATTATTAGTCTTGAAAATGAATATGAACATCAATAAGTATATTATATATTAATTGGGGAGACTAAATATATAGTTTGAAATATTATGATATACAAAATAGAACCCATATAAAATCATTCAAGTCATACATAGTAAAATCGATCTGTAAATTTGATATTTATAAATATAATAAAAAAAATAAATATAATAATAAAAATTAATATGTCATTATAACCGATAATTGGATGCACATAAGATCTATCATCGTGACATTTTCTAATTCCTCTAGATCATTTAACTCTATTAAAGTCCTTTCATTTTTATATATTACAATCTTTTAGACTTTAATTATTTTAGGATGACAATTATTATTTGGGTATTAAACACATACAAGAGAAAGATATGACCCCCAAATAAAAACCAATAAAAATGATCATTCATGTACCATAAATATTGACAACTGGAAATATTCACATTTATAAAAACATAGATACTATGGGATAATTAGTAATTCACCCTAATATTAGAATCATGTGTTCTTTATCCTACGGTAATATTATAGGATATTCTGACTCATATCATGGTTGTGAGGGATTTTCAATTCCCTATTTAAATAATTCCCTCACGGAAAGCTAGTCCAAGTTGAAATTAACCATTCAATGAAAACACTATGGTAGTGAACCCATCAAAGATACAACCCCTCATAAATAGTAATATGATTTTGTATACCTTATTTAAAAATTGACATCTATAACAAGAAATGACCCTTATCATAAAATATGAAACTCATTATACATTGTAGGTAGTGTTCCCTATGTTTCATGAAATTCTATTATACCCCATGATAATAGTGTATGTTATAATTTTATTGTAATGTAATATCCATGGTTTCTACTTAATCCGATAACAACATGATATTTTTTGAATTAATTTGTTTTGTTTTAAATAAAACATTAAATATTTTTCATTACATGACATGCTAAAAGTAGATTATTAATATATTGAATCACTTTTCGTGGGTTGGGATATATGAAAGAAAAGTTAATCATGAACCAAAATAAACACAAAGATTTGCTTTTGGTACATGAAACACAATTTTTGGCTTGTATTGCACACAACAGTGATTCCCTTTGATAGCTCTCATAACACTTATGGGATACATTTACCAAACTAAAATATAGTATTAGTAATATTATTAAAATATTATTATGGATTCCACATATCCATTGGAATGGATGTTTTGAATAATATTATCTAAATATTAAAAATATGTTCGAAAAATGTATATAAAATTAATACATTTGTTGTAAATTCGATGAACTAAATGAATAAATTATTTAAAAATAATGAAATTACATTTATAATAAAAATATTTTAATTGTATAGACACAATTTTTTCTCTATAAATTAAAAAAATCATTTTATTAATGAATTAAATGAAATTTATATATTACATATACAATAAAGAACTTTGATACTAATCAAATTGATTTAATTGGTGTATCTACAGAATAAATCCAATTTTTTATATAAGAAAATATATTAATATAAAAAAAATTACCAAATTTTAATTGCGAACCTATCTTAGAAATTATTTTTTAAAATTATTTAATTCATATTTGAAAAATAACAAATTTTGTAAGAGTAATATCAAAATTGAATTAGTGTGAATTGTTTTTTTCTGAGATGTTTCATTTTTCGATCTATAATGAACAAAACTAAATTTATTTCAATCCAATTTTTTCTTCATATTCTGAATAAGGGTATAATACATATTATTTTGGTTTTATTGTTTCATGTGATAGGTTTTACATAAATTACAGCAAATATGGTCGTTGAAATGAATTTAACATTGAAATTGGATATACATATCTAACATTTATTTAATTATTTTTACTTTAAAACCCTACATTTCCATCCTATCACAAGATTAATTTTGATTTAATATTTTCAACATAAGTAATTAGAGTTTTGAAAAATGATTTCCATATTTTGAATATGTATTATATATAATTTAAGATAATTTCAAAATCAGTTTTGTGAAATAAATATTTATGAATGTAATTATATTTAATTATAATGGTTAAGAAGAATATTATCTTGACAAGGTACTAAACCTGACACATAATGGTCAAAAGACCATTAAATTCAATGAAATCCATTTTTTTGAAATATTTTTAACAATTATACCTTATGTAGAATGGGGTTCAATATTTGGGGTACATGTCATAGGAATGATTTGAGTTGAATTTATTTCTAAAACATTACATGAATCCCACTCCTCTACTATTAAAAGTCACTCATACCTCCCAATAATTCAAAACTCTAAACTATTTTTATCACCCAAAATACTCTCACAAAATCTAGTAAAATTATTTCAATTATCTTAGAATCCACTTTTTTCAAAAATCCATTAATGGAAGCCTTTTCCTGTAAGGTAATATGAAATACCCAAAGAAGAGGTATCATACTTCCTTAGGATATGCTGTATTTTTCATTCCCCACCCCCAAAAATAATGTTATTCCATGATTATATAATAGCAAAAATATTATAAATATTATGATATTATTTTATTCTAAGGGTTCTAGCTACCTTTACACACACATCCATCTAATTGTTAACAAATATACCATTCATTTGTATGGTTATCATCCACCCCACAAAATGATGTTGTTTTTTATTATTTTCCACGTCTCATGGTTGGAAATTTTGATCAAAAAAAGTTTTTTATATGATATATATGATATTTCATATTTTATAAGGTTTATTTAATTACTATATAAAACCAACCTTCAATATTTCCATTTTTTGTAAAAATGATAACGTCATTTGTGGAAGTGTGGTAAACTACCTCCTCAAAATGATGTGATTCATTCACACTGTACATGGAACTTAGTAAATATGGTTATAGTAAATATATATGATATAAATGAAATTATAAATATTAAATATATATATATATATATATATTACATTAATATCTTCCAAAATATATTTTATATAAATCAATGTTAATGATTTTTTACGACCTATTATCTCTATAAACGGTGTCTCCAATTTCATAGTTCGATATTTTATATATTATTATAAATAAATATATTCTAAATATGTAAGATATTATATAATTGTTTTCATTTTATAAATAAATAAATGATGATCTATGTAATAGGATAAAAAATAAATATCCAAATTATATATTATGGACAATGAAGATATTACTTGAAACCTAACATTAACATGAAGTTGTCCAAAAAAGGTAATAAAAAGTCCAAAAAATTATATATATAGTAATAGATATTGTAATATTGTTAATTAGTAGTTTTATAAAATACTTATTTTTATTTAATAACTATTTTTTACATGTAAAAAAATGGCAAGACATACGGTTTGAGGTTTCCCATCTCATTTATTTTATCATTGAGAAACATTCCTTATTCACAACTAATTTCATTTGTGTGGTTTATATAATGATCATGGATGTATTATATATCTAATATAATTAATGTTATGATTATTTATATATTCATTTAATGATCTTTATTTCGCTGGGTTTATGCTTCAAATGTTACCAAATCAGTCAAGTAGTTCTATCACAATTTTCCCATATTGATGCACATGACATATTTTGGAACTATATTACACTATGAGGTATGTAAACTGAAATTTACTTGTAATATCATGAATTTAATTTTTTAATGATATTTTATGATTCATTTAATTTTAATGTTTCCATATTATTTTAATTTAATTTCCCCAAAGATGTAATTGATTTTTTAACTGTCACATCATTTATCGAGATTATTTATGATTATACTTCCATTGATTAAATACTCTGATCCATATCTCATTAATTCTCATGACTATTATTTCCCTCAATTTATTTAATTTCTATCCAAATAAATTCACCATTTTTCAATGATTTTTTACAATATATAATTAATAAAACAATGTAATGAAAATTTGACTTTATTTCTCCTTTCAGTATGAATGTTCCATTCTTTCAGCACCATGTTGTCTTAAAATGTTTTAAAAAATGACTTAATATTATAATAATATTTGAAGAGAAATTTTTAGCAATGTATTTCCGTTCATCAAAATTGTTTGAAATGTAATTTCCTTTTTATTTCATGATGATGGAACATATGTAAAAGTTTGTGGTGAATAATTAATGATTGGAATTTATGGACTTACTCACCATGTTTATCATCATTTAATTTCTATTTTCTTTCCAATGTATACAAGCCAATTTTAATGAAAATAGTTTTCTTAATATTGTTGAAATTTTTTAACTGGAAAATTTAATTTAATGTAAATGAGTCATAAAAAATGGTTTATGTGTAAAAAGTTTTTGAAATGATTTTCAAATAACCCTTTATGTAATTATCTATTTTCTGAGCAGGTGTAAAATTAGATGGATTTTTACTTTTTTCAATTATTGAACCATTTTTTTTCAAATCATGCGTCATTATAGAATTTATAGAGTTGGGTCACATAAAAGATATGTTTATGGATGTGGGTGATGGAATACTATTTTTTTACTAGCTGATAAGTGAGTATTGAGGGCGTCATAACTGGGAAAACCAAAATTTTAAAAGCATTAGAGGGAACACGATTTGTATGAAAACATGTTGTCCTATGAAAGAAATCATGCAAATTAACTGTGGTGGAAAAATTATATCACACGGGACACAAATGGTTTTCCAAACCATACACCAAGACATTGTGATTGGAGTATCTTGGATAGGGGTGCCACATGGTTTCCGCATGGTTTGGAAAATTGTGTGGTTTAAATAGTGTGATTGGGTCTGTTAATCACATTAATCTAAAAAAACAAATTACAACTTAAACTAAAACCCATATACCCTTACCTCGTATGGACCGTGACACCCCTTAGGGGTCTCTATATGAGTTTTTTATGGTACCCCCATTGTTTTAGTCTCTTTCTAAGACAAGATCCATCATTTTCACTACTAATTACTCGCTTGACACTTCAAGGAAAGAGCACTAACTCCCCCTACTCCTTTCTCGGATGGTTTTTATCCCCATCAACTCTTTATTTTTTTTATTTTGAACCAAATATTATGTGTAACATATTTATTTTGTTTTAAATTCATCAATATGGATTTGTAGTGGCCTCTTAGGTTTTTTTTCATTCTTGTTCTTACAACCAGTGCTGATGGTAATGTAGCTCGGGTGGTTTTGGTCCACCGACATCATTTTAGGATAAACGTTTTTCATGTTTCATGGTTTCACACATTCTAATTTAGGTACATTATGTATTTTAAGGTTATTAGTAATTATTTTTTAGTGAATTGGTCGATTCTTTGTGATTTTCAGTCATCGAGTCAAGGGAGACTCTTATGTGTGTTCATAGGTAGTCAATATGTATATGTGGGTTCCCCCGTTATGTGTATAATTTTCCATGGATGTTATTATACCTGTATAGTGTTTTCTGTTCCAATGTATATATATAAAAATGATTAAGTAGGTGAGTGGAGATGAGTATATGAATATAATTATATATATAATGGTCCCCTTGAATATGATAATGGAAATGAGGGTGTGTGATTTCGGGATAATTTTTCATACATGTTTGTGAATGTTCAAATTCATAGTTGGGGAGAAGATGATTTTTGTTAGAATGCTCCAAGATCCAATGTGTATGGTTTGGTTCCACATTGAGGTAATATCCAATTCCATTACCAGAAACTTTTATTAATGTATTAATTATATTAATAATTTCATAGTTCATATAAATAATTAATATGGTATGGTTTTAATTTTTTAATACTTTCTTTGATATGGTTAATTAAATTCATAAAATGGGTAGTTGGATGTGAAAATCTAATTTATTTTTTTCTAATAGAACCTTTCCAATGGAGGTTCTCTATATTCAATCTAAAATTAAAGTGATAGACTATTATTTTTCCTACTATATAGCTGTGATATATACTTTATAAATGGGATAAAATTTATATAGGACATGTTAGGTAGCATGACATCTTTATGTTTCTTTTTACCATGTAGGTACTTTCCTTATATCCTTGGCACCACCTATTGCACTTGAAACCAAATTCTTTTTTTCAATGTTTAGGGATACATGATGAGATGATCTTGAATAGGAACACACACTAACTAAAATTCCTGGACTAAATGGTTAGCTCACAATGAATTGCATTCCAATATTAATTGGTTTAAAAGATATAAATCCCTTTGAATGAAAATATGTATTTCTAAGGGTATATATGTAAAGTCATTTCCCCATGGAATGATTAGGATGTGACAAATCACTATGTTAATGTTTTTATTTATATTCTTAAGATCGTTTTACTTATGTATAAATGTGAATGAATTTGTTACTTGTAATATGGTATGCCTATATGAAATCCCTAAGGTGTAATATCATATTAATTATATTATTATTGTTTTTATGAACTGTTATCTACTATAGATGGATGGATTTTTACCCCGTGCCTATATTAAATTTGTGCACATGATGAGGCCAAATAATGAACTATTATATTCTAAGGATTTGAGTCATTTTTACCCCATACTATATTAAAATTGTTCAGTAGATGATTACACATAATGAACTATTATCTTTTATGGATGGGAGATAGTTTTACCCCATCCCTATTTTAAATGTGTTCACATGATGATGCCACATAATGAACTATTATCTATAAATATCTGTGGTGTTATTACCACATGCCAATATTATTAATGTGCACATGTTGAGGTCAAATAATATTTTATACTAAGAGTGTGAACATGCTGAGGACTCATAATATGTCATACCAAAAGTGTGCACATTATGAGGACACTTAATTAATGATAATAAAAGTGGTCACATGCTGAGGCCACTTGATGAGTAGTTATCTTCTATTTTGGGTGGGTGGAATGCATAACCCACACCATTTATGGTGTATATATATATACGTGTATATATAAATATCCATATATATGTATATAATGGAATTATCGTACTGTTATCTCGACATCGAGATGAATCTAGTATAGTCATCAGGTGTCCTCTGAGAACTAGAATGGGTTTTTCTTTATTTATATAGTTCTATTATTATCTCTCTATACTTTTACACTGCTTAATTATATTAAATTGTTAGGATTGGAATAGAAACAGGTAGTTCTGGTCTACTGAGATTTATATCTCACACACTATATGGACCCTCATTTCACTTGGGAACCTATGTATACTTCTTTTTTCAAAGATCCTAGGATATTACATGTTGATGTTTTGTGCATACCGATAGACAGAAGAAAAGAACTGGGCTAGAGCTCATGATTCTTGTGGAGATTTCCTCATTAATTTTTATTTCATATCCTTATTTGAGTCCTGTATTGTTTTATACTGAAAATCATACTATATTGTGTTCTACTTTTAGTTTTTTAATATGTCTATTACATGAAGTCATGCTCTATATTAAATGTTGTTGTCCACTTTTATGAAATGATTTTTAAATGTTTTCTGATGTTTTCATTAATTTATCTATTTCATCTGCGATTTTCTATATATTTTCTTTTGTTGTAACTATGATATCAGGGTATAGTCTCCCCATAATCACCTTTGTAGACCCTCACTCTTAGTAATCATCCTCTGGTGTATGGGGAGGAAATCATGATCCCATGTGACCCATCGGTTTGGATACCGGGTTAATGGCTAGATGGATTGGGATGTGATAAAGTTATTGCAGAGGAATTTTTTCCTATTTTCTATATATTGTGGGTTGGTAGATAATACATTTTTATGGTTAGACACTTTTTTAGTTTCCATCTGTGGGGATGATCACCAAACATAGGGGAAATGACCAAGTGACCTTGGATGTTATTTCAATTTATGATGTTCACTATTACATTTGATATGATTTCACTAGAGTGACTGGTGTACATTATGATGCATGAGATTTATGGAATTTTTGGTATTTCTACCATTTTCATTTTATCGAAAAAAAGTTTCATTCCATTCATCACACATGGGACATAGAAAATCACATGTCATTCATAGTTCCCATACAAGTAGTTTCATATATATAATGTTAATTAATATGACTATGTATTATATAAGGAATTATATTCTTTATCATGTAAATATTTTTATCATTCGTCTGTGTTATCAGGTTGTAATTCGATTCTCTTATGATATTTATTATGATAACATTCTCGAACTATTTGATATATGTGAACATGTTTCGATTATGTCGGGATCCAATTTTTATTTTTAATGTGTGTGAGAAACTTATAACTGGGAAAGGGTAACCCGTGTATTAAAATCATGTCAATGAATACCAAAATAAGATTCTAAAGTTTGTCGATTTAAATTAAAGGGATCCAAATGCCTAACATTAAGGTGCACCTGTGATTTATAGTTTGGTATTTGTCAACCCATATGTTTGAACCATTGATTTTATGATTGTTAAAATCCGGAATATATTTTGGATTCAATTAATGGGATCCAATTCTAAATCCATGATGTTTATAGAAACCTCATGAATTGGGAAATGGAAAAGAAAGTTAGATGAAATGGAATAATTTCACGGGTGATGTTTATAAATGAAAATTTAGTTTAGTTTTAAATTTAAATTAACTTGTCAACTAGTAAATGTGAAATTGTACCCATGTGGGTAAATTGGAGAATTATTATTGTGAAAAGTCCCATTAGGATGTTTAAAATATTAATGTATGAGAAACTTCTTTTGGGATGCTTTTTTAAGAACCCATGTTGACTTAATGGGACCATTCTAGGTTTATTTAACATTGAAATGGAATTTTTTGTTATAAAATTTCGTTCCTAGAAGGATTATATTGAATGTCTTAAAGTAAATGTCTAAAAAGTATGTTTGATGAAACTTTCTTGTGTTTCCCATGGGGTGTTTGCTGAATTAACTACATTTATTTGTTTTAGAGGGTACATGATGCATGATATTAAATATTCTATATGTTCAATTCATTTAATGTGATTAAATATAAATGTATTGGAGATGGAACCATAGGTGTCAACCTTGGTAAAACACCTGTGTATCAGTATCTTGTGATATTCCTCCTAGTTTCCATAGAAAAGAGCCATAAGTGTTTTCTGTAGGCTCTTTTAATGTTATAAATGGATTAAAATGTTATGGTTCATGAGATTGTGACTTTTTTTGCAGGAATAAATTCGTGGGTGGATGCTTGTTATTCATAAGGGAATACCAAGTGTATGTTACACTGTTAGAACATAAATTTTTTTGTACCATGAGTTTTGTATGATTGGTGTCGTTCGTGAGTCATTGTCCCTTATTGGATTTTCAGTTTATAGTGAAACCCTTGTTTGGATGGGTGGAAATTCTTTCATGGATATTATTATTGTCTTGAGTAATCATTAAGGATCGTTTTCACCATGTTATTCCTGCCATGTTAATGGTCACCTTCTTCTCTTATTGTTAGCCCCTTGTATTTTCCCCATGAGAAAGATTTTATGTTCGTGGTTCCATCGACTGTTAATTGTTTTATTGAACCATAAGTGATCAGTTTAATCTATGAGCCTTGAGTTGTTGAGTGCGTTTTTAGGTCATCTCTAGGTAGAGTGAGCTAAGTGTTAAAGAAGATGGTGCATCGTAATGTTTGGGGGGACTTTCTCATGACTTGGGTATTTTTGCATGTCAGTCTGTGTTGTTTTTCATTGCCTTGTGTAATTTTTCGATGTTGTAATCATGGTTTAGAGGTGATTCACATCGGTTTTTGTGGTTATGTGACCCTCTGAGAAAAGTAATAGCGCAGAGGACCATTTATAAATAGTCAGTTTATGATTGAATTCCAATGAAGCTTGCATTTTCTGTTTTAATTTGGTTTTAGCTTGTCAGTAAGAATGTTGTATGGTTTTCCATTTGAATCCTTCATGAAATAATATTTGGCCTCAGATATATTTTTATGGGTAATCTTGTATGATCCCTGAAATCGTCTTTTATTAAAGGCTACTGATCAGAGAGTGATGTGTTAGTACTGAAATCTAGTTCCCACTTTGAATTTGACCAACTGTGGATCGACTGATCATATTTGTAATACAAAAAATCATCTAACAATTCAATTCTAAGAAAAGAATATGCCCCCTATCTTGCATTAATCAAAAATTATCTTTCATAGCATTGGACATAGACTTCATTTGGTACTAGTGAAAAAAATATCATTTCTTCAAAACGGGTTTGACACTCCCATGGGATATGCATTATAAATTCAAAAACTCTTTATGTTCCATGAAGAAGGATGTAATTAAAACACAACTATAAAGAACCTAGGACAATCCAATGGTTTCATTTATTTTAAATGTATGTTTCACGTCTTAGAAAACCAATAATTTATTGTTGATTATTCTGATGTTTTTTTATAATAAATATTTATCACACTATGATTTCTAGTTTTAGATAATGGTGGGAACCCGAAGGAAATAAGTCAATTTTTAATGTGCTGTATAATTATCTGATCTATAGTAAAATTAGATTATAAATATAGTGAGGTATCTTTTGATAACACCTTCATAGTTTTCATGGACCATTATTAATAATGTATACGTAAACCAAATATCGGATTCAACAATGAATGGATGGAATTAGTATTCTGAGAGCTCATATAATATAGACATTTGAGTAAATAATATAGAGTTTCCTTTATGTTATGAATATGGAATGAATCACCAATATGAGATACTTTGAAAACATGAAGATATTTAGACCAATGGAAAGGACTCTAAGAATTTAACAACATTGGAAATATGAAGAGTTTCTTTGACTTAATGGATGAGAATACTAAACTCCTTAAAAAATTGTAAATATAGAAATTATTTGTGTGGGGAATGAATGATAATTACAAAAATCGATTTCTTATGTGGGATGATCCCAAAGAGAATCATAATATTAATAATTGTAGTAGTTGTATAATTGGAAAAGATTAGACTTTATATGAACTATCAAATGAATGAGGTATTAACTAATAGGATGAGGTAGCGTTATTTTGGATTAATTATAATGTGGAACACTAAATGTTTTAATGTGAATATTGAACTTCTTAGGGCATCGTCAATATAAAAATTTATTATACTTGGAATGAATGATCATTATGAAAATTTATTTCTGAAGTTGAATGCTCGCAAAGTGTATCATAATATTTGTACCTGAAGACATTATATTATTGATGGGGATTATAGTATATATGAAATTTGAAAAGAAAGAATTATAAATTAATACGATGCCGTAGCCTTCATCTATCTTAAATAAAATGTTGAATAATCAATTTTTTATGTATTTTAATTCAATAATTATGTAATATTAATGTTTAAATATATATTCAATGTTCATATTACTTTTTTCTCGATGGGCATATAAGAATATATATAATGGATTTTGATGGACTAGAAAGTTGATTTAATGAAATTGTGATGTTCATTGAAAAAATGATTAATTGAAATATGTCCATTAATATGCTATTTAAGCTATGATTATTTTGTTTGGATAAATATATTTTGGTTATAAATATGTAAATTGGAGGGTAATTATTACACTATAGACAATTAAGTACTTCTTGAAAAGTGTATTATGCTTTCGTTGATGATGTTTACACACTTTTATATTTATTAAATATATTCAATAAACATAAGAATAATGAAACATGTATGTAATAAATTATTGTTTTTAGTAATTTAATTTCATAACATATTTCATTAGAATACATGATGAAACTATTCACATGTATCATATGTGATAACTGAGAAATGTTTTACTATATATGGGGGATCGATGCTAAACTATTTTTTTTTGGAAATTTGTCACCTTATTTATATTGTATTAGTCTTTTATTTTTTAAATTTTTATAAGGGTAACAATTTATTTAATGGCTGATGATAAATTAGTATCTCACTATATGAGGTTTTATTCATATTTTAAAAACTTTGATAACATTTTTTTGATGATAAGGGAATATTCAAATTCTTATCATTATATTTAGGGATCTCGGGATCGGTATACTATTTGGGAATAAAACATTCACCTTCATTCCATGAAATAATGGATGAAGTGGATGTGGATCAAAGAACAAAAAAGGTTAATATTTTCATGAAATCATGTATTCATATCATTTAATGAATTTTTATAATCTTTTGGAAGAAGGATCTAGAAACATTAAATTATATCCAAGTACTATAACATCCCAGAATAATAATTCATTAAATGACAAAATGATAAGACTCAGGTAAACAAGGTGCACATTTTTTTCTGGATCCTACCTGATTAGAACTCCATAGTTATGCATGCATAGTATCGAGTAGTTATCAAGATTTCTGACCTTCTAGATTGTTTCTCATGTTTTCTGTGAGTGTGGAAAAACAACGCTAGAAAGGACATGTTTTGTCCTTTGGGGATAGTCATTAGTCATATGACTCATTCAGGCATGTGGGTGGGCCCATGGAAGAGGACCACATGTCTTCAGAGAAACTGGTTGTACATGTTGGGCAAGGACCCGATGACCCTATTAAGTAGGGGTGTATGTGCATAACTAGAACCATGTTGTTACAGTTATTATCTGTTGTGGTGCATATTCATAAGTGTGGTGAACATCCTTGGATGAGATGTAGGGCCCAAAAAGAGGATGTTGTGTTCTATGGGGGGTGAATGAAACACCCATGAATGATAAAAGGTTAAACGACATAATGATATGACTCATTTCAAGAAGCTTAACCTTCCATTTTGAGAGACTACATGATTAGAACTGTAAAGTTATGATTGTTTGGCCATGATTATCGATCAAGATGGGTATCTTTTAGGAATGATTCTCATTTTGTGTGTGTGTGGGGACAAATCACACTTGAAAGGACATGTGATGGATAGTGGGGACCAAAATTTTTCAGATGGCCCATTCAGGAACATGGGTGTGCCCCAGGATGGGGACCACATGTCATCGGGGAAACTAATGGTACTTGGAGGTCCAAGACCTGACAACCATCTTAAGGTGGGGTGTTTGTGCATCACCAATACCCATTTGTTACAAGTACCATAATTTTTTATGAATCAAATGGACCCTTATACCATTAATGTCTTATAGATTTATGATTTTTAGCATTACTCTTAAACATTTCTCTATCAATCTCCATAAAAAATTTAATGTTTTATTTCTATTCCATAACAAATTTTTCACATCCCATATATGTTCCCATATTTTGAAACAAAATTTTGTGTTACTTTGTTTATATATTTTGTTTTGGAATTTCCTTTTTAAGAATAAGATTTTTTATTAATGTATACATTGTGTATTTTTATAAAAGGATCATTTCTACATTAATACTTAGATAACCAATATAAATATTAATTGAAACATTCATTTTATGTGGTGGAACGTAACATCATGAGATATTGTGAAATATAATTTTGAAATTATTTTAATCATCGAATATTTTTCACTTCAGGACACAATGAATATATATTTTATTTATATGACAACACAAAGATTGTCATGCATTTTATGAAATTCCATGTTAATATTGTTCGACATGTAGCACATTGATTTTTTTTTGGATTCACACAAGACACTATTTTTTTGGACATACACACAAAACTAAGCCCCTTCAATAGCTTTTAGGACCTACAAGTCCAGGATTAACATAAATGCAATGTACTATTAATAGTATTATTAAAATATTATTATATATATATCCTAGACATTGGAATGTATTTCAAATGTATGACTAACTAAATTTTATAAATATGATATATGTATTTATATTGAAATAATAATTTACTTAAAAATTAGTTCAATTTAACGAAACAACTATTTGAAAATAATGAAAATCACTTTTTTATGAAATATTTTTTAAATATAAATACCAAAAATTTATAAAATAAATAAAATAAACTAGTTTTGATTGTTTATTTAAATGAAAATAATATACTTCATATTCAATCAATATTTTCGACAATGTTTTGATAGATTTGATAGGTATGTGTTCAAAATAATTCAAATTTAACGAATAAAAAAGAGGTATTTTTCTAAAAGCTAATTTTACCTACTTTTAATTGTGAACCAAATTTAAATATCATATGATATGACTTTATATTATTTATTTCATAAAATAAAAATTGTTTTGTAAATGGAATAAACATATTTAAATTGGGTTATTTTTGGTTATTTTTCTAAGATGATTCATTTTCTGACGAAGAGTGAAAACACTGAATTTTAATTCAAAACTACACTCTTATGCCTGGAAATCAATTTTTTTCATTTTATGAAGCCAGTTTAAGGTGTTTCCGGTACCCATACATATTTTAAACCACTTCTCCACATCCGGATGAAAAATACATTTCAAATTTCAAAATTAGGTCACCGCCAGCAGCCTCGATCTTCGAACCTGTATCATCATCACGCGCCCACAATCTTATCAAGCCTATCAAAAAATCCCGCAACAGCACCGACATACCTCGCGCCGCGCACCGCAAGTAAATCCAATATCTAGCACGCAAATCTAACAACCTCCACGCGCCACACATTCAATGGAACACCGACGAGATGAACCAGCTCCCATCGTCATCATCACGGGCGACCATCATGGTCGTCCCTCGGAAACTTCACCAAAAAAACAACATGTTGCCGGAGAGAGTACCCAGCCATATTCATCCATCGACGCCATCAATCAACAAAAGATCTCCACCTTTCAGACATCATCCCAACACTAGAACTCCGGTGAGCTTCACTGACGCCCATTATCATGCAATCACCCGTTTAGGCGACGAGAAACAGCACATCACCGCCATCGGAACCCTTCACCGATTTCATCGATGCAGAAACCCTTGTCACTTGTATCAGCGAGGTATAAACCCTCGGCACAACACCACCAGATCCAGCCACAAAAAAGAAAACAAAAACACAGAAAACACCCAAGGAACGAAAGAACCCGCCGCAACCAGACAGACCAACCGCGTCAACCATAGAGAAATCAAAGCGAACTGACCTGGGATGAGGCAGAAGAGCTTCCTCCACATAAGCGTGACCCTGAAATGCGAATAAAACCCCACTAGACATCAGACAATTGTCGAGATCTAATCCATGGGTGCTCCGGAGAGTTTGTCGTCACCAAGACTGGTCTTACACTCGTGGACCAGAACTAGCCACCACCGATGCCCGAGAGCATCTCACCACCAGAGAGAGGACCGTGAAGCATCACTACAGTAGCAGAGATCCACCTCCAACCCACCGAGCGCAAGAAAATACTAGATCCACAATGGGGGAGCCGGTCGTGGTGATAGAGAGAAAACCTAGAACAAGAGCCCCTTATGCAATGTAATAATATAGGATAACTATATTTCTATTTTTTAGATTTTAAATTGATCAATTTTATATAAATTATTATGATTAAGGCCATTTTAATCAATTTCACTTTGATATTCGTTATAATAACATCTCAATATATGGAATATGTTTACATTTAAAACCATATTTATAGTCCCATATGCAAGATTAAATTTGAAATATTTTTCAGCCACATATTTTATTGTAATTTATAAAATATTATTATATATTTGGAATAATAATAATTAATTAATTATAATTAGTTTATATTATATTTTTATCAAATGTATTAGTGAAAATAATTAAAATTAATTTTAGAGATTACTATAATCTTTAGCTTTACAAGGGTCTTATCCACAATATAAATGGATAAATTGGTATAGAAACATTTGAAAATCCATTATACGACCAAATATAGAACCGATCATACCTTCTATGGAATTTGGATTATTTGTAAAGACACTTATCAATGGAAAAAAGTATGTGGAATTCATTTTTTGAAAATTTATAGGGATTCCACACCTCATACACAATAAAAATAAACCCATCCCTCCAAAATATTCACAACTCTAATGCACATGGTCGCACCAAATAACTACTAAAATAAGCTCCAAACTACCTCTCCATAATCCTAGATTCTTCCATTTTTTATGTCATCCAACAATGAAATACTTTTGATGAGAACTAAGAGGACATACCCAAAAAAGAGGTAACATCCTTCCTTATGCTCTTTTTTTTATTTATATTCTAAAACTCGTAATGATATATTTTTAAAATATTATATAATATCCTATGTATAATAAAAATTAAAATAAATTATACAAAGGGATCGACCTAATCATTCACGCACATCAATATTATGGTTAACAAATTTACAGATTCTTTTTACATCGAACTACCACCTCATGAAATGATGTTGTTCATTTACCATTTACCAACTCTATTGGTAGGTTATATTTATTCACACAATATTTTTAATTTATATTTATGTTACATGTTATGTATTTATGATTATGAAATAATAAAATAAAACAATCCATCATGATTTTCCTTGTGTAAGTATTTTTCTTATATCATTCCCTTAAAATTGTTTTTTATATCTGTCGTCATACATCTTATGAAATGGGTTAGGTTGGGTGTTCATTTTTTCCTATATTTTTTTATGTTGTTAATTAATTAATTGTTGTAAAATAATTACATACTAAACTGTTATATTCTTTTTTTGAGATATTTTATGACCCATTAAAATATGGAATATTCCATGATCTAGTGGACAATAGTTTCTTATGTTTGTGTAAGTGGACTACAATGCTACGTTTTTATATATAAGAATCCAATATAATATTACTCCATATATCAACAAATAAATCATGTAGAAAGAGTATATATTTTAATCAATATACTACTTCATAATTTTTAACTCTATATCTCTTTCATTGGAACATATTTCTTATTTCTTTCATCCAGATATCCTCATCATATAGGATGAAATTAATTTTAATCATTATATTCTATGGTTTGTTTATCCTAATATACATAAATTAAAATTATATTGTCCTATAAAATTGAATATTTATAGATTCTCTCTTTCCTATTGTTGTTAATCATTACAATATTACTCAAAATTCACCTGACTATACTATTTATTTTTACCCATTAAAATCAATAAAAAATGTTACTCTACACTTTATATGTTATTTCATATAATTACAATAGATCGCCCCTTAAACTATTCTATTACACTCTTTCTATCAACATTGTCACCAATTATATGGGGACATTACATATATGGATTATTAAATACACTTTAATTCAATGATCATCGATGTTTAAAAAATTCAATAATTCATTAGTATTAATTTAATAAATTATTGGGATCCCCGTAAAGCAAATATCGCGTTCCCAAGGCCTCTTGCAATTAATTTTATTGATGTTTATATTTCACCCCTCCATTAATCCCATATTCTAATACTTTTTTGAGAGAAAATGTTAGTCACCACATACATAGATCCCCACCCTCCATAGTGTGATATAAATTAACAACACAAGACACCATAGGTCACTGAAGGTACTACCCAAGGGAGAATACCCTCAATATAGGGTTTGATTATTTTTTCTATACAACATCACCGATATAGATTAATGGAGAATCATAATTCCAAATTTAGAATCTTTTTGGATTCCACCACAAACTTGTTAGTTCTGGATTAGTTTCAATATCCACTTTATAACTATTTTCACTCACTAATGTCACCTAATCTACCTAATATTCATATTGATATCACCAAAAGAATTATTTTCTATTTTAAATAATTTATGTTAGAATCATCCAAACTCCTTGAAGAGGTAGTAATCATTGAATGATGATACAAAAAACTAAACAATCCTTCACCATACTTCTAATCATAATTGAAATAAAAGACATATTACTGTTATATTATTTCACAATGCATCAATGTAATAAAATATAACTACATTGTTGGAATAATAACAAATTATAGATACACAAAAAGTAGAGGTAAGGGATGGTAATAGTTCAAAAAACATTAAATAACAAACATGGTCATTATATGGAATCAATAGTAGTGTTTGAACGTATAAAGAAATAACAGAGAAAAATAATCACCACAAAAATCATTTTATCAGCAACATTATAAAGAGAGAGAGTGTGTTCTAAAATAAGGCTCATGAAATGGAAAAAGGATTTCAGTTAATGTAGTGTCATATAAAGACCAACATACCTATAAGATATCTCAAAAATTTTATAATAATCAATATAATATTTTTTACCCACCATTAGATCCCTTGTACGAGATATAACGAAAATCTATCTAATCTGGATTATTTTTAGCCACCTTTATTTTTCTGTTAACAAAATCTAAACCCATGTCAAGGATAATCAATTACAAAACACATTAGAATAATTTATGGGCCATTAATTTCCTTATATCTTCTAAACTTGATTCCATTTATAGATTATAATCCATAAATCAACATACCATTACAAATATATATATATATATATATATATATTATTTCAAATTATATTTACATTACTCTCCACCATTACTATAAATAGTACTTTTTAAAAATAAATTAAAAAATAGGTTGTAAAAAAACAAAACAAGAAATATTATCATCCTTCCTGTGACCAACTCCAATGGTCATTATGATTTTATGAAAAAAAATTCATTATACCTTCTACTCATTGAGGTCATTCCATCAACGAACTAGAAAAGATAATTATATTTATTCTATAGAAAACTCATAGTATAATCCATTTCATGCTATTATTTTTAATTGAATGAAAATATAATGAAAAATATAAAACATACATTAATGATCATAAATAAGACATTCCAATGTATAGTTTATTATATATAAATTCTCTAAAATCCCTACCTAATATTAACTATATTTCAAATTAATTATTTCTCTTCAAGGGGAATATATCCCTATACAGGGAAATTATAATTCCATTCGATAAAAATTAATATAAATGTAATTTTTCTCATTTATGGTATACAAAAATATTTTTTTCACCAATATTTATACTCAATCATTTCGAACTCAACTATATATGAAGTTGACATATTTAACCTATGAATATATATTACCAAAATCATCAACTTTTTAAATATTTATTTTATAATTTCTTATGAGTAGTATCATTATCTAAAAGTTATCCATAATATTTTATATTAGAAAAATCATACATGATTATATTTACAAAACATATTTACCATTCATAACCATTCATTATTAATAAAATAAAATGGTTATTCCCAAATAATGATGGATACCATGTCACATTTATTCCATTTACTAACATTATACCTACACACCACATAGATAGTTTGCCATTCATATCACATAAATCATTAACTACTGTATAAACATGATAATAATTAGAAATTTCTCTATACTTCTAAATTGTACTCATATGGAATGTGTTTTAATTATCATTTGATAATGATAAATCTCGTTTCAGATTCCATTATCATTAATACACTATCACACATGAGACATTATCATGATGTTTTGATATCACCGAACCATGAAACTCACACAAGGTTGAATGGATAACAGGTTTCCCCCCTAAAAAATCATTTTTTAATATAAATATGATTCAAAATTACAAACCCAATTTCCAAATGATTATATATAAAACATTTTAACCCCAATTTCTATTAAGTAACATATATGATCTTACACAAAACAATATAAAAATTTCTCTTCCCGTTTTTAAAAGTTTTCCCCAACTTATTTATCTCCCATTAGTTTGGATTCTAACATTCCTACTAAATAATACATTGCCTCTATATCTAATGAAAATATCCTAGAATTCATTTGTTTTCTCACATAATTTTTAATCACAAATAAGTCACAACCGAAACCTATATGAACTAAAATTAAAAACTATATAATTACCTTCATTGCATTCTTTTTAAAAAAATGACTGTTAAATATATACAATATCTCAAAATAGTGATACCTAAATTGCGTGGTACATACTATAAAATCGTCTTTTGACCCTCCCCGGATGTACACAAACACATACTAGTTCATAAAATAACATTATACATTCTGAATCCTCTACCAATGTCTATTTTATGATGATGTTTCTAACACTATTAAATAGGATATCTCATAAGCAATAACCCCCATGGGTGTATATCCATTAAGACTAACTATAGACAAATGACACATCCATATGGTTTTATGAAATTGTGGAATCCATTATTATTTATTGAAATAAAATTTTTAGATTATTCATTATCATCCACTTAGTATATCCCAAATTCATACAAATGATAATTTTATATAAATAATGATGACAATCACTATTAAATGTAGTATAAGTGGTAAGACATTCATTGATTCCCTATATTCGATAATAATACTCAATATGATACCATAATGACGAAAGTGGATTTGATGATACACTCCCATTGTAACTATTATAATTATCCACATATCATGAAATCTATCAAATATTTTCATTACACTATGGTATTTCATGATTCCAAACCAAGGAATTTTACAACCCTGTACTTTATTTCACATTAATACATGATTTATATCCTATAATATTACATTAGACAACCCAAAAGATTGATATATCTATTATATTTTTGAATTTGGTACATATCATAATCCCATGAACAATTGATAAGAATACATTACTGGAAACAGGTTTAATTTTTTTTGAAAACTTCAATAAATTTCTCAAAATAATCCTTTAACTATATATCTACAAGGGATCACTTGGAGAGACTTGTAAAAAATTAGTGAGATAAAAATCCTAGGAAGGGAATAAAAATTTCATAACAAGAATAAGATAATAAATTTTATAGAATAGGAATATCAAAGTAGAAAAACAAGTAAATTAATAATAAGGCATGACATAGAATGATATTAATTACATGAAAAATGTTCCAACAACATAAAACATATAATCAGAAACACAATTTAATGTTCAATCATCAAAGACATCATGGTGGAAAAATTGCGATCACTAAATCATGTAAATTGCTAATCCTGCATGATGTATCCTGGTAATAAAAATAAACCATTGCATTAGAATTATACTTGGGAGCACCCATAATAATACTATAATTGTCACTCTTAATTGTTCAATAGAGATTATACACAAATGAATCATTCATCATCAATATTTATTCAATGAAAATATAGTGTGTAATAAATATATTTAACTCCCAATAAAAATGGATTTATTAATAAATTTGAATACCCATTATAGCAAAAATGGCATCATATTAACAATATAATTGGTTTGAAATGGAATATATAGATAATTTTTCGGTAGCATACCAACATCTATTAGTGATTCATGGAAATTTTTTGATGAGAGATAAAGTGGAATCACATTATGTATAAAAAAATTTAAACAGATGGTAACATGAATGAACATATTACACTATATATAAATGAAATTAATGATAAATTACAAAAATGAATTTTAAGGATTGTTTTGAGAAGAGATGAATAAGATTTGAAAATTTTGCCGGTAACAGGATAAATAAATGTCAAAATGAGAGAGAGTAAATGGTCTCTAATTAAAATAACATTATTTGTATTTTATTATATTTAAAATAAATGAATTTCAATACCAATAATTGAGATTATAAATAAATGTTTTAATGAATTTTCTTAAAATGAAAGTGAGAGAGGAAGGTAAGGATCCCTTACATAAATAAGTGACAACAAAGGATTGGGAGGGGATTAATGAGATATTAGGGGAGACTTTGGAGGACTCATGAGAATGTATGGAAGAATATGGATGTGATACAATGATTTTTAGCGATGAGAAAGGGGATATTTTATGGGTTTATATAGAATAAGAGGGGGGTTTATTTATTATTTTTTATTTGGATAGTATATAATAAAATATTCAAAACCACAAACCATCCCATGGTTTTCTCATAGTATCTACCAAATTGAAGTTTATTGTATACTTTTAGATGGCTATGATAATATAATATTAAAATTATAATTGATGATGTGTAGTGGAGTGACAATATTATAGGAATGGTTTTAATATCATAAAATATGTTATATGTCTAGGATGATTAGTAATTCTTTATAAATTTAAATAAATAAATAAATAATCACATTATTTTAAATATACAACATATATTTTTTCGTCGATACCATTTATATTACTTATTACATTACTTTGGGGTAATTTTAATGGCATAAAATAAAAGCTGTATTTATTTTGTTTTTAAATTTTCCATGAAAATTTGACAATCTCATAAAATTATGAGAAAATAACCCTTGGATTACATTAAATTCCAGAATCGTAAAATAATATTAATATTATCTATTTTTTTTAAAATATTCCTATTTTAACATTTCAAATAAAAATTGATATTTATTGATAGTGAATAGTTTTAGAAAAAACTGTAAAGACCATGAATTTCAATGTAATTTTCTATAAATAAATGGTAATTTTATGAGTATGCGAAAATCCAAGGAGCATAATTCCAAGGCGAGGAGAGTCTGGAATGAATTTTTGAACTTTTTTTCAAGAATGTTTAGTAAACGTGCAAGGGGGTTTTTCTATCTTTTGAACCGGTGCTCGAAATTGAAATCTGAGGGCACCGTTGAGCTCGCAACACTAGTATTTTCTTAAAAATACATTTCTCTCAACAACAGTAGGTTGTGCGTGAAAGTTAGTATTTGGATTTTAGGTGAATGAATAAAATAAAAATAATAGTGTGTGACATTTTATTTTTATTATCAACACCCATCTGTGTGTTAGGAGGTGGGGTCCACTAGAACTAAACCTCCATGTTGATGTTAGTAGTGGGGACCACCTGAGAAAAACCTCCGAAGATTAATTTAAGATGTGGGGACCACCCGAACCTCATAATGATAGAGAAACTTATCTACTACTTCATTGATGTGGAGGAGCCTCTTGAGCTTCCACCATATTAAATTGTTCCAACGCACCACTTATAATTCCAACGTTAAGTAATTGGGTTGACTTTTTTAAAATATTAACTAAAAAAGTCATAGGAATTTAGGAAGGTTTATAATAAATAAACCGTCAAAAATTCCACAATCGTTACATACCTCTTCCCCCCTCATATATATATGGATCTTAGGAGAATGATCTAGGACGGCTTCACCAAGAAACGAAGTGATGGTAAAGTGTCGTGATGCCCAACACTTGGAGGATTATGCTCTCCAATGAAGAACGCCAACCTCCTTCAACCTTCTTCCTTGGAGGCACCTTTAGGAGGCAACTAACATGTGAAGTCTTTGATGACCGTACTACCATCTTGCTTCAATGTCAACAAGGAAATGAGGTAGGGGGTTTATTGGCGTGATAATTATTTATTTGATTTATTTTATAGTTTGGAAAAGAATCATTATAATGTTTGTAAAGTTTGAAGTTCATTGTTCTTCCTTCATGATGAGCCTTATGCTACCACAATTAACGCGGAGGGTGTGTTCCAAACAAAAAAGGCCTGACCCCCTTCGTTGTCCTTCTTTGTGGTGATCTTCAAAATAATGGAAGGTGACAAAGACGACGAAGGAGACGAAGGTAACGACCCTCTGCCACCCACAACCTCTACTGCTCTGCACCGCCGCTGATCCGCCACTGTGCCGAGCCGCCGAGCTGAGCTACCACAGTGCCGAGCTGCCAAGCCAAGAGGCTGTCCCCAGGCGAGACATCTTCACCCCTCGCGACACCCTAGCTAGACTGGACCGCAACCGCTGTGTCACCCCGGCCGAACCTACCCGCACCCCTTGAGGCGCCCCGGCCAAACCGGCTCTCAACCCTCGCAGAGACTCATCCAAACCAGCCCGCGCCCCTCACGACCCACCAGCCGAACCGAAATGATACCCTCACAGCGCCCTGGATGAACCAACCTGTGCCCATCGCGACACACCGGACGAACCAGCCTACGCAACTCCCGACGCCCCGACTGAACTGGCCCGCATCCCTCGCGGCACCCCGACCGCACTGGCCCTCGCCCCCCCCCCCCCCACGGCGACCTGGCCAAACCAGCTCGTGACCCCCGCAGATCCTTGACCGAACTGGACCATGCCCCACCGCGGCGCCCCGACCGAACCGTCGCGCAGACGCCACGACACCCCGGCCAATCCCTCCACCCCCCACCCCGTGGCGCTCCTGCCAAACCAGCCCACGCCCTCACGACACCGTCCCCGTGTCAATCCATCCGACGGCTCCATGACCCCTCGTGAACCTCACATCTCGCCAGATCCCTAGCAGACTGAGCCGCATCATGGGTTGGGAATGACCCAACGGGTTGGGCCAGGTCGACCTGATCCTAGTCGACCCAAGCTAGGTCGGGTCGCCCGTGTCAGAGCGAACCCCAGCCCAGTACGACCTATTTATGCTCCATTGGCCATATCATTGGATCCATATGTATGTTTGACAAAACGATAGTTGGTATAGAAATCTTGGAGTGAGATAGTCCATTTTAGTAGACCCTAATAGAGTTTTGGGTATAGTTGAGGCACAATTAGGTTGGATCAAGAACGAATCCAACTAGGCCCTGGGACTAATAGGCTAATAACTCATATATCAGGCATCTGATTAACTTGTTGTCTGTTGCGTTTAGACCCTGTTGACATGTCATACCTTTGAGATACTTTTTTTGTGGGAATTTGTGACAGTTGGAGTATCGAACAATATCTTGTGGAGTGGATCCTCCGTGTGATGAGCGAGCGTAGTGTGGAGACCTAGTAGTTGGTTGAGACATGATGACCAGTAACTATATTGACTCTGATTTACTCAACTAGCCCAGTGGGGAGAGACTTGGTGTTGTGTTGGACCCACAATGGGGAGATCCTTGGTGTCACGGCAGACCTACGATACTCGACTAGAGGAGTACCTCAGCTGCCTACGAGGGTGAGATTTCTTGGTGACGTGGCAGACCCACGGTGGGTAGCATACTTGGTGATGTGGAAGATACATGGTATTCAACAAGAAGAGTACCTCAGCAGTCCATAAATAGTGGGAAGCACACTTGGTGTCGTGGGAGGCCCATTATACTCGATAGAGGAGGAGTTCTCCAGCAGCCATGGTTTTGACAATGTGACCTGAGATGTTCCTTGATACTACCCCTATAATTACATTATGGTTGAGCTAAGTCATTTTTTCTCTGTTTTCCTCTTGATTTAGATGGATCACATGATTACTTAGGTATATGTTTGGGAATATACCAAAGTAGGGTTATCTTCTAATTTCATTCTATGTGGTTTATCCTTGGTGTATTTTTTGAGACCATGAAGGTCTTGAGGTCCCTACTATGTGTCGTTATACTCACCCCTCCACGGGTTATGCCCACACAATTTTTTTGGATGAAGACGACAGAAAAAACTGACTAAGGGTGAGAGTACCAGGACCGGACGGTACCCGGAGGTGGAATATACGACATGTCAATACGCGGAGGATACATATGGCCATGGAGTGCAGGGGATGCGATATGTATCTACCCTTCAGGAAGGAATCCTGGAGGACAATCTAGTAGTTGTCTTCCTTTTTCCTTTAGTTGTATTGTATCACTATTGTACTTGTACTTTCTAATTGGGCTTGTATTCTGGCCCATTTTACATTCAAGACACTTTTGTTATATAGTTTCCATGGTGTTTCGTACAGCTGTGGGCTTTCTTGTGTTTGTGATTATAGTTTATAAAGGAAATACATTCCCAATTTTAGGGAATTACACCTTTGGTGACAGTCTATAGCCCCTGGCATATGGATGGCAAACTTGGGGAAGTTACGAAATAGGCCAAGGGGATGGTTCGTGATAAATTGGAATAAAAGGGAGGTTCTACCGTAGAACTTATGGCTCTGATATATTATGTAATGCAATAGTGTTATATGTAGTGACTGCAGTTTTCAGTTCATGGAGTCCAGTGATGGTGCGGCGACTGAAGTTTCTATACACCAGGACCCAGACTTCTGATTTCTAACTCAGTGCATGAAAACACTGATTGCGTGTGTGTTTCTAAGAGTGTTCACTGTGATTTCTTATGTCAGAAAACCAGGTATAACATTTTTGAACGTGGAACACTTGTTTCATTTTAAGATACCTCCACGTAGACATGCTGGGAGCGGGTACTGTTTCACATGAAGCAGGAAGGGTCACATGGTTCGTGACTATCCGAACCGCCGTTTGGATGATCAATAGATGATCGATGGACTACCCCTGCATATACATAGATTTGTTCGAGGTGGTATGCATGGAGGAGGAGGATGTCGCAGATGAGCTTATCATGTAGCTTGTGGTGGGTGATGATTCAATATGTTACCACCACCACCACCAGGAGGTCCAACCCGACCGTAGGGAGCAGGTGGACAGGGGAGAGATCATCTCCCGATAGCTGAGTCTTACGATCATGGCACTCTGGAGATTTTTTGAGGTACAAATATATCTACTCCACCATAGCTGTAGTACTTATAGACAAATGTTCCATTCATTTTTTGCCACTTCCCTCGTTTAGAACAAAGATATCCTGATTGAGTCGTTGGATCAATCCTTACAGCTATAGACTCCTATGAGAGTAGATTCTACAATTACACACTAGTTCCAGTAGTGTGAGCATATTCTAGGAGGTGAGAGATTCGGTTGGGATCGCCTAGTAGTGGCGTCTATGACTTAGGAAGTCATTTTGGTTATCGACTGTTTATCTATAGTCTATGCTTAGATTGACATTATTAGGTGCAACATGAAATGTGTCCGCACAAATGGGACATGTTTTACCTTCACCGGTGAGAAGGGAGCCTTTGCAGCACAATATGCACTTATCCAGAGGAGAGTAAAGCCGATCAATCAACAGTTGGCTAACATTATCGTTAGAGTGGTTGATGTGGTGTGTCAAAATTATCCTATAGTGGTGGGCCACTACACGGATGACATCCCAAATGATGTTTCTGGTATACCTACTCGCAGATAGGTGGACTTTTACGTTGGCTTATACCATGGGATGACTCCAATATCTAAACCATTGTATTGGATGGCTCCTGCGGAGCTACATGAGCTGCGGGTACAACTGGGGGACTTGTAGGGGAAGGGAATCACCCAGCCCAGTGTTTCACCTTGGGTGATTTTCTTCTCCAAGACAGCGGATGGTATCTTGAGACATTGTGTCTCCTATCGGATCCTGAACTAGGAGACCGTGATGAACAAGTACCCACTATCTAGGATTGACGACCACTTTGATCAGCTGATGGGAGCATAGTGGTTCTCGATGATAGATCTCAGATCAAGCTATCACCAGCTTAGAGTTTGAGAAGAGGATGTGCAGAAGACGACATTCATATGTCAGTATGGCCATTACGAGTTCTTGGTTATGTCATTCAGCATGACCAATGCTCCACTAGTTTTCATGGGATTCGGGAATAGGTTCTTTCCGCCATTCCATGATCTCTTTGTAGTGGACTTCATCGATGACATTATAATCTACTCAACTAATTAAGAGGAGCATGCCTATCACTTGCAGGTAGTACTGGACACACTCTGAAATCATGAGCTATATGGTAAGCTCTCGAAGTGCCAGTTTTAGATTCAATAGGTTCACTTCTCGGAACATGTCATATCAGAGGCTAGAGTTGTAGTAGATCCATCGACGATTGAGGCGGTTCTTGCTTGGGAGCCACCCAGGAGTGTGATGAAGATTCAGAGTTTCCTGGGGTTGGCTGGTTATTACTAGAGGATTGTGGTAGACTTCCCTATAGTTGGAACACCAATATCAGCATTAATGAAGATAGGGAATCCTTAATGTGGTTGGAGAGATTCCAGTAGTTCATTTAGGAGATGAGGCAGAGGATGACTAGTTCCCCCATCTTGAATCATCCAGAGGAGGGTGTAGTGTACATAGTTTACTACGACACATTAGGTACCAGACTCGAATGTGTTCTGATTTAGGAGTGAGTTGTGATCGCATATGTTTCTTGATAGTTGAGACAAAAGGAGAAGAATTATGCTACCCATGACCTGGAGTTTTCAGTATTGGTCTTCTCCTTGATGATATGGAATCACTATTTGATGGGAGAACATTTTACAGTGTACACTGATCAAAAGATTCTAAGGTATATCTTCTCCCATAAAGACTTGAACCTGAGAGAGCAACATTATCATGATTTCTTCTAGGATTATGACTTCAAGATAGTCTATACTACTTGGAAGGGGAACATTGTATTAGATGCACTCATCAAAAGATATTGTATACAGATGCTAGGCGAGGCGACAGATCAGCTGACCACATTGTAGATATCCTTTGGGGATAGAGTTGGAGAAGATTTTCTATAGTCTCTTATAGACACTCCCCCACATCATTAGCAATCCCGTGAGGCATAGCGTGGGGACACTGACTATGAGGATGACGTGGCTACCTATCCTCAAGGAAGGAACCTCATGGATTTTATGAAGGTGGGGAGAACATCATCCTCTTCAGAGGTCGTACCATGGTACCAGTGTCACTTACAAAGGATGTGTTGATGGAGTTCCACACATCCCCTCTAGAGGTGCATCCAGTAGTACTGAAGATGTAGAAAGACCTTTGATGACTCTACTTGTGGCTGGGAATGAAGAAAGATGTAGCAGAGTTTGCCTCTCGGTGCCACATTTTCTAGAAAGTGAAGGCGGAGAATCAGGTACCAACATGCTTGGTCTACCATTAGTGGTCATAGAGTGGAAGTGGAATGGGATATTCACGGACTTCATTATAGGAGATCCACATACATCCAGGGGACATGACTCGAATTGTTTGATCGTCGACCGACTCACCATGTCGGTTCACTTCACACTGATCAGAGAGTAGGGTTCAATATAGGGCTTTGGATACCTCTATGTACATATGTTTTTGTGTCAAAATGGAGTCCCTTTGATGATTATATCTAATAGTGATGCATGATTCAGTTTTCAACTATGGAAGGGGTTTTAGGAGGCTTTCATGACACAACTTTGTTTGAGCATCACCTTCCATCCTTAGACGGATGGCCAGACTGAGCGAATCATTCATTCGCTCAGAGATATGTTGCGTGCTTGTAACCTCAACGTTGGTCGTAGCGAGGAGGATCACATTCCATTGGTGGAATTTTAGTACAACATTAACAATCCATCTGCCATTGTGATGGAACCTTTTGAGGTGTTGTATGGGTGACCTTACAGATAACCGTTGTGATGGACTAATCCAAACAAGTTAGCACTAGTGAGACTAGAGATGGTATGGGCTATCAAAAAGAAGGTGTAGATCATCCATTAGTGGATGAAGACTGCACAGAGATGGCATAATTTGTATTCCGATAGGAGATAGAGACCTCGGGGCTTCGAGGACAGAGACCACATCTTTTTACGGGTCTCACCCCGATGATGTCTATTGATATTTGGCCGACGCGTCAAGTTATCTCCGAGATTCATCAGTCCTTTTCAGGTCCTCAGTAGAGTTGTAGATGTGGCATTCCGATTAGCTCGTCCAACTCAGTTGCACTAGGTGCATGACGTCATCCACATATCCTAGCTGAGGAGATATGTGCATGACCTTCTCGCATCATTGACCATGGAGAGCTGGATGTCGATGATGGGGCGACCTTACAGAGTTTCTAGTAGAGATTGGGGATCGACTAGAGAGGGTCCATCATGGATGTTCGATACCTCTGGTGTGCATTCTCTGGAATCACATGAACCTCTAAGTGAGCATATGGGGTGGGAGGCTTAGATGCGTGCTCAGTAACACCCCTTTTTTACCTAGTTTGAGTTGGGTCTTATGGGGACGTATAACCCTGAGGTTGGGAGAATGTAAAGACACAGAATTTACTTGAATTTTAATAAAATTAATAGAAATTTTACTAGTATGTGAAAATTCACGACGCATGATTCCGAGTCCCGGTGTGCCCGAAATTAATTTTAGAACTTCTTTTCTGGTACGTTCAGTAAATGTGCGAGCATGTTTTTCTAACTTCAGAACCAATGCTCGGAATTGAAATCTGAGGCCCCCATTGAACTCACAGTGCAGGTATTCACTTAAAGAGACTTTCACCTCACCGGCAGTTGGCCGAGGGAGAATGTCAGTTTTGGGTTTTACGTGAAGGAAAAAATGTAAATGTTTGTGACATTTTATATTTATTTGCAAAACCCATGTGGGTGTTCAGAGGTGGCATCCACTACATCTGAACCTCCTTGTGGAGGTTAGTAGGGGGACCACGAAAACCTTAACCTCCCATGAGAGGTTATGGTGGTGGGGGCCACCCGGGAAAAACCCCCAAAGTTTTATTTAAAATGAGGGGACCACCCTAACCTCTTAACGAGGGAGAAATTTCTCAACTCCCTCATTATTTTGGAGGAGCCTCTTGATATTCCTCTATCTTAAATTTTCCCAACGTAAATTAATTGGATTGAAAATTTTTAAATATTAAATAACAACATCGTCGGAATTTAGTAAGGTTTCTAATAAATCAACCATTATAAATTCCACAATCATTACATGCCTTTTTCCCCATCCTATATAAATGGAGCATGGGAGAAGGATTTGGGACGACTTCACCAAGTGAAGTAGCAGTGGTAATGTTCCACGAGGCCCAACACATGGAGGATTATGCTCTCTAATGAAGAACTCTCCACCGACGGAGATCGCTGTCCTCGTTCGACTTCTTCCTCAGAAGCACCTTTCAGAGGCAACTGACATGGGACTTCTTCAATGATCGTACTACCTCCTTGCATAAATTTATACAAGGAAACAATATAGGGGGTTTATTTGTGTGATAATAAATTCCTTTATTTGATTTGTTGTTTGGGAAAGAATCGCTGCATAGGTTTTAATGTTTGATGTTCATCGTTATTCTTTCTTGTTGAGCCTTATGCTACCACTCTAAATGCGGATGCTGTGGTCCAAAAAAACATGGCCCAACCCCTGTGTTGATGTTCTTTATCGTGATCTTAAGAATGAATTAAGGTGACGAAGATGATGGAGGAAACGGAGGTAGCACCGCTCCATCACCTGTGGCCTCCGCCGCTCTGCGTAGCAGCTGAACTACCACTGTGCTAAGCCGCCGAGCCGAGCCGCTCAGATGAGCTGTCGCCACGACCTGAGCTGCCTTCACCCCCTGTGGCACCCCAGCCGAACTGGCCCCCAACCCTCATGGCGCCCATGCCGAACTGGCCCACGTCTCTCTCGGTGCCAAAGTAGAACAGGTGCGCGCCCCTCGCTGTGCCCAGGACGAACCGGCCCGCTGCCCACGCGACGCCCCGGTAGAATGGGCCCCTTCCCCCCACAACACCCCAGCCGAACTGGCCCCTGCCCCCCATGGCCCCTCTACCAAACCGTCATGTACCCCCTGCGGCGCCCCGGATAAACCGGCTCATTCCCCCCACGGTGGCCCGACCGAACCGGCCCCGCGCCATCGTGACACCACCGCCGTGCCATGACACCCCTCAGTCCGGGATGCATCATGGGTCGGGCCTGACCCAGCGGGTCGGGCTACATCACTGGTCGTGCCGGACCCAGTGGGTCGGGATCGGGCTACCTGAACCTGGTCGACCCATGCCAGGCTGTACCAGGTCGGTCCTACCAGGTCGGACTGGACCCGGGCCTATAAGGACCCATTAACACTCCATCAGCCATATAATTTTCCCCGACATCCGTTTGATGAACCATCAGTGGTAGTGGAAATCATGGAGTGGGAAAATCCATTTGAATATACCGTACATGAGTTTTGGGTATTGTTGAGGCACAGTCAGGTTGGATCCAGCACGAATTGAACAGGGCCCTCGAGACTAAAAGGCTAAAAACTCACAGATCGTGCGTCCGATTGATGCACTTTCTATTGAGTTTAGACCCAATTGACATGGAAGAACAATGTGATACTTCTTCGCAGGACTTCGTGACCATTGTAGTATCGACCAGTTGATCGTCGAGCGGATCCTCCCGTAGATGAGGGAGCGTAGGGTATTGACCTAGTAGTAGGCTCTGACCTGACGACTACTGACTGTTTCGACTTGGAGTGACTCGACTAGCCCAGTGGGAAACAACTTGGTGTCTCGGAAGACCTATAGTGGGGAGGCCCTTGGTGTCGCAGCAGACACACGGTACTCGACAGGAGGTATAACTCAGTAGGTTACGATGGTGAGCACGCTTGGTGACACAGCAGACCCACGGTGGGGAGAACGCTTGGTGACATGGCAGATCAACTGTATTTGATAGGAGGAGTACCTCAGAAATCCAAGGTTTTTGGGAAGTGCGCATGGTGTCATGGCAGGACCACTATACTGGATAGAGGAGGAGTTCTCTAGCAGTTGTGGTTTCAACAAGGTGACTGGGGTGGATAATTGATATTACCACAAGAATAAAATCCTGGTTTAGCTGAGTCAGATTTTTTGTGTTTTTCTCTTGAGTTAGATGTATCACTTGATAACATAGGTATATATATGGACATATACCTAGGTAGGGTTTTATATTGATTTTATTCTTTTTGGTTTATCCTTGGAGGATTTTCTGATACCATGAGGGTATCAGGGTCCCTACTGAGTATCCTTATACTCACCCCAACACAGGCTATGCCCGCACCGTTTGTGTTGGATGAAAATGATTGAAATACCTTAATGAGGCTGAGAGTACCAATACCGGATGGTAGCTGGAGGTGGACCATACAACAGATCGATTCACAGAGGATACAGACAAACATGGGGTGCTGCGGAGGTGATCTGTACCTACCCATCAGGTAGGAACCCCAGAGGATTATCCAGTATATGTCTTCCCTTTTCATTCAGTTGTAATGTATCACTGTTTTACATGTAATTTCTAGTTGGGCTTGTATTCTGGCCGCTTTTACATTCAACAGACTTTTGTAATACATTTTACTTGGTTTTTCGTCTAGATATGTTCTTTCTTGTGTGTGTGTGTGTTTATTGGTTATAAAGGAAATTCCTTCCCAGTTTTAGGGAATTACGTCTTTGGTTCTAGTCGCTAACCCCTTCCCTATAGAAGGCGGGCTTGGGGTAGTCACAACATAGACCCCAAGGGACGGGTCGTGACAATAACATTATTATACCATATAAAAGCAACATTTGACATCATGCTAATAAAAATATAATTTATATTTTTTAAAAATTATTTTATAATGGTATTAATTTAAAAAATTTACATTCAAAAATATATTTACTCATATATATCATATTTGAAATAAAATATTAACAAAAATAAAATTTGGGTTTTTTTAATAAAATAACATTTATAAATTAACAATACTAAGAAGAAAATATATTATTTATTCTATTCCCAAAAATGTACAAATTACTACTTCATGTTTCATGATACATATCGATTTAATACACCAACATATTCCCTAAGAGTAAGGAGTGTGGAAGTGCGACATTCATTGTCCCGTTCAGTAACCATGGTATGGTTCTAGATCTACATGAGTTTTAACTTCAACCTTAAATGGTTTTGATCATGCATACATTGTATGATCTCAACATGGGAATGGTTTAGGGAAAATACCATAAATACAAATTCCCTTGTACTGTCTGATAAATGATCTTTATAGGGTATGATCCTAATGGTTGAGACCATTACATCCTTTTTCTGTGTCAATAGTATTTGATAAAACCCTATATTTATACTATTCATGTGATCACTGTTCAAATACTATATTATCAACTGTATAGAATCTTAATATTGTTTTAAAATTTATTTGATTTAACAAATAAAATGAAGTGAATGTTTTTTTCCATATTAATTAATATTTTGTTTAAAATTATTTTTAGGTGAATTATATTTATAAAGATTTTTGTCATTACCATCATCACATATTAAGACATTTAACCATGAAATATTTTTTTCCTTCACTAAAATTGATTACAGTATATATTCATTATCACCTACTCTAGTTAACATGTTTATTCATCATGATTTTTGTTTCTCTAAAACACATTAACAATGAGCATTGTCTTGTTTAATAAACCTTTTTCCAAACAATATAATATCATCACAATATGATATTCATAGGAAATATTATTCTCCATTGGTTCCACCTCTGCATTGAATTCATGTGATTGGTATTGAGTGTAATTTTCATGAGATATATATGTAATATACCATATACATGATTTGTGATTTGTGGGAGTGTAATTTTATATGCCACTACTCTTATATGATCAAGGATCTCAAAAGGGTAGATGTTACATGGATTAAACTTTCCTGTCATCCCTAATTTCATCACATTATTCCATAGAGAAATACATATGTATAACATGTCTCCAATATCAATCTATAGGTTTTGTTAATTACTGTAATCATATCTCATTTGTCAACTATTAGTAGCTATTATGTGCAGCTAAATGGTCTTTTCATTTTACACTATTATTTGAAAATTTTTAGGACCTATATGAATTTTTCCCTCAAATTGAAACTAACATTCCTGTGTTCTGCACCTCTTCCAAATATTTCAATCATAGGGACCCTGATGGATACATGAATAGAAAATGTTGTTATAAGAGAACATGATTGGTGGAAGATGTTGGTACCATTATTCATTGATGTTAATAAGTCATGACATTAACATATCCATTTTTTTTTGAACACTTTGATCACACTGACCATCATTTTTAGGGATATAATAATTATTGATATTTAGTTCAATGTTTAAAGCTTGATGGTTACTTTTCAAAAATATATAGGTGACTATTGGATCTTGATCAACCACAATTTATAATGGTAATCCATGCATCCTTACCAATTATCGGATGTATATCTGTTCTAGATGATCTAGTGGGAGATCATCATGAAAAGAAATGACGTATACAATCATTGTAATATGATCCACAAAATCCTAGATAATATTGAATACTTTGGATGTCATTGTAAATACAGAGTGAATGTCCAGGGTGTTATTTTCCCATTATTATGTTGGAATGTGTAATGGTTTCATAATCCCCTTGGAATTCTTCTTTTTCTGTCTTCAATTGATGATATAGCATGATCATTGATTTTTAATCAACAATCTATTTAAACATTTTATCACACCAAAATTGAACGCAGATATCTCGAAAAATAATTTTTTCATCATTGAATCGAGAAACTAAAACTATGTACACCATCTATTAATTCATTCTTTATCTCATGATCTGATGGAAAACATAGTCTTGACACAAATCTCAAAGTTAAATCTTTATTAACTAAAATCTAGAAGGATATATTATTTCATATATTTTCTTCTTTCATTTGAATTCATTCATCATCCTTTTCATCCTCCTTTAACGGTTCAATAGTAGATGGTTGGAAAATAATTTGTCAAAGGATTTATGAGGTTCGATCCCTTACGATTTCCATGTCCATCCTCTTCTAATATAAGAATACCATATCCTTCAGAATTCACATTAATGATAGAATTGTTGGATGATTTTTGAATATATCATCTTTAATATTGTTCATCTTCCTGGGATAATAGTAGACTGAGTAGTAATAATCCCTAATGATCAATAAACATCTTCATTTGATATTATTTTTCTATTTAAGTTTTAATATATTTATAAGAACACTTTGATGCATGTATATTTCAAAATTCTAACAGAATAGATAATTATAGAAAATATTCAATGTGATGATCGCTGCTTCCAACTCTAGATAATTCATATGATAATGTTTCTCATGAATTTTCATCTTTCATGAGGTGTAGGCAGTCAATTATCTATTTTTCATCAACACACAACCTATTCCCTTCTTTGATGAATTGATGAATACCACAAAATTTTCATTAATTTCCAGGTAGTGTGATAACAAAGATAGTGATATGTATCATTATGAACACCCTAAATCTTTCTTTACATTCATCATATTAAGAAATAAGACTCCCTTTAGAGTAAGATTTTTATGCTGGTTTGAAAATCAGATTAAATTTATCACATATCAGTTATAATTCCCATATAACCCAAAGAAACTATAGGTATATGTCACAGATGTTTTTCTCAACCATACATTGTTTTCATTTTTCTTTTAAGGATCCATTGATATCACATATAATGTGTTAATATTCCAATTTAATGACAGAAAATTCAACTAGAACTCACACACATTGTACTTTTTATAATGATTTTCCTTTCCAATGCTATTTACCATTGTGTTCATATTCTACTCATGCTCCTCTATTCATTTATATTATATTATAATACCATCTATAAATAATACAAATAATTTTTAGTGGTAATCTTCAATGAATCTATTCATTAATTCCACAAATAAATCATGGTCATTAGTGAGTCCATAAAGGATTAATATGTACCATAGTTCTCTTATCATGTATATAAAGGTGTCATCGGGATATCTAACTTTTTCAACCCTACTTGGTAATGTCTAGAATGAAAATCCACCTTCGATAATTTTATTTCTCCACATAGCTGATCGAAATAAAAATCAATCCTTAGAAAAGGATTATTAGACTTTATCATTATCTAGTGGAACTTGTTATAATCAATTCCAAATAGTACTGACCCGTACTTAATATCGACAAATAGGACTGGTACATGCTATGGTGATTCACATCGGTGTAAGAATCATTTATCCATATTATATTCTAATCATTTCTTCAGTTCATCAAGTTCAAGAACATCCTTCATATATAGTGTATTGGATATTGGAAATTCCCCAGTTATAATCCCATTTGTAAATTTGACCTCTCTAATTGGATGATGACTCTTCAATTCATCTAAAAACACATCAATGTATTCCCTCACAATAGGCATGTCTTTATGGATGATCATCTCTTATATCCAATCATTACATCTAGATATTCATGATCATAGAGAAATAATATGATTTCATGAGATGATGATTTAAATTGATATCCATCCTCCACCTTTATCTTGTATATAATATGTTGTTTATTCTCCTTATTGAGAGTCATTTCCTTCCACATGATAGTTGTGTTTCCTCTATATAAGAAAAGGCAATCCATATATATAATTGAATAGAATTACACCATGAGATGAATTACAGAGTTCTTTGGGAGATTTACTGCACAACTGATGACATGGGGTAGTTTTATACGTTGGATGTAATAATTTAACCTTTTTACATTTTCATCCGTGTCTTTTCTATCATGAATTATGGTGGTGTTTGGATAGTTCAACTATAATTTCATTATATGACGGAATGTGTAAAACAAGAACCAAAAAATATGTTCTCTATTATAGAATAGATAACATGAATACCTACCACCACATCAGTGTTAGGATTCATTTCAATATAAGTGATTGAAAAATATCTCCCATGATTTCAGGGTGGTTATTGGTGTCCACAAAAAACCCTTGGTAATGGTCATTGATTTGCAATGTACCCTGGTTCTATGCAGTTGATTAAATGATAATGCACTGAGGGTTTATATGATAATTCCTTTTGTCTATCACATTCATGGGTTTCTCATATCTTATGTTTCTACCTAGTATTCCTTTCTACCCATAAATAATTATATTTACCAACATTTGGAAATTTCCATGGTAATTCTTCCCTTACAGTTTTCATGTGGGGGTAGGAATTGCTTCAGACATTGATATTTCACCATAATACCACCTGAATTAAGATCTATATTATACTGATTATCCAAGTGATAACCTTGAGAATATATGATCAACATATCAACATTCAAGTCACCGAAAAAATTACTCATAGCTATCAATGTCAAAAATCACGAATGATTTAAATTTACTTGGTTTCATCCCACTAATGATGTGGCCAACTTTGTATTCTTGGGCAAAAAAATTGTCAAAGGTTTATACTAAAAGTCTTGTGTAGATTTCCTTATATACACAAATTGAATATTTTTTCATTTTTTCATGATTGAAAGGAAATAACATTCGAATTTATAATGTAGAGTGTATGGAAAATATTTATCAAAAATCATTTTATTGAATTCATTAAACTTTATCACTTCTCTCTCTTCCTCAAGAATCTCATTTTTGATTGATTTCCTCCATTGATCATCTTCTCCCTCCATAAGATAAAAAAAATAAGAATACAATCTTGTTTTGGAAAATGATGAATGGAAAATATATTCTCAATGGATTTGATCAATTGTTATCAGATTATGGGATAAAATTATCCATTTAATGTTTGAGGCCATGGTCACATGGATAACTCGATTGCAACTTGTTCTCATTTATGGGGGTTTGGGTGATCTTATTGATCGATGATTCTATTCGAAACATGAATTAGATGGGAGAGTATCAGGATATTGATTGGGGTTACTTCTCCCACTATATGAGGGAATCATGTTAGGGAAGTAGTCAGTTTTCACATCCCATTCATTATTAATCTGATTTGTCATTTTACTGGACATTGTCTTGAATAATGGGAAAATTAGGGATGATTATTTTATCAAAATATATATTTAATGGGTAATATAATTATAATAAAAGGATAACATATAAATTACATTTTTTTGTTAATATAGAAATTTCCAAGAATCAATCTATGTTATCTGTGATCTATTTCAAAACATGTATTCTTTCCGAAATTGTTATTATCCATTAATTAAGGTTTACAATGACTATATGAATGTATGAAAGAATATATTCTCTTGGTGTAAATTAAGGTCTAGATAAAGGCCCATTTTCCTTTTCCAGATTTCCACATACTAGAACTATATCATCTTTTAAGTGTTTTTACCCCATGATCAATCTATTCAAAAACTACATCCACTTTTAGAATCCAAACAAAGAAACATTTTCGTGATAATCCACAAAGTCTATACATACCAAAATTTTGTAACTATTTCTTATATATTGTATTATCCCCATGGATTTACCATGACTTCCATAATCCTATGGATTTCACTACAGTATTATAATCCCAATCCGAACATATCTAAACTCTTCTCTTATAATATATCTATAACCTTCCAAATCATTTTAATTCATTATTACTTCATTTATTAAAAATAATAACAATTAATACGACCCAAAATATATATGAGTCTACTGTATTTTGGAATTGGGTATTATTCATATCAACTAGAAAATGGGATAAAAAATCAATATTAAAACATCCTTATCGTGATTTATTAAAGGCAAATTTAAAATACCGATAATAATACATCAAACATAAAACTACTTGGGATATCCTGGGGATAAACATAAGAAATGGGGGAGCTATTAATAACAATAAGGGTATTAAAAATGAATAAAATGATTAACATAATACATGTAAGACAATAAGACTATCAATGAGGAACAAAAGGGACATGGATAATAAGTATTGATATATAATGATAATCATGACATGGGAAATATGGAAACAAAATAAAACACTACATAATAAATGTAGGTTAAGGATAAATCCACTAATACATCATGGTTGACAATGTACCATAAATGTATCATTTACACCAACGTCCTAATGTGATGAATCGTGATACTAAACATTACAAAATTCATTGGAGCACTCTCAAGGTGCACACATCAAAATATTATCACTCCCATGATTAATTGTGTTTCATAGATCATTAATGACTAATTCATTAATCATCATAATTTTCCTCATGATCAAGGGGTGAGAAAAAAATACATGTATGTCCAGAATAAACACTTATACAAGTGTAAAAAAGAACACCATTTATTGGGAAAATGGTATGGTATTCAATATAAAATTGGTTTGGCATTTAAATTCACAGTGACAATTCGGTTTCATAAAGAAGTAAATTAATGATTCCTAAAAATTGGTTGTTGAGAGGCAAAATGGTATATCATCACATTGAAATTAAATTGTATGTATGGATAATATGATATAATATATTCCCAAATAAAAAAGTTTAAATTAATATATTTACATAGAATTGGTTCTGTAATGGAAATGATAAGATGAAAATCATTTACAAAATTTCAGCAATGTAATAGTCTAGGAAATGGAAAAAGTGAAATAGAAAATAAATGTAATATAATTAAAATAACATTAATTTAATTTTATGGCAATGATAAAAAATGAATTTCAATATAGACAATTGAAATTATGAAGGATAATATCAAATTAGATTCTTGAAAAAAAGAGAGGAGGGTGAGGATCCCTTACATGACTGTGTGACTCTAAATGATTGGGTCGGGATTCATGAGGGCTTGGTGGTGTATTTTGAGGCCTATACGGTGTTTAGGATAGTGTATGGACCTGATCCACTAATTTTAACTGGAAATAAATGTGATCATGGGTTGGTTTATTTAGTAAAAGAGGGGTATTTATTAGGTATTTTAGATTTGGATGTTACATAATAAAGTATTAAAAACCACAAAAAATACCTTGGTTTTGACCCTAGGTTTTCAATAAATGGAGTTGATTATGTTATTTTATAAGGCCAAGGGCAGAACATATTAAAATATTATGACTGGTGATGTAGAGGTGAGTCACACTTAATGAACCTATTTTAAAATATTTTAAAATGTTATAAATCATGGGGGATTCATAAGTGATTTTAACAATAAATATAATAAACAAAAAAATATATTATTTTAAATAAATAAATATATCTGGTTTTGGATCCCATTTTTATTAATTATTACTTCAGTTTTGGATCATTATGTTGTCATAAATCACATTTTATATGTGTACGATATTTATTTTTTACCAGAAAATTTGACAGCCTCTGAAAATTATAAAAAATACCCTATTGGATAATTTTAAAATCTTGATTCAAAAAAAATAATAATTTTATAAAAATATTTTTTCTAAATTTGGGAATTTTTTGTTTTAATATAAAAAAATAATATTTATTAAAATGTTAAGTTTTTTGGCAATCACAATTTTATAAAACCTTGTAAAAATTACATTTATCATCTTAAAATTTATAAGATAATATATATTTAATAAAAAATATATAATAATGATATTTTATAAAAATATTTATTATTTATAAAATCGTTTAATTAATATGTATGTTATATTAATTTGAATATAAACCGAAAATAATATTTTAGTTTTTTTTGAATGAAAATAATTAACATTTTTAATGTAATAATAATAGGAATAGAATATATTCATTAATTTACAGAAAAACCATTTAAAAATTCACATTTTAGGGTTACAAAACATACCCCTTAAATACACTATGATACTCCTAGAGAGTATGGTCTATGATGGAGGGGGTTTCATAGGGCCGTTAGGAAAACATGTTATCTCTATGATCTCGATGATAATATACATCTCTTATAAAGGATATCAACCATGCATAAGCTATTGGATCTCAACCTGGACTTGGTATAGGTACACTCATAGAAATTATATCTCCCATGAAATCATTGATAAATTGGATTCATATGGTATAATCAATCTGATTGAGGCAATCACTTCTTTTGTCTTTTTAAATTTGATTTCATTAAAACATATATTTATACTAATCATTTTTTCAATGTTAAAAATCTATATTACCATCATTAAATATGCTTTACAATATTTTAAATCCATTATATTAAAATAAAAAAATTAATTCCATTTATTGTTTATAACTGTATTACTTAGTAAGTCATTTAATATAATTTGCAGGGGAATTTTATTTATTAAATTTTGTGTCATTATGAAGAATATATTTCAATCATAAATAATCTATCTATTAGAGGCCCAGGAACATTATTAAATTCCAATTAAAATAATTCATCTAAATTTAATTTATCATGGAATATAATTAATGAAATAATTCCCATTAAATTTCATTAAAATCTAATTATTTAATGAATATTATGTCACTTATTATTTCTATCAAAGGAGTCATTTGTAAATGATATTGTACTACCAATGATTCCGAATTCCTAGGAAACCCATTACATGGGGTATCTTAAATCATCATACCTCCTATTGATACCAGAAATATTAAAAATGATCTATTAATAAATTAATTAACTCATCTCATAGAACCTTGACAAATAACTCATGATTATTAGTTCTCATAAAAAATAATAAACCACATTACAAAATATGTCTCCTATCACATTGAATACTTACAAAATCTACCACATATAACTCATAGAATATTTTTATATAGTCACAAAAATACCATGGCCTAAAAAACCATGCTAGAAACATACTAATTCTACAATATTTTGGGTTATCATAACATCAATTTACACCATCCATTACTCGACTATCTACTCATGTGTATTATGTAAATTAATATAGTGATGATAATAAAATAAATTTACCAATAATAATTTATGTTTGATTGTACTGAATATTTAATTGTAAAAATACATTTAAAAGGAAACTCAATTTAAATAACCAAACTCTAAATCCTAGAAAAAATTGAATATTTCATGTAAAACAAAGTACCTTGATTAATCATGTATACATGACAGTTACCAACTAAATAGAAGTGTATAATTAAAAACTATGACTAAAAACATTACCAATTATAAAAATAACATCAACTCCAAAAATAAAAATAAATAATCATTTCAATATCACTCTCAAAACAAGGATTTACAAGCATATATTGGTCATCCATGCATCAATATAAATTTTATGAAATTTATTAAAATTTAAAAACATCATATATGTTTTTATAACATATAAAAACCAAATAACATTTGTATAAAATAATATATAATCCACATTTCAAATCAAAATATCAAGTTAGATATCAAAAACAATTTTTGCTACATAATATTCTATAGTTTAATAAATATATGTTAGGGTTATAAATAATTATAATTGAAATTATACTCTTATTATTTCCAAATAATATTATAATTCATAGGTATTGTTCTATTATTACCAATGTAATCTACCACACACATTACAGTTCAATGATTTGAAATGTGACACACCATCCCTCCAAAATAGTTTCATGTTATAGTTGGACCCAATTTATTCTATAAACAATAGAAAATATTTTAGTCATTCATATTATATTAATAATCATTTTTACTCATTTTTTCTAATTTTCATGATTAATTATATGATTTTAATTGATTTATATCACTATCGAGTTGTGTCCCCATATGATAATAGAAACTCACATCAGTGGTTTTATTTTATTTTTCCACCATTCCATCTTTTTTCATGAATAGTTCTAGATGGAAAAGTAATCACATGAAATCACACAATTATTTAAAGAGGTCCATCATGTTTCCTACCTTTTATAGCAGTCATCCCAGGAGTAGTGTAATCAATTCCATAAATATGATCCTCACATAGAATTTATCCGATGCCTTTTTTCATAAATACTACCATCTTTCCCACATGCCAATTTTTTTTCAATTAATAAATTGTCGAACCATATATCTATGATTAAAATATCATTGAAATTCAGTGACATCATATAAATTTTTTATTATACAATTCATACTATGATCCACTAAACAAATGTATTTTTCACCAGTTAATTTTTATACGTCATGCAACTGAAAAAAATAAATGATTATAATAATGTAATACCAAATCATTGAGATAAAATATAAAAATGGGAAATGAATACATATATATATATAATTTATTTTATTGAATATATAAGTATAATAATAAAAATCTATAAATTAATTAATAAAACTAATAACAAGTCATACAAGCCAGGAATCACAAAATATAATATATGATAGTAACACGAAAATATATAGTATACTTTTAAGTGTAATTAAATGATGGAGATTGTTATAATGGTCCTAGACTATGAATATTAATTTTCTCCCTGACAATTTAAATCCCTTCCTAAGTAACAACATATAAAAATTACATTTAATATAACAATAAAAATGAAATATAGTCAAATAATTTGTGGGGAATGATTAGTGGGTAATAATAAACAATGATAACACATATTGAATACTATTATAATCTAAAATATTATTTACATGATTATTTAATATTTCTGGAGAAAAAATAACATAAAATAAATAAGTCATATTGAAGTGTGGTCAACAAGTCTCCCTAGAGGATAACCTCTTCCTACATCAAATTTTTTTTATGATTATAAATATATTCACATATCATTTTTAGTATTGATTTCTATAATATTTATCAGAGAAAAATTTCTAATCAATTATATCAAATAATATGTATAACTAATCTCTAGTCACATTATTGTTGTTTACCAACCATATATAGATTATGTCTCTAGAGATCAGTTGAGCATCAAATATAGATGTAATTTCCAAATATCAAAGACTAGTGAGGTTTGATGGGATTCAAATAAACTAAATTTACTTATTAGAGAATTTATAAGCTATAAAAACAACAATCTTTATATTTATTAATATTAAAATGAGATCACACAAAAACTGGTAACGATGAAACTCAGAATGTGTACCAAAAACTACTATCGACATTGTCTTCATATTTAATGATAGAGATCACCACTAGGATATTTTTTATAATTCTATCTCCATTATTCTTCAATGGGATTATAACAATAAAAATACTTGTGTGTAATTCTCAATAACCATGATTTTCTAGAACAAAATGGTGTAAATTATGTAGGATAAATAAGGCTTTATTATTGAGGTAGCTTTTGGCATGGATATACTAGATTATTATATATATAGTATATCTACACATTAATATGTATAGGTACATATCAGATTCTCCATAGTAAAAATTTCATTATATAATTCATTATAAAATATGGGTAAATTCTATATCGAATTCATGAAATTTTATCATGAATGGAAATCCCATATATTTCTAATTTTCAACATCTAGTTATTTATAATTTTTTTTGAGTTTGAGGAGAATTATTTCTATTATCTTTTAAATAACCAACAGATCATAGGAAATGGTAATGAATATCTCATATGATATGGAATTCATATACATTTATATTTCAGTGGATCGTCATTCCAAGATGCCATATACAATCATTAAAATATACAAAAGATAATATATTGAAATCATATTACATTCCCTATGATATAACAGAAATGTTAAATATGATTGGGCTTGTTTAATCACATTAAAAATGGATTCACTGAATGTGTCCAATAATTTCTCAAATAAACTATATCATAATATACATTATGATATCTAACCATATATCATATCATATAAGTTTATTTTTAAATCCATATCCAAAAATTAATTCGATATATTCCAAAAAATCTTTTGGAATGTTATAATCGAGGTCACCATGTATGACATCCTATGAAATAACATGTCAAATCCCATAAAAATTAATTTAGATAACCTAAAAATAATTTTCTGAGTGCATCATTGATTCATATTAAATCCTCATTCTATCTAATAAAAAGTTTGTCCACACATGACATCGAAACACTAAAATTGAATATGAATCATTAAGCATATATATTAATGTAATGAATTTCCAATAGTAATGAAACAATCCATATCATGATATAAAATGGATCTACTTTGAAATAAATAAAATTCCGTTCTATATAAATATATGAAAATATATTTTTTCTAATACTAGTTTACATAATCATGTATTTCTTTTTTGATATTCCATCATGAAAATTTTTGATGAAAAATATTGTAATCTAATATACCGAAGAGATATAGAACACAATGAATAAATGGTGCATTTATTGATTAATTTATTAATTAATAAATGATTTCAATGGCTATTCACTGATTATTTTTTAAAATTTATCTTATCTATAGTCCAATAATTCAGAAAATGAAATTTGAAGAAATTGGAAGGTTCAAAAACATTAGAGAATGCAGACTATTAGTTCTAAATGTCATGTCTTCCAAATAAGATATTTTTTCACTATCAAATCATTTGGCTACTATGGTAATATTCATGAAAAATTAATTCATACACTAATAACATAAATTCAACCTATTCTCTATATAATCCCACAATAATAACACATTCTTGATGCATGTAAAATAATTTCAAGACCGAAATATACAGTTCACCCTATACTACAAATTTTATTATATATAATATTTAAACACCATCCACAAAATTCCTACCTTACTACATTAGTTATATATTATCACATATGAAAAAAAATTATTAAGTGATAATGATGATGAATTTAGTAATTTTTTCATCTCTTCCAAAAAATCATCAATGATATAGTTATCAATAATGAATGACTAAATTACTAGCTATGTCAATTGTTTCATATTTATATATAACAATATATATTTATTATATAAGTTTATACTTTTAATATATTGGTTCTTTATATCAGTAATATACAATATTCACAGTTATTATTACAGTAATACACTTCCATTGATAATTTTTATTAAATTTTCACAGAATATTTGGAATATTATTTCCATAATGTAGGGTCAAAAATCTACATTACATTAAGCTTCATAGATTTCTGAGAAAAATAATATTAATAGATTTTATAAATCTATCTATTTAATCTCATATAAATAAAATTCAAATACTAGAATGGGTCATCATTTGAATATCATATAGTGTCATGATATTATTTTAATGGATAATTTAATTAAAATATATCATTTTCATAATGAATATCATGATAAATAAATTCTTTTTCTAATTTAATGTGTGTATTTAATCATGTATTTGATAAATTTTTAACTTCTGTTTGTGTTGGGTAACACTAAAAAATCTTGTTAAATTATAAATCATCTAATTTTTTCATCATTGATTCAATTATTTTTTCTACGTTGCATCCCATGAAGATAAATTATTTTTGGGGACTTCATTATTATTTAATCATGTATACCAAGCATACAATGTAACAATATAGAACATTATGATGTTCTATGTGGTACCTTTTTAAGGTCATGATTAAAATTTTAAATTATGATGTTAAACTAATCATTTTTCATAATTACTGAGTTGTTTCCCATGTCCTCCTTATATGAAGAATACAAAACTATATGAAGTCACCTAATATAACATATGGATATAGTTTTTCTCAATTATGGGAACTAAATGAATGTAAATATGATTACTAAGATTCAATATGTACCATATGAAGTTCCAAAATTATTCAATAATACAATTCCATAAACAATAAATATTTATTAGGGACATTACGATGAATTCACAATGAATGTTATAAGGAATGAAATGAATCTTATTTTTCCATCCCTATTTCATTTTTCCCTATATTTGTTAACCAAATTAGTTATTTAAATATAACATATAAATTCTAGGAAATTTATAATTTACAATAATCAAAATCACCAATATTAAAAAAACCATTTCTCAAATTACATAAAATATCATTATTTTTTAATACACACTAAAATAAATAGATCCTTTCAGATAATTTAAAATTAGATCATACTCATCTATAATAATATTCATGTACTATTTAGAAAATGTTGACAACAAATAAAATCATATTAAACAATTACACAGGGAACATCAATATCTTCATGTTGATTTTTCAATAAATTTTACTTACTCATTTATAATATAAAATTACTCTACTAATTTGATAAAACACATACATCCAGAAAATAATCATACACTACACTACATAATAAATTATTTTTTTGAGATAATTATCGATCATTGTGAAAATAAAATTTTGGCCCAATAATTTTGAAATTACCCACCCCTATATTCATGGACTATTAAATATAGATATAATTCAACCACTATATAATAATAAAATCATCTAGATTTAAATAAAGGCTTGAAGATTCATTAAATTACTCTATTATTTTTGTGAAACATTTCTCTCATTGATAAAAAATAATATGTTATATGGGGTAAACCATACAGTTTCCCTCAAAAGAGAAGGAATAAATAAAAATTATAATTCTTCCTCAATGAATCTAAGCTTTTTCATGTTATAAGATAGGTGAATATGATACCAACTAGTCATAGGTTGGAATAAATCTCATCTTGGTATCATGATTGAAATCAATATCTTTAATGATGTTATTTTGAATTTCAATGATCCTATATAGCAATTTTATCCAAGGAATCATGTAATGATAAATGGAATATTGATTATTAAATGTAATAGATATATTAAGTTCAGTGATAACCAAATTATTCTAGATTATATCCAATATTAAAATAGTCAATATTTAACAATTAGTTACAATAATATATTTTCCCTTAATTGTTTTCAGTGTTTTTGAGTAATTGTTCATAAATTGATACACATACAACTTTTTACAGGAATAATAAATTCAATGGATGTGAAATTTATATAAAATAACCTCCAACCACGTTTACATTAGTGAATAAATTTACATTTATGGTCCCCCATTTCCTTTTATGTATTTCAAAACTCAATGTCCTTTTAATATATTTCTAGAATATATTTTTATAAATTATGTGATGTTATTTAATATCATCCTGATATTTCTCACAATATTCATTAAATAATCAATATCAATACACGATTTTGTGGGATATATAGTATTTCACCAATCAGTCTCTTATGCTGACTTTGATTTAAACATTCTCCTCTAGTAACCTTACAATATTTCCTTAAAATAATTTCTATATTTGAATCTAGTTAGTAGTTATAAAATATTAATTTTTCCAAATATTAATTATGTATTACTCATGTTATATAAATATAAATACATCCTCTTGGAAAACATATTATCCATAAAATTAAATAAAAAACAATCCCAGCAAGGACATTTATAATTATTTATTATTTTTCATAGAAAATGTTGTGAATAACTCTATTGATAGCATTTGAAATGATATATTAAGCACATATAATTTCATTTATATTGAAATTATTCATTTTAATGATTCAATGATTGTAATATACTTTTCACATTGAAATTATCACACCACAGGAAACCCTACTACATTGAAAACTAGCTATGGGGCATAGTAGAAGTTATAAAGAGACATAAAATTTTATAAAAAACATATTTATTCACGAAAAAATAATTCACGCTTAAATAAATACACTAATTTTTAAAACTAACCCTTAATGATGAAATAATTAAATTTTAAATTTTAAATTTTATACGATTTATATTCACAAATGATAATAACATTGGATGGGATCCATTATTGTAACATTATTAATGGCCTATTTTATATAAAATCCATGATAATATTAACTTCATAAGAAATCATATGTGAAATTCATCCTTATTGTTACAACATTATAATTTACTATGATCTCGAACAGACACATGGTATGGATAATTGGTTGGTCTCTTCTCATGGGAACAAGATTCCATGTGGAATTATTTGGTCTATATTATAGATCCACTTCATTTTCTTCATCCAACTAAATATGGATGAATTCATAAGACAATAATTGATGTCTATTGGATTAAATATGGTTATGTTAATGTTTAATTCCGAATTTTCTTCTTAATTAACATGGAGTGCCTATCATCAAATTATGTTTTATGATGTGATATATTTCATTAGGTTTTATAAAGTTATATTCTTGTTACAAAATCCATTGACTTTGTTACTGGTTTGTTCAAAATCTGTATCTATAGTGATTAGAAATTTATCAACATTATCATCATAAATTTCTCTAGAAATCGACATGTTTTTTCCTTATATATTTTAAATCTTCTTAAAATTTCATATCTGGATTACTATAATTTGAATTATTATTAGGAAAAATTAATTAATTTTTCATTTTGGAATGTTTTTATACTACCATATTTAATATCATGAATTTTATAAGTTTACAATAATGATCATTTATGTTTTTTTATTCATTTTTTTATTTATTAACTTCATAAAAATGACTACAAATAATCGTAATGTGGTTAGTTTCCATATTTCCCATTTACCACATCTAAAATTGTGGCATATGTTTATCAGGAATCCAAAAATGCTTTTTTATTTTCATATAGATGTATATAAATATTTTATATACATATACTTTGAGGTATGATTTCATCTAATATAGAATTTCCAATCTTAGTAATGATTCAATTCTTACCCCAATTCAAAAAATTTGGATGGGTTGTGTAATGTTTCGTATATGGATACATGATTACATGTAATTGAATATAAATTCATGATCATCACATATATATTCTCTAGGATATTATCTTATATTAGTTTCATGATGTAGAGTCATTTCACTTTCACCACAATATTTCTATTAATATTTTACAGCATAATGACTTATTTGTCGTGATTGATAAAAATTGAATGATGTATCGAAATTTTAAAAAAAATAAAAAATATAAATTGAGAATTCACCCATGGTATACTATTGTTTCAATGTAAAAAAATTTATTTTTGGATATGATTATGTAGTATTAAATAAATAATATGTACTTCTGTATGAGATCCTTATACAAATTTCTATTCATGAAAACTCTCACCGATATCGTCTATTAATATATAAATCATAGGTAGATATCTCATAATATAATTCACTAGAATTATCATTTGAATAATATATCGAATTTGACGAACTATCTACATAATAGCTTGATTTATTCATTACTATTCAAATAAAAAAAGTCAACATAGGATCACCAATTTGAAATTGATTCCCATTTGAAAATATTCCTTGGGTGAAGATCATTCAATCTTTTGATCTATATGTGTTACATGAGTATTATATAAGATAATATCATTACCATTATCCTATAGTAAATGAAAATAAAAATATTTTTCAATATCATCAAAAATATAAAACTACATTGGCGACCAAACCTTGAGCTAATATTTTAGAAAAGACAAATCCACAGATTTATAGAGAATAATCATTTCCCAATATCCATACTAATACATTATACGTTTAAATGATATTAATTATTCGAATTATAATATATTAGGAAAATTCATTGTCAATAATCCATTATAGGATCTATTGACTAATTTTAATCCAATCTCAAAAAACAATGACTACCTAGAAAAAATTTCATAATTCCATATCTTTATATCTTTTAGGATCTCAATAAGGAGTTTTCAACACTAAGGAGTTGAATTATTTTATAAATAAATTTAAGAAAATAAAAAATAATCTATTGTAACCTAATAACTTATTTAGTGAGTGGATTTATATCTCTATATGATACTGTTGGTTGATAAATAAATATAGAATTGGATTGAACCCGAAGGGAATTTCAAGGTTTTTTGATGATGTTTACCTCTCAAAGGATCAAACTGTCTATAGGGGGTTATTGTTTTAATATTATGAAAATAATTATTCATTTATAATATAAAATAAATAATTATAAGTTTTATGAAAACTAATTTATTATACATTTTAAAACAATAAACCACTCATTTGGGTGAAATATGTCCCATTTTACAAGATAATGTAATTTTAATTCATCAATGAAAGTTCATCATTATTATCTTTAAACATTCAATGATTATTTTGATCCTTATGATTACTCAATTAACGTAATAAAACTAGATTCCACATCATTCATAAATCATTATTATTATCTCTCTTCTCATCATTTTTATGCAATAGTCTTCTATATTCCCTCTCTCATATTATCAACATGTGTTTCATCAATTTTGTTCTTCCATGAATACTCGCATTTTATACCTTTTCATCATATTATTCATCAGCAATCATGTTGTATCCAAATCACACATCATTGGATCCCACATTATATAACACAGTTAAATTAAGGTTTATAATAGTTTTTAATTAAGATATCCACTTATTAATTTTCATTAAATATATGATTATCATTGGTTAATTTATAATAAAGAATCCAACTTTTTATTTATTCAAAATAGAATGTTTATTAAATACATCATAACAATAATTCATTTTATATTTAAATTAATACATACATTCATATTCATGAGATCTCATCGACTAAAACATAGGGTCTCCAATTTAGTTATTTGTATAACTGTTATTATAAATCTATCATAAAACAGAACTCTTTAATTTCTCACAATATTGAAAATATCAGGGTTTCCTTATTCATTCAAATCCCCACTAAAATATGCTCCAATTAAATCATATGAAATCTACCTCTATATAATCATGAATGTATATAAAACCAAAGAATTTATTATTGTTTGTTACATTTCCATTTCTCGTTGGTGGATTTCTAATTCGAACCCCAACCTCATATATTTAGGGTTTATATGTATTCATTTTATAATACAAAAATCTCATGAAATTATTATCTAAAATGTTCAATAACTTATATTCATAGTTTTAACGACAAATAATGTATTAATGGTGTATCAACCACTCCTTTGATGTGCTAAATAATTAAACAATATATCCCCATAAATATTTCTCCTGTATTAACACCATCTTTAATTTAGATTAGTGAGAGTGGACATGATAATTTATTTAAGAATAGTGAAAAACATCCATAGATCATATTTATTCATAATAATAAAATTATAAAAGCTCATTATATCTCATAAAAAAGAATCAATTTAAGGATGCCATTATTATCAACCATGTGAGGAAAAAATAACCATATTGATATACTACATATAGGTATTACTATTAATGGAAATATATATATATATATCTTTTCTCGTGATTATGCAGGATGAATATCTGAATATTAAATATGAGATGATTCATATATAGATCTGTGAATTTAGTATTTTCTACATAATATACGATAACAACAAAAAATATTGATTATGTTTATGTAAATGTAATCATAAATGGGATGATGTTTAGGTAGTACAATAAAATTAATATACACACAAGATTGATCATCACTCTTGATTTTCTTCTTTTTGTCTAGAAAATTATTTTCTTTATAAATGTAGAAATTTAATTTTTACGTAGCTTGATACATATCATTTTTTATAAACTTTTATATAAAACATTTATTCCCTCTTAAATTAATCATCGTCTACCTTAGAAAAAATTATAAAATGATGTATACAACACTCTACCACCAATATATTTCATTTACATGAAGATAAGAACATTAATTATCATATATAATTTCAAATTCCACCAATTAAACTATCTTTAGGACGAAACACTTATTTTGACCATTTCTTATAAAAAATTATTCACTTGTACAAACCATGAAACAAAATCTTGAGACCATATTTTACATCATGTGAAAAGTTCATTGAAAATCTATGTAAAGTAACTATAATACATGAGATATTTTTAAAATACATGAATGGATATCCAGTATAATTAATGGAATTATCCTTATTTTAATATTAATATTAAAATTAAATATAATTCCTCTAAATTGTGCATATCTAAAACAAATAAATTTTTTAATGTTTAAAAAATACACACATTTACACTTGGCTTCATATCTAATTTAACATATGATCCCTGAATGGTAAAAATATAAAATATTAAAGGTTGTACCTCAAAACTTATGAAATATTTACAAAATAGAATAATTTTTTTTACACTCTTGGGAAAAACACTCATATCAATAACATCATTTGTTTAACATTTCTTAACTGCATATTGATAAATATTTAAAACGTTAAAACATTGAAAAATATGGGTTCAACATTGTCCCCATTTTTGTTTTTTTATTAAAATTATTATAATTTTAATTAATCTCAAACTTAATGATTATAACTAAAAATATAATATAAGATTATATCTAATCATTCGTATAGTGTTTTACATCCATCATTCCAATCTATATCAATTTGAGATATTATCAGCGTCGAAAACAAGAATGTATTCATTATATAATAAGGATTTCCATAATGAATATATTACGATACCAATTTTAAAAATTTTCAATTACCACTATTGAGGAAAAATCATATTTTTCAGATATTATTTTTTATTTGATATATTTTTTTTCAAATATCCTCATATATTTTAATCCTTAATTTCATACACTCACTCATCAAATAGAATAAAAAAAGATATTAACATGTAGTGTATTTAGATTTAAATTTCCATAAAACTCAAATAGTTTTGTTTATTTTATATTATAATTTATTAATTTATTTTTAATCCAAAAAAATCACCATATTTTTTAAAAATAAATCAAAAGAAAATATTAAATCTAACTTCAACAATAAATATTTCTAAAACATTCAAGATGCTCATGATTTCAATTGGCGTAATAAATCTACTATCTTTCCATGATCTAATACCCCATATGAGATAATGTTGATTTATTCTTCTTTAATGTTCAATTTTTCATGTGTGTTCGCATAAAAAATGATGATTCATACCATATTGGTGACTTCATAAAACTAGGAATATTTAATACAACATACATTATTTCATTGTTCCAAAATTTTATAACATACATAACCTACACTAATCCAAAAGGTTATTAGCCAAATAGAAAACAACTAATTTCAAAATTAAGATTGACTGATTATTTCATCAATGTGAGTAGTTGTATTGATAATTGTATCCCAACTAGTTTTCCCCATCCAATTAATATCCATATTCAGATGTATATTATAAGGTTTTAATTATATTCTTCTAATCTATTTTTTCTTTGGGAATCATGGATAACTTATTATAAACATTCTTTGTGTCTTTTTATAAACAAGAAAAATTAATGAAATTACATCACATTTTACATATCTCATGTTATTCATGAGTTTTTTGGGATGGAAAAATATTACAAGATCATTTTAATTATTTATAACAACTTTGAAACATAAATAAATATCCTTGTGAGATTATAGGTAGTCCCAATTAAGAGACCTACTTGAAATTCAATTTTATTAATTTAGTTTAATCTTCCCCTCTCCATTAGTAAAACCCTTATCTCGGGGTTTCATTAAAATTTTTTTTGGTATAAGGATTCCTTCCTTTCAAAACATAGATTATAAATATTTTCGTCATTTTTTGTTTTTGGAATAATTTCATAGGAATTATCTAAACCATGTTAGACCAATAATTTTTTTCATGGATTATTATTATTTTTATTCTATTACTCTCTTCCATTACAATGTACTCTTTGGGTTGGTTATTAAAAATTAATTTTGTGTCCAATTTTAAGGAACAAAAATATATTTTTCTAATAGTTTATCAATATTTAATAAGATTTTTTTCTAATTTTATTAAACAATATTCTTCATTTTATTATCACCCATGGATAACACAAAATTAATGTTCATAAAAGTCAACATTGTTATTGTATTATCATTATTCTCATGATAATTTCTAAATGATAACATGAATCCACTATTCAAAATAATGTTCTTTTAATCAGTTCCATTCTATAATTATGTATACATGATTTAATATTCCATAAAATATCTCCCATTAATAATTTGACATATTTTTCATGTATATAGAATATATTTGATGTAAATAGATTTTTATTCATAGTTTTTTGATTTTATGCAATTTCTAGATCTCTCCCCCGAAATATTGTGTATCCTATTCATCTAGTGGTTGAATAATTATTCATATATTCTATATGTGTATACTGAAATTATATCACCACTTACTGAAATCTATAGACCATGGTCATTAAATCCAAGTGATATTTTATGCAATATATGTTTAATGGTTAAATTATTTTCTATGTAAATAAATATTCATCATTACGGATAAAACATAACATAAACATACCTACTATCACATTTTATGTAATTTGGCATTCCACCTAATTTTATTATCAACCACATTGTTATCATCATCAAGACGGTGGATCTATTCATGGAATATTTTGATTGGAAGAAAATAAAATGGTCAATTTCACAAGTATTAATCTACAAATAAATTATAAAATATAACATGACTAATGATATATCATATTACATGACATTATTAAGATATTATCTAACCCTTTCATGCTAGGTTCATAATCATTGAATCCAAATATTTCTTGATTGGATAATTATCATGAGAGAATTACTATGGGATCCTATTTACGTGGGATATATGGATTCTAATCACAAACCTCATAATTAGATATATTAATATTTTAAATATATAAATGAAATAGAAAATATGTACCATAAATTAGTAGGGAGGCATTATTAATTATTTTCCTAGAAGAATCACTTTTCATATTATTTCCAACTATTTTTCTCACATTATTTATGGTATTGGAATATATTATTTTTCATGATTCTTTTAAAATAAATAATTAGGATACATTAATTTTTAATATCATTATTCCCAAAAAATTGGAATGTATGTTTTCAAGATAAAACATAAATCAAGGGAATCCAAGTGAAGTGTATCCTCATAGTGATACAAATTGTTAACATCACATAGGGATCCTTCCAACACATATAGGTGGGCTTTATATTATGTGAATACAAATTTAACCAATTTATTAATTTCACGTTAACAAATTCAAATATTACTTTATTATATATCTCAATCAATCATTATCAATAATTTGTTTGGCGTGAAAACCTAAAAATGAAAAAAAAACAGAAATTAATATTAAGGGTAGAAAATGAGGTTTACCTATATTCGTATTTGTATATCATTAGTTTATTGTGGTTTAAATCACACACACAATGCGAAAAAATCTTATAAAAAATTCACATTGATGTTTTTGATAATTAACACATTATAATTAAACCAACCATATACTAATCAAGGGAGGTAATTCTATCACAATATATAAGATAAAGTTTCATTACATCCGTAATATAAATAAAATTATTTTGTATTATCCCATATTGGACTATAATCATCAATCATATGCCAAAACAGTTTCCATAAGATGGCTTCCCTTAAAATTCAAGAATCATTATTGATGTATCACAATTCATGAACCTCCATTCATATAGTACTGACATTTGGATATCAAAAAACAATGATCATTATATCATCAATTATTGTAATAAAAGTACTAAATATTCTTAATATTCCTATTCAAATTCATATTCAGTACTTTAGAAGTGCTTTTTTCATGAACCATAAACTAATTATATCACATTGTTTGAAAACATAGTGGTTTATAATAGTTTTCATTTGATTTCTCTAAAATTTTAATTTACTTGTGATTATCATAATATCTACATTTCTTACACAGTCTATAATTTCACAATTAATTTTTAATAATATAAAAATATATTAATTGAATCATGTGATTATATAACTTTACATTTCTATTATTCCATAAATTTATGACCCAATAATATTTTCCTTTCAAATATATTTCAATAAATTCCAAAACATGATTAAGAATTCCAATAAATACAGCTTAAGACCCTACACATTCCATCCATGTAATATTTATAGTATAGTGGAACAATTATTTATACACACCAACACAAAATATTTTAAATTTATCTTATCTAAATGTTTTTATATGGACTAATTAATACATAAGGAAACTACGACATCGCATATTCCATAGAATATTTCCATTTCTCAGTAGTGGATATTTTTTTCAGAACAGCAGTCACTATAGAATAGAGAACATCATTGTATTTCAATGAAACCAAAAAAATTACAATGGAATATTATATAATATGGTATTCAATAACATTCAATTTTTTATCAACTTATAAGTTTTACATGTTGTGGTCTCTAATCCTTATGTGTTTTCTGACCCCAATTACCATAGTCGCCCTCTTCTAGTTCCTCTCCTACGATATCCGTTAGAATATAGATCTATAAGATTGAAATATTTTATTTATTCATAATGATATTTAAAACAACATTGGATAATAAAAATTTAGTTTAATATATTAATTCATGATAAATATCATTTCACAAAAAAAAAAGATAAACATAGACCTTGGAAAACAACCATGCGTAGGATAAAATATGTTTTATATATCAAAAGCATATAAAGATTACTGAATATAGAAAAACGAAAATTAAGATCATTTCTATTTTTTAGACGATGAATTCATTAATATCATATATGAGGTGATTCTTATAAATGTCTCTAAGATGATACTTATATATGTGGAATATGACATATATGTATTGAATGTCATGATTATGACCATGTTTATGTAGTAATGTGTTATATTTATATAGATATTATGTATAATATAATATGTATGTTCATAAACCCCTTAAAATCATGTTTACATGAATATAGTTTTTTATGTAAACTTATACTTATCTATCTTTTTAAAAAATATAGAAAAAAAAATTATACCACTCATAATTTCATCTATAAATATCTCAAGTATATTTAAGACATGATGTATAAAATATATTCTAATCATGCACATGTATTATAAATGAATATTATATTGTAAATTGATATATTTCATACCATATAAATCCAAATTTACATTCAAATGGAAGGAAATATTTTTTCATAATCATTTCACACCATATATACATGTGAAATACCCAGAAAGATCATTTATAGATCATATTTACTAATATTAAAATGATTCTCAATTTATACAATGTTAAATATCAAAAAATTAAATCATTATTCAATTTTTAATGGAACTTTATGAAAATTTATTGGTATTTTTTCAATTATATAATAAATATCATACATTATAAAAATTTATACAGTGTGTGAATCTCCAATAAACATCTATTTCTAAATTTTCAATACATAAAAACATCTTGAATATGGAAATAATATTGTATAAATTTTTAAATATTATATAAAAACATCAAATTTTTAATGTTTTCGTTTAATAATCAGGTAATATTAATAACTTACTACAATTCATATTTCCTTTGTTCGTAACCGCAATTAACTCACAAAATACAATAAAATATCAATAATGTATTATATAATGAAAAATATTAGAAAAATAATGTAGGTAAAGACTAGGTTCATCACAAAAACTATGATTCTTATCCTCGATATATACTCATGAACTCCACTGCATAATAGCCATACTGCTCACGTCTTCTTAAGATTATTATAATGAAACAAATCTAAACTTTTTAAGGGGTGAAAAATATTGTTTTAAAAATATTATTCATTTGGGAGTTTCTATAATCTATAAATAATAAAATACCCATTATTCATTCCTCTTAAACACAATTGACATATTGAATCAAAATAATTCTAAACACCCCATCGCATATGTAATATCCCCTAATCCTTTATAATTAATGAAAATGATAACATTCAATTTTTTTAAATAAATCAATTCATATCTTTTATATGGGGTATTAATCATTAAAGGAAATATGAATATGATACTAATTTAGATGAGGGTTTCTCATTGGTATTCATGGACCATATTTTTCACGATTTTATGTCGAAGATAATAATATTATAGGAAATATTTTTATCCTGAAATTTATGAAGAGATGAATTCGCATGACTATATAAAAATTACATCAACTTACATTTCAATATGTATTGTTAGTAATACGTTTTTTGGTAATCATTTAATATCATCTATCAAATAATAAGAAAATGTGTGAAAAACAATTTTATCAGACATAATTCTTCTCTTATTAGATCATGTTTCTTTAAATTCCATTTCATTAAATTATCTATATCATCTATAATAAATTAAATTTCTTTATTATATAATCATATATATATTCCAACCTTTTTGTACTACTCTACTCATTTATTCATTTTTCTCTTTAATTATTCACCTATTACATACTTTTTTCTTTTCTCAGATACACAACATTCTAATTCAATCATTATCATATTTCCCATCTATATCAATTCATATTAATTTTATCCAATAAATAAGGTTTTATCACCACTTTATATAATTATATATAAAATTTCATTCATTTTAAATGTATTTCTATTCATAAATGCTGCATGATTTTGAGTCAAATACTTTTTTCTCACAGAACAACTTATTTATCATCAATTTAATTTTATGTTTCCTAATTGTTTGATATATAATTCGTTGATTTTAAAAAAAAATCAATGGTACCCCATTAGGTTTATATAATTTTTAATTTGTATACATAATCCTATGAAATATATCATAAATATATCCAATATCATTTTAATTGTGACCCTTTAGAACATTCTAATTTTCTTTTTCACATTACCTAATTGCATATCATAAATATATTTCCAAAATTATATTATAATTTTTATCATCATTATGTTCATTAGATTACCTACAGTCAATAAGCTCATTTTTTATCATTTTTAGTTTCCTAATGGTCTTAAATTTTATCTCATCATTTATTTTTTAGTGATATTTTTTATATAATTTCCAATTGAAGAACAATATTTTTTAAATTTAACATGGTTAAGATCAGCTGAATTTTCTTAAAATTATATTACCAAAACAACCTATTAAGGAAAATTTCACTAATACATACAAATTTTTTTTCATTATCTATAGTTTCACCAACCTAAAAAAATTTACTAAAAATATCTTCAACCTTCGTAAAGTATTCATTATTTTATTCTTAATCCTAAATATTTATATCCCCAAATATAATTATCTATATTTAAAAACTATAAAATTTCTACCAAAACTAAATGAAAACATATCTATAATTTGATAGATGATTTATTCGACCTAATATTTATGTATAAAATTATTATGAGAGTCAAAATAATTGAATTTAGATATTGACCATCAAAATACATATTTCTATTTCAATTAAGTAAAATAGGATAATAATTATCATTTGGGGATATATATTTGTTTATTTATATATAAAATGAAATCCAATACATAAAATATAGGGAAATGTCAAATTCAACTGTATAGTATAGTTCATTCAATATATGATAGGGAATCCCTTATTGATGATATATTATAGGTTTACCATTAATTATGTGGTCATATATATATTTCATTATGAGTAATAATTGTTATCGTTGATACCAAATGATGTGTCCATGTCAAATCAAAACATTGAGCATTGGTTGATTGATTCCTGTATTCTTTTTATCGCATCGTTAGTTTTAATTCAGTCATGGTTTGGAGTAGAAATATCATTTGGTATCATTAATTCATTCCCCTTACACGCATAATGAATAATATATAAATTTCATAGGCCAAATATTAATTTTATCATTTTTAACAACATTATAATATCCAAACACATTTTTTATTAGTTACTCATCCCAATCACAAGTTTATCTACGGTAAATGACAATTTTTCAATAAAAATCCTTTAGATCCATTCTAAATCTTCTATCATCATATACTGACATTATTATCACCATACTCCCATTGGAATCAAATATTCTTGATATTAGTACAATATTTTCAAAACTGAATTGGAATGATAAATTAATACTCATTGTTGATTCGATAATATCATATAGTGATCTTCATATCCTAACCTACATTACCACCACATGTGTTTGGGATCACTTCTTAAAGAAAATCAATATATTATTATTAGGGTAATTCAAATTGGTCATTATCACTCCTTTTGATAATTAATGATCTATTTCTTAATTTCAAATTGAAAAATGGGTGTGAATGATATGATTTTACCCATTCTTCAAAAATAACATATGTATATATTAATATTGTATAATTCTCAATGTAATAATTATTCAGTTCATAAAACTATCATCCTCAAAATTATAAATACTTTACCAACCATTATTTATTCATTTATTCTTAATAATAGAATATCAAGAATATTATTAGTAGTTTTCATTGAAAATCAGTTTCAAAACAGAAACTATTGTTTAATCTGTGAAAATTCATTTGATAAATCGGTTTTTATGTTTAAATACATTTTTAAATCAATTTTTTAAAGTATTATTTCAGAGGAATATAGGTTTTCATTCTATTGAGTCATATTATGCTGGGTTTTATGGAAATATAATTTATAATACATTTGGAGGAACAAATTTTGTGAAAATGGACATATTACTTGTAAAATACCATGAATAACCAGAAAAGAATAAAATTAAATTATTTTTTTCAAATTTAAACAATAATTTAATCTGATGTATATTAATGTGTAAAAACCCTTGAATAAAATTATATTGTGATATAAACCCATGAAATGTCAAAAACATTGATGTTAGACTCAACCAAAGAATATATTATGTTTTTAAAAATTAATTCCAAATAAAAATTTTTACATAAAATAATAGATAGTGAAATGTGATTTCACACATAACCATATAATATTAATGGAAATGACGATGTAATATTACCCCAAGAAAAATAATAGGGTTATGAAATTTTTTAGAAATTGTTAACATTAATCCCAAATCATCATATATAATTATTTCAAATATAAACTCAAAATAACATGGAAGTAAAATAATTAATGATATAATATATCAAAATGGAATGTAGATACACCATAAAAATTATTAAACGGAGAATATTACATTTATTTCCCAAATGTAAAAAAAGAGATGAAAATACATTACCTTGCATTTACACACATGTGAATGTATTTTATCCAAATGTATAATTTTATTAAATATTTTTATAACATGTTAAAAAACCGTATTGATATTTATGATATCATATATGATATTCTTGTCATTTATTTTCACAGTTTTGTCAATATTAATTCCTTATTTTCATGATTTTGATTCGTCCTTTCCATGTTTTTAATGTATATTTTGAAATGTTTAATATTGTTACTTTCACGAACTAATCATTTAATGATTGTGAAAAATGGTTTATATAAAATATATATTAAGAATATATGTATTTATAATAATATATAATGTTTAGATATAATAAATCAAAATTCACTATTCGTGGAGATGGTTGACCGTACCTAAGAATGAACGTAACATCCATATCTTTTACTTATTTAAACGAATGAAACATATATTACATATATTTATTTTTATCTTATAATTACAGTATAATATATTTAAAATAGATTTATCATTGTTTTAATAAAACTTTACTCTATGTTATTTTTTTACAGTACGAACGAATCACATTACATTGAAGATGTGGTAGTCCACACATCCACAAATGATGTTATCGTATTCCCACAAAATGGAAGCATGAAAGTATGTTTTATAAAAAATTAAAAAATGTATATAAAGATAATTAATTTCATATATATTATATATATCATATATAATAATTTTTGCTGTAATTATTTTCAACCATTAGTGGTGGTCTGTGAAAAATGAATGACCTTGTTTGCGAGGAGGTAGTTCACCATTCGCATCAATTTTAAGTTTAATACCCTTTAGATTGATGTACGTGTAAGTGTAGGTAGTAATAGTAACATAAAAAATTATTTTTATAATTATGGTAATTATGTTGTCATATAATAATAGAATAATAATATATGAAATGGTGGATAATGAAAATAATACCAAAGAGCTCCAGGAACGGTGTTTCCTCTTATTCGGGTAACCCCTTCGGATCTCCCAAAAGAGAATATATGGTGTTAATTTTATCCACGTTGAGTCATAAATGATTACTGGATTTTATTTAGGATATATTTTTAAATAGTTTATTCAATCATCTGTGGATTTAGAGATGTGATTAAGTTGGATGACTCAGTGCCATTTTATACTGGAGTAGTAGTGTCGTTCTTCTAAATTTTATGGAATAGAAATTATGCCTACATTTTTCAATTCCACATGGCCCCAATAAGGGCCAAAATATTATTATATGGAATATTATTTCAATATAAGGTTATAAAATTAATTTTTACTAGTTTTTAGTTCAATTTTAATCGAATTATTAAGCTGTAGTACATTATTGAACTAAATTTCGTCATAATCATTGTAATTAATTTTAATTAATTTCAGTAACATTTTATATTGGCCTTGTTATATATTATATCATAATTATTTATAATAAAATTGGGATACATTTTAGGAAATTCTAATTACATTAATTATATAAATTAATTTAAAATTTATCCCACACACTCAAGGACAATGTAGGTTTTAAATGTAAAAATGATAAAAAGTTTGCAATCTTTTTATGTCCAGTTTCAAATTGAATTAGATTACAATAAACTCTATTATATAAATTTATTTAAAATTGATATAATGCTTTTTAAAACCAATTTAAAATAACGTTTAGTACTATAAATAAATTACATTATAAGGTATCTTTGAATTAAAATTCTGTATTCTGTTCATTATTCATCATCAAATGGACCTCCATATAAAAATACCAAAAAGTTAACCCTACAATAATTATAACATTGTTATTTCCCAAAATAACTTTTTTCAAATTTAAAATAAAAATTTTTTCCGAAATGTATATTTAAAATATTGTCACTAGTAAAAGGAGGTAAAATTTAATTTATAAAAATATAGGTTTTAATGTGTAATAGAGGGTTTTCTCTAATTGTCTGATTATAAAATACATTTAATGCGTGTTTAATGTTTTGATTGGATATATAATATATATATTATAAAATATTATTAAATACTATTAATAATCAATAATTTATGGAATAGGTTATGTCTTTTTATATTAAATAATAATATTTTAGTAATATATTATTTTCCGGTAAAATCAATCTTCAATTAAACATAAACTGTTGAAAAAAGTTGTGTTAAACCCATTATAACTCAGTATTATGTGAATTTATAGCTATATCATAGTGTGAATTTATATTAAATATTAAATATATTATAATGTCTCAGAATATTTTACTCTATTACATTCATGGTGTTTTGTGTCAGAAACCTTATTTAATACAATAGTCATACATTAGAATTTTGGGCCATCACTATTTGAGGAGTAATACATTTGTGTAGAAATGATATGTTTATGTATATTTAAACATGAAATAATCCTTAGTATCAAATGGATATATTTATTGAATGATATTTTGGACTACATCAAGATGTATTTCATTCTTGATGACGTTGTTTAAGGGCCATTCAAGGTTATTATAACGAAAGAGCCTCTAATTTTTTGAAGGCCTAGTAAATCCTAAATATATATGATGGTCAACATGATGATGATTTTGTTGTAGGTATTTGATGACATGTTTCATATGGATGAGGATGTAATATATGGTGTCATTACTAGTGAGATTTTGTCATTACCCCCTCAATAAGTTATTGTGTTTTGGATAATTATAATAATGGAAAATTATATAATCATAATGAATCTACATATCATTGTTCTATATGAGTTTCTAGAGCTGTGTGTATATATCAATGAACTTTTTTATTTGTTTTTTTGTTAATCTAATTATGTCAATCGGGTTTTCTATGTTATGTTATTAATTAAGTTAAATGAAAATATAATCCTATGTATTTATTATTGTCAATTGAATATGGTAATAACGATGAATCACTATCCTCTTAAATTGAATTTGTGTTGGAAGATTAGTATACCTATTATGTACTTGAAAATAAATAATCTTATATAATAATGAGATTATTTATTTAAGCCTTACCTATTAGGTCATATTTCTTATGTATGTATCCAAACAACATGTATAATTATTTAAATATTTTATTTCAATTTTTCAAGAAAAATAGTCTTTATATTATATCATATATAATAATAATATAATTTGATAGCTAATAACATTACATTATTATTTTTTATTTGGGTATTAACTGTATCTTTTTATTATGAATGTTTTGTCGAATATGTTCAAGATATCCATTATAGGTCATAGTTATATCATTAAAAAATTATATTAAAATAAAATATATCATATTTATTCATTATATACATTTATATAATCATGTTTTAATTAATTTCATGTATAATAATTCACATCAGATCATGGAGGTGGTTGGTCCTATATACGCATGAGCGACGATATCATTCCCATAATTCTTGAATGCTTTTAATGTGAATTGCTATAATATCTCAGAAAAAATATCATTTTTTAATAATCATATATAATCATAGTTTTCCTCGCAATTCCCATTCAATATGGATATGTTGAAAATTAAATTACACCATGACATAAAAATTGTAAGCCATAAGTACACACGGGCTGTGATTTCATTTTTCGTGGGATGTATAGAAAGTGGTATATTATTGTTCAATAATCATAATAACATATAATTATAGATGTTATACTTCTTTTATTACATTATAATGATACAACTCGTGATGATGATGTATAAGAAGAATGACGTATGAATGAATTGGAAGAGGATTTAACCTCTTCTTCGATGGGAATATTCTATATATCATCTTATAAAACTAATTTCGGACTTTAAAAAATACAATAAAATCTAGAATTTATCTTTTTTAGTTGAGAAAGGAACATTTCAAAGGATTTATAAACGTGAAGGCTCAATGTGAAGTTAATAGGAGAGGGAGGAGTTTCCATTTTATAATTTATATGAGAGTCTCTTTTTGCATATCCAAAAACAGTAATATATAATAAAATAAACCTGTATTCAAAAGTATCAAAAATTTACAAATTCAAAATATTATATGATATTGGGTTGTAATATAATTCTCCAAGAGATTTTAGGGATATTTTTCAGAAAATTTAAAACTTATTATTTTAATTTACACTTAGTTATTATATTTTATATTTTACTTGGATACCAAATATTTCAAAATTAAAATAGTGGAATATTTAATTATTTTATTCAAATTATACCATGATTAAATATATTGGAACATTTTATACCATGTAATAATTATTATTTACTTTAAAAATTATTTTATAATATTTAAATATTCTAATTAAATATCATTTTTAAAAACAATCAATTATGTCAATTTTGAAACTCATCAATTCATTGATTTTTTAATATAATAATATATCATGTTAAATTAGAACCATATTTTTTTTATATTTTTAATAGCTCAAGTGTTTCTATAAAATTAATTAGTGATATTTAGAAGACAAATATTTTTATTATAATAGTTTTAATTACATTCATTTTATATTAGTAGTGATAAAATCATTACTACCACAATTTTGTTTAATTATTTAATATAAATACTTATTGAATGAAATAAAAAATATAATAATATGATGGAAAATAAATATTCCAGAATTCGTAATAATACTTTTAGTATAATTTATCTTCTAGAAAATTCAACATTTAAATTATTATACTTATTAAATTATGATTGGGAAAATTTTAACATCACTTTAAATATAATAATATATGTGTATAAATATCTTCTATAGTGATCTATATGGACACTAAATCAAACCATAGATATTTATTGTCAATATAGACTCGAACAATAACATTTTTTCATGTGACTGGGTATTTTGAGGGTTATTAGTATTTTAATGAATAGATTTTTGATGATTTCTCCTAAATTAATTAATTTTTACATCATAACGTAATAATACATAAGGAAATTATTTATTTCCTAAATGTAAAAGTAAATTACCATGATAAAGAGAATAATTTAATCTATTATATGAGTCTTTATCATTGATTTTATCTTATATATATACTTACATAAAATATGATATAATAATTATAATTTGAGTAAGAATTTTTTAATTATTCAATAAATGAAATAAATTAAATATCCTAATCTCATCCATGTTTCCTAAAAAGGAAACCATTTCGAACCAATGATGATTTAGGTTGAAACACCCAAATTCGACAAGGTTGAGCAACGATGGATGGGTTTTATGTGATGGTAACTTTTTGGGGACGATATCCGGTGGTGCGGCTCCGGCAGGGAGGGAAGACGACATTGACAACACTGTTTTACTTCTGATGATGGTGCATAGATGAAGGCGTGGTCGACAATCACGATACCTCGTTGTTAGAGCCTCATTATTAGAAGCTATGTCTTTTGAATTTCAAATTTCATCTATTTTTATCTTAGATACAATATGTGTATGTGGTTACCCCTTCTTTTAAGTGGACATTCAGAAAATCGAATAAAAATATAAATTTCAGTTAGTATTCTTACCCTTAACTACTATATTTACTATTTTATCATGTTAAAAAAATAATCAAATATACTATTCATAATCCCCAAAATTAAAATCAAGATATTTACATATTTAAGACCTATTGATTAAAAATATGTAATAAAATTTTCAAAATAAAATACAAATAAATTGGTGCAATTACCATAAAATTAATCCCCATGTCGGAAATAATGAATGGTATTTAAATGTTAAAATATCACAAATTAATGAAATATTTTTAAATATAAATTCAATTTAAATTTAATGATAAAGACATACATTTTTATTAATGATAATAATGTATTCTATTTAGAATATAAAATCATTAAATATTATAATTATTCCATATAAATTAGTTTGATGAAAAATGTTTTTTTCCATTAAAATATAATACATTTTTAATATTCATCGGAATTGGAAAGTTATACGAACAATATTAAAAATTAATACATATTAAATTTTTATATCCCAATTAAAATGAATATTTTTATATTTTCCTATAAATATTATAAATTTGTTAAAAATATTTAAAAATGGGGTCTCCATGAAAAGGATGAAAAATTCCCTTTTGAAAAATAAATGGTTTTATACATCCAATTGGGTTTATTCATACCATATAATAAAAACATTTATTTGATGAATATCAAAAATATTTTATTTTAAAAATTACATATTTACTTCATTAATAAAATTTACTATTATAAATTCACTAAATATGTTAATACCTATATATAAATATATAAATGATATATAATTTTCTAAAATAATTTTTAGTGAATGACTTAACCATACATTTTTTTATTTTAGTTATATATATTCATGTTTTCCTAACAGATAGGATAAAATTACTTTTATATACTATGTTTATCACAGGGTTTGTTTAGACTCATGTTTTCTTTCTATTCAAGTAATTGAGTAATTAAAATTATTTAGTGAAAATATGTTATAAAAATTTATTGTTGTTACATGTCACATATCCACGACGTCGTTATTCGGATTTTTGGAACCACACATCCATGATTAAAATTTATAAAGAAATGTAATCCCTGATAGAAATAAATTTTCGTCTATTTGTAAAAGTCATCATGACATGTACTAGAAATATAATTATATTAATTATAAAATGTTACTAGGTGCGAATAAATGAAATGGAAAAAAATTATCCAAAATTTTATGCTTCTTCTTTACTGCACAATAACTACAACATACAAAATATTTGTAGATATGGTTACCACCATTTTTATTATCCTATATATATCATCATCATAAAATAACTGCGATGTATGATAACATTTATCCTTGTAAGACATTTTTTAAACATAAAATCTAGTATCCATTCCTAACATCAAACCAAGTATATATCCTCTAATAAGTTTGTCATGTATTATTGGATAACTATCACTACATCACTTGTATTAATCTTGTATATAACTGATATTGACCTATCATGAAATTTATGATGAAAATATCAATTATTGAATATATCATGGAATATGTTATTGTTCCCTCACATAAGAATATGGAATAAAAATTTCCACATTAATCTCCCCCTATAATGCTAAATGTAATATTGGATAGAATTTTTAAATCTTTATTTTTTAACTATTTGTAATCTAATTGTTCAAATTATTATTGTTCAACAAATTTTCAGTATATGTACACTTCACTATGTCTAAGAAACCCTATAATCTAACTCCATAAATCATAATCTCTAGAATAATAGGATTATATATTAAGTTAATATCTAGTGAGATATATCTATTCTGGTCATAACAAACTATATGGACAATAATATTTTTAAATAAGTTACCAATATAATTACACAATGAAAAATGGTGCACATGATAACCTCTTGTATACACATTTCCAAATTAATTCCAAATGAATGTAATATATTCTTGTTACTTACGTTAATACACAACATGATTTCAGTATGTTACAGAAATTATTAAATTTCTATGATTTCATAATTCCATTCAAATGGAATTTTATATATAACATCCATGATAGGTAGTCTGGATTTAAAAATGTTAAGAAAATTTTAATTTAAATGAGTTAAAAAATTTAAAATTTTAATGTATCTAGCTAGAAAACCATGGTATTAACAATCGAGCCTTGTTGGTACCATACATAGTCCCCCATGGTATCCTCTCACTTGAATACCCATAAAAATTTTCAAAATAATATTTGCATTTTTCATTGATACATGGATTCCATTATTAAATTTTAAATGTTATTATCAATTTTTGAACATTTCTGTATTCTTACTAATTGTTGAAATTATTATTCTCAATTAATAGTGTATCACAAGATATGGTTAATCTAATACCATCACCATGGTTTTATCCCTCTTAGGCGTTATGTGAATCCTGAAAAATATATTAAAAAGAATGTGTGCAACTCCTTTCAATGACATATACTTTTTCATATCAGGTATTGACTAAACCCAAGTAAATATTTTTCCATGTATTAGTTGTAGATATGTGTACTCTTTTACAATAATATACTCTATCACTTTACTCTAACAATTATATCATCGAGATTTTTTTGAATATCCAAATGTTCTTTTAGGATGATAACATTATATGCACATTGTGTTTTAGAAGATGAAGTTTTGTCTATATCCATATATAAATAATTTCATCTAAATTCATGTTTTTTACATGATGGATATGAATAATATGGTGAATTATATGAATTCTATTTCTTATGATATTTGGACTATGGTTTTGTGATAATGATGTTACTTTTTTCATATATTGAAATTATTGGATGTTTCTACAATGGGTATAAGATGCAACATTGATACTCCATTTATGTATATGATGGATCTAATCTGTATAACAAATAAAAATTTTAGAATTATTCTATACCCAAGTATTTAAAATAATGATAACATGTAAGACATTTAATCATGACCCCTTTTTAATATCTTAGCATTGATGTGTATAAGTCAAGATGTGATTATGAATTACACCATGATACAATATGATGATCGATGAATACATGGAGAAAATAATATATGGAATTATTTCCCAAAGAAACTCATACAATTTGTCTATGTATATACTATAATTCATATTCTAATTCCTGAATAAACATTTATAGAAATAAAATGATGTAAATTTAAATCTACATAACCCTTGTAATAATTAATTATCTCTCTCTGAATATGTTCCAAAATTTTTTGTCTAACCATTATTCATAAGGGATTCCTTATAATAAGTAAATATGTTTATTATTCGATAATACCCAATGGTTTTAGCTCCACTTATTCTATGTACCAGAATGGTTATATAATTTATTTCCACTTTTAGTTTTAAATGAAAATGAATTGTCCTTCTTCAACTGTGTATATATGTCATACATTTTCTATTATTCATGTACTGTCTATGAGTCATGTGACCATGAAATAATTTACTAGTATTATTTATCATAAAAACATTCATTCCTAAAATGGAATAATTCCTCATTGTGTCCTTGGGACACCAGATATAAATTATTTAGTTATACTGATAAAAAAACTACTAAAATCATTCAAATATAAATATTAATATTTTTCACATATCACTGATGAAATAGACACCACCCTTTCTCAAATTATGGGATAGAACACATGACATCTATTTAGGTTTCAATATTTATAAATTAATGTATTTTATTACACATATTTGGATGAAATATTGTATTAATTATAAATAAGTTATTGTTGAATCATTTTGAATGACTTTTAAATATATATATAAAAATATTAACATATTTTTTCTTTAATTATGTTCATTACATTTTATAATCTATAGTTTTAATTTCATTAGATGAAAATAAAATAAACTCATATATTATAACTCTTCACTTTGAAAAATTATGTTCTAATATATTTTATTACTTACATTTCCTTTTTACTTTTTTTCCTTTCCTTTAAAATTATTAACCATAATAATTAATGATTATTGTTTATTTATTGTCAATATTTCATGGTTAACATTGCCCCAATGTTAAGGAATCATTATACACACTTACATTTAATTTTTTATTTGTAAATTAAACTGGGATTATTGGGGGAAAATGAAATGGGAAAGGGATCCAATGGCCGATAGTCATCCACTCCTCAATTTACACATAAATATCATATTCATCGCATATTCATGTCTTTCATAATTTTCTACAAGTATGATTATTAAATATGAAATAAAAACTTACATTATAAAGGTTCTAATTTATTATAAAAAACTAACATTGGGTGTTGATTATAGTACAATAACATAAAAATAATTTTTTTCATAAATGAAAATAATGTTATAATTTTTAACACTCTTACTTACTGTAGCCGCTTAATAGATATGTGTGACAAGGACACCTTGAATTTCTAATTTCGTAGCACATTGTGAAAAAACATGTAATTCTATTAAAAAAAATATGTTTTTGAGGACATTGACATTGTCCAATACATATTGTAGTGTGCCTTTTGTGATTGCATTCCATTTTCTTGAAAAATAAAAAATACTAGATTTAATTTTTATCTTGATTATTGATTAGATGTTATTAATTATTCATATAAATAATTGAACATCTCCTATTATTTTTTCAATCTATATTAAAAATTTAATATACAATTAGAATACTCTATCAGTTGAGTATTCTAGTATAATAGATCTGGGAAAGTCTCCTCATTGCTAATATAAATTTTCAATAGAACTACTTAAGAAGTTGAAGGCACACATTTACTAGACGAACACATTATGTCATTCTTCTTTAATATATTGAGTGATGTACCATATTCTAAAATCATAATCATGATTTACCCAATTCATTACTCTAATTTTGAAATAAGAATTCATTGGATTCATCTTTATTAAATAATTAGTTTATTATACCAATCTTTCACAAAAGAAATCCATAGTAGTATGACGCATACTCAACATTAGGTGAAGATCAACCAAAACACCCAATTTTTTAAAAATTCAAATGACAGAGGGAGTATTTGATATAATATTTCATTGTGGGGTTTATATATATATATCTATTAATTTAATATATTTATATTAAATTATTCATTTTTTTAACATAAATGTGTATAAATAGAAATAACATATTTCATAAATGTATTCACATTACTTTTTATTATTATATGTGTTTCTCACTATAAAAAAATTCATAAAGTAATAAAAAATTTATATTTAAATTAAAATAACTGATATGACTTCATTATATAATATTGGATGATCTATATAATCTTAATGGATTAACCATCACCTATGGGAATATTGTATAATTTGTGTCTTGATGCATGATATAGCCTCTCCCCGTCTAGATTTTAAATTTCTCCTCTAGATTACCACATTGTCTGGCAGACATCCTCATCTTAAATTGTCTTCCCCAAAGTAGAAAAATACTCACATTATGAGAGGGTGTTTGGGGAGTGAAAATAATGATAAATGACATTCATCAATGAAAATAGTCCCATACACTTGATAAATGATAAACATTTTATTTATAGACCATCCTAATTAACTAAATTCATCACATGTAGTGAAAAAAACTAATTAAATAAATAAAAACGGACATAAACTTATTTTGTAATTACTCATTATGAGTTAGTGGGTAATACTACTGTTCAATAACACAATAATAAAAAAAATTATGTATGATGATATGTAAATAAATTAAATTAATTATTTAAATTAATATGATTAATTAAAATGATTTATTTAGTCTAGATATTAATATTAATATTATTGAAAAAAATAATTTTAATAGTTTATTTAGTTTTCTACAAAAATTAAATTATTTTCTTCAGAGTATGAAAATATAATTTTTTATATAAAATGAAATTATTAATTAATTTTAATTAATATTGAAATTAAATGAATTAAAGAAATTACTGAGGCACTGATAAATCACATAGTCCAATTTCAAGTCAGGAGAATCTTAATCTGTATCTTTTCTCAATGGTAAAACCTTGTTTTGAGGTGATCTAGGCTAGGAACACCATGTCTGATTAGATTATTGTTGGTAAGATCATCATATGCATATAGCGAGGCATATATGGTTATATTATACTTTTAAAAATTAGTATGATACTTGTTTGGGTGGTCATATGGTACTAGGTGGCTATTTTTAGCTAGCCACACTAGATAAAATATATCCAAAGGGAATCCAATGAAGTCAAAAAATGTGTGTGGTGAGGAGGTATACATCAAAAATTGAGCTGATTGGGTTCTTCGAGGACTATCATTAATGGTGGGATAATATAGGTCAGTCATGTTGACAGTGGTGAGGAAAGGATCTTAACAGGGAGAGTGGTAGAATCAAGCAATTAAGGGTGGATTCCAGATAAAATTTTGTTTTTGGGGATGAGTTCATCGATGGGAAACATCTTGGTCAATTGATGGAGGTAATCAGGCTCGTGGGGGATGTCTGCCATGTGGAAGGTGGTGTTCTTATATTGGGTACCAATTGTGGCATGGTCAGGGGTATCCACAACGTGGGGTTTGAGATGTGTAAATGGGAAGCACTTGGAAGTGGAAACTCATTTTGTGGAACAGGGAGATGAGGGTAGTCACAGGCTCAAGAGCATTCATATAGAGACAGCTTTATCGATTCCTGGATTTCTCAGGTAGTTAAAGAAAATGTGTCCCTTAAATCCACTTTTTATCATTATACACTCGTCATGTCATGTTTTCTATAATTAATATATATATTAAAACGACATTGGGTCAACCTATAAAAAAATAAGTCATAATTTTTAATTATTTTTTATATATTAGGCTTTGGAAAAACATTGTGTTTGATTGAACCACCAGTGTAAATTTAATTTAATTTACTAATTTTTTTCAACAAAATTGTGCAAATTTTGAATAATTAGAAATTATTTATTCCAACAATCTATTTCATGACTTGTAATCTTGGATTAGAGTAATCTACAACATTTTACTATTTATGGTAAAATAAACACACTGAAAAAACATATATATATATATATATATAATTTGAAAATCTAAATTTCGCTCCATGAATAAAATATCAAACAAACTATTTATTTATTTGGTTGTCCAAAAATGGGTCATCTGATCTCATATCAATGTCTGGTTGGTCCATTTTGGGCATCATTTTGACACTCTAGTTAAATTTAATGATAATTTAATTTTCATCGATCAATAAAATCTATTAATCTATATGTTGTCAATTTTTTGTACTAAGGAATGAAACAAAAGTTGGTGTTCTTTTGAATTAAACTTTTAATCCTCGAAAATGATTTATCGTTTAATCTCTGATGAAATGATACCAGTTATAGGTAAGTGAATCTCATGTAAATTAATCATCGAATAGAAAATAATATTTTACTTTTTACAATGTTCCAATATAAATACATACAATTGTATCTTGTCATCAGTTATAGTTTCTTAAAGGATTTATATACTAATCCCCCAAGACCATCCAGACACACTTCAATAATTTTTGAAATTATCATTAGTCGACATTTTGGTTATAGCATAGAGCATTTAATAATACTTCATCGTCACCATATTCAACTCGATGTCATGCTTTCAATCCCTAAAAGGTGTTCATTTATTGATTACATGTATAGTGACATGTTATCATTATGAAGGGATAGGATAAAGATTGTATTTCTTCGAGTGCATGAATTGTCAATAGAATGATCCTCTCATTCGTATTATATATCGGGAGTAATGATCCTCTCCACTATCTTATATAGTGGATGGAAAAATACCTAGTATGGGTTCCCGAGTACAAATAAATATATCTTCCACTTAATAGTAATAAATAAATTTTCATGTTGATCTAAACTACATTATAAAATTTATTTATATTTTATCACAATGTTTTAATACATATTTTATATATTTCATGATAAACCCTATTGATTAAATTGATTAATAATTGTCAAAAGTTTTAAAAAATGTTGGAAAATTAAAATCTTATTTATTTGTATTATCTGTATTAATGTATTTACATAACCACTTGTATATAATTTCAAAAAATTAATTAATTTTTTTTACATAAATAATAATTTATTTTTTATTAATTTATTTAACTATGATCAGTAATTATTGTGAAACAATAATAACCCACCATGGGGAACATGATTTCTAATATTTATAATATCACAAATATGGATTATTTTTTAATACACAAATGTATGTGACCGTCCAAATCATTATCTACATAGTAGTGAATAGAAATCACAAACCAAGTGTTGACTGTAAAATCCCATCAAGGCCCCTAATGAGATAAATATTATTCATAATAGTGAAAACCAACCTACGAACACAAACTATTCAATATAATAACCTTATTTCTATTTATATTAATAGTTATGATTCACACTTATGTTTTAATCATTTATTGATTAATATTTATTTATCAAACTATAAAGAAATAAATTCCACTACACTTTCTATGGATTTATATAAGTACTACCCTCCTAATCAATTAGGCCTGATATATTAAAAATATATCATAAATGTAAAAAATTATAACTGTTCCATTAAACCAATTCCATTCGACTAATAGCACAACCACTACTAGATGCCTCACCTCAATTTCATTGTCATTGAATTTTACATGAAATGATATATTAAGAAATCGGTGCACATTGATAATTATCTCATGTAATGTGACCGATACACATTTCCATAGAATGGATTACCCAATGAAACTTGAAACATGTTATGTTCTTTTTGGTGGGTATCTCCTAAAGGTCTCACCTACTAGATATTATCATGTGAGAACATCATAAAAAAGAGTTTCAATACTTATGATCCCCCAACACTTGAATTTCAGAAATCTACAATGCCTATAACATATCATGTATCTATAAAATATGACATATATTTATGATTACATTAATAGAATCATGATGTATGAAATATAACCTAGTATTTGATAAACCTTTTGATATGAAAAGTTTTTTATGGACCATAACATCTAAATGGTGGCCTCAAAACTATCTATACAATAATAGTAAGTCTAAATTATTGATAACCAACAATATATAGGACAATTTAATCGATGATTAATGATTCATTTGGGTTTATGGAACCCCATTTTACAACATTCTTCCTCATATATCTCGATGATCATCGCCATAATGATTCGTTCTTTTAATTATTTACTCTTTATTACCATAGATATTTTCTTGTAATATAAGTTCTATCGTCATTTCAAAAATTTTATATTCCATTGATAGGCCAACACATAAAGTTTTATGAGAAGAATCATATCAAAACCCATTTGAGGCCTCAAATGAGTCATTGAACTGACCATGATATACAAAAAGAATAAATGTTCCCATTAAATTATATGATAGATTTCAATTTCACAAGCACATCTGGATTTTATTTGTTTAGTTGTGGAAAAAATTTCTCATCCCTTATCTAATGATTTAATAATAGTTATAAATCTATTTGGATAAAATATGATAGTATTGATATTCAACTAAGAATTTTTATGTGACTGTGTATTGGTTTCTATGTAAATCCCACAAATTTTTTGTTTATTATTTTCCTATGAATAATTATTCATCTATGTTTAAATTTTAACAATTATTTTTGTGAATCATGTTTATATTAGTATTTTATAAATTTTTTCATTAATTTTAATAAATTTAATATAATAAATTTATATTATGTAACCACGAAAGCACAAGGTAATTTAAAGATAAAATTTTATGTGTATTTTAAAAACTAATACAAGAATATAAATTGACGATAGTGTCATTAATTTTCATAATATAGTTAAAAATAAATGTTCTGTATCGGTTTAATGATTTCCATCAAATGAAAAAAAATTTGTATCGGTTACCAAACCATGGACTTCTAATGATATTATAATGGGATATCCCTTTTTCAGGTCACTTAAATAAGCGGGGTTTCAGTGGGAGTAGAACAGATATAGATACCATTTTCAATATACATGTTAACCATAATTATAAAAAAAGTCACCTTTTACCTGGTGACTGTTGTAATAGGTATTATCAGTAATAGGTTCTCCCAATAATCCCATATGATGATAAAGATGATTTCTAAATTACCAAAAAAATTACAATTTATATAGTGTAATATTATGATCATTCAATGAATCTAAAATGTTCTTTAGGTCATTTTAAATTTTTTAATTAGGTCTTTATTACATGTTAGTCATTCATATTAATGATCATATGTGATAATATCTATAAAACCGTGTTCAACATTATATAGTCTTCATAAAATCACACATTAACACAAAATACATATCTAGGTAATTAAAATAGCTACCCATATTGAGACATGAACACATGACTATTATTATTTTTCATAATGAAATATAGAGTCAAATCGTCTATCATTTCACAAGGGAACATGTGTTATATTCCTCACATAGACCTGTTTAGGTCATTCCTACATTATATCTCCATGAATTAATTTTTGGCTCACATTCATGTTGGTCACAAGAAAATAATCATTATTTTGAATTAAAAATATATCACACACATGGATATATATATCTCAATATATATATATATATCTACTTGTCGGTGTGTGTGTTCATGGGTGTGTTGAAAAATCATAGACCACCTACCACATTAATATAAATTACTATTATATATTTATCATGTCATTTGTGGTTTTCTTTATCAACATCAATTAGATTATAGAACATAAATTTATATAATTTAAAAAAAATAATTAAATATAATTAACATACCATTTAATATATAATGTTTTAAATGAAAATACCACCACAAAAAACTGGTTGAATAAAAAATCACAACCAATGACATTTGGACATTTTTCATCACATTCATGATATTCTAGTTGGGAAAAAAATTCTTGAAAATTATATCATCCATCCAATGATTGGTGTCTGTATCAAAAAATTCACAACTTTTATAATATTATTACTGTTTAATTCAATGTAATCACACATAATCCCCAAGATATAATCGTCAATAGTTAGAAGGAATAAATTAGAGATAGAATATAAGTTTAAATAAGAATCATACCATAATATGTAGGCCACCCTACCTGGAGACACAAAGGATCTTGTTATATTATGTTAAATTGATAAGAAAAAGGTATAATATGTTCTTTATGCTCAACTGACTAAATTATTAATTCCCCTATAATGTTTTAAGATGTTACATAAAAATTAACAAATGGAAAAGAAATATTTTGGTAGTCTTAGTAGACAAAAAAACATTAATATGCCCCATTAATGTTATGATGAGTCACATGTTCATTTGATTAAACCATTTGATCAATGGTGGGGAGGTTAATAGCCATATGTTTTCCCCAAAACAAAAAGTTAACTCACTAATGTTCAACAATAAATGTTAAAGTCATCCTAAGCCTACTAATTTTTATAATTTCTTTGAATCAAGTCTTTGTAATTTTTTTCAATATCTATAAATCTAAAAATTCTATTTTATATATTTCGTACATGTCCATAATATATCATTACAAAATTTTAATCTCAATTAAAATTTCAATTTACAATGTTATCATCAATATGGTAACCGATCATTATTTAACAAACACCTGATGATGTTTGTTGTTATATTGATAGGGTTTATTGAAATGTTTTTTATATTATAAATTGGATGTGTCTGTATATTTAATGATATAATAAGGTTGAATTATTTTTTAATAAATATAAATAATTAGTTGTATTATTTTTATAACAATAATATGGATGAAACAAAAAAAAAATTATAGGAATATGATAAAACAAATATACCATTATTGAACTTCATAAATGTGGTGAAAATGGGAAATTAAATATTCAGATAATAAATATCATCTAAAATTATAAGTTTTAAGGGCATTTAATGTGAATATATTCTTTGATCCCAAACATTTATATGGGTATTCCATTCCAAATTGGGGAACCATAAATTAAATTATATAATCCTTGGTTGGATTGGGTGACTAAAATATTATCAAATACAAATATAGAACATTATATTTTAGGACACATTGTACTATGTAACACAAAAAAGGTTTTCATGAATTATAGAAATGATTTTCATAATTAAATTCAATTAATTTTCCAAGAGATTCCCACTCAACATGTTTTGTTCCATATATAATATTTTTACATAATTATTATTTTAATTATAACTATAGAGAGATGAACTATAATGATAATAAAATACTGATAAAATTTAGATAGTGGCCTAAATATTGTTAAATATTATGTTAAAATGGTATATTATTTTACTGGGAGGTTATTTATTTATATTCATTATTAATTAAATTAGAATCGGTGACACTCAACTAACACAAATATTATTTATATATATAATAATCATCATTATATATTCTGTAAAGATAAATAATCAAAAAATTTAATCATATTTGATATAACAATAGTGAATCATATAAATACATATGAATTTATTGTTGGAATGTATTAAAAATATTTAATTTAAAGAAAATCATTCAAAATAATATAATGATTAATTGATTCAATTATTTCAAAATGATGTTTATTTTATGAATAAATGGAATATTATTGATCTATCTACGCCGATTATTGAATCCATGGAATATAAAAAGATATAATAGTTCATAAAAGAGTTATATTAAATGAAATTTAATATATGGAGAGGTTTTACTAATAATAAAAAACTAATAGAAAATATTATATTTAAATGTAATTATTTTAATGAAAAAAAATCAAAAAACCCTTAAAAAATAATAATGTACATAATTTGAATTTCTATGTTGATGAGATGGATATATTGGGGGTCTATTTATTGCTATATTTCAATTTATTTGTCATTAAGTATTATTTTCTAGATGAATTTTAAAAAAATTATTTAATATAAAATTCGGATTATTAAAAAAAAGATACTCAATTTCATTATTTTATTCAATCATGTACTCAGGATATTAATGTACATTGTTATAATATTTTTATTATATAATTAATGGTAAATTGTTTAATTTGGAGGAACAAGAAAATAGTTACATGGATTGATCAGTATTCATTGTTAATACAACCTCAATGATTCATTTGGAAGGTATGGGAATGTTTCTATTTATGAAAAACATGTCATTGTATGTTAAATTTACCAAAAAATTGAATTTTTTTTCAAATATTCCATGATATTATATGAAATTTAGAATTTTTATTTAAATCAATTGAATAACATTATATATATATAAAAATTTGTTTACATTAATGATTTATAATAAATATAGGGCCCAATCCAAAAACGTTGTGTCCGCATTAGAGGGTGTCGTGGCCAACTAAATTCCTTCCAATGTGAATGGGACATCTATATAATTGAATGGGGTTTATCCGTACCATATGGAGAAAATACCATTGATGTTAGATAACCATATATCTACAATTTGATACAGTAATAAATATATAAATATATATTTATTATAAATAATGATAATAGAATAATAAAAATAATGATATGAACTGAGATTTCAAAAAGGAATGAATTAACCAATATATCATAGTTAGAAATGTAACTTTCATCTGTTAAGTAAATATATAAATAGAATAAATGAAAAAATAATATTCATATGAAAACTATAAAAAACACTAAATACATTCAAGTATCTCCTCACTCTTAACTTTACCTACATACTCAATATCCCGTCATTGGGTTCATTCATATGTCTATATAATGTAAAATTATTTCTAAAGACACATTGTGGTTCTCATGCCAGATGAGATTAATAAAACCTAATATAATATCACTGATCCACCAATATAATATGCACAATAGTCATATAAATGTGTATAGAAAAAAAATTAGTATATTTATCTCCATGTTTGAAGGAAGTGAATAAAAAAACACCAAATATCATATATAACATGAATAGTGACATATAATTCAATAGAAAACATGTTATAATTTAACCAATTTCACCATTATCACTCAAGGGAGGTCACTATCATATTAAATAATGATTATCAATCATTGTTTATATGACCACATTACTCTTTCTATGTGATATCACTCAAGGTTATGTCACATCCCTTCTCAGAAAAACAATATCACTCATATTTAGCTCACAAATTATTGTTATGAACATGCTTTATCGATAATGGTGGTATATACATTAGGTCAGAAAACACACAATATTATTTGTGGTTGATCAAAAAATCAATGAATTATCTAATATTAATGTAATGAGTATGATAATTATATTATTAATAATGGGAAGAACTCATGATGATCCCATGAGAAGTCATCATTGTTTCCACATATTCACCATTATTGAAATATCCCCATATCAAGTATATGTCTCATTATAAATATACATATTGACCTTTTGGGAATCTTATAGGCCTTATCAACTCCTAATTTTCCTCACATGTCCAAATTTTTCACTATTAATAACCCATATTATTCACAAATAAGGTGGTGGTATTTCAAAAAATCAAAATTATTTCCATGTATCTACCACCATAGTTTATTATTACACAAAAAAACCCTCCATGTAACTCTAATACCAATAGAATATTCTCTAAAGGATAAAAAACACCCAAAATTCAAGATGATATTTACATCCTCATATGAATCTTGTATAATTTTACACACATCATACCTACATTTAAACTGAGAGTAATCAATAATGTGTACTTTTTATTCACATTATGATCATTATTATCCTAAAATAATCACATAATATCCTTATTTATATTAGAATTGTGGAAAATGTTATATTTATGTTTAATAGAACAGATTGACCCAATATGGGATTATTGTTACCATGTTTCACTGTCCTCATTGAATGAAACATTATACAATATATAGGATATTATGAAGATTCTATGACAACCATAATGAAACTCATTAAATTTTATACACCACATATTTTATTTTAGAAAACTAGGTGCATTTGATTTTGTTTAACAGTGTAATCACTAATCATAAAATCAAAAAAAATAACAAGTTAGAATGATGTGGAATTCTAAGGACATTAAATATATGAAACAAACCATTGGGACCATTTTGTGTCACATAAATTAGGGATCATAGTGCGACTAGTTGAAAAAGTGGAGTCTCCTCTCTATTAACACCCCATGCAATGATGTGTCCAGGTTTGGATATGTTGTGACCTACCACCTTATAGAAACACAAAAATGTAACATCCATGGTGGAATGAAAGAGGATTGTCTCACTCCAGAAATTAGGATGTACAAACTTGGTTGCACTCTCTGACTTCCTTCCTATAAAATAATTTTAGATCAATGCACCAACAAATCCTTCAAAACATACATCGAAACCACCACAGAGACATGAAGAAAAAAAAATATGTCATGATTGTTTATAAAATATAGTGTCTAAAACCATAAACCATCAATATATTTATAGAGTGTCACAAACACACCCTCTATGAACATTTCCCTTGGGATCTGTCTGTATCTTTTATTTTGATAATGATCTAGAATAAACTCTTTGAAATTCATGTGCTTTCCAAAATAATGTTTGTTTAGATTACATAAGATATATACTTCAAAAAATATAAAAATTATATAATATATTAAAATAAAATAATTAATAAATCCAATATAAAGGCTAATAGAGTAATCAATTAAATCTTATATAAATTTAAATGCAAATATTAAATATTTTTTCACATAAAAAAGGATTAGTTTTAATAAGACTATTTTTTTATTATATGATTTTTAAATAACAATAAATATTTAAAATTAAATAATTCAAATTTAATAAATTAAATTTATTTTTGACTTCAAAAGTTTATATTTTTTTAAATTTTTTATTTCCTAAAAACAGTGAATTTTTTGGTAGAAAAAAATAATGTTTTGGGAAATCACATTTTTTATTATTTTATTATTATATATGTTTGAAAAAGAATATTAAAAATTATATGATATCATACAATAGGTAAATAATTAATAAAAGTTTTAAATTGAAAATTTATTATGATCTTTTAAATCCTATATATAATACTTTTACTAGAACATTAAAATTTTAATCAATAAAAAAATATTGTACTAATAAATGTTTCTACTTATGTTTTTTCATGTCTAAATTTGGTGTTCTACTTCATTTAAGGCCATCATCATTTTATATTAATTATTGATAACAAATTCATTTAAACATAATTAGTATTTTATATCAATTTTATTCTTTAAATAATTTTTTAATCATAATAACGATTTAATATTAAGAAAATTAAACTCAGAATGTGATTTTATATAAAAATTATAATCTAAAAAATAGAAAACTACCATTTTTACAAATGATTTAAATATATCATATTATTATGTTCATATTATATAAAATTTCTAATCTAGTGTTTTTCATTTGTTATAATTAATGTGGTTAAAACATTTATTAGTAATGGAAAATTAAATCACATAAAAATATAAATTGTTAAATTGGAAAAATCATAATGACACTATAGATTTTCTCTAAAATTATATAATGATGAAAAAAACAAAAAAATAATTTCCCCCAATTTTTTTCATTTTTATGGAGTTTTAATTTACCTAATAACAATTCAATATTGCAATGTAATGGTTACATCAAATAATATGAATCTCTTCAAATATAAAAGGGTTACACATAAAACATGTCAAGGTACACATTCCATTACAATTAAAATAAAAAAATATAACACATATACCCTTCAACAGACCTCTCCAATGTCCATATGCTTCAGGTTATCTTTTATTTCCATAATACTATCATTTTATCGATCATTCAAATAGAAAACTCATCAGTAAAATTTGATTATTACTTTTACGTAGTCTTTTTTTAGAATAATCCATCCAACATCATAAAAAAATTTATTATAATGAATTAAGAATCATTATTATACAAAAATTCTATTATTTATTTTTTATTGTTTGTACTCATCCCGTTCCATTATATATTACAATAAAATGTCATTGACCATTGTTATGTACATACAACCAACTCAATGAAGAGATGTTGTTCATTTTTTCAACACAACCACTTGGATATTATATATGTGGTGGCCCAATAATATCATCAATATATAAAACATTATTTTAAAACAATAATAAATGAATATAATTATAATTATTTTCATATAGATACAAATTTTTGTATATTTTAGGGACATAATATAAAGTAATCTTATTTCATGAATGATCTAAAACATATCCCATAAAGATATCCTCTCACAATACACTTCCTAAAAATATCATAAATAAAACAATTCATCATAACCCTAGGAATGGAAACATATTAAATGGTTAGATAATATTATATCTGAATTTATACATAAAAGATAGCAATCAGTGATCAAATGTGAATATAATATATGCATAATGGAATGAGAACATGATAATATATTAAAACAATTATAATAAATCAATCAAGGGTCAATATTTAAAATTTACTGGAAGATTATTTGTAATAATAAATTACTTATGATATTATTTATTAGAATCATTGATAATCATTCATGATGCATGAGTTAATATCATAGAAAAATGACAGATTTTTTTGGAATATACAGAAACATAGAAAATAAACATCATAGTTAAGGATCACACATAAGGATATAATAGTGGACGATGTCCAATCCATATTACATAATTTTCATAGTATTAGTTCACTACAAATACTATCATTTTATAAATTAAACTATTATATATGGGGTTCATTCCCCATTTTGTTTTTATGTCATCATGGACAATTCATCATTAACTAATTCATTATTTCACTATATATCTATGGTCCATAATTTAAATAATAAAAATCTTTTAAATTTGGTACACTAGAGGAAAAAATATTAATGATATCATCATATCACAAACCATATATGGGAATAATGTTTTACAATTATTGTATCATTCCATAAAATAATAATTCATTGGAATGAAGCAAGTTAGATAAATGTTCCTAAATAATTTATATGAAATGTGGGAATTAAATGGGATTCAAAGAATTGTCCTTAAATTATCATAATCAGTATACATAATGACAAATATAGTGGATGTTATCTTATAAACATATACTTTTTGATTCATAAAATTCTTTAAATAATGTTTATAATAATAAAAAATTCATTTAAAGGTTTACTGGGACCATTCTATGAAAACATTAGAAAATATATTGTTCTTTTAGTAAATATTTTACTCTAGATTCAATAAAAATTGAGAGAAAAAATAAGTATCAAATTTCAAACGAAACATATAATGTATCATTCAATGAAAATGACATCATTATGATGAGAAAATATGTTCAAAAAATATACATTGAAAGAGATCATTCAATTCAAATTTTTTCATATATTTAATATCATCATGTTCAATAATAATTACTTTGAAATGTACGTTTATAAGATATTTTGAATTATATAAATGGTAATGTAAATTAAAATTTTAATAAACATGATGTTTATGATAAAAGTTCCATTAAAAATTTCTCCATCATGGTTATAGAAGAAAAATATAATTATTAAGTGAAGAAACAAGAATGATTCATTATTAAAAACATATTATCAATAAATTTTATTACCAAAGAGTGTAAATTTGTATGAATGGATAATTATTAATGTAATTTCCAATTGAGAGGAAAATAAAATTCATTTATATAATATGATCCATAAAATTACCCTCTAGGTGAATCTAGTATAGACAATCCTACTAAGAAATGATATTGTAACAATAACCCTTACCTCTAGTTCTATAATGCTTTATACACGTTTGAATATGATATATAGTAAATATATATTTGACATAAAATCCAAGAACATATTGATACATAATGTATTTTATATCATTACCATATTATTTGTAAAATTTATATGGAAAAATACTTCATTTAAACTACAATTTGTGTGAAATCTAGTTTTTCCATGATTTCTTCCATTCGATGGTTTTTTACTTGCATCAAGACCATGGTTTAATAAAATTTTGAATATTAATCATGATATAATTATAATATCTATTCATTACATGTAATTTTATAATTTTTCAAAAAAAAGTGATGAAAATATATTCTCTCTTTTATGAACCAAGCTAGGATGTCACCGAACATGACAGTTGAACCGATTAGAGACATGTACTGAAGGGCATTTCTGATCACCATGGGAAGGAAACTGGATTGGAGAATCAAAGTAGTCATAATTAAAAATATTTTTTACAGGAAAAAAATGATAATATAATTAAAAAAACATGTGGAAGAACCAATAATTATTGAATCACAATGAGCATATAACTTAACAAAATAATGTTTCTGAACAAAAACATAAGTAAATAATAAAATGAGACAAAAAAATGCTTTAAAATGTCTAAATAACCTCATTTTCACCACTAACCTAAAAGGAAAAACAACTCCAAATGATAGAATATGAACTAAAAGATCGTATAAAATATCTAGAGTCAACTAACACCAAATGGTATATGTAGGGTGTGACCTTTTACAGCTCCATATAAATCCACCATAGAATCCATTCATTTCATTTCATAAATCAGTCCACAGACACGTGATTGAAAAAAATATAATGTTATGTGTTTTATCATTTGAAATAAATTTTTACAACATTCACCCATACAAAATAAAAAAAACCTAATTCCTATTTTTTAAAAATATTAGGAATTTTAGAAACCAAATTCCATGAATGTATCTACAAAAAGTGATTCAAGACTATGCTGAAAGTAAAATAATTCCATTCAAAAATTGAAAACCTAATTCAATAGTAAAATCTATGATCACTTACAGATAGTTACCATGAGTGTTTTCAAAACATACATAGAGAGAACCAGACACTTACTCAATTCAGACTCACATGACGATGTATGGTGCAACTCCGTAGTCAATAACCAACTAGCTACTCTAATCTAGCAGATCCAATGGAATGTCCCACCAATAATTATAATGTTAATTGGGGTAGCAACTGATGTAATATTGGTCGAAAATATATAATCACTCATCCCATTAATTCATGCCAATAATACCCAAGGAAATAGTACATAGTGAAAGGTGGAGTCCCTAGAATGCATTAGTCGACATACCTTCCACCACTGCACATGCCTAACCAAAAATCCAACAACACCGACATGATAACACACATCTTATGAAATCCTCTATAGGGTTTCCCATCTCACTAGAGTCCAATATAACATCCAAACTAGGAAATCACATCACATGGTCCTTAAAACCATATCTCAAAACATCATAAGATTCCAAAAATTAATTTTTACATCAAAAACAACATTTAATTTCCAAATTATTATATACATCTAACTAAGACATCAATATTATCAATTAAAATTATTTATAAAAAAATTCCTAACCATTTCCCATATAAAATAAGACACAACTTTCATGTTAAAAATTCCAAAATTTCCCTAATATTTCAATTCCATATTTTTTTTCCAACAACACATCAAGACACTGTTAAATCACCCTTCATACTTAAAGATAAAAATATGGATTTATTATCATTTAGAAACCAATTATTAAAATGATACAAAATGGGTCATAAATACAAGGATAACATTTAAAACCATATTCAGTCCACTATGATACCAAGAAAGATTTAGAAAAATAGAAATGATTAATGAAAATTGAGGAATTATAGAGAAGGAAAGTGTGAGTGTTTTGAAAACCATGTACTTATGTCATAGAAAGTCGTTATCATTTTTGGTGCATCCATACATGTATACCATGTGTAGGATAGAAATAATGATGTAGATGCTCAATATACAAGAGGGGGGTGAATTGTACCCCTTAAAAAATTTCCATAGATAAGGAAAAAACTAATTTTAACAATGTTAAACTAAGAAATTTCACAACACCTTTAATCACCAACTGAAGTATTAGAACCAAATTTTACAATATGAGATTCTACCTTAATGAGTAGAGAATCTAAACTAATTAGATTACAAGTTTAAGGAAATATAATAAGGGTATACGTTCCTTACAAAAAAAGTGCAGCGGAAAAACAAGTAGTAAAACTACAAGTAACAAGATATATGTCTTTTAACCCAAAGAGAAGGGTATCCAACAACCTTGGATAAATTTCCCATGATTTATACATTCAAGAAAGTATGTCTTAACCTCACCAGGGTAAGCCCTCAATACGAAGATCGGAATCTCTATATTGTTATCCGCTTAAGCCCTCAACTTCAAGGTAGTTGGAACCTCGGTCTTCCTCCGCATGGAAGCCCTCGAACTTCATGGTAGACAGTACCTCTTTCTTCCTATCCCTGGAAGTCCTTGAATGTAATCACCAACATTCAATGTCGCATGAAGCAATATGAACGATCCTTTCAGTATTCAAATGGCATGAAAATCTTCTCTCTCTAGAAATAACCTTAACCACATGTGGTCTCTAGATCAGTCAACTTCATATTGCGATTGTTCAAATGGCCTCTTATTTATAGGAAAATTTCCAATGGTCGGCTCCCTCCTCCAACGGTCATATTTTCCAGGAAATTTGGAGGGACCGGTACATGTGTAACTCAAACAATGGTTAATTAAAAATAGAATGGATGACATCGTTTAATAATAAATCATGTATAACTGAATGCACGACATCGTTTTGAAATGGAGCATATGTAAGTAAAAGCCATCCAAAATTTTGGAGTGTAAGAAAATTAAATGTTCGGATTCTAACCAAAATTATATTCCGAGTCTATATTAAGAAATGTTCGGATTCTGTTTTATAGGAATTCGGAGTCTGGTTTCATCAGAGATCGGAATCTGAACATGGAGGAGTTCGGAGTCGAACTAGTAAAAGTTCATAGTCGATCTTCATAAGAGTTTGGAGTCGAGCTCATGAATGTTCGCAATCTAACTTCATAAGAGTTTGGAGTCGAACTCATGAATGTTTGGAGTCAAACTTTATAAGAGTTCGGAGTCGAACTCTTGACAGCTCGATGTCGAACATCATAAGTGTTCGGAGTCAAACTAATGAATGTTCGGAGTCTAACTTATGAAAGTTCGGAGTCAAACTTCATTAGAGTTTGGAGTCCAAAATTCGGATTGGAAATTCATTTCAGTTCACATATAGTAATCGGATCCTAAAAACAGAATGCTCCAAATCTTTACATTATACGACTTCTAGGATTTTGGGTATGAATCTGATTTTTGTACTTACGAAAAATATTTCTATGTATAAGAAAATCTAGGTAAGGGTAAATTTCCTTAAAGAAGTAAATTTTTCTTGTGGAGGTAAAATTTATATTTGCTTAAGTATAAGGTGTTTGTGATTTTCAAAACAACAAGGAATGGAAATGTCATAAGGAAAACCTTATTGACTCAACAATCGTTCCATTTTTGGAAAGAACAAACATCCATACGAAAAAGAATATAAGGACATTGAAAAATTTCATTAGACATTGAAATTAAAACTTATATCCCTTTGTTCATGGATGAGAGTGAATACAACTAACTCCCCCTTTAGGCATTAAAACTCTAAGTATTGTATTATATGTTTTTTCATTACCATGTGAATGAAAAACTTCGTAGAGAGATACTCCCCATTACATTAAGTATTTTTTAATTATTTCATTCTCCTCTTTTTAGTGCTTCTTTTTCCTTCTCCCCCTTAGGAGTAGATCTTTTTCCTTCTCCCCCTTTGTGATTTTCAAAAATAATTGAAGGGAATGGAAAATATAGTAGCTGAAATATTAGTAATAACAATACAATATACAATCATCCAAACAAAATTTCATTAGAGATTGAAAAAAACAAGGAAAGAAAAATACAACAAAAGAATCGGAGTGAGTTCATTTGTCTTCCTTTTCCTTCTGGACGAGCTTCTTTAAAAAGGTTTTGAGTTTCTTCAAGACTCTTTGGTCTTCCTCAACTTTACTCTCCAAGGCTTTTACCTTTTCTTCTTGGACTTTTAAAGCTTATTCCTGAGCCTCCATGGATTATTTATGAAACTTTATTATTTCATATTTCTTTTCCAACATCTCCTTAAACTCAATCAGGAAATCTCTTTCACTTTTCCAATTCTGAGATACTGAGTTATGCTTCCCATTCTGGTCCCTGACCTGTTGATTTAGAGAATTTTTCTCCTGGGTCAGCTATTCAAAAATATCCTTAACCTTTTTATCCTCCATGTCAAAAGCATTTTGAACATCATCCTAAAAACATTCAAACTGAACTAAATCTTCATCAACTCTCTTATACCACATTGTTACCTTACTAAAGGACATTCAATGCGCATCATAATCGATAAAGAAGCTTTTTTGTTCAGTTTCGGTCTTCACACCCTTTTCCATTAGCATGGATAGTGTCTCTGATTTTTGGTTTTGGATTAGCTGAAGCATTTGAAATAAAGTGTCAATGGTGGGAAATTTTTTAATGACATCCACCAACATTTTCAAAGATTCAATAATAAAGTCATAAATTGGTGCTAATGACTCCGAATCAGAAACTTTTCTTGGAGATTGTTCTTCTTCATCTTTCACTAAATTTCTTCTAGAAGTGCCACAAACCTCTTTCTTCCTGATGACATCTTTTATAGGTGTCTCCGTGAGAGCTTTCTTCCCCTTATCATCTCTCGGAATGGGATGCTCATCAGGAGATACTTCCACAGATTCAGAAACATGAATTATATTGTCTTTATGTGGTTTCCCCTTTTCTTATCCTTCCTCATGGAAATTTCTCTCATAAGATTTTTCCTCATTATACAAGACAATTTCTTCTTATTCTTCTTGATGTTTCTTATCATCAATCTTACTATATTCCTCATATCCCTTTCCAGGAGTTACTAATGTTGCAGATTTAGCCTTATCTCTATAGTCTTGTACTTGCTTGATCAGGGTATCCAAATCTTCACTTCTCTCTTCTTATTATTCTTCTTCTTAAACTTATTCCTCTACTTCTTCAGCAAATTCTTTTTCATCTTCTTCACCTACTTCATTACCCTTGGATTTTTCCGAAGTGACATAGTTCATGGATGGAGTCTCTGGTAATGAAGGTTCAGAACCGAACGTTTTTGGAATGGGAAGAATTCTGGAAGCAAACTCTATATCTTTCTGCAAAGATTGCACCAGGTCAGCTTCAGACAACTTCTTTTTCATCTTCCTTTATTTTTCCTGTTTCTCTAACTCTTCCAAAGCTCTTTTTTATGTCCTCATCCTCTACAGGGTCCAATACGAATTGTGGATCCCCTTATTTCTTCTTCTCATTGTATTACATCCACTTGGCTGCCACTTCATCTGTATATGTTTTCTCCTTCTTCGGTTTAGGGGGAGAAGACTGAGTTTCCTTCCCCTGGGGATTTTCTTTATCAACAACCACATCTTTAACCTTTTTTTCATCCTTGTCTTCTTGGATCGTTTCGGATTCTTTGTTTCTTTCTGAGCTGCTTCAACCTCTTCCACATATAGAGGGTAAAATTCTCCAGATTCACTGGAAAAACTCATCTTCATCCTCTTCAACGTACCATCACTAACCTGCAAAAGAATGAAATTTAGGACATTTTATTTTCATACATCCTTGAAGTATTCTAAGCACCTAACTATCTGCCTAGATAGTATGGAAGGGTACATAATTATATGAGATCTCAAATTCCCTTCTTTGATGTTCTTGATCTTAATCAATACATGCCTCGTCAAATTTATCTTTCTTATATTTACCAAGAAATCTAAAACATAGATATCACTTTTCATCAAATTATCTTTGTCTCCTCTTCATGGTACGAGAAAACCATCTACCCAGAGCTGAAGAATCATATTGTTCGGAGTGAGATGAGAAATCTTAGCAGTCCTATCATCTTTAACTCCAAGTAATTTTAAAGCCTTCACCTTGTTGAAACTTCCTTGCTCATCTGGAAGCCTATGTGAGCAAAACACAGCTTCCCCCTCATAGTAAAAACCAACCAAGCTTGCATCCTTGGTGTAGGATAGCTTATAAGTCTTCCCATAAGACATGAATGAAAACCACTCTCTTCTATCTTCCATCTGGAAGGAAACATAATCATAGAACTCGATCAACAAATCTGTATAAACCAGATCCGGTTTTTCTGATATGAACAAGCATATATCTTCCCACACATTCAATTTTATATTCTTGGTTATAATAGAATCATGCTTGAAGAAATCCAGATGAACTAATCTTTTCCTGAAGACTAACCACTTAGAGATTGGTTTCATAGTTTTCATATCTTGAGATGTTGCTTCAACAGACATTCAGAGTGAAGAATTATTAAAGATTCAGAATGTCTTTGAAATGTTCGGAACATGTCTTAGGAAGAGTAGCGAGGCTTCGAGATGTGAAAGATTTCAAAACCGATGTAGAACATGTCTTGGGTTCCCCTTTATATAGGTGATGGATGTGACCTTTGGTCTTCCAAAATCCATCTACTGGTTGAAAATGTTTTGATCTAATCTGACGGTTGAAAAGACTCCCTCAAGGAAAACATGACTCCGATCATTTGATATTTTAAAGAAAACATCTGAATTTGAAGAAATCTAGAATCCAAACTTTTAAAAACTCTGGAAAATCCAGCAAGCAAAATATTATTACAAAACTATAAGTACAGAAATAATAGCCTTCAGATTGGCCCGAAAGATTGTTCGTAATTGGTAATATTCTTCGTGATGAAATGAATTTAAAAAAAACTTATTACGAATGTTCCAGTATGAAATATTGTAACGAAAATTCCAGTTACAAATTTTTGATACGAAAACTCCAGTACAAAAATTTCATTACGAAATCTGCAGTACAAAAATCTCCATTCCGGATGTTCTCATTCAGAAAACTTGAATCCTGAAAATTTCAGTTCTGGAAATTCCCATTCCATAAATTTTAGTTTCATAAAATTACATTCTAGAAACTTCAGTTATAAAACACTTGAAAAACTAACTATGATATTTTTAGTCACACTATGTTTAAGAAACAGATTATGAAAATTTTAGTAACACTAAAAATCAAATGTACCCCCCCTATGAAAAGGAGTTTATTACTGTTAGTAGAATTGTTCAACAAGAAGTTAATGAAGAATGATTACCATAAGGTTATCATTCCTAACGTTTGTATAATGTATTAAAATCTATCGGAGGGTAATGATTTTGTGAAAATATCAGCACGTTGATCTTGTGTTCTGATAAAATAAAGAATGATATCTCCTTCATGTGTGTGATCCCTAAGAAAGTGATTCCTAATGTCTCTGAGTTTTTCACGAGTGTGATGTGAAGGGTTCTTATATAGGGCAATGGCACTTGTGTTATCACTCAAAATATGAGTCTTAGTAAAACTGATGACATAATCTGTGAGTGTGTGTTTCATCCACAACACTTGAGCACAACAACTTCCAGCTGCAACATATTCAGCTTCACCAGTGGAATGTGCTACATAATGTTGCTTCTTGCAGGACCAATAAACTAATTAATCTCCTAAGAAATGACAAGTTCTGGATGTACTCTTTCAATCCATTCTACATCCACCAAAGTCTACATCCGAAAAACTTTTTAGAATAAAATCATTTCCAGAAGTATAAAAAAATCCTTGATCCCTGGTTCCCTTTAGTTAGTGAAAAATTCTTTTTACCACCTTTAAGTGAGATTCCTTAGGATTGGCTCGATATCTTGCACATAAGCATACTAAAAACATCATGTATAGTCAGCTAGATATTAAGTAAAGTAGACTTCCTATCCTACCTCTAAAAGATGTTCGATCTACTAGTTTTCCAGCTTCATCAAGATCTAAGGAGTTTGAGGTACTGATGGGAGTATATATACTCTTAGTTTTGTCATAACCATAATTTTTTGGACGATATTTGATATACTTATGTTGAGATATATAGGTTCATTATAGTCATTGAGAAATTCAAAAACCAAGGAAAAGGGTTAACTCACACATCATACTCATTTCAAACTCAAATTTCATTAGACTTGCAAAAGAATCAGTTAAAGATTGCTGAGTTGATCCAAATATGATGTCATCAACATAAATATGAACAATCAAAACATTTTTCTTATTTTTCTTTATAAAATGGGATGGATCTGCATTTCCCTAAACATAGTTATTTTGAAGCAAAAATATTGCGAGTATATCATACCAGGCTTGTGGGGCTTGTTTAAGACCATACAATGATTTGGTAAGTCCGAAAACATGATCAGGATGTTTTGTATCTTCAAAGCTAGGATGTTGTTCATACAAACTCCCTCTTGAACATAACCATTAAGAAAAGCGCATTTCACATCCATTTGAAAAAGATTAAAATTGAAGATTGCTGCAAAGGCAAGTCGAATATGAATAGATTCAAGACCAGCTACTGGAGCATAGGTTTCTTCACAGTCTATTCCCTCTTGCTGGTAATAGCCTTTAGCTATGAGTCTATCTTTATTTCTTAGTATGACTCAATTTTCATCACACTTGATTCTGAAGATCCATTTTACTCCAATGACAGAATTTTCCTTAGGTCTTTAAACCAATGTCCAATCTTTATTCCTCTCAAATTCATTTAGTTCATCTTACAAGGCTTTGATCCAATCAACATCACATAAAACTTCATCAGTGATTTTTGGTTATAATTGGGAAAGAAATACTATATGATCAACTTCATTTCATAGGGAACTTCTAGTCCATACAGGTTGTTTTACATCACCAATGATGCTATCACTGGGATGATTCTTAAGAAGCACCTGACTTGGGTTTTGTAAAATCTGTTCATCAATATAGGGTAGAAAGTATTCTGGGGTAACTTTTTGAGAAGTATTTTCTTGAAAATATTCCTTATCATAAGGATCTTATATTAAAGGTTGAAAATCAGTTTTCGAAAACACATCCGAGGATGTAGGTTGGGAAGGTTTAAAAAAATGGGTCAGACTCATCAAAATTTACATGCACTGTTTCTTCAACAGTACAAGAATTTTTATTGAAAACTCTATATGCATTATATGTTGTGGAGTATCCTAAGAAAATTCCTTTATCATATTTTGGTGTGAATTTATGTAAAATATATTTAGTATTCAGAATGAATACATTACAACCAAAAACCTTGAATTAGGAAAGTCTTGGTTTTCTACCATTCGATAACTCAAAAAGGGTTTTATTAAGAAAATGTATAATCAAAACTCGTTTTATAGTATATCAAGCAGAACATACAGATTCATCCCAGAAATTTCTAGCTATAGAATATTCACTCAACATGGTTCTAGTTATCTCTTGAAGAATTATATTTATTCTTTTAACTACACCATTTGGTTGAGGAGTTCTAGGTGCTGAGAAATTGTGAGTAATACCTTTTCTACAACATAAAGTTTCAAAATCATAATTTTGAAATTCTCCTCCATGGTAAATATGAATAGTTTTATGTGGAATATTTTTCTCATTTTTAACATATGCTCTAAAAATTTTGAAATAAGAAAAAATTTCAGACTTCATTGCTAGCAAATAGACCCAAATAAATCTGGTGTAATCAACAGCTTTTACAAACATAAAATATTTGCCTCCAATAATTCCAGTTTGTGTTGGACCAAAATGATCCATGTGCACTAACATTAATGAATCAGTCATCATGACTTCACCGATTGATTTAAAACAAGATTTATGTTGTTTTCCATATTGAAAAAATTACAAACTTTAGAAGAATCAAATATAAGCTCTGGTAGATCCTTAACTAATTTCTTCTTACAAAGTTTACATAAGTTTCTTAAGGATACAGTGACCTAGTATTATATTCCATAACCAGTAATGATCTTACATTGCACTTAGGAAAGGTAGGTCATGGCTCCTAAGGTCTTCTATGTTCAATGTGTAAACATTCTCTTGCCTATTGGCATGGAGAATAAATTCCTCTTTGTAATTCTGAACTAAGCATTTATCATTCCTAAAATTCACAAGATATCCTTCATCAGATAACTAACATATGCTAATGAGGTTGTAATTAAGACCCTTAACAAATATAACATTTGAAATCAATTTTTTACAAAGAAAAACAATATTACCAATACCAACAATTTATCCTTGAGCATTATCTCCGAAGGTTACCTTTCCTCCTTCGTTTTGATAATATTTTCAAAATAGATTTTGTTACCAGTCTTGTGTCGGGAACATCCAAAATCCATGTACCATGTATTGTTGTTGTTACTACCTTTATCTCCCTGAAATCAAGAAAAGAATTAGTCTTTTGGAATCCAAACTTGTTTGATCCGATATTTCTAGACAACAAAATTTTAGGAACCAACACTTTCATAGAATAACAGGCTTTATGAAAACCTAATGATTGGGTTTTATTTAATGAAAAATTCTTTTCCACGTGCCCACCACTTTGACACTTGGTAAAAAATGGGGCACTTTGTGGAACAATGTAGTTGTTACTAAAAGATGGGTTTTCATGGGTATAACCAAAACCAGATTTGATTCTTAAAGGTCCTATTTGAGAATACATTTTATAAAAAATTTATTACCATGGGTAATGTTTGATAAACACATGTTTAAGGAAACAATTTCGGACTTGAGTTTTATAACCAAGTTCTTATCTTCAAAATCACTAGTTTTAGAACTAATTTTAGGCTCGAAAACACGTTTCTTAGAAATTACTTGTTCTAACTCTTTAGAAAGTTTGTTCCTCTCAGAACTTACTTCCTCAAGATTTTTTGAAATATTTATAAAATCAGAATTTTTCCTATCAGTATCTTTAGAAAGATCTATATTTCTTTTGTAAGAATAGTATTCCTAGAGTTTGCCTTAACACATTTTTTATTGTGTTTTGAATTTTCAATCTCAAGAAGTTTGGGAATCCTAGAAACTTATTCATAGGTAGGTGAAGTATTTTCTTCATAAGAAGAGGATTCTTCATCTGAAGAGTTATAATACTTACTATCATCAAAATTTAAAGATATATTGGTCAATGATTCAGCATTTCGTACCTTATCCATAAAGAAATAATTATTAATGGGTAATCTGGCTATAAGACCAAGATTCTTCTGTCATAAAGATTCTTAATCAGAAGAATCATCTGAAGATTAACCACCACTAGCACTCTAGGTGTCATTTTATTTCAGAAATTTCTTAGCTTTGGTTTTATAATACTTCTTTTTATTCCTTTCAGAATGCCATTATTTTATTTATTTCTTTTTGAGTAGAGGGAAATCTGGTCTAATATTTCCAGCTCTCTTGCATTCATAACAAGTAACTTCTCCATCTTTCCTATCTTTCCTTTCCTTTTTCATATACTTGGATTGGAAATTTCTCTGGCCAGAAATCTTGTTGATCCATCGAGCAAGATTTGATAAATCATTTTCTGAGATTTCACTTTCACTAGATTCTGATTGAATAACCACCTTCTTGGACATGGATCTGGTTACTCTCTCAAGAGTCTTAGCTTTCATATGATTTGATGTTGTTGAAAAAGCAACAGTACCATTTCCATTCTTCTTTTTGATGATGTCAGCATCTCTCTTCATTCTTGATTCATGATGGAGAAGAGTTATGAATAGTTCATCAAGAGAAATTTGAGTGACCTTCCAATTCTCATCTATTTCTGTTCTCTTTGGTTCCCACTCATTAAGAATAATATCAATTATCTTATCCATAAGGGATTCATCATCTAACCCTTTTTCTCCCATATACTGTATGTTTTTTACTATATTCATAAATCTCTGTTGAACATTACAGATTGGTTCTCCATGCAGAAAATTGAATCCATGGTATTCAGCTCTGAGCATAGCTCTACTAGTTTGAATCACTTTAGAAGTGCCAAAGTGTGTAACATTTAACTTCTTCCAGATACAATTAGCTGCCACACAAGAAGAAATCTGGCTATATATATTTCTAGTCATTGAACATAGTAATGTATTGCGTACCATATAATTGAGTTGATACTCTTGCTTTTCTTGGTTAGTGAATGTACTAACATACTTATTAGGAATTTTATAATCACCAGTAAGAATAACAAAATTATCCACTCTAGTATTGATAAAAAAATCATTATTCGATCTCCCTAGTACTCATATTCATTACCATCAAAGATTGGTGGTCTTGTAGGGTTTAGATTGTCATTAGAACCAAAATTGATTCATGCCAGTTTTTAAAAAAACATTGGCAACCAAACTAGTTAGTAGAAAATGTTCGTAACGAAAAAGTTTTGAATGACAATTCGAAATGATAATTGGGAATGACAATGTCCAGAATGAAAATTCGGAATGGAAAAATAATTTCTATGCAGGGATGAAGAACAATGAAAAAAATGAGCAATAAAAACATAAATATGAGTATAAGTATTTCAGAGACCTCCTTTGATACAAATTGTAGGACCGAAATAATTATGTAGATGCTCAATATACAAGAGTGGGGTGAATTGTATAGTTTAAAAAATTTCCTTATACAAGGAATATACTATGTTTAACAATGTTAAACTATGAAAATTCACAACACATCTAATCACCAACTGATGAATTAGAACCAAAGTTTACAATATGAGATTCTACCTTAAAGCGTATATAATATAAACTAATCAGAGTACAAGTGTAAGGAAATATAAGAAGGTTATACTTTCCTAACAAAACCAAAGTCCAGCAGAAAAACAAGTTGTAAAAATACAAGTAACATGATATATGTATTTTAACCCAAATAGAAGGGTATCTAACAACCTTGGATAAAGGTCCCTTGATTTATACTTTCAAGCAATTCTGTCTTACCCAAACCAGGGTAAGCCCTCGATACGAAGATCAGAATATTTGTCTTGATAACCCTACAAGCCCTCAACTTCATGGTGGTTTAAACCTCTGTCTTCCTTACTAAGGAAGCCTTTGAATGTCAAGGTAGTCGGCACCTCTGTCTTTATATCCCCGGAAGTCCTTGAATGTAATCAACAACAGTCGGAGTCGCATGAACCAATCTGAATGAGAAGTTCAGTACGCATAAGGCATGAAAAGCTTCTCTCTCTAGAAATCACCTTTACAGCGTGTGGTCTCTAGATCTATCAACTTCATATTGAGTTCTTTTAAATAAGATCCTATTTACAGGAAATTTCCAACGGTCTGCTCCCTCCTCCGACGATCATATTTTCGATGAATTTCGTAGGGACGTGTACACGTGTAACTCAACCAACGATTAATTAGAAACAGAATGGACAACATAATTTAATAATAAATCATGTATAACTGAATGCACGGCATAATTTTGAAATGGAGTATATGTAAGTAAAAGGCATAAAAAATTTCAAAGTGCAAGAAAATTACAAGTTCAAAGTCTAACCAAAACTAAATTCGGAGTCTATGTTACGAAATGTTCAGATTCTGTTTTATAGGATTTCGGAGTCTGGTTTCACTAGAGATCGAAATCTAAACTTGTAGAGTTCAAAATAGAAATAGTAAATGTTCAGAGTCGAAATTCATAAGAGTTTGGAGTCGAGCTCATGAATGTTTGGAGTCGAACTTCATAAGAGTTTGGAGTCGAACTCATGAATGTTCGGAGTTGAACATTATAAGAGTTTGGAGTAGAACTCATGAAATTTCAGAGTCGAAATTCATATGAGGTTGGAGTCGAACTAATGAACGTTTGGAGTCGAACTTCTGAACGTTCAGAGTCGAACTTCATAAGAGTTCAGAGTCCATAATTCATATTGGAACTTCATTTCCGTTCACATCCAGAATTCAGATCCTATAAACAGAATTCCACAAATCGTTACATTATATTATTTCTTGGATTATGGGTATGAATCCAGTTTTTGTACTTAAGAAAAATATTTCTATATATAAGAGAATCTAGGTAAGGGAAAATTTCCATAAATAAGTAAATTTTCCTTTTAGAGGTAAAATTTATATTTTCTTATGTATAAGATGTTTGTGATTTTAAAAATAAGAAAGAATGGAAAAGTCATAATGAAAACCTTATTGACTCAACACCATGCACAAATTGTTGTGCCTACATCAAATAGAACACTCCTAAAATTCCGATGGAGGGTCCAAAACCATTTAAAATAACCACAAAATGCAAGTATGGTTCACATCATCATAAAACATAACTACTATAACATAACCAATGCCAAACATTCTCTTAAAACCCTCAATTTCAAAAAACAGAACCAAGAGACATTTTATCAAAAAATGTGAACACATGAAAACATTGGCAAATTTAAAAATCCTTTAAAATCCAATATTCATCAATTATCCATCATAAAAACAATAATAAAATTTTTCAAAATATTCACAAGAAAAATTATATTACATTGCAAGAAATATCTAAATATAAAGCATTCAATTTAATTTGCCGAAATGGAAAATAATAGTATTCTATACCTCAACAGGGTGAAGATGAAAAAAACAACTAGGAGCAGGAAAAATATGCCCCAAAATGAAATTCACACACCCTAACATCAATGAAATAGACCAAAATCATACATTCATAACCTTATGTCATTAAAAAATTAGGAACCCACCATGAAATTTCAATGAACCATGGTTGAAGAGTGATGGGATGAGAAAATCAACATAAACCCAAAGAATAATCCCATAGAAGCATGGGGGAGAGTAAAATGGGTGAGGGGATCCAAAGGGAGAGGTGTTTTAGGACCCATTCAGAGAAACAAATAACTAAACGTTAGGGGGCTCGATTTGGGGTAAAATAAAAGAGGGTAGATTAGGATTTTATGTTTTAAAAATTTTGGGAGACTCACAATGTTAGGTCGCATTGTTTTAAAAATAATAGGCCAACCATGCACCATCCACTAAACTAATGGAGCACATGTAGGGCTGGAATCATAGTCTGTCAAATAATGTGCTAACTATACTTAATGAATGTGTCTAGTTCCGTTACCGAACAACATTGTTTCCACATGTTGACACTAAACATTAACAAGAAATGTTACAAGGGATTGTCATCGAACTCTACCCATGAGATCACTTGGGTGAAGATTTGTGGTTTCCCTTAAATGTGCACTAATTTTCCATCACTTGATGTTATGGAATAAAAATCAATTTTTCAATATAAACTCCAAAATTTAAACTGAGACTTAATTCATAACCAAAAGAAATAAATTATTATAAAAAATTAATACAAAAAATTTATATCTATTTTTAGTGAGAGATATTTTTTCCTACCACAAACAGTTTTTAATTCCATAAAGTGTGAAATTGAAAAAATAAACAAAATTAGTTCCCAAATCTGGAATAATCCAAAAAAACCATGACTCATGTGGTGAACATTCCCTTTTAAATACACACATAGAAAATATTATAGATACAAATAGCATAAAAAATTGGGAGAATGTAAGAGGGTTTTCCAACAACATGTATGTGAATAACATGACCAACATTATGTCCCAAATATTACAACCTCGAGGTGACCAGTGCACAAACATTCTAATGAAATTTCCCAATGGTAACCGACCCTTGAACGAGGGAACTCCAAAAGAGAATCTTGAACCAACTATACGAACAGAACAACCATTACAAGGGGAAACCCATTGATAAAACCACAACCGATCAATAAAAATGATAACAAGATAAAATCAACAATTTCTATGATAACTTATATCTATATAAAATATGATAGAAAACTATACCTGATTCCAAAATTGGAACATCATTTTATGATTCAAAACCATGTAATAAAATGGGATTACAAGAAAAAGGACAACTATAACCCATATATATAGGAAACCAACTCACAATGGGAAGAAAAATATCGCATTAAAATTAAATTATCCCTACTTAGAAATTGGGGACATTAGTTGGGCTATGGTTTCCGGTGACCTTGATGATCTCTAAATTACATTCGAACTTCACACTCAGACTTGTGAATGGTTTCCTGACCAATGAAGAATAAACTACCTCAAATTTTGGCACTATCGTAATCTAATAAAGAATCTTAATTTATGAATATATTCATACAAAAAACACTACATGAAAATAAAGACATCATGATGGCACACCCTTAGAGTATTACAAGAAAAATGAATTCGAATTGCCAATCCAGTGACACTGAAAGAGTACGAGCGAGCATTACAATAAATGTGATGCCAAAACCATTAAAGGGAACCTAAATGATATGTTCCTCTTGTATGTACAACTTGATAGAAGGAAAACCATTACAACAAACTAGAGACACAAGATTTTTAATACACTCAAGAAAGCAACTCATCTATGAATGGTTCATCTAAAAACAATATCTAAATGATGATCCTCAGGGGATAAGGATTATTCCATGATTTTTGGATGATGTTTAGTGATGAGAAGAGGATACATCAACTGATCATGTAGTTATATCTTCAAAGTGAAAGACACAAGATCCTTTATGTGGCCAACAAAGGAATTCACTTCCAGATGTACATGTTGAATACTCAATAGATCTTCCAATTTTCTGATCATCACCTCTTATAGAGTAAACAATAAAAAATAAAATTTGGCACTTCTCATGTCATCCTAACTAGAGTTGAATGTGGTGAAATAACCTTCCACATGTCCAATGTTTCACCCTATATAAACTCAGAACAACACACAGTATAACAACTTATGGATTTCCAAAAGAAATAATGACATACTCAACTTTCTCAATCCTTTCCACTTAATTTAACAAAAATAAATCACTAGGAAATATGAGAAATAATAAAAAATGAACAGAGATTATGAAAAAACCACAAACTGGGAAAGAAACAGTAGAAATTTTTGGAACATTCTGGTTAGAAAATTCATAATAAGATAAGTAATAAAAAACCAAACTCATCATCAATCCAAATCACAATATAAAATAATATCTCAAGACTTGGTAAAAGGATCACAAGAAAAACACATACAAGGACAACTATAAAACTCATTTCAAAGACTAACATTTTATTTCAATGTAAAATGACATTATTCCAAGGATACTATCCAAATTATAATTTTAGATTATCAATAAACCAAAATACAACTTTTGAATAAAATCCAATCCCCTAAAATAATTATGAATAACCATTTTGGAAAATCGAGGCCAACTATATATTTAAAATACCCACTGATGGAATCCTAGGTACATTCACATATGTGTCCTTATAATACCTTTTAATATCAACCATACACATTTTCAAACATGCACATTACACACATACCCAAAAAAATGTGAATTTTTATATGGAATACAATGCGTCACACACACCACATTATCATTATACACGATAATTCAACAAAAATTAATTATAAACAAATTCTCTTTTAAATCCCATTTTTCTTCTCCAAATCCATTGAAACGAAATCATTTTAATTTCAAAAATAATTATCCCTAAAAATGTACATTTGAACCAACTACATCTGTAACAAAGAACAAATCTCATAAAACTACCTAAATGAGGAACTATTTACCCTACAAAATATGGAAATATTGTTAGTGGGGGTGTTCCCCAGTTATACATTAACAAATAAGAACTTAAACCACACACTAAGACTATAATTGGTCTACTACACTATGTGAAATAAAAAAATGACAAAGTATCACCTCTGTTTTCATTCATGTATCCAACAAAAATAAATATACTCAAATCTCAGACTACCCCTAACAACTAGAGGATCTAAATGGTAAAGGGTTCTCGAAGTCCTACCTATACATAGCTCCTATGTTCAAATTTTCTTAATCTAAAACAACCTAAAAAAATATGTAAAAATGTACTCATGTAAAAAACATTTTATGAATCATTTTGGGTTGTTAAATAACAAGACTCTAGAAGGATATGAGATATGGCTCAAAGTGCGTTCTCAATCCCCCCGCCATGGAATCGTGTGTTAGGCATCATTTTACTCATAATGGGAATGATTGTTTCCAACCGAACCATGTTCAATTAAATAAATCGAACTTGTGGAAGAACTAATGATGAATGAATATTAAAAAAAATATTAAAAATCCAAATTAAATTTATGAACAAAAAATAAAATGACATACAAAACTGAGACTGAATGATGCTACATGATCTCCACATGACCACTTGGTCACCACCATCCTCAAGCCAAAATTGCTCTATTGGGATGCACAAAAACCAGAATCCTAAATATGAAAAACAACATGGGACTACCATGATCGAAAGATCTAAGTAGGGTGTGATATTTAATAGCTCAGTAGAGAACTCCGACATAATCCATACATTTATATTTCCGAAATAGTACAAAAAACTATTTCATATACATATAATAATATTCGTTTTTATAATATTTAATGAAAAACCACAACATTAATTTTTTTATGAAAAATCTAGTGACATTTCCATTTTGAATCAAAATTACCATTTTAGATTCCAAATTAAAAACATGGATCTAGTTATAGTTAGAAAATGATATGTTGAAAATAAAATAATGTGATACCAAAAAAGAAACAAAATTAAACTGAAAAATAAATATACAAATAAAAATAGTAACCATCTGTATTTCCAAACTATTTATAGAGAATTCCATTGAGGTACTCATATCAGACTCACCTAACATCATATGGTGAATCTACACATTCAATAACTAATTGGCCTCTCTAAACTGGCCAATCTAGTTGCACCTCCCACCATACACAATACCGATAAGGGGGTACCAACTCATCTAATCATGGTGAACAAGAAATCATCACCCAATACAGCAAAAAAATACCATGAAACTAACAGAAATTGTATATGGTGAATTGAGGTGGACCTCTCATGCATGACTCTCCTTTCATAGTTCCACCACACAATACTACCACAATCACTAACACCACCCATGACCTGACCCACATCTCAGGAATTTTTTTATAGGTGTTTCAGTCTCGTATCTTCCCATTTTAAAGGGTGAAATCGCGTGTCAAATAACATTACATTTCAATAAAATTAAATCCATTGATTCTAATATTTCAAACTAGAATTTTTACATCCAGAACCACAATTCATTTCCCAAACATTAATAATTTATAGTTAGGACTTTAACATTATCTATTCAAAAATAGAATAAAAATATTTATTAACCATTCTAAAAAAAATATAAAACAACACATTCAATTTAAGATATTCCAAACAGGTCCTTATATTTATAATCCAATTCCATTTCAAAATCCACTCCAGGAGAATCTAAAAACTCAAAACATATATAAATAAACACAAGGATCCTTCATAACATTTATAAACCATCAATTTTTTCCTTGGTAAAAAATTTCCCATAATATATAAAATAATATTTAAGACTACATTCAATACACTTTTAGACCATTAACCATTTAGATAAATTGTCGGCCTAATGAAAATTGAGGGAAATTGGAGAAGGAAAGGTTAAGTGTTTAAAAAAATAGTTCCCTAAGACAGAAAAATCAATTATAATCTTTTTATGTATCAATACATGCATCCAACACACATATAAATGTTCATACATCAAATCTCAAAGTCAAAAAATCCCCTAAGGGAATCCTAATTATTTTAAATCAAGCTGAATGTGCACATAAGTTTCATATCATCATCAAAATAAAATAACATAACAAAACCAAGGCTAAAAATACTCTTAAAATGCTCAATTTAAAAAAATGGAAGCATGTCCTATTTTATCAAGAACCATTCAAACATTATCAGATAATCATTTTTAAGAAAAACACGTTAAAAACCAACCCACAAAAATTTTTAATCACAATAAAAAAATTATTCTAAAACATCCACAATTGATAATATTACATTTGAAACAATTGTGATGGATCACGAAATCAATTTAATTTCTCAGAAACGAATATAATGGAATCATCTACCATAATGGGGTGTGGATGAAACAAAACATTAGGTGGTGGAATAATATGCCTTAAATGATGATCTCCACACCCAAACATCATCAAAATTGGAATAATAGATCCAAACCAAACCCTAGGGTTTTTTTAGAAATAGAATCCAACATATAACTACCCATGAAACAATAGTTATGATATATCATAATTAGAAATCAACAAAAAAAATTAAAAAAATTACCATTGAGTCATGTAGGAGCATCAATAGAGGGAGGATAACAAATGATAGAAGGGTTTTGGGACCCCTTCAAGCCCTAAAAATGTTGCAAACATAGGGGTTGATTTGAGGTAAAAATAAGGTAGGATATATTAGGGATTTAAATATTTTAATTTTATGGAAAACTACCATGGTTAGGCTCGACAGTTTGAAATACTGTGCGGAAACCGTGCAACCTCTACTAGACCAAAGGGGAACCTAGCATGTGATGAACACATGGTTTCTGATATTATCTTCCAACCATGATAATGTCTTCTTTATATTTTTATAGATACACATAATACTTGTTTCATATTTTCCTTATCCATGCACAAGACATGAACAAATCCCCAAGATGAAAATTGAATCTATATTATTACACGATCAGAACTGAAAAATTACATGGGTGATGTTTCATAGATTCCATTAACTATGTGACACTTGTGTATCCCTTCCTACAATATAAAAAACAATAATTTATTAATAGAAAAATAAAATTATAATGGGGACTCTACCGAAACATTCATGAATGGATTTAGGATCGATAGATGAATAATGTAGAAAAATTTCAATGGTTTGGGTGTGACAACACAACTTCATATAGGTGGATACCTTCGGTGCGTATGATAAATAATATCATAATCAGAAAAATAATATTTAATATAATATGATAAGATATTAAAATTATGGGGGAAAATATATATCATGAATATCTATATATATATATAATCCATCTTAATAACCATTCCCGAATTATGGTTAAATAAAATTAGTCATTTGTCTCTAATGAGGAGGTAGTTCACATTTACGAATATGTGATAATATAATTTAACATTTTTTTGGAAGATATGAGTAAAATAGAAATTAAATTATCTTAACAAAAAATCAATATTATTAACATAAATGTTATGTATTATTATAATATATACTATACATTTAGTTGTTGTATAATAAAAATTAATATTAAATTTACTTGATTATGAGCTATACATCATCATTTCAATGCACTATTTTGTAGATATTTAAGGCTAATAAAGTGAGATTATGGTTGGATATGTGGTATAATTTTAGTATTTATCTATAGGAGAGTGTTGGATTTTTTCAAAAGATTAAATTATAATAATTTTTTACTCATGCAATATGTCTCCAATTTTCTATATAATCAATGATAAAAATAATATAAGGGAAGTGCAATCAACCAATAAAATTATATCATGTAGTTTCTTCTATATTATATCTTATCACATTTTTTAACATAATATATACTCATTGGAACCTTAAAAATGGTAGAAAACATTACTTATTTACTATTCATTTTGTGTAGAAACTATGTTTTACATGTAAATTATATTAATTATTCTAATTCAAAATATGGAACCCATTTTACATGATTCAATTTCCTTATTCATTATAATCCCGTTTTGAAACAATTTTTCAAAATTCATCAACTCTTATTTTATAGAAATGATTTTTAATCATATAACGGAGTTTATAGTATTTACTCTCTATATTAAAACTACTATATGATTATTAAAATATTTTATTGAATATAATATTTATTAACTTCATTAAAATAAATTTTGAATATATATAAAAATTATTTAATCAGAGAAAACACATTGTGTGTATATATTTATATTTGATACTATTTTATAATTTATTTTTCTCTATGGATATCCATTAATGAATTTACTAAGAGACATTTTTAACTTTGGATAATAATAAATTTATTTTGTTTCATTTGAAATTTAAATTGAATTATGATAATGATAATAATGAAATAAAATATATATTTGGATACTTATATTATAAAATATTGAGGACTTACAATAATCCAACTATATAATTATATCACCATTGAGATTCTGTCACTCGGATACAATGAAATTATGATAATTCATCCCCATAACATATTGAGGTTCGCATATAGATACCTCTAATTTATGGTATAACTAGAAAACATTCACCTTATGAGATGTATTGTTTTGAAGCAAATTAACAAATCAGTCCTGAAAATGTAGTAGTTATTCCACATCAGATAGATCATGCTCTTGTGTAATGAATTCAGAGATAACTACATCTTACCGAACAAATATATTCTTTCCCATGAGAGACAGAAGGACCAAATCCTAAACATGTGAGAGTTATTTTAAAATACTAAATTTATATATTACTCTCCATTTATAATTATGAATTTATGCTTTCCAATATATACAAGTACACATTTTCCCTCTTTCCAAATCACATGACCTTCCTGCAGGGATAAATTCTACGAAATACATTCTCACATACATCAAAAACCATATCTAATCACTATTTTGAAAATAATATTTCTATCATGTTTGATATTCAGAAATATTTTATAGAATATAAATAACATTTTCATTAATTTTCCCCACTAGAACATGTCCTAATATTTTTTCTCTCCAATATTATCCCTGAACATAGATTATTTTTCATCATTAAATATATGGAATAATAAGGATCCCTCTAAATGATTTTGTGAACATTTTTATTGAATGAAATTCACTCCAATGGTATGTGTGATAGAAAAATCCGTGAAAAAATATGTATAAATATCTCCCAATACTTATGAGAATATAGTTATGGTATAAATTGATTTACTATAGTTTTTAGGATGATTTTTATTACTAAACCTCTTCTATTTATCTTGCTCATACTGAATATTTCTATAGAGAATCTATGAAAACCTATTATCCTGACCATATATAATTCAACATGGTACTCTTTGAAATCTCATACCATTTTTAATGTATATAGTATATTGATAACAATGGTAAAATTTGTATCAAACAAAAATGATGTGTTCTACATTATAATGTTATCAACTATATCCTAAATGATCCTAATTACCATTAGATTTTTATTGGAGTTTAATGATTACTATAATCATAATATTTTTTCCTTCCCATTCTATTATGGATAACAGTTGCCAAATACCCATTGAAAAATGTCCCATGGACATAAATATATGATATAAAAGAAGTCAATATTTATACCTCATTATATAACTTTTCATTTTGTCCTACCATAAATAAAAATTGAAATATATATACATTTTCAGAATTTTGAGATTATTAGAGAATGATATATTATTTATTTCATTCAAAATCTCATCATTCATTTATATTATTTATTGGAATCATACATAGTTCTTAAACATTATTATTCAATATAAATCATTGTTTAACTAAGGAACATTTCTCACCATCTTCTATAGTTCTACACCCTCTTTCATTACCTCCTTAATCCTTATATAGATGGAAATTTTATCATTAATCTAAGAAATATATAACCCAACCCATTTCCATTTTATTTCAAGATGTATATTAAATTAATCAATGAATACTATATTTTTTTAGTCCTAATAATCGATATTCTAGAATCGTTTTTTGGACATAATGTAATGTCCATCTTGTTCCCCTTCACATGGTAGTAGTTTATTGTGCACTCATAATAATTAATTTACTAAATTTATCTCTTTTATTATATTTTCATGTCTTACTAAATGAATATATACATCATGATTTTATGTTGAATATATATATGACACCATTCAATGAAAAGATTATTCATATATATATATATATAGAAATAACTACATCCAACTCTAAATCATGGGTTGGAATTTTTCTCCAGAATAAAAAATTAGGGTGAGGAATAATCCATCACAATATCATTTTATTTGAGAATGAACCACATTCCCTTAGTTTATTAATGAGTTATTATTATAAACCCTTATCACTAAAAGGAACTGTATGTATAGGTAAAATGAACAACCATCAATGAAACTCCATAAAATTTTCCCCATAGTGATTTATTGAATGGAACATAGCTCCCCATACTGTCAGCATTACTTTTTAATTAGATGGAATGTATAAATATATCGAATAAAATCATATGTATCCTTCCAATATGGAAAATAATGGTTTTTTTCTCTAGTTGATCTAGGTTGTTGTTAAATATATTTTTCCATTTTTGGATTTAATAATATTCTCTCACAAGAGAATATATAAAATAATATTGCATCTTTTTGTAACAAATATTAATTCTTAGAAAATTTAGTGCACAAAATAACCTACCATCGAGAATAAAAAACAATACTCAAATGATATAGTTTATATTCATCTCTCATTACATATATATGAATATCTTCTATAATGTCAACAATAAACTAATAAAGGTAATTTATAAAACCATTAGTCATTAAATATATGATGAGAGATAGTTAGTTGGTATGTACAAATGTAATCACTATATATTAATAATGACAATGAAAACAATGGATAATTTTTATAAACATATCCTAATTTATGAAAATTAATTGAAGATATCCAGAATGATGTTCAATCATAGAAATGTATTGAGCTCAGTATTGTTTTCTAACAACTATTAAATATTTAGTATATTATACATATTTTGATAGATAACATTATATTTTCTATATTGATAATTAAAATATTAAGTTACCCATATTTATTCAGAGAAAAAACAAATTCTAAACCACACGACGATTCAACATTGAATTTGAAGACACTATAATGATTCACATAGAATTTCTTCTTTAATTATTGAATCTAAAATATGGTTATTGGCTATGAATTTTCTGAAAAGGGATTACCACTAACAATACGTTCTATTGAAAACACCACATCATGAATTTCTATAAGACTATGAGTTTTTTCATGAAATATATCATTAAATACAAAAAAGGGAATATAATGAATTTTTAGATTATAAAAACCATTTAAGAATGATTTCCCTCATTATTTTATAGTAGGACCCATATAATACATGTAACATCCATTGAATGTTAATATTCATTCTCATTATACATGAAAATAATATGATAATTCCAAATATAAAATTACACTAATATTCAAAAATAATTATTTTGGGATTTATAAATAATTAACTAATCTGTGATGAATATTATACAAAATCCAACTAGAGGTAGAGTAGATATAATTTTAGGAATGTCATTCATAAATCATACTATTATAAGGAATTTATTTGATATATATGTGATCATCATAGAATTAAGTTCTCTACTATTAACTCAAAATATAATCATCGATATGGTCACATGATACCCATATAAATTCCAATGATGTAAATAAGAGAGGTTCAGATAGAATCAAAAATGGAATTTGTATTTCTGGAGTTGATGGTATGGTTACATTTAACTACTTCATTATCTCGATCCAATTTAGTTGAAATTACCACATATGATTTGCACTTATTTAAGAAGCATAATATTTTTCGTTCCTTGATTTTTATAATTGACCATTTTAGTTTTGAAATGATTGGTGTAATATCCAAACTCCTTGAAAATATATCACTGGAAAATAGGTGGAAATTTCAACTAACCTTGTTCAAAATTATTTTCATTTACTATCACTATTTCATTATTTCATCATTAATTTTTTCAATATAATCATTTTAGATAGTTAAAACATCTACATGAACCCATAATGAAATTTAATTTTTTATTCCTTCGACACATTTGAAATGAATGCAATTTATTTTCTTTCCTCTATGGGTTTTGTTATAATAATTGAATATAAATATTATCATTCTATTTTTCCCCATAACCATGAGAACAAAAAGTGTCTCAAATTTCCAATCCCATCTTACTAGAAAATAAAATATTTTTATTATTTAAACCCTATTTACATATAGATAATTACTTCTGAATTCTTCTTCTCATGACCGTAAAACAATAATATCAGTTTTTATTGAATATCATCGATTAAAATAGAGTTAGAAATTAAAAATATATTTAATGATGAATCATATGCATAATGGGATTTTTTATTTTCATTATTTTTTAATTAAATTTTAATTACTTTTTTCTTCGGAATAGTTTTTAGAAAATTTGAATTTAATGATACCATTATAAACACTTCCATTTTCATGGATTAAATTTTCTATTCTTGCATTCTATTTTAAGTAAGAATAAAATTTGTATATGCATTTAATTTTGAAATATATAAATATACATATACCAAAAATTTAATAAAGCAAAATATTTTTTCATTAATACATATAAATTTTCGATCAACTATTAGAACATAGGAACCAATAATGGAAGGTGGTTTTTATAACATACAAGACTAAATATAGTGTCATTCATTCATTCGTATCATTCGATGATCATAATGATTCATATAATGATTTTTTTTCATCATATGGTAATGTAATAATAAAAATATTTCACATATATATAGTCATTTAATTTGGTTTCTTATGTGTATTTTTTTCATTTCCCCTTATATTTAGAATTAAATCGACACCCCCTGGGTCTGGCCAAAGATTGAGATAGAAAACATACTGTGAAATTTATTATTATGATACACTGGACATGGAATCATATATTTGGTTTTTATAGACACGTGTATACTTAATGGGGTTGATAAAAACTAAAAAAGAATCCACATAACCACATATAATTACAAAACAAATATTAATAAATTTGTAATATATATAAAAAATTGTTTTGTGATTTATAAAATAAACAAAATATAAATCATAAGACTGTTGTATAAAATGGAAGAATTTTTCATTATGTACAAATAAAATTGTACATATTTATTATAAATCACATCCCACCAATTAATTTCCAAATGTTTTCTATTGTGATTCTCATTTATAATACTTTTATTCAAATTATATGAAAATGAAATTAAAAAAATAGTGAGATTAAATTCTCAAAAAGTGATATATATTAATGAATCATTTGTGAAATAATCATGAAATATTAATCTATTAAACTATTAGGTAAAAAATAGTTTGTTTAATCAACATTAATCTATAAAACATTCTCTATAGATGAAAATAAATGAAATCCCTCATACCTATAATATTACTCCATTATTGATGGTATTCATTAATCTAGATATCAAAATTTATTATAAAATAATATTTAAAAAAAGAATTAAATGTCATTGAGACTATAATCAATATAAAAATTCCATTTATAATACATATAATAAAAACCCAAAAAAGTTATTTATCATCATACCTATTGGGAAATAGAGGGGATATATAATTATCTCCCACAACCATCATATGTGTAAATATAATACATCTATCATATTACTCCACATGAAACTTAATACCGTATACCTATGATATTTTCACTGAATAAAACATGGATATCTATATAATGAATAATGTGGAATAGAAACACATGATCAACCATTATTGTTAGTCTATATTCCTTATGAATTTCAACACTTTTCCATGTGCCAGTTAATGGGATAACATGATCACAACTCATTTGGATAATGAAACTATATATTCAAACAATAAATATCCATCTTTCCAATAAAAATATGTATGGGAACAAAAATATATAGATGTCAATAATTTACCCAAAAAAATTAAATTGATAACATGATCATCATCAATCATGAGGTAGAAGGATCATGGTAACAATATTCCTAGTAAACATTATTTTACACATCTATATTGATATGAAAACATGAAAAATAAGATTTATTCTCCCCATGTTTATATAATATCCTTCATTATAGGTGAACATTATCCAATCAGAATTAAGAAATTGTGATTTTTGAACAAAATTGTGAAATAAGTACATGGATTAATCAACAAATGAAAAAAAAATTCTCAGTAATGCATGGGGTTGATGATGTAGGTTTTATAGCAATATATCCTTAATGTAACTTATTAAAACTATAATATTGTTGTTATGGGTGAAAAAAAACCTGAAAAAAAAATCATGAATAACTCAACCCTAAAAGGGATCATGAATTCCATATATCATATGAAGAATTAATTTATCACTGTTGAAAAAATTCATATATTATAATATAAATTATTAAAAATTGTCCCTAATAGAGAAATATATTTTTTAACAATTGATATTATATTAAATGTTAAATAATAAAATGTATTTTTGAAAAAAAAATTAAATTTGTGAAAAAGAGTATGTTACTGGACACTTCAAAACTTTATTTTTAATGTGTGAAGTGAAAACACATTTAAAAATGTTACATTTAAAATACACTATGATAATGAATCGTAGAAAAATAAATAATATTTTACATTTTAAATTTTTTTCGAACTTTTTTTTATGAATAGAATATTTTTAATACCATATATTACCTTTGTTAGTGAACAATATTGTTAAAAGGGTAATTAAAAATTCAATTATTAAAAAATTAATTTTACAAAATTTGATAATTCAATAAATTATGATAAATTATTATTTTATATAAACTATATAATTGATGAAAAATGTTCCTAATAAAACATTAGAACACATCAAAAGGGAATTTGTGTTCAATAAAATATTGACTACAAGGGAAACGTCTATGTCAACTATTACTAGAATAAGGAAAAATGATATGGGTTATAAATACATGTAAATATCATTTATAAGAATAGAGGGTTAGTAAATCTATAAAACAAAATTCCAAAAATATATGGTTCTTCTCATTTATCAATCATAATGAATCATAACTGAAACAGAGAAACATATTACATGTTGAGGAAAAATTAATTAAATCTATTGAAATTTAGCGATAATAATTGAACATAAAATATTGTAATTAATAGAAAGATCATGGTATTATATATCTCATACATTGAATATACATAATATTATTAATGTTTTTTAAAAAAATATCAATTTTTCCTTAAATGAAGGAATATTATATGAAAAACATTACCCCATATTCCTGATATCTATAAAAATACATCAGCCACATGTATTAAAAACATAAAAAAATTAGTCTCATAATTAGAAATTTTACTAATATATATTTATACTAATACATGTTATTATTATATTTTAATTATCTATATGATTTCTATTAATTTTCCACATTGGGTGTTTTTGGCACAAATTGATTTTACAATTTTCATAATAAAGGTATATGTGTTCTTTCTTCATTCAAATATAATATTAATAAATCAATATTATAATATTTAGTAATTGTTTATAAATTTTTATTATCAGTAAAATATCAATAAATAGTGTTTTACAAATTATCATTGAATATGGAATAAATTATAAGGATGTTTTAGTGATTCATGAAAATAAAAGTGTGTTTTCATAAATGTTTAATTGATTATTTAAATAAATAATTATAAACAACAAAATGAATTATCTAATAATTCATATCCTATTTGATGGTTCATTATTTACCACCATTATTCATGATATAAATTCATTATAATATATAATTATGTGATAAATCCCACACAAATATGATAATACACTAATTGTTTGTAATGTTATGAGGCATTTTTTGTAATATATTTATTCTATAAGAATGGTGAAAATATTTTCATTTTAGTATTATGATATATATTAATCATATTTATGTTCAAAATAAATTAGTGGACATGAAAAAATTACAAAAAATGGAATCAAATATCATATATGTGGTTTTCCTTTAAATAATTACATTATTTATGAATTTTATTGAATCCTATAATCAATAAGATCATTAGTTTTATATATACAAACCGTAATTAAAATATTGAATTTATATTTATCGTTTAATAGAATCCTTATAGCTATAATTGTATGGTGGTGGTGGAAAAACGTGTTATTTCATAGATGTTGTATTCCAGATAATACATGAACAATGGTTTTGGTTTTTAATGGATTTGGAATACGATAATAAATGATAATGACCATAAAATATAGAAATTATATTATTTAAATGATATTAATATCACAATATTATTGTTTGTATAATGAATTTTAAAATCAATTATTATTAATGCTAATTAATTATTTGATGATACCCATATCGAGGACATGAATTTTCCTTGTATGTCACTTTTTAAATGAAGGAACAATTCAAAATAATACTTTCTAGATGTTTATTAAATGGGAGAAGGATATTGGATAGAAATATGAAAGAATTTTGTGGATAAATTTATATTTTAAGAGAGGCATGAAGTAGTAAATGTGTTATCCTTTTATAAGTGAAGAGATGGATTTTTCTGGAAGTAACTATTATAATTTTATTACTATATAGTAAATATTTAATACTCAAATGGCGAGAATGAGAAAAACAATTGAGTGGAAAATTAATCTAATTCAAAAAAACATCATCCAGTAATTGTTTGACACACTTTACTCCATTATTGCCATTTTTGAAACATTTATCTTAATAAAAAAATATTTAATTGATAATTAATATTTTGAATCATAATAAATTAATTTTAATTTAATGAATTTATATAGAAATTTTTTAAATAATTTAATTCAACTAATTTTTAATTTCAAAATAATTTTGTCAAATCAAATTTTTAATGCTGTGAAATTATAATATTAACACAAATAAAATTAATATCAATAAACAATTTTTTGATAAACAAAGTTTTATGTTTTAAATTTATATATAAGGTAAAATATTTTTGGATACAAAATTTATTACAAAATACTGAATTATTTTAAATAAAATAGAGTCAATGAGGCCCCCCGAATTCAAAAAACAAAAAAAATCACAAAAAAATTACATCATTTTATATAAATTTATAAACAATGTTTTAATATTAATTGAATATACCAGTTATTAATAACAAAGTTTTCCATTCATTTTATATGTTAACTTATCATTTTTAAATTTATAATATTATTCATAAAAAATTACATATTGTTTCAATTTTGATAATTATAATTAAAAATGATGTAAAAATATATTTTTTAGAATTTAAAAAATTTATAATAATGTTTTTGAATGTAATTTTATATTGTAATTTAATTATCAATTTAAAAAAGTGTTAAATTTTAAAATATAAACTATTATTTTTCATATTTAATTTCACATAGATCGTAAATTTTAGTAAACAAAATATTAATAAAAAATATTGTTTTTCATTTTTTTTTGATTCTTTAAATAGAAATGTTCATCACATAAAAGACAATTTTTTGGGAAAATAAATGTATAAACATTATTTCTTAATAAGTCATTTTAGTTAAACTAATTGAATTTCCTTCATTATAAAATATGATATTATTTTATATGAACATAAAATTATTATATATAATACTCCTATACATTCCCACAAATTAAATAGATATTCTTCAAATGTTCAAACATTAATATTTTTAATTTTATCATAACATATATATATATATTCAAAATTTATTTGTATGATGTATAGCATGATATCAAAAAGATTTTATTAGATGTTGGTAATTATATATTGTCATTTATGATTGTTACATTGTCCCCAAAAAATAAATTTCTTCCTTGTAATTTAACTCATAATATGTTATTAATTTCTATTGGGAATTCATAATTAACAGTACCCCTATAGATGATCATGGGATAATTTTTTATGTGGAATGATATTTAGATTTATTAAAAATAATTATATATTTTTTAAATTGGGAGATAAACCATTCCTAATGTCATATTAAATTATAATATATGTTGTAGATATATATCACTATGTAATACGTTCAAAAAAATTGAAAATTATTTATATGATTTTCAAAACAACTAGGTTATTTATATATAATTCAATATTAGATTGTCTCTATAAACACAAGTAGTATTGGAAACTATAAATTTTCCAGATATATATATATATATATATCAAATTCATTAGTGATTTTTATTGTCATTTCCTTTATTAAATGGGTTTTTATGATATTCTCCCCAATTTTTGCTTAGATTTGGGACATTGAGTAATATGATTAAATAATATCATGAAATTAAAGTAATGATATTTTCTAAATTCTCTCAATACAATACACTTTCTACATGATTACCATAAATTAAAAATTATTATAATTTAGATTTAACTTTATCGAATGTTTTTCTAATTTTCATCAAAAACTTTTGATATATAGAAAAGTGAATGATTTTCCCTCATTATAATCATACGTAGAATATTAAAAATTCAAAATGATTTTATTCCATGGTGTGCTTGGGATATCAAATATGAATTAAATTTTAATTATAGTTATGGTTTTGTTTTTTGGAATAGTTACATGATTTTCCACTATATTTCTTAACCCATTAGGTTATTTGGTATATTATCTAAATTTCATATTGAATACATTTCAAATTAAGTTACATTTTGTTTGATAAACATATTCACTCAAATGTGCTAAAACAATTGATGATAATTATATAATAACTATCATTTTTTTCTATATGAAAATGTTATTGTATTTTTTCTCACATTACAACACTATCATAAAAAAATACATTTCATATAAATAAACATGTATCAGACTCAATTAAACCAATGCCACTACTAGTTTAACATATCTCATTACTATAATTTTCCTGTTAACATTGAGTTATGACATTTACATAATACAAAAATGGGAGCTACATAATGTCCTTGAATAGTCTGAAAATATAAAATTCTCAAAAAAAAAAAAATTTATGCTTTATTACTCCATCATATACCATATTAAACAACATTAATCATTCAATAATGAATAAAGATATATAGGATCTTGGACCCATTGGACAACTAAATAGGGGGGTTAATTGAGTTTGAAATAAAATATTTCGATTTAAAAAAATTAAAACCCAAAAATAAAATTTTATTAAAAACCCCAAATTAAATACACTTATAGAGTTATATAATTTTATCATTGTAGTTATTGCATTTTTATGGTTTCTAGGATCTACTAAAATATGCACTAAAAGTATATTTTTTATTTTAAATAGTGTATCCGGAATATAATATAGTATATAAATTAAAAAATCATATTAACTATAAATTTAATTATTTTTAAAAGTGTTAATAAATAAATATGGATTTAAGTTTAGAAATAGATTATACAAAAAATCATATTGGAATATAATAATTTGATTAAATATCATTAAAATACTAAATACCATCCCCATGAAAATAACAATCATCAAAGCGGTTTATTAAAAAATAATCAAAATCTATCACTTGGATACTTGTTTATATTGGTAAAAAATTTATTCATGATTCATAACTCCTCTTCAATAATTAATTATATTATAATTATAACATATGTAATGAACATATGATGTCTTAGCCAAAAATCCCCTTATAATTTTATTCAATGGGGTGATGTTAAAGATATAGGAGGGATTTTCTGTTAGTCTCTATTTAAGAAATGTATTGGTGATAAATAATAGGATTTACACTAGACACACATCTCTATAGTTGAAAAATAAATCATAAATAAGAAATACAACGAGCTTTGTATTAATTTAAATTTGTCTAAAGAGTATTCATATATACTCATTATTTTCTATTAATTAGAATTCATTTTTATGATATTCATATTATAATAGTTGTTATGCTAATGACTATAAGGGAAGTATTTATTGATGCTTCTGAAAATATAGTAAATGGTTTATGTCTTCATCTTGTAAATTATTAGTTTTTAGAAAGTTTCTATAATTCATATATTCCTCTAAAAATTATTTTTAGTCCATAAGTCATTAAAATTTAAAAATATTTCACCAGAAACTAAATATTGAGAAATCGTCTTGAAGACCATTATATTGTTACATAAAAATAAGGCTCACTAAATGATTTTGACCATAAATAACATTAAGAGGATTTTGGTTGGAATAGAATTCATAAAATTATATTATAATACATTAATCCTCAATATAGTTAATTTCCATCGTCATTTTCAGAATCTATACAAATGGACTCTTGTAGATGTGACACATCAGTATATATGGTCTACACAACAATGATATTTTTTATGGGATTTATTTAAAATCCATAACATCGATCACTATTATTATGTTCCATTGGGTGCCCATATGGTGGATAATTTTATAATTTATTTATATTACATTGTAAATAAGATTCATCTAATAAATTTTCTATTTTGTTGTTACTGATCATTATGACTTCAAATGACCATATGGTTGATGATTCACATAAAAATATCAACGTTTTTTTAATTTATCCTTACAGTATCATGGTTTTTCATTCAATCAAACTAACTAGAATTTATGTTTCTACATTTACATTACAGAATTGATAATGTAGAAATATTTATACAATGTGTAGTTTTTCAATACATTCTTATGGGTTCTCAGTTCCTTTGATATAGAATTATCATGGTTGATTTGGTGTTTGTTTTGATTAATTCATACACATTATGATTGACTCACTAATAATGATTAATTAATTACATAATTAAAAATGAATTTTATTCAATATTATATATAATTTATTATAGATAAAATAATATTTATTTCTTATTATTAAATTATTTACATACAACACTAATCCAATAACCTCCCCATTTTTATGGTCACAAATCATTGGATAAATTATTCCTTAATGTGTAAATGATTAATATATACGATGGTAATTGACTATAATGTGTAAAATATTTTACTATCATGACACCTTATGTACTACAATTTTAATTTTCAAATATAAATCATCAAGGGTTAAATTCTTAAAATTCAGAAAAAATAATGAAATCATATAAAATATAAAATATAAAAAAGGATATGAATTATTTATTACATTTTCATAAACATTATATATCATTTCCTTTATAATTTTATCATATTATAAATAATAATGATTTACATATGTAATAGGTTCAATTGAATCCTTCCATTTTCTAATAACTAGACCATAAGAAGCCCTCGATCATGTTGGATGGATAGGTGTGGAAGTAGTTATTGGTTATGCATGGTGGGTAGAAACATGAGATAAATAATGAGTATATGGGGCTATAATAGGAGTATAACAGACTTATAAGTTGGTTCATAAAATAATTATTGTTCACATAATTCTCTTGTTTTATTAATAAAAATATAAATAAAGTCATTAGTTACATACATAAATAGATTTTTCTGATCAGTCATTTCAAATAACATTCCTAAAATTGAATTGATTATGGCTCTTTGTGGTGTAATTTTCATATGGATTCATACTGTGATAAACATTCTATTATGTAATTTATTTTTTAAAATTTTTATTATGTATTACATTATTTTACCCTTTGTTACTACATTATATTGAGAAGACATTGAATCTTCTTCATTAATTAATTCAAATTGACTATCACCATTAGAAGAAATATAAATTTGAACATGAATTCCAACATCATTGGAACTATTCAAAAAATATACAGTCATGTCATATATGTGTCATTAAATTGTGAATTAGTTAACAGATATAGAACAAATTGTTATTAAAACCAAATAAATGAAATAAATACCTATAAGGTTTCATTATAAAATGATCACAAAAAAAGGGATCTCGTAATCATTCAAACATAAGCGGAATCTCCACATCATTATTATACAAATCATTTTTTCTAGAAGAATATTCATAAATTATTCAAAAAAACATTCACCATTGAGTTATCTCTACCATAAAAAGGTGTATATTTTCATACTAATTTAAACATTAATGGTATCTATGGTTCATTTTCAGAAACAAAAAAATCATCACGAATCCATTGAATATTATTATTATAAGGAATTTCAGTTCTCATTGATTTTAACAAAATAGTGATATCAGGAACTAAATTCCTTTTTAAGGTTTCCTCAAAATATATTAGTGTTCCTTCCGGTCAACATTACACTAGGATTTCTCTTCATTATATGAATATATTTCCCAAATAATATCACTTGGTTCTAAACCATGGATAATTAAATTTCTTATCTCAATGGTATGAGAGACAATATAAAACATTTCATACAATCTCTTCATATCATCTTCACACCTCATTTTCCATGTATTATAGTTGATTTTAATCCCCATTAATTTATATTTATTTTATTTCAAAACACATTGAAAAATATTCCTTTCATTTCTCAAAGGAACAAAGATTCAATATTCATGAAACATTAATATAAACATTGTGTAAGGAATGTTTCTGAATGAGGATGTTGGAATAGACAAATAATCCATATGTATCATAAATATGTGAGGCATACATATACACATTCACCACAACATCAGATTAAAAATTGAAAATTAATGATACATTATACAACTTAAATAATATATCTATAGGTACATAGATTTTTTTATTATAATCCATAAAAGTATTTATATTTAACTTAGCACAATAAGAAATATCCTTATAAATGATCTTTAATTGGTACAATCCTTCAATTCATTCTAAAATTTAAAATGTAGATGATTCAAAGGGATAGATATTTTTTAGTCTTTATATTATAAAATATGTTTAACTCTCATGAATTAATCCCAAAATGTTTAGGTAAACTCAAATCCATGATAAAAATTATTATTCCAATCACATCATCACACTCACTAAATTCAATAAATTTTTTTAGTTAATATTTTATTAAAATGGTTGGTTTTAATGGATTAATATCAAATAAAAACTACCTTTTTCAATCATTAATAAAAAAATATCTTCACATCAATAAACGACTCCTTGTAAACAATTAGTTATAGACAACCCATTCAGACACTACATCATAAGAATGAATATGAGGGTTTGAACTATTCATTGGAATTCAAAAGAAGCACTAAAAACATTTATATTTATTGTGAGTATATTTTTTGGAACATATAATAATTTTTTTTCCGATTACTATGAAATGAATGATTGGAGATAGGTATATACTGATTTTTATGACAGAGTGTTGTGAATTGTGGTTTGGTTACTGTAAGAAATGTTGCAATTATTGTATTATGATTTGATATATTAATCATTAATATATTTTTATCACAAATAAAATCAAGTAAAATAATACAACACGTTAAATTTTTTTATAAAAAACATTATAAAGTATTTTAAAATATATATAAATGAAAAAAATTCTCAATTAAAATTAATCAAATATCATAGTAAAAATATTTAATAATTGATTGAAAATAAAAATAAATGTACCTTAATAGAATTTTAATTATTTATAATCATAACTAAATATTATTTCATATATTTTTTTTCTAAAATTTCATTCAAGTTTTTCGTATTTCATTAAGAGGATTTTTGGTACCATTGATCTATATTGTGATATCATTTTATAGAAAAATCTCACTCAAAATGTGATGATGTATATCAATATTTTAATCCAATATTGTGACATATTAATATTCGAAATAGTTTGGAAAAATTTATTATAAACATTTATAAGGAAATATTGAAATTGATATTTGTAGTCTATTAATTTTTGTATCTCCCAAATATTCTATTTACAATAACAACCAATATAATTTTAATGATATTTAACAAGAAGATAATGGGATGTGGGAATCCATTTTTAAAACATCATGAATTGGGATAAATTCAAAAAGGAAGCATGTTCTATATTCTCATTTTCTACATAAACTAAAAACCATTAAAATCTTGTTCTAAATAAGTCACAAAATCAAATTCATATCCTTTAAAATAAATTAGTCCTATGATTGTTTCAATTTAACAGTATTTTAATTTATTACACAAAAAATAATTTTGATACCTTTTTATTTGATTGTAAACATGGAAACATACAAAACCTGAACATAATATCTCTTCATCTAAAAATAATTTATATTAACAAACTGACCATACCCTTTTATATTGTTTAATAGACTATAATTTGGATTTAGTTAATATCAAATTTATATCATGTTCTTTGAGGAGTATCAATACATTTCGTACTATATATACCAACAAATTTAAAAATATAATTATATTACATTAAATGATTTAAAATAATTACATAATAATTTTGAAATATTTCATCTTCAAGTTTGAATTTTCACGTGAATATAAATCTAATTTAAAATACATTATGCAACTATTTTGAAATTTTGGAAGAATAACTTTTTATGGATGAGAAAAAATAATATCATCAACATTGATTTGTACAACTCAAATATTTTTTTATATAGCCTTACTAGACGAAAAAGTAGTATATTTTCCTTCAGAATGACACAATAATATAAAAAATTATCTAAACATTTCATACAATCCACTATAATATTATTTATATTTCAATACATCTTTTACTAATTTGTATAAATGAACTAGAATATTAGTATTTTAAAATTTAAGGGGGTTTTCAACAAAACTCCAACAATTATATAACTATATATGAATAGATTACATAGATAAATTTTATATTATTTAAATAAATGAATTAGAATAGGTGTATTTTTAAATCTAATGGGTTTTTCCAAAAAAACACCCACAATTAGTCTCTATGATGCATAAATTGTTAAAGGGCTAATGTATGCGACACTTCATTTCATTCTAATTGTTTAGGTTTAAAAAGTTATGAGATAAGTGATTCTCAAATATATTTCACATAAATTTGATTAGGTATAATGTGTTTATCTAAATTAGTATGCCCATCCTTAATATTTTCAAATGGGTAACTACAGTCATGTTGATGCGTTTCATCAAATTTGAATTGTACTAATATTTTCAAATTTTTCATTTAATATAATTAAGTATATGACAAATTAAATTTTAAATTTCAACTAAAAACTCCATGCACACATTGGAATAGAAACATTTATAAATTATCTTGTGTATTTTTCTAAATTGATTAGGGATTAAAACTCTAAACCAATTAGAATTTTTTTTCATCCATTCCATAATTCGTAATGGGTCTTCTATAAGAATTTTCTAACTAGAAATCTCATAATGATATAGAAATATGTATTCGAATCCACTTCCTAAAAATAAATAGCAAAATAATACTCATTGATAAATATCAATGAAATCTATTATAACATCTAAACTCTAGTTTCTTGGAGTTTGTTCAATTTTTTATTACATTATCATGATTACAACTAATCATATCCCTATGTACTAATTGTATATGTGTTATGGAAATCCAGATTACATAAATAAAATCCATTTTAGATTAGGAAATAATAATTAAATAAAATCATAACTAAATCTAAAAAAAATTATGCCTTTAAACCACATTAATACTTATTTTCATCATAATATGGTGAAAGGGAACAAATTAATTATGTTCATAAATACTCAATAAATTTAATTTTCTTGAAAAAATAAAGAATCAATGAAAATAAATAAACATGTAATGTGAAATAAGTATAACCACATTTCATTAAAATTAATAGATATGGAATAATCAATATATAACTGTAAATATCATATAACACATTCCATTAAAATAACTAGATAACATAAAATAAATTTGAAAAGGTATGTATTAGAAACACATTGTATTTAATCAATAAACATTAATGAACTACATCCCCAGATAATTAAAAACAAAAAAATAATCTTAAATAAATAATAACATAATATGAATGATGAAATAATTTATTATAGAATTTAATATTTCCCCGTACATGTTACCTTCACCATCATGACCTTTTACAATACAGTTTTTAAAATATTGGTTAAAAGCCCATCTGATTTGTCCAACTGATACATCTCATGTGACTAACAATGCATCAAGAGGATATCTATAACTTGAACCCACCCATTTCATACAGGTCCAAATAATTCCTCATATATCATGAACTTTACTTAATTCATGTACCATGTTCAATTTCAAAATATATTTATTAATTAAAAGACACATAATTATAAATAATTCCACAAATATTGAAATAACATTAAAAGTGAACAACAAATGTAAAAATTTTATAAGTTTTAGGAAATAATAATATCTATTTCATGGGAATATTTAGATTTATGTTAATTTTATTGTATAAAAAATGATCATATGGATGTGATTTTTTCAAAAGAAAGCAATAAATTACAAAATATATTGATATCTCATAGATAACATTTACCAATTGTAAATATTCTAGTCAAAACCACATGGATGAGATATTTTTAAATTAAACCCAAAAAACAAATAATTTTGGTTTAATACAGGTATTAAATGAAAATTTGTAAGTATATACACCATAATTTATTGATGTTCTATAGAAAAACAAATCGGTCTTAATGGAATAGTGATTGAGGAAAAATTCATTACCATATATATTATTTTCTATGAATAAAACATTAAAAATATATATAATATTTTTTAGAATGTTAATAAATTATTATTGAAAAATATTAATAATTAAAATGTCATTTATTAATTTTTTAATATTTAGTATTACAACATACTAATAATCATTCATTATGTTCACTATTTTGGATGTTAATTTCCAAGTTTTTATATTATGTTTTGACTTGTTACTTAGTATTCTATTAACAGGACCACAATATCATCATCTCCAAATGTAAACCATGATTCAATATCATATGAATTCAGTATATATGTATTTAGACTAACCAATAAAATTATGTGATGATTTATTAAATTAACTATTCATAGAGACATTAGCTTGTATGTATACATGGACGCTACATCCATTTCATTGTAATGCTAGAAGGATGTGAATTAAATGAAAAATAAAATTGTTATAAATATAGTTTCATATTTATATCAAATATTTGACATATTATTATTAATGAATTTTTAATACATTTTGTTTAATGTTTGAATGAATCACATTGATTTGAGGAGGTGGCAGTCCACACATCAACAAACGACAATATCGTATGCCAACAAAATAGATGGAAAAAGGTATGTTTATATAAAAAGTAATATAATTACATATAAATAATAAAAATCCTATGGATATTATATGTACATAATTATTATGACATTTAAATGTTTTAAATGGATGAATGATCATTATCGGTTCACAAGGTGGTTGTCTGTCGTACACACAAATTATGATTGTGTATCACATGTGATTGTTGCATGTGAAAGTCTAGGTCAAAATATTATCATAACAATATATATGCATATTTAAGATATTATGTATAAAAAATAATCTGTTTCTAAAAATAATTAAATGATTGAATTTGTAAATTAATTAAAAGTGATTGTTCAGGAGAGTTACGTCTTATTCAGGTAACTCATTTTGGATTATATGAAAATACATTACTGGAGGTTATCTGCCATGATTGTGTATTTTTGAAGTTCATGAGGTTTTTTGGGAGAATTAAGGGCTAGAGTTTTAGTGGTACAATTTTCTTTATCAGATTGAAAAAAATGGTGGGGGTGTTGGTGAGTTCCTTTTTATATTGGATAATGAGTGGAATTCTTTTGAATATAAAAAATTGAACAATATTTAGTGGTATACCTTAGTTATTTTTCCACTGATAATGGTAAATATTTTATAAAACAGAGGATATGGTAGAAATATTTCCGTAAAAGTTTTTTATCCACATTTCTAGGTCATTTAGGACGTTATGTTAAAGGGTTTTCCATAGTTAAGATAACATTTCACTGAATAATTGAAATAAATTTTAATAACATTAAATTCTATTTTTTGTAAAAAATATATTAATATAAGTTATAAATTTAAATTATTACAAATAATGATTCCGTTTTTTCAAATTCCAAATCCATAATTGGAAGAATTTAATTAAACATTAATAATGCAGATGGGATGATAAAATAGGTTTTCAAAGTAAAAATTAATCAAGAGTATACTATGTTTTTATATTGAATAAAAAATATAAATTTACTAAAATTAAATATATAATGTTAATTGATTTATAATTTATGTAATTTGAGTTTAAAACCAATTCCAAATAATTTATAATCAAGAAAATTATAGTAATAACAAGATTTCAAATAAATTCTAGTATTTTCTCAACTTATCAAAAGATGAAATTTCAAAGAATAATACAAATAATTGATCATAACATAAATTTTATTATTATATTTCAGAATAAAATTATATTTTTACATATTTAATTTTTGAATTGTTCCATTAGTTATATTTTAAATAAATTCTCTACTAAAAGGAGGTAAAACATCCTTCATAAAAATATCAGTTTTTATTTAACAAAATTGGGTTTGTTCATAAATTATTTATATCCAATATATTTAACTAATTTAAAACATATTTCATCGAACATATATTATAAATATTATTAATATAATCCACTAATAATAAACGGTTTAATGAATTAAGTTAATACTCCCTGGGGGAATAAAATATTTTTACATAAAATCACATCCTTTATATTCATCTGCGGGATATATTAATTTATGATAGAGAATAATTATATATAAATTTTTTATAATATTAAACATTTTGTAAATAATTTTCATTCATGTCATTATAATATATAGTTATTAACTAATATATTGATATTAATAGTTTATTGTGGTTTGGAAAAACCATGTCTTGCGTTAAATGCATGGTATCCCAGAATCGTCTGCATTGAAAGATATAAAATATATTGATATTATTTTAAAATATTATATAATCAAAAAAAGTTTCTAGTTGTTATATTCCTCTATATGTTATTTGTTGTATGTCACACACTCTATTAAAAAAAATGTTAAGACATTTTAGTTTTTGGGTGTTACATATCTTCAAGAGTATTATTTCTCTGTTCTGTAGAAAAAAATTTATGGGAGGTCCTATGAGATGAAATATTAGAATTATATATTTATTATGAGAATAAAGACTAAAATTACTAATTTTGAAATTAAAAATCCTTGAAATGTATTATTATTTTTAATTGTATATCCATTGTTGTTGTTGTTCTATCGTTCATACCTATAAAAGCATGAAATATATTAATTTTTTTAATTTTGGAAGAGCACCCATGTATATATTGAATATTCTACTACTATAACATATTAATTAATTTTTTTTATATATGAGAATCTATAGGTAATCTATGAAACCTTTTAAAAAAATTTATTGATTTATAAGATAACTATTCAATCATTAATTTTAAATATATATTATGTTTATTTTTCTTTTTGACAATAATTAAAATATATTTCTTTTAGGATTTATACGTAACTAAAATCCATTACTAGTCAATTAAAAATTATATTTTAATGTTAGTGTTGCTATACGTGTCCTGGTATCCTATTCCAAATACATGATCATTTAAAACATCTACGTGAATAAGAATTTTTTTTGAAAATAATAATTTTAAATCAATAGAATAATGGTTATCATTATTCATGATAGTAATAAGTAAATCATTCCTAGAAGAAAAAATTTATTTAAATGGATTTCAAACTAAACCAGATAACCATCATCACATTTCTATGACTATATAAGAATATTATACAATAATCCATAAAAAAACAAAACATGTAAAATTATTATAATACTAGAATAGCTTACTAAACCGAGTCCAATTATTTACCTATTTGAATTGAAACCCAAAATGAGAAGTCCAACATGTATATTGATAAGATTCTTAAAACTTCATTAGTTTCATTATCATGTTTCTAAAACATCCTAAATCCTAATGCAAAGATACATTTTACAACAATTAAAGAAGGATTCCAGCAATATTATTTTATCCAAAATATTCATTGTTTCCCATATTTTATTTTATATAGAATTCATTGTAGTATGAAAATTATGAATAATGTTATTTACAAGTTTCCTAGAATATTAATTTTACCATTTAAAAAAAATAACATTTTTAGGTGCTTATTAATAGAGGATACTTATATAAATGGAAGAACTATACTTGTGTATGAATTATTTTTAATAAATCATCAATGGTTCATGATGATAAAAAATTAAAATTGTAAACATAAGAGTGGTTTGTTTACCAAGAATATTTTTTAGAAATTTTATATCATTTTTTATATTATAATAAAATTATTATATATCTATTTTAACATCATAACATTATATTTTCCTTTTTTAATTTGGAGTATTAATCCCTTTATGAAGAAAAATATATTTAATTTGTATTGTTAAATCATAGTAAATAATTAAACAGTTTAATTTATCCATCATGTCATTAAATAACTCATCCATCATATTTTTGTATTAAAATAAATACATTGTGGAAATATTTTATTCATTTCATTCTTTCTTATATTGATTATTAATATTATAAAGAGATATAGAAAAAATATTTCACTCCTCAAATGTCTTTGGGATGAATTACATATTGAGATAATCAATTTTTTCTTCTATACATGAGTTGAAACCACATATACTATATGACTAATTACACTATGTTTCATTTAGATACTTTTTATACCAATTATCCTTTTAATTATAGTGTTTCTTATATTACAACAATGTACAACCATATTCGATGTGTCATTTTTTATTACACTCATAATATATTATCTAATAAGTATTTACATATTTCTTTAAGACATTACTCCAATTTACATAATTATCATAAATACCTCTGTAATTGAATTTCATAAAGAATTTACTATTCATTTATAAAATTTTAACTCTTTTGGATGGGAGAATAATTTTCAAATCCTTTCATAATGGTGATTTATCATTACAAGAACAATCATTTTTGATATTTTATTTTAGATTTAATCCACATTTTTTGATATATATGAACAATGTATTCTGTTCATCAGCATCCAATTTGATTTTATACAATTTATCCACATACATCATATGTTTTCCAATAATCACATTTAGTGGAAACGTACATATGTTACATGATTTATTATGAAAATAGGGTTTCTGATCCACCTATATAGATGGAATCTAAAAAATCACATAATTTGATATTTATAGACAATATTTTTTCCATGGTCCTCAAGGGAGATGAAAATCATTTAAAATGAGAGATACATATCATCGATGGAATCAACATGTTTAATTTTTGATCAATCATATTTAACATTATCAGTATTAAAACTCACCACTTATACTTTAAAAGTCCCTCCTGAGATATAATAAGAGTGTTCGAAATTATAGTATTAGTAGAACAACCAAATATTCTAAAAAATCATCTTATCTTCATGTAAGTTATAAATAATTCCTTGAAATATATTACGAATCATATGAATCTTTTCCAGTAGCATCCCATGTTTTTTTCTTTCATATTTTTCTCTAATTTCAGTCCAAATTTCAATGTTGGTTCTCTCTTTAAGAATATTTGTTGTGATATTACAACATAATAATTGGTTCCATTAAAATAATAAGTTTGGTTAGTCAATTATCCTGGATGAATATTATAATACACAATTTTAATGTCACATATTCTCCGCGGAATATTTTTCAATACTATATAGATTGATTTTGAGACCAGGTGCTGAGACAAATTCCATTACAAAGTCTTGGTATACCTGATTATTTTCAAGAAAAATATAAATCATATTAATTGTATCGGCATGTGGCTTTCTTATGAATGTTTAATAAATGTTAAATGGGTATTCAGATCCAAAAATCTAATGACACCATTGTGCTCAAAATGCTGACTTTACCCTAGGTATGACGTAATGTCGTTCAGTATAGGACATTTGTAGAAAAAGTAACCAAGGAAATAACCACAATTAAAATAAATAAATTAAAAAGTTTTATGTTCAAATCATAATAACATTTGAATGGTGACATGGATTGGAAATATTAGGCCACCATTGATTTAGTATATTACTATTATTCCATGACATGACATATCTTTAGTCATCATGGAATTTTTTTTAAAGCTCATGTGGGACATAATGGGAATACAACAATTTTATAAATATTATTTTTTGACATAGTGGCTAACAATATTTAAAAATATAATTATGTATAACGTACAGTTTTATTCACATAACCATGGAATACATGGGAATAGTTAGAGGGAGGATTGAGTATTCTCTCTAATGAGATTGTTAAATCTCATAGATTGATGACCAAAACAATTAATTTTCAACAGATCATTCCTAATGTAACACCATAGAGACTGTTCTTCATCATGTAGTGATCCAGATCAAGGTAGGGTGTATGTTTCAATTGTTTATTTTCTCATTATTATGTTTTACAATGAAATGAACCAGTCAATATATGGATTAATTCATGGATATTGTATGTTGTGGGAATGGAATTATCCTTGCGGGGTCTTAACTAGAGATTATTCATTTTTATTATCTTTTTAATCAATTTTCATTCTAATGGAGATGGATCAAGATCAACACGAACACCGATAAAGGTTCATTCCTCTCTTAGTCGATTTTATTTTCTCCCATGATTCATCATTCATCGCAATCATTCTTCATTTGACCCGTGACATGAAACATCGTAATCTATCAATAACATCATACATAATTTATAGCCCAACGATACATTATCAAAGATTTGGTATTAGCACATCACAATGGTGGTGTAATGTTGACGATAGAGCGACTCATCTGATGAATGATTTTCATATTGGTGTTCTTCAGTTGAAAACAAATATCAATTATTTGACCTATTTTGTGAGTAGATGGGAAGGTGAAACATGATGATATAGTGACATCTTGACTCGATGAGCTTGAATATGAAATCATTCAGTTTTTTTGGAATCAGAGGAGGCATAGTGGTACTTGGAAGGGAACGGTAGCATTGTGCTAATGACCAGCAGTGACAGTGTCATGTTAGGACCCAGCTGTTTGTGGTGTGTTTGTCTAGTGGAAGCCATGGTGGTGGTATTGGTAGACAACATCAGAGGTTGGAGTGGTGGAAGTGTATATACTCTGTGATGGTAGTGGGCTGCGGGTAGAAGATTGGGACCCACCGATGCAGGTTGACGTGACAATGACATAATGTTCTAGGTCATGTCTGAATAGTGGGATTGGTCTAACTAGTGGGATATGTTGGGCTGGTGTATTGGGTTAGATGAATCGAACTAGGTTCAGATCCTATTTGAACTCGGGTCAGATCTGGGATTGAGACTAGTCATGGTTGACCATGATAATTGATTGTGGATGCTGGGATAACCCGATTGACCAAGAGTTTAGTGGACTAACCACATAGGTTAACCATTGTGGTATGTGGGACCTCCAACAGGGTTATACTGGATCTATCACTACATTATATCAGCAGGCTCTGGTAGACTAGCTGTTTTTTGTCGTTAAAAGACCATATCACTTAAAAGGAGTTACGAATAAAGGACTCATCTAAATAATAGAGACCCTAATGTTGATATAAAATTTTTATGACAAGCGGTGAGTTTTAGTTTGAACCAATATTGGTTGATAGTCTTCTATTCGTCTTTCATTCTTGTGGTTTGTATAGTATTGTGTCCATATCACTGAATTTAGTTGCTCTATAGAGGTTGTGTCCCATATATTGTACGACATCACTCCATGAGACGATAGTGTGATCCTCTGTCTACTCAAGTTGATTTTTTTTTGGAATCCTCATAACCATCTAGAAGTATTTATTTTTCCACCATCTAGTGGTCCACATCAGTAGGGTTAATGGTATTTCATAGTGATTCTAGGAAAGATCCACTATTTTAGAGGTTGATCATTATTGGGTTATTGGTATTCCCAAGTGTGTCTAAAAAAGATCCCATATATGTTTATCATAGTCTTTCTGGAAATTTTTTTTTATATGTATGGTTACAAATTTGGAAGACCTATATGTTAGTGTCTCTTATGATATCAATGCTCGAGGTGTGAGTTCTGAATGAATAGTTGTGCGTCGAGAATAATCATGTGTTGGGTAATTGTATGTGGCATACCTATAGACATTATTTCTTGGATTGAGTATATCAATACATCCGAGTTATATTCTCTTTAAAGACATAACAGTGTATCGTTTACTATATATTCATGTGTGGAATTACATTGTTTTCAAAATGTATGTAAACTATATATGGTTTTCATTCGTGGTAATCCTTTGTGGTATTCGTTTTTGGTAATATTGTGTGATATTCCTTTGTGGTAATCATTTTTTGTATCCAATAATTGTAATAATTTGTGGTATTACATCATTTTAAATTATGTGGTACTCATTTTCTGTAAACCTTTATGGTATCCCATCATGGAAATCCTTCATGGTTATCCTGTCTGGTATTTTGTGGTGATTGCATTGTGTGGTATTCCTTTATGGTAAATTTTTGGGTAATCCTGTGTGGTATTCATTTGTGGAAATTCATTATTGTATCCCTTCATAGTAATCCACTGTGATACTCATTTTTGGCAATTGTTGGTGGTATTACATTATGGTAATCTTGTGTGGAATTCATTTATGGTTATCTTTTTGGGAAATTCTTTGTTGTATTCCATTTTGGTTTTCATTTTTGGTATTCCGTTGTGGTATTATTTCATTTTATTTGATTGCCGTATTCCATTGTGTTATTCCTTTTCGGCTTTGCATTGTAGTTTCATGGTGTCCTACTTAGTATTGTTATAATCACCCATGCATGGAATTTTTCCGCACGTGACGTGAATTCTATAGTCGATCGACCCATTGATGGAGTCATATGTAGAAAAGGATCATAGGATTCTTATTAAGACTAGAAAAACCAAGGTTCCCCTGTAGCTAGTAGATAAATAGTATCAGTGCCTTTCTTTCTTGGAAGTACATGTGATATAGACTCTTTGGAGGTTGAATTTTATTTGGACTAGTTTACATTGAAATTATTTTGTTGTCCTACTCTATTGTGAAACCATAGTGGTATTCATTCATTGATTACAAAGTGGTTTTTACCTTTTATTATTTTTCACGCATATATAATTGGGCAGGTTAACCGAAAAATTGGAAATTCCTTCCATGTTAGTGATATGCTTACTCGATGCCAGTGGCCATCACAATGCCTATTAGAGGTGGTATTGGGAGTCTTTCCATAGGACCCACTGGGATGGTATATGAAATTGTGGAACTAGAGGAGGTTAGTTATACTTTATGACCTAGATTCTTTGAAATTGAGTTGGGGAAATAGTGTTAAGGTTTGATGTTTAGATTTGGTGCAATTGTTTCACAATAATAGCTTTCACTCTTGTATTCATATGGATTCTTATAAAGAACTCGTGGGAAAAAAGTATATAACTAATACTATATTTGATAAATTTGGAAAAAGAAGATAATAGGAACATGTATTGTTGATAAAATGGAAGATAAGGTCATATCTATTTAACAACTCCGAAGAGTAGCTCAAAGATGATACAAAAGTTTTGTTGAAAAAAAGATAAGAGCTACATTATTATGTGGGTGAAAAGGTATTTCTATGAAAATCTCCTTATAAGAGAGTAGTGATATTTGGAAAGAAGAGAAACACGATCACTAGGTATATCTGTCCTTTTAAAATTATTGATTGTGTTGGGAAGGTAACATTCTGATTGGTGCTTCCACCAAATTTCTATCATGGTCATGATGTGTTCCATGTATATGTCTAAAAAATTACATACCTAATCCTTCACATGTACTAACCACATAATTTTTTCCACTAGAGAATGATATTTCTTATTAATGTAAATCTATAAATATTATGGATCATAGAAAAAAATTCTTACAAAATTATAACACTCTGCTAGTTAATGTTTTTTGCATAGCCAACAATTTGGTGAAGATACATTGTAACATTAGGATATTATGAGTGAGATATTTCCCCCTAATTTGTATCCAAGTGATGAATTTTCAGGTTGAAATTCAGTTTAAGGGGGAAATAATGTAACAACCAGATGTTAATATGAATGTTTTTCTTTAAATATTTTTATTTCTCTAATAGGTTTCATTTCAGGTGATTGTGAGTATAAATTAAATGAGAGTTTCCCTTAGTATAAAATGACCATTTTTACATAACTATTATTTTAGAAGGAATAAATATAACCAACTTATAAAAATGTACGGTTTAATATTTCACTACAAACAAATTTTAAAAAATGTATATCAATAATATATTACACATTGTGTATTAATAAATTTTGTGAGTTACTATTATTAAATTAAAAATTTTAAATACATATTTTATATAATTAATAAAATATTTTTGATAATAATATAATTGATATTTTTTTCATAGGGTATAATAAACATTATTTGATTTAAAAAACGTATATTTTTCTAAATGGTAATTTTCAACAATTTAATGGGGAACCCATTTTAAATTATGATTTTGACACATTAATAGTAAAATTGTCTTTAGAAGTGTGATACAAAAATTAACATTGGATGAATTTCTAATGTGTTTAGATAACTTTCAAATTAGGACGAATATTAAAAACCCACTATATTTGAAATGAAAACAAATTTTTTCATCAAAATATTTTATATGGTTAAATTTAAATATTTTAATTTTTTAAAAGTATAAAGTGAATATATTTTTATTCTTCCATATAATTTTGGTTATTAGAAATAATTTTACATTTAATTCATATATCACACCATTTCAATACTTTTTAATGTTTGTACTGTTAAAACCTATTATCAATTTCCAAAAACATTATTAATTTTTTATTAATAACTAAAACATCTATATTTTAAATTATTAAAATATGATTCCAAATTATCAATTAGTAGGCCCAAATTATTTAAATAGATTTATTTTTCTATAGTAACTTCAGAAATTTTAACTAATATGGTTAAAGGGGAAATCTAGTAATTTTGGGTATGAATACAATTGAAAAATTACCCTAACACATGTCTTAATAATAATTGTCTTATTGTGTTTTGAGAGAAATCAAACATGGGTCGATATGGAGACCTTTTCAAGCCACATGTATGATAATAGTAAAATTAAATTAATTAATTTAAACAAAAATTAAAAATATGTTACTCAAATTTTAAAAAATTCTATCATTTTTAATTTAAGGATATACATGAGATATGTTCAATTATAAATAATTATTTCAAATATAATTTTTTTCTTTATCATAATAATTTATTTTTATATTTTAGGAAAATAATAATTACATTAATGAATTATAAAATGATTATGTAAAAACTAAAAAATTAATGATAAATAGATAAAAATATTTCTAATAAAAAAATAATGACTATAAATAATCCCAAAACACTTGACCTAATCATAATGGTTGTGTATATGTAAACCATAACCATCCAAGGGTTGATTTATTGACCATTGGGATCCTTATAGAAGATATTGTGACACATAAATTTTTTTAAAGTGATGTCATTGTTCATAATTTAATAACCATATCATTGTAAATGTGGGATTTTCCACAATATAAATAAAAGTAAAAATATTCTTCTGAAATATAGCATATTTATCTTATTTATAGTATATTTATTTTAGTTTTACTCAAATAATATGTATATTAAATTATTAAATAATATTGGCATTATTATTAATTTATTAATTGATAAAAAAATTAATTTTTTTAAAAATATAAATGTAAATAAATTTTTGGATAATTAATATGTAAAATAAATTTTATAAACGAAATATATATCATAGGAATATAACAAAATAGTTTTTTTGATAATTTTTTATCTTAATTTTTAAAAAAAGTCAATGATTTGATTAGTGTCAGTATTTACACCACTGATTGATTATCAAAAAATTGTTTTCTAAATTATCTAAATATAATAGATCATTTTTCAAAAATATATAATAATTATGAGATGGACTAGATTTATTAAATTCGTTTACTAATGTTTTAATTAACATCAATTATGTAAATATTGAAACATTTTAATATTGAAATAATTCTTACCCCTTTTAAAACAAAAATTGAATAACTTATATTAATTAAAATTATAGGGATTAAATTTATATAAAAATGTGTCTAAAATATATTTGATGATGATATTACAATCCAAACACATCATATCCAATAAATCTAGAAATTTTGGAGGTTTTTGGATGGGTTTTAATTTTATTGTAACTTCATATTTTTTAGATCCCGAATGTGCCCCTGACTAAAATTATAAAAGGGAACATCCTCCCCCATCCATTCACTTAACATTGAGCCTTCATTATCGGCCATACCATATCCTTTTACCTTAACAACATACCTATTAAAATTATTGAGGTCATGGAATTCGTCAAATACCATCTATAGTGAAATAAGAGGATATTTTGATAACGAATGCTGAAATAGAGGTAATATCCTCTACCGAATCATTCAAACTTACGTTTACTTGTAAATTCACATCAAGAGTAGTTTTTTTATAATGTAATAACCCATTTATATCATAATTAGATTTTAGTATTATTAAGGTACAATAATATTCCACTTTATACCCATCCAATGAAAAATGAAATCACCACGAGTTCGTGCGTAGGGCCTACCGTATCCACGTTGTGGTGTAATATATTTTTCAACACACCTTAAATGGATGTGTTTAATGATCTAAATAATAACTATTTTTGATTATTATAACCTGATATTGAATGTGATATATTATATACCATTCCATTTAGTACCATTCAACACTTATGGGAATTTTATTGTCACTCGTGTGTACTTATAACAAACAGTCCCAATGATGTGATGTGAATATTTCTACATGAAATTTATTCAATAATCGAAATATAAATATATAAAATGGATTAATATGTTTTATATATAATTTAATATCATACTAAATTAATATAACTATGACCAATGAAGGATAACTGTAACTTATTCAATACAACTTGCATAAGAAAATAAAGTAGCTAGTATCCAAATGAAAAATAATAATGAAATTTGATTAGAAAATAGATGAAAATAAAATAATATATCATATCATAAAATGAATATGTGTCATAAAAAATATAATGAGATAATTTGAATAATTATACTATATGTTTAGATAAATACATAGGAAATTGTACCAAAAAGGAAATTGTTATATCCACAATCTCATTATTTTCTGGGACTATTTATACGTAAGTATTTACAGGGTTATATTTATCTTACATGTCCATGTTTCCAAAATATGTAATATTTATATAATATTATTTAAAAATTTAGAGAATATTTTTACTTTTTTTGTGTTTTTATTAAATTTTTTGAAACTTATATTTTGACAATATTCGGTATAAGGTATGTTTTTTACTAATCCTTAAAAAGTATGAGGATAATGGTTTTTAACTGTTAATGCATGAAAATATTTTTCTGTCTCATAACCCATAATTTCCCAGAATAATCCTCTACATTTTTTGATTTTTATTTTCAATTAAATTATTATCATTTAAAATTGCGTAACCTTTTGAGAAGGGATAATGTTTTTGAAGAATGAATGAAATTTTACTCAATAATGAATTTTAAGTGATATATAAATTTTTTTACCAAATAAGATGGAATTATTTGATAATATCATGTTTAAAATATAATATCATTAATTTAATATTATTTGATTATTATTTTTACGTAATGTTGTTTATGAAATCCATTTTCAATACATGGATATTGTTTTTATGGAATGATGATTAAGAAACTCATTTTATTCCTTGGGTTATGCTATGATGGATGGTTTATGTTTTGTGGAACATGTATGAATTATTTAATTATTAGGTCGGTGGGACATATATCTTTCTCTACATAATTGGGTAATGATTTACATCTCATGGGATATACATGGACGGAACAAGAAATGGTACTTGTTCAGAAATACAGGACTGAAATAACTATAAAACCTGGTTCAGTAATGGAATTTTTTTACAAAAAGGGTATTGGATGTTATCCTAGACTAATAAGAAATTATTTTAATTCTTATGTTTATTCTACACAACCTCAAGTATTTTATTATGACCTTCAGGTTTATGTTCATTGATTCGTATGAAATTTCATTATTTATACCATGACATGATATTGCGATCTTTCAAATGCATGACAAAATTTTCAAAAGTTATGTTCTTATGCCTTATGATAACAATATGATTGATATCTGCCTTTTATACCTTTAATGTGGATATAAAATCATAATTTCATATATTTTGTGTAGAATCTCATATTTTTATAACATTAACTTTCATTACATTACATGGAACTGAGGATCTTTATGGTTTAGTTTCTTGGAAACCAGGAACATAATACATGAAAACAACATAAAGCATTCTTCTTGAACACTTGAAAGGATTCTCCTTATGTTCATCCTAGATTCATTACTGCATCTCATAACCTGGGGACATATATCAAATGAAAGGGTGAGAAGAAGTCCCAGTAAGGGAATCAAGAGAAACATTTTACATGTGAACTTGAGATACTTCAATAAGGTCATGAAAAGAACTTTATGGAATGAGAAAGAAATAATGAGATATATCATAATAAAAATAACATTTTTCATAACATGAAGATGTTGCTGCAACATTTAATATTTACATTAATTTAATTTCACCAAGGTCCATACCCAAGGTGTCATTAAAAATTACCAAGGTTATTCACCAAGGTATCAGTCTAAAAAGTCATCTCTAGAGAATAAGTCGTTACCCAATGCATTGGAGCGCTATCTAGGAACACCATTTACATATCTTTATTATCATGTGAGCCACATATATCAGCATCAATAATTTCATAAATAACCCATATATCATAGAAGAAATGGGTTTCATTTCATAATCATAGAATTTTAAAACTACTTTAAAGACATGATCTTTATGTCACTTTAAACCCACGGAAAGGGTAAGTGGGTTTCATGTATGTAAATACCAGAATTTAAAATAGAAAAATTTTATATATATGTGAATACCCCTATAGAAATAAGAGATTTGAGTATTCACTTAATAACATAATCTAATTTTGAGAAAAAGAGAGAGGAATTTTGAGACGAAAATTCTGCAGCATAACGACTATGTTATAGGGTTTTATAAAACATTGAAAAGAGAGTGGACATGGGTCCCCCACTCATAAATTATCTATATAAATATTATTGGGACAGAATATAAAGGATATGAATCATGGTAATGAAATTTTATGGACATACAATTTAAAATGAAAAACATGGAAGTAAGACAAAAATAAGATTTCTCTTATAAAAATTCGGCAGCCTAACGGCGTCACTTAAACATCAAGAAAAATTATTTGACAAGATCGAATAGGGGCTATCATCATACGATCATAATAGATCAGTATGATAGATATAGAGATCATTCCCCAACATAATAAAAAGTAACAAGAAAGACATGACATGAAAATAGAACTTGAAAAATGAGAAGGGTGAAAGAATCCCTTAAAAATTCTACAGCCTAACGGCGTCACTTAAACATTCATAAAACAAAATGATGAGAGTAAGAGGGGATCTCTCATCATATAAAAATTAAAAGGGATGTAAGGGTAATATAAAATAACATCCTCCAACCTAAGAACATGGAGCATAAAAGGAATGACATAAAAGAGATTACTTGAAAAGAAAGAGAAAGTTTGGATCCCTTACCGTAATCGTAACTCTAAAAAATAAAAGGTTGGGACCTTGAGGGGCTTGTGGGATCCTTGGGAGGACTCCTTGGGAGGTAAGAATACCAGAACTTTGTTGAGGATTGTTTTTGAGTCGAATGGATGAGAGGAAGGCTTGGTATTTATAGGGAATGTCAGGGGACAAGGCATTAATGGCCAAGGGACACCTCACAAGTGTTTTTCTCAAAACCATGTGCTCTCCCATTGTATTTACCATGGAGTTAGGCCAAATGGGGCCCCCAATACAATATTTCATCTCATTTGGTCTTCCAACCCTTAAAATATCTCATTACATCACCATGACACAACTATGATGTCATTAAACATACCGAAAACCTAAAACTGTTTTTTTACTATTCAATGAAAATTCAACTTTCTCAGAAAATCCCAAAATTTCACCTTAACCAAATATCAATGCTCTTATTACAAATATGAACTCCATTATATAAAAATAATTTTCTAAATATTTTTAATTTAATTTTTAAATAAAAACATTATTCACCGAAAATTCATTTTTTCAGAAAACCCCCAAAAATTACCATAACATAATATCGGTGCTCTGAGATCAAAAATAAAGTCCTTTTTATAAAAATATTTTTCTAAATATTTTTAATTTAATTTTTAATTAAAAAAAACTATTCACCCCAAAAACTAATAGTTGACTAATAATTTATGAAACTGTTATTTATTCAGTTTATTGAATCACATTACTTAATATAGGTTTCTAAATTATATTAAAACATTCTTTGAGTGAAATTACTAATCCATTTGGTCACATTACTAATCCTAAGCATAAAATCACTATTCATAATTTACTATTTATCATAAATTATGTTGATCTTATTGGACTCCGAATTCCTTACTGAACACTATTGTAGAAGACTATTTTTTGAAAATCATTACACATCATTAATTATTTAGGGTTGACATAAATATTTTAAAATATCCTTTTTTTCAAAATTCATCAATAAAATACATCCTAAAATTATCTAGAAATTTTAAATTTCACAAACATCACTAAAGGAATAAATCTCAATTCATTCATCACAAAGGATTACACAAAGAAGCTAGGGTCTCGTTACATAGCCCCTTATAACACCGGCATATGACCTAACTGTAATGTGTGCTATGGTGAGAGAATTTGAGGGAGGCTCAGATAACATTGCCCTAGTATTAATCTCTACTAACATGAACTTCTCCCGTAGGCGTTTCCGTTCAAGCTTGACACACTGGATTTCGGCTTGGGCTTGGTCCAAAGCAAAGCCCAAAGACACCACCTCCTTCCCAAGATCTGATAAGTGGGCCTCATACGGTTCGAGTCTACCGGATTAAGCCATCGACTCCTCTTTCTGCATTAACCATTAACATCTCTATTAAACCGTTAAGAGTAAGTTAATATACAATTTAAAATGTTTGGGTCGTTACATTCTTCCCCTCTTAAGAAATTTCATCCCCGAAATTTATACTTGAGGCCTAGTCGAAAAGGTGAGGGTACTTTTGCTTGATCATTTCCTCAGGCTCCCAAGTCACTTCTTCATATTTATGATTCCTCCACAACACATCCACAGGTTGGGTAGTATTGTTTCGTATAACCTTGTCTCTACGGTATAAGATCTCTACTGGATGCTCCTCATAAGAGAGGTCATGTTCCAGTTGTACCACCTCTGGGTTCAGTACATGCGTAGGGTCGGGTATGTACTTCCTCAAGAGAGATACATGGAAGACATTGTGAAATGAGCTAGGTTCGGTGGAAGTGCTAGATGATAGGCCACTACTCTTATGCAATCGAGGATTTCATAGGGGCCAATGTACCTAGGGTTGAGCTTCCCTTTCATCCCAAACCGCATGACTCTCTTCCATTGAGAAATTCGAAGGAAGACTTTGTCACCAACACTAAACTCCAAGTCCCTTCGACGATTGTCAGCAAAGCTCTTCTGACGACTCTGAGCTCCCCTTATGTGTTGTTGGATGGAATGAACCCGTTCTATCATCTCTTGCATGAGATCAGGCCCAAGAATCTTTCTCTCACCAGTTTCATCCAAACAAGTAGGAGTTCTACATCTCTTTCCATACAGAGTTTTATACGGTTCCATCTGAATACTCGAATGGAAGCTGTTGTTATAGGAGAACTCAACTAATGGGAGGTGTTGAACCAATCCACATTTAAATTCCATTGAGCATAATCTCAGTATGTCTTCGAGTGTCTGAATAGTCCTTTCAGATTGGCCATCAGTTTGAGGATGATAAGTCGTACTAAAATTCAATTCAGTATTCATATCATGTTGAAGACTTCTACAGAATATTGATGTGAATCTTGGATCATGATCAAACACGATGGATAGTGGTACCCCATGCAGCCTCACCACTTCCTTTACGTATATTTTGGCATGTTGATCCAGAGAGAAATCTTCCTGAATAGAGATAAAATGGGCGGTTTTTGTGAGACGATCCATAATAACCGATATCGCATTGTTTCCTTTGGATTTTTTCGGGAGACCAGTTAAAAATTCCAATGTGATATTATCCCACTTCCATACGGGTATGGGTAGTGGTTGTAATACCCCCATAAGAAGTTGTCATTCTGCCATTACTTGTTGACACACCAGGAACCTTGTAGTGTAATCAGAAATCTCCCTCTTCATGTTATCCCACCAATAATGATCATGAAGGTATCTAAACATTGTAGTGCTTCCTGGATGTATAGAGAAATTAGATAAATGAGCTTCATCCATTAGTTATTTCTATATATCCTGAATAGATGGAACATATAGTCTTGTATGAAATTTCAATACACCTTCTTGATCAATATTGAAATCAGGGAACTTCCCATCTTTTACATCATCTAACTTCTCCTGCAGTAATGGATCTTCTTTTTGAGCGTTCTTGATCTTCTCTAGTACTGAAGGTTGAGAAATAATTTGGGATAGGGTTGATTATGTCCCTTTACTTATAATTCCCATGTCCAGTTTTACTAGATCTTTAATCAAGGGATCTCCTAGGATCCTCATTGTTTCCAGAACAACCGGGTCGTTCCTACTTAACGCATCCGCGACATTTTTTTCTCTTCCATGGTGATAATTAAGTGAACAATCATAGTATTTAATAAGCTCCAACCATCTCCTTTGTCTCATGTTCAATTCATTCTATGTGAAAATATACTTTAAACTTTGGTGGTCAGTGTATATATCACATTTCTCCACATAAAGATAGTTCCTCCATATCATTAGAGAAAAAAAAACAACTGCCCCTAGCTCTAGATCATGCATAGGATAATTTTTCTCATGAATCTTTAACTGTCGAGATGAATAAGCAACTACCTTGTAATATTGCATGAGGACCCACCCAAGACCTTTCAGAGATGCATTGCTAAAAATAAAGAATCCTTATCCAATAGAGGGTAGTGTTAACATAGGTGCAGTAACCAATCTCTTCTTCAGCTCTTGGAATCTTTCCTCGCATTCCATTGTCCAAATGAACTTAACCCCTTTTCGAGTCAACTTGGTATGTGGATTAGAAAGCCGTGAATTTTTTTTCACAAACCTCCTATAATATCCCTATAAACCAAGGAAACTACTAATCTCAGTTACTTTTGTGGGTTGAGGCCACTCCTCCACAACCGTTTTCTTTGTAGGGTCAACCGAGATTCCTTCATTGGTAACGATGTGCCCCAATAAATCCACTTTTTGTAACCAAAACTCACACTTGTTGAACATTCCAAAGAGCCTCTCCTTCCACAGAGTTTTCAAAATAACCCTCAGATGATCTTCATGCTCCTCACGACTTTTTTAATATATCAAAATATCATCAATAAAAACTACCACAAAGTTATTAAGGTAGTCTTTAAAGAATCTATTAATCAAATACATGAAAATAGCAGGAGCATTTGTCAAGCCGAAGGGCATAACATTAAACTCATAATGCCCATATCTTTATCGGAAGGCAGTCCTTGGAATATCTTCATTCTTCACCCTCAGTTGATGATAACGAGATCGATGGTAAATCTTAGAGAATAATTGAGCCCCATGAATTTGGTCAAATAAATCATCAATTCTTAGAAGATGGTATCTGTTCTTCACTGTGATCTCGTTCAGTTCTCTATAATCAATCCATAGATGCATTGATCCATCCTTCTTCTTCACAAAGAGAACTGGTTCTCCCCATGGAGACACACTCGGTCGGATAATCCCCTTCTCCAACAAGTCTTGGAGTTGTTTCTTTTCCTCTTCCTGATCCACATTTTCCATTCTATACGGGGTCTTTGATATCAGTTGAGACCCGGGTACATGTTCAATGGAGAACACTACCTCTCTTTCTGGGGGAGGTCTTATTAACTCCTCAGGAAATACATCCATGTATTCCTGAAAAATCGAAACATCTACAATTTTCATGATCCATTTTCCTTCATTATCATCACCAATTAAATCCATAAATAAATCTATGGGAGGTGCTTCTAGATAGGGATCAATTTAGTATATCTCTCCAAGGAAGATAACTGTAGGTCGTTTATTCAAGACTACTGAGTTTTCCTTACTTTTACTTTTCATCTTAGCATTATACATTGAGAGCCAGTGCATCCCTAGTATAACGTCGAATTCCAACATGGGAATGTCTACTAGATTTGGGATAAGATTGTTATCACTAAAGTAAACACTAGAGTCTCTAAACACTGTTGATGCATTTATAATCCCACTTGGAGTTTTGACTGACAACTCTACCTCAAGTAGTTCAGGGATTGATTCTATATTCTTTAAAAACTTGGAGGAAATAAAAGAATGCATAGAACCAGAATCAAGAAAAGTAGTTTCTAGTTTTTAGAGGACAACAAGAGTACCTGCTACCACGTCATTCGGAGCTTCAACTTCATTTGTTGTGATAGAACAATCACGACCTTGCTCCCCGGGCCTTTGCTGAGGTTGATGGTGATTCCCCTCCACTACCCTTGGATTTGGATAGGGATTAGCATAGTGCCCAATCTGTCCACACATGAAGCAATGGACTTCATGTAAGGCCGGAACCATATTTCCTTTTTCGTTGGTGTTGGGGAGTTGAGGCCTCAGCTCACTACTACAATTCCGAGCAATATGGCCTCCTCTTCCACACATTTTCCACTTTCCACTTCCGACCAAGTAGTTCCCTGGATGCTTCTTCCCACATTTATTGCATGTGGTAAGTTGCATTTGCTTTCCACATCTTCCCTGATCAAAAGTCTTCCCTAAACTGGGCTCCAATGATCTCTTCTTTTCATTTGAATTATGAGACCATTGTGTCTCACCAAACTCTAGCTCAACTTTCATTGCACTCCGCACGATCTACTCATAGCTATCGTAGTCCCGGTTGGCTAAATTCTTCCGCAGATAAGGTCTCAGTCCACCGAAAAATATATAAACCTTCCCACATGGAACCATGACAAAGCTAGAGTTATATCGTGAATGTCGGGTGAAGTTCATCTCATAGCTTCCGTCAGATTCGTTCTCCGTCTGCTTCAGCTCGAGAAACTCTTTTCCATTCTCATTCTCATGGAATGAGGGAAATACTTATTAATGAGTATTCCCCGGAACTCTTCCCACTCCATAGCTTCTATCTCTCCTCTAGGATTCGTGTTTGTGACCAGTGACCACCACTGATCAGCTTCTCCCTCTAGGTGGTAAACTGCAAGGGTGACTTTTTCATGATCCGAACAAAGGATTACAGAAAAGATCTTTTCATTGGAGCTTATCCATTGTTCCGCAACAAAAGGGTCAGTAGATTCACTGAATGATGGTGGTCGTTGACGCATGAAGGACTCAACAGAGTGTTGTTCCCTTCGTGGTGAGGTCGGCCTCTCATCTTGATTCAAGTTATTACTCATATCTTGAGTCAGTTGGTTCATCATTCGCATGAATGTCTCTATTCAGGCTTCCATCAGAGGGCCGTTAGCACATGGTGCATTGCGGTCACCATCAGCACTGTTCCTCATATTGCCCGCCATTTTCTTAATGAATAAAACATTAGTGAGAAACTTATTTCATTTATGAATCTTTTAACTAAGACTTCATTCTTATACAATTACATTTCTCTATATTTCCTTCATAATTATTCATAAAAATCTTGTGATTAACCAAACATATCCCCCGGGAGTGTCGTAAACAAAAGTGCAGTAAGGCCCGTTATCGTGCACCAGTTCTCATTTGAGTCTAGATCAATGCGGTGTTTTTGGGTTCTACCCCCATGTACATCTGTTCCAGAGCCTCCTCTACCTAATCGTATCCAGACATGGATGTATTTTTTTGATAAACCACTTACTCAATACTTACCAAAATACCAGGAAGTTTTCCTATATTTAAACTTTTCTATTGGGTTCTTCCTAAAGTTTTTATATCCTAATTTCCACAAATAACTAAACCATACTTTTATACCAACTTTATCATCCCGTCTTTTTATAACATAAACTTTCCTTACATTACACGTAATTGAGGATCTTTAAGGTTTAGTGTCTTGGAAAACAGGAACATAATACATGAAAATAACATAAAGCATTCTTATTAAACACTTCAAAGGCTTCTCCTTATGTTCATCATAGATTCGTTACTGCATCTCATAACCTAGGGACATACATCAAAATAAAGGGTGAGCAGAAGGCCCAGTAATGTAAACAAGAGAAACATTTTACATGTGAACTAGAAATACTTCAATAAAGTCATAAAAAGAACATTAAGGCATGAGAGAGAAATCATGAGATATATCATAATAAAAATAACATTTTTCATAACTTGAAGATGTGGTTTCAAAATTTAATATGGACAATCATTTTGTTTCACCAAGGTCCATCCCCAAGGTGTCATTTAAAATTAGCAATGTTATTCACCAAGGTATCAGTCTAAAAAGTCATCTCTAGAGATTCAGTCTTTACCGAATGCATTGGAGCGCTATCTGGGCACACCCTTGACATGTATTTATTATCATGTGAGCCACACATATCATCATCAATAATTTCATAAACAAACCATATAGCATAGAAGAAATGTGTTTCATTTCAAAATCATAACGTTTTAAAACATCTTTAATGACATAATCTTTATGTCACTTTAAACCCACGAAAATGGAAAGTGGGTTTCATGTATGTAAATCCCAGAATTTAAAATAGAAAATTATGATATACATTTGAATACCCTTATTGAAATAATATCTTTGAGTATTCACTTAATAACAAAATATAATTTTGAGAAAAAGAGAGGGGCATTATGAGACGAAAATTTTGCAGCATAACAGCTACGTTACAGGGTTTTAGAAAACGTTGAAAAGAGGGTGGACATGGGTCACCCATGAATAAATGATCTATATAAATAGTATAGGGACAGAATATAACAGATATGAATCATGGTAATGAAATTTTAAGGACATATGATTTGAAATGAAAAACATGGAAGTAAGACAAAAATAAGATTTCTCTTATAAAAATTCGGCAGCCTAACAACGTCACTTAAACTTAAATAAAAATGATTTGAAAAGATCAAATAGGGTCTCTCATCATGTTATCATAATATATCAGTATGATAGATATAGAGATCATACCCCAACATAATAAAAATGAACTTGAAAGTCTTGACATGAAAAAAGAACTTGAAAATTGAGAAGGCTGAAAAAATCCCTTAAGAATTCGGCAGCCTAACGACGTCACTTAAACTTTAATAAAATGAAATGATGAGAGTTAGAGGGGATCTGTCATCATATAAACATGAAAAGGGATGTCAGAGGAATACAAAAGAACATTCTCCCACATAAGAACATGGAGCATAAAAGGAATGACATAAAAGAGATTACTTGAAAAGAATGAAAAAGGTCAGATTCCTTACTCTAATCGTAACCCTTAAAACTCAAAGGTTGGGACCTTAAGATGCTTGAGGGAACCTTGGGAGGACTCCTTTGGAGTTAAGAAGACCAGAACATCGTTGAGGATGGTTTTTGAGTCGAATGGATGAAAGGAGGTCTTGGTATTTATAGGGAAAGTGAGGGGACAAGGCATTAATGGCCAAGGGACACATCACAAGTGCTTTTCTCAAAACCATGTGCTCTCCCATGGAATTTACCATGGAGTTAGGACACATGGGGCCCCCAATACAATAATTCATCACCTTTTGTAGGCCATCCCTTAAAATATATGATGACATCACCATGACACAGCTATGATGTCATTAAACATACCGAAACCCTAAAATTGCTTTTTTTACTATTCACTGAAAATTCACCTTTCTCAGAAAATCCCAAAATTTCACCATAACCAAATATCGATGCTCTTATTACAAATATGAACTCCATTTTATAAAAATATTTTTCTAACTATTTTTAATTTAATTTTTAAATAAAAACACTATTCACCGAAAATTCATTTTTTGAGAAAGACCCCCAAAAATTACCATAACATAATATCTGTGCTCTGAGTCCAAAAATAAAGTCATTTTTATAAAATAAATTTTCTAGATATTTCTAATATAATTTTCAATTAAAAACACTATTCACCCCAAAAAACTAATACTTGACTAATAATTTATGAAACCATTATTTACCCATTTTATTGAATAACATTAATTAATCTTGGTGTCTAAATTATATTAAAACTTTCCTTGAGTGAAATTACTAATCCATTTGGTCAAATTACTAATCATAAGTGTAAAATCACTATTCATAATTTACTATTAATCAAAAATTATGTTGATCTTATTAGACTCCAAATTCCTTACTGAACACTTTTGTAGAAGACCATTTTTTGAAAATCATTACACATCATTAATTATTTAGGGTTTACATAAATATTTTAAAATATCCTTTTTTCAAAATTCATCAATAAAATACATCCTAAAATTATCCGGACATTTGAAATTTCACAAACATCACTAAAGGAAGAAATATCAATTCATTCATCCCAAAGGATTACACAAAGATGCTAGGGTTTCGTTATATAGCCCCTTATAACACCGACATATGACCTAAGTGTAAGGTGTGCTATGGCGAGAGAATCTGAGGGAGGCTCAGATAACATTTCCCAAATAGTAATCTCTACTAACTTGAACTTCTCCCGTAGGCGTTTCCGTTCAATCTTGACACGCTGGAGTTCGGCTTGGGCTTGGTGCAAAGCGAAGTCCAAAGACGCAACCTCCTTCCCAAACTCTGATAAGTGGGCCTCATAAGGTTTGAGTCTACTGGATGAAGCCATCGACTCCTCTTTCTACATTAACCATTAACATCTATATTAAATCGTTAAGAGTTAATATACTATTTAAAATGTTTGGGTCGTTACATTTTTTCCCATATAATTATTAATGGTATTATATAAGATATATCAAAAGGGGTCTAGTTAGGATGAAATAAGTGATAGATAATGGAGTTGTCTTAGGAATCAGGGGGTTATGATTCCCAGTTTCTAATGTCTCTATACCTATATGGTCTAATAAGAGTTTTTATTTATTTTTTAATGAATACTCTTAAAATTTGATGTAATATCGACTTATGTATCGTATGAGGGGCTCTATTTTCTCATTGGGTAGGTCCTAAATGAGATTGGGGTCTTCATGAGTGTCTCTAATAATACCAAGGCTTGAGAAGTGATTTCTCTGGGAATGAGCGTACTTTGAGAAGAATCTTGTGGCTGATAATTTTATTGGGATTACATATATAATTTGTGTCTTGGATTGAGTATATCTGGATTTCATTCCTTTTTGTGCATATAAATATACCTGTGTTGATATTACTATATATTCTTACGTGTTATTCATTTTTGGTAATCATATATGGTATTCCATTATGGTAATGAAATGATTTATTACACTGTCTAATTCCTTTGTGTTAGTCCATTGTGGTATTCATTCCGGATAGTCATCTACGGTATTTAATCATGGTGATCCTTTGTTATATTCAATTATTTTAATCCCTTGGGGTATAACATCATAGTATTCTTGTGTGGAATTCCATCATGGTAATCATGTAATGTATTCCATTATAGAAATCTGTTGCCATTACTCTTCATGGTAATCCTATGTGTTATTACTTTTTAGTAATCTTGTGCGGTATTCCATTGTGGTAATTATATGTGGTAATCAGTTGATGTAATCTATCATTGTAACTAATTTTTGTATTCCTATTTGGTATACCTTCGATGTATTCCATTGTATTATTCCATCATGGTGTTACTTTGGGGTACTAATTTTTTGTTGCACTTATTGGTTTTGGGGTGCCCTTCTAATTATTTTAATACTCACACCTGTAAGGTACATTACTGCATGTGACATGTCTTATATAGGTGATTGACCCTTTGAAGGAGTTATAGGAACACCAAGTTAGATGACAATTAGTGTGATTGGACAAACCAAGGTGTTCCTCCAGATTTTATAAAGTAGTCCAAGTACCTTTACTTCAATGTTGGACTGTTGTTATAGAATTTGTTAGGTGGTATTTAGTTGGGTCATATTTAATTTGAATTACTTTTACTATCAAAAACTTTTGTCGGATCTTTGTGGTATGCATGCATTGTTTACATAGTTGTTTTTAAAATTTATCATTGTGTTGCCTTGGAGATGTGTCTATGCATAGAGGTAAAATAAAATGATTCCCTTGATAGTGAAATGGATAATCATTTATATTCATCATCCCAAAGAGTATTAGTGGCTAGATTGGGGTGTGGTGTCACCTACCCCACTATGATTGTTCATCCCAACAATTATATAAATTAAAAAATAATAAAAATCATGTTCTTATGGATAAAATCAATCATAGTAAAAATAAATTATAATTGTGAAATGATACTGAATTTTGGTCCAAATTGATAATTTAGAGTGGGTGAATTGATTTTCAAATTAAACCGTTCATAATAAAAATTATTTAATAAATAAATCTCCCAATGTTAAAAAAACTGATAAATAAAAATCATTGTTTATTTATATAATTTTTTCTTTCATCTAGTTTCTCGTAAGAGGGATGAAGGCTTTGATGATTTATGTTTGAATAAAAATTAATTTTTGAAATAGTTTTTTAAATGAAAAATATATATATATAATTGAAATTAATGTTATCTATCATTAAAATGTTACATAAATGTTTTCCAAAAAAATATGTATTCTTCTAGAAAAATATAATATAAATAAAATATAGAAGGAAAAAATAATATAAAAAAGTTGTTTAGTCTCAATCCAAGATATAATCCCCACACCATAGACATTAAAAGTTCCCTCTTAGATTACTAAAAATATATCTTGATCTATAAAAAGTGTAAATTTCACAATTTAACACATGGGATTCTAGGATTTAGAAATATTATTCCAAAAATTATATATAGGATAAATAAGTTATAACAACTAAAAATAGGTAGTCTAGGCCACACGACCTCTTCTATTATATATGAGAGTGTCTTTCTCTGACTTGTTATGAATCTATTGAGAAATATATTATGAAAAACACAAACATAAATAAAAAATATATATAAAAGTATTAGTCAAAAGAAGGAATTATGTTAAGTCATGTATGATGTTATGTTTTTAGGATAATTCATAACTAATTGTTGTCTCATTATAATTATAAAGAATATTAAAAGATGTTAATTCATTCTCATATACATTTTCAAGGATCATATGAGAATAAAATGTTATAGATTATTAAAATAGTGTAAATTTTCTTTAATATTATTCATGTAAAATAAGATTTCATTATATCACAAGAGTATTTTTTTCATATCCACCAACCATTCATCATTAACCAACTTGTTCAATATTTTAAAATCATTCACCAGATAATTGAAGCAGAAAATAATCATGAATATAATTATATTTTTTTAGGAAAATAAGCATCATTATATAAATCATTATACATTCAATTATATAATAAAAATATGTTGGATGATTTTTAATAACATAATAATATCATACCGTCCATTTAGATATTCCCAATTATTGATACCATTTCAAAAAAAATACAAGTGTTCTATTCCTAATCATCCACTTAACGACCTATGGACACATCAACACTAATATTTATTGAGAGTTCTATTTAGTGTGTGCCTATTTTTTTACTTATTCTTGTGGTCAATCAGATGAAAAAAAAATCATCACTTCATCTGCAGTTAATGTTCAAAGAAAAATCAACAAGATGATTTCATTTATCCCTCTATTGGAAAGATTGTTCTTTCAATCAAATCATCTAGCTTTGTGGGTGATCCATAACCCATATAGAAATTAAATTTATGGTCTCATGGGACAGTATGATAAAAAAAATTCTTCATTCATATGGTTTCTTATATACAATTCCATAATTTCATTATGGTTAATCTGGTGGTCCTGTGCGTGATCAAATATAGCATGAATTCGATTGAAGGCATGTTTAATTATTCAAACATTTACAGAAAATTAATTTACTTCCCAAAAAAAATAAATTTTAAATAACATAACCTCAATTTTTAACATTAAAATATGTTTTTTGGACTACCTAAAATAATAATATACCCTAAACATATACTCCCAATAACATTCATTTCATAAAATCTTTTTTAACAATCATGGAATTTAACCACTAAAAAATCCATTATTCATCCAAACAATAACATTGTCCATAAATATGAAATTTTATTAACAAATTCATTAGAAAAAATTAAATGTACAACATAAATCAATAAAGGGAATAGATATCATAGAATATAAAACAAGAAAATATCAATATCATGGTTATAAATACTATCTAACATACTTCTTCAAATTTAAATTATCCATTATAATCAAATAATCATATATAACTTAAACAATACTATTATTAGTACCACATTGATATTTTATCACCTAAAAATATCAAAAATATATCCATTTCAGGAAATAAATATTAATTTTTATTATTAGGATCTATTATTAACCGCATGCCATTAAAATTAATCAACATAAGAACAATCCTTATGTAATGTAAAAAAAATTTGAAGATACACCTAGTAAGAATTATTCATGTGCTCTACTACCCATATTGTGGTAAATCATGGTTTAGATTCAAATTAGTGATCTTTTGGTTTAATTGTATATTTTTGGAATCCAAAGAGTCTATGCATGGTTTGAAAATGGTTAGGTAAAACCATGCTTCATTCCCAAGAAAAATGAGAACTTTATTTTGGTGAGATAGGATGGTATGCACAGATGGAACACATATTTTCCAAACCATGCGGCCATACTAACAATCCATGAACCCTAATATAGTGGGTATGACAATCCCTACTGATCAGTTAGTCAAACTTCATCCCACATAGATTAAACCATGCAACCCCTATGAAGAGGCACACTGTTCAGGCATAGGGTTTGGAAAACACTATTCCCTATCCCCGAACATATTTGTTGTTGGTTTTTAAATCGTAGAAAACTTATCTAATATACATTAACCCACTGTATTAAACCTCTACTCATCTACACATGTACCAATCCTATTTTTTACAATTTGAGAACCTCCTCAGAGGAATCTACAGATCCTCATTACCCTATAAAAGAAAATGGTTGTTCTTGTTGATGGATAGGATACTCATTGGGATGTTATTACCTCACCATTTGGTATATTCTCTCTCTCATATCCCTATCCTTGGATTAAATGGTATGATTTAAAATCATTTTTACATTTAGTATAGATCTATGTTTATGTGGTAATGTTTAGTTGGATCTGGATCTTAGGTTTCGGTATTAGATCATCCTTGAAATATAAAATATAATATTATTGATTATAAATGTCTGAATATAATTTTGAAATTAAAATAACAATTTTTTAAAATTTTAATCTAGTGGAATTATTTATCAGATTAGATTTCCCATATGTCAATGAAATATAGTGAATACTTAATAATGAAATTGGTGGGTAATGTGGTTATGATATTTTTTGATTAATGGTTTATCATAATTCATAGTGACCTATGTGTTGTTTCAATATTATTATAATTCATTATGATAATTGTGGTGTTCTATGATAATTTTTTTTGTAAATTATAAAAAAATTATTTGTTGATATATAAAATTGATAATTAAATGTAAAATCAATTATGAAAATCGAATATAAATGGTTTAAAATTTGGACCCACGTATTTTGATATTCGAGAATGTGATTTAAGATATTTACGACTTATTCAAATAACAATGGATTCATATAATGCCTCTCTAGGCCCCCAATTTATTCATATATACAAGTGATCACCGGGTATTGATATAGGGACTACTCCTTAGAAAACCAATTTTGATCTAGTGTCTAGCTCTAGGACCCCATTTTATGACTGATACTATATAAATAAATTTATCAATAGAAACCAATGATGTAATTAAATTTGAATTCTTTTTGTGGATAGTACCTGCTCTTTCATGGGATGAAGTAGGTATCAATGGGTTGACTATTAATGTGATACCATAGACTCATGTTTTAAATTAAAGAATAATTTATTGATAAAAATATTTACTTAATTTAGTATTATTTGTTATATATAACTTTGTACACATTCATAGTCCAAGTATTGGATTACAAAACATTTGTGGTGGCCTAATGAGTTTTACCCACACTTACTCGGGCTTCTAGATCTGTTCCTTAATAATCATCATGCTTTTATAAAAGGATCTACCTGAAAACCCATTTTTATATTGTTGTTTTGGGATGTAGAATGTATTTAGGAACTATAAATGATATAAATAATCACGTAGGTTATTTAGTTTTGTATTATTTTTTGTTTTACATCTGATACATGAAAAATTTGTGGAATTAAATATATTCTCATTTTTATTGAATATTATTATCTGGTTTTGGTTCTTTATGTGATTATTGTATGTACTAGTTATGATATTATTATTATTATATTTTATAATCTTTTTTATACTATATATTATTTTAAAATATTTTTATTCTCTTAAAAGTTGGTATAATCTGTAGATGTTATATCCATTAAACCCTTGATAGTAGTCAAAATCCTCTTGTGTATTGGGTGACACACCTAGGTTCAGGTGACCATCTACTTTGTGGAACTATATTTGGCACTATAACATCCCTACCAAAGCTCCACACTCCTTTTCATCTAGTCTGTGGGTCACATGACCATATGAGAACCTCCCCATATTTCATAATATGTCATCTAGTTGTGAGGTTCTAGTGTCGATCATTGGTAGACTAAACCCTCTTTACCCGTGCAAGAACTTGATAAAATAATCAAGAAAAAATGAAATGACTTATAACCACAAACATAACAATAAAATTATCTTGAACAAAATTTGAAATAAAATATAAAAACATATCTGAATATATGTCATGTTATCATACGTTCCAAAAAATTTATACAATCATATTGTTCTATTAATTAACTCAACAATTAATTAATCCAAAAAATATAATTAATTCATTCAAAAATAAATTATTCACATCAAATATGTGAATTATTTCAAAAATTATTTAATACAATTAAATAACATCATAATCAAAAAAGTCTTTATTATTTTAATAATTAATTAATTAATCATATTCAACAATCTCAAAATTTATATAAATAATTAAAAAATTAAATTTTGTAACTCAATAAATTTCAATAATATGTTAATTAACTCAATAATTAATTATCCTCATATTCTATAACTTTATATTTTTACAAAAATAATTCAATCATTTCATTATCTAAAATTCCCAAAAATTCAATATTCTATGAAATTAATTAAATAATTAATTGTCCTGAATTACTTAGTCACATAATTAATTAAATATAAAATTAAATTTATTTAATTAGTAAATTAAATATCCAAATTAACTCTATAAATTCCATAATTACATACAGTTGATTTAATATACCACCTACCTATATTCGTTGATGAGTGATAACCCATTGGAAAACCCCAATTTGAATGTAATAATTAAATAGAATGAGATATGGGCCATAAAACCTAAATAATTATTGAAAAAATAATGATCCATAAATTCTAGATATAGAATATATAATCCTAGATCTAGATCCGACCAAAAATAGGGATCATCAATTCAACAACTATAGGAACCTGAACGTGAAAGTTAAAGGTACCAAAAATTTATGAGATCCACGTATATTTTGGGATGAAGACCATTAATAAAAACATAAAATATAAAATAATGATATTTTTAATGGCCTAGAATATATCCCAGAGGGTCCAAATTTGACAAAATACATTAGGGGTCAAGATGATGAAAAATTGGGTGTTATATTTGGAGATCGGGGAATTGAAATATATTTTTTGGGGGATGGAAATACAATACGAAAAATAATCTCAGGGCGCAAAAAATCCCATAACCATGAACATTATTAGGGACAGTCTTATATGGGTGGATGGTTTCTCATAATGAGGGTGAAAAATTTGGAAAATGTGACCCAACAATGTGATTCAACAATTTTTTGGTTCACCAAGTTCACTTGGATGGTGTTCACAGTTTGGTAAAACTATGTTCCACGTGTGCACTGCAAATCCTACATAAAAATAGTAAATATTCCGCACAATGACACCCAAATAGAACCCAAACAAAACGTTCTCAAAACCATGAAAATTTTGTATTTATATATACTTCTGACACATATCTATAGACGATCAGGTTCTTAAAACCTCCCCACCATATAATATCACAGCCTAGAGATGTACTCCAAAACATAACTATGATTATATGTCATAAAATCATAAAAATTAGCATTCATATAGGATTACATCTCTATTTTCACCCCAGAATGTGCTCATGTTTTTCCATATAACAGAATATTTGCATGGAATTTCCTATCTCTATATTCTTATTTAAATCCAATGCCCATATTGTATGATCTTTAAAAGACACATTTTTATCATATTGAACATTATCCACATCATTCACATGAGAAGGGATGGTTTGATACATCAGAAACATTGTCACATTGGAATAATCATTCATAGTAATATAACTATGTATAAGAGAAAATCTGTATTCCACCAGCCCTATACATTTCAAAACCACAAATGGCCTAACAAACAGGGGTGCCAACTTACCCAGTATTCATATCCTATAGAAACCTAGACTCTATGATACCTTAAATAATACATGATAACTCTATGTAATGTCCAGGGGTCATAAACATCAATCTTCATATGCCTTCATCATTATCAAACCCATTGAAATACATTTCCAAATCAACAACACCTTCTTTTTCATCTCATGCATTTGAATTAGTCTAAAAAATTATGATTCACATGTCTACATCCAATATAGATTTTAACTGTTTGACCTATAATATTTACAGTTATGGTAATATCTTAATAGTTTCTTGATAATTTTTTTAATATGTGAACACCAACAATGATATATTCTTTTCTTTTGTGACATTAATGTTTTTTACTCAAACCCATAGAATATCCCCATGAAAATGTAGAGTATGCCATATCAACCAAAATATCATTTGTTTTAAAACCAAACACAATATAAAATATTTATCATGTTCTATATCTATTAACATATAGAATCATGCTGTAAATCATCAATCACAATCTGAAATATTAAACTAGTGCACCCTATGTAGATGAAATGTCTCCCTAATATACAACTCATCCCACAGATCCACTAATAATGACTCTCATATATGAATCAAATATATTATCCTAATCAAGTGATTCACAATGACCCAAATAGAGTCATTATTTTGAGTAATATTCATGAGACCCACCAAAAAATATCAAGTCACACCACTCCATATCCATTATGGAATGGAAAATGATTTTAATAAACCAAAAGGTTGTAGATATTAATAATTAACGTACATATATGTGTATCATAATGTCATAAACCCTAATATCTCATTTTTACTTTTCAGCCACCAAAATTTTATCACCGAGATTTTTTTTTCATGCCTTAGTTTTTATTTGGTTCATTTGAAATCTTTATACATTTCTTGGTTTTTAGGTGAGATTAATATTTAATTTTGAAATACCATTTATATTTAATCATCTTACCAAGGGTTCCCCATATCTAATTTCATAGTTTTTGGAGAAATGGATGGTTACTTCAGGATTTGGGCCAACTATGAGCCCATTTAGAGATTTCAAAACAAAATTGATTTCATTTATAACTCATTCATTTTTAATCATGATTCACTCATTTTATATCATGCATATCCCACCATCACCAATTCAAACCGCCATATCCATTTTGACCAACATATAAATTCTTAATAAAGGGGAATTTGGGTTATTTATTCATGTATTTGGAGAGCCCGTGATCCCATTAATAGTTTTAAAAAATTTATTTTATTATTTAATATCTTATTATTTTTTTACATTTTTTGGTTATTTTAAATGTTACTCGAGACCAAGATACATAATATCACCAAGAAGTTTCATTTTCCATATTTTGATCCCATCTTAGTTTCATATTATAGTGAAATTTCTCATGGCTTCTCGAATCATCCATATTTGATTAGGTAATTTTCTTAATTAATTATTCAATAATTTTATTCTTTATTTTCCCAAAAATATTGTTTCCTTGGTTAATCAAATATTATAGAGTCTCTCTAAAATGTTAAAATCCATTACAATTATTATAAGGGTGTATATCTATGAAATATGTAGAGGTGTCTATTTTACAGGTAATATTTATTCTCTTTTCTCCTTCCATTTCCTTATCCATCGACTTTATTTTAGATTTATCTTCTCTTATGGACCTGAATGAATTTGGATAATGTTATCCCATGTTTTTTAATGTGTTTTTTGCATGTCTAGGGATGGTATTCATAGATTTAGTGTGTTGGGAACCACAATAGGTGATATAAATTGTGTGGTTCCTTTCTACCATGGTTTTAATGTAGGATATCCAATGGACATGACTCTATCATTTAGGTGTCTTCATTTTCATTATTATTTTATATTTATATATTTGTTTAGTATCCTTTTTATGCTTTTTGATAATTTGATTAGTATGAAAAATGAATTTTTTTTAATTTTTTTAAAAGTTGTGTAGTTTTTTTATAAGAGTGTGAAATTCATTGTTACATAAATGATATATCAGCTTATCAACCTCATTTATGGTATTTTTTACACAGTTCAGTAGCTTTAATAAATTTTTTTTCACAAAAATTTTATTTTATCCATTCTCATGTTCTTCAAACATGTTTTTTCTTTAAAAGTGTGTGGAATGGGTTCTGAAAATTGACTACATGGGTTTTATGTGCATAATGTGATAGAAAATGAATTATATGGATTACTAAATGTATTTGTTTCATGATAAATTGTTTTTTGTGTGTTATTTTATGGTTGTTAAAATATTTTCAGTTTTATAAACAAATGGATTTTTGGTGTTAAACATATTTTGTTCAGATTGATGTAAAAGGGCACGTTTGGCGTCCTTCCAAAAATAGTAATGATATGGTTGTGTAACCTGAATGTTTTAAGGGATTTATGAATGTTTTTTCCTACTATAAAATGTTTTTATGCACATATTTATTAAAATTGAAAGGATTACCTTTGGAATATGTCAGTTTTGTGTAATTATTAAATTATAATTAGACATTTTTCTTGTAAAAATTGGTTCCATGTGTATATAGTTTTGTATTATTTGTGTCCATTTTATGATTCATGAAATTGATTTATTAAATGTATTTGGGGATAAAAAATCTGGTTTGATAAGGTATTGGTTGGTTTATGGGCGGGAAAAATATTATTTAATGTATTTTATGTGCAAGGCCTTATTATATTTCCTGAAATTATTTATAAAAATTTATGTTGGTTATTGATATGTGAAATATATTTGAGAAATTAGTGTGAGATATTTAATGTGTGTATGATTTTATGATGGAATATTCATGTGAAAATTGAATTTTATAGATGTGTAATTTTTTTTTCAAAAAAATTGAATATCCATGTATCTTGGTAGAAGGACATATACTAGTATGCTAGTGATATATATGGGTTTTGACACTATATTTCATAACAAGTTTGAAAATAAAAACAATAACTAATATGTGATGATGATGATGTTGGGGACCACTAGGTTATGTGTGATTCTTTTACTAGTGGTTTATTGGCATGATAATTAATATTTTATATGGTTACTTTTACACCATGATACGAGTAACCTGGTGTACAAAATGAATTAGTACATTGGGTTGCTCTTGTAACCTGTTTTCATTGTCTATTCTGTTCTAACCATTGGAATATAGTGTGTTTAGTTGGTAAATTTAGATGTTTTTTTGTTTTATTTAAACTTTTACATTCATTAAATCATCCCTATAGAAACTATATTAATTTTGACGTTGCAACTCTTTGAAAAATTGTTACTAGAATTTTTGTTTACAAAATTTTCGAGATTTGGCTGGTAATTTTTATTGCATGGAACCTCATTTAGAAAACATATTTTTAAATATTGTATCTTAAACATGTAATATATGTTTGTTTTATTTTAATTTATTTTCATTGGGAATAGAATATTATTCTATCCTACTATGTTTTAATACTCGCGCATATTGTTTTATTTTGTTATCTATCCCGTGTACGTGTTCTAGCATTAGTAGGTCACATTAGTAGTATAGGATTCACTGTGTTGGCGAGTTACCAGTGTAATCACCAGGTGTTAGTCTGGTCATCGGTTTTGGTTAGTTGGTCTTATTGTTTAGTTGTACAATCAGTTTATTAAATAAATTATGTTTAGGTCAATTTTATATAATTGTTTAATGGATTTTTCATTTCATTCATCTAATTAGTTATTTATTATATATGTGTGAAAACCGTTTCATGAGTACTTGGTTGTTGCCAGAAACTATTTACCATCCCATGTTGATTGGGGACACCCTTCGGGCCAGGTAAGATATCGGGTTAGGTGCCCAGTTCGGGGTCAACCAGAGCTGGTTCATGACAAATTTTTTCAGAGGAGGTTGGCTCATAGTGGACCTTTCATATTAGAATTCCATTTGTAATCTGTGTATCTCATGGTAGGTGGAGTATGAATTTTGGGACATGAGGTGTATGTTCTGGAAGATCGTTACGAACTGTTTCTCCTTCTAATACTCTATTGTCAATGAGAATTCTGGTTTTTAGTGTCTTTTGAACATATTAATTGTTTTATGTTGGGATATGGCAGTGAGAGTGGGAATAATGGTCTCAGTGATCTTGCAAGGCCTGGAAAGTCTTGTGGAGCTACGAAATTATTCTAAGATGGTTATATATTTTGGTGGTGTGATTAAAAAATGGCCACCATTAATATTGTCAAGTCACCCACTGAAACTAGTTCACTTTTGTGGGTATCTTGGACATTTCATCATTTCATAATTTTGTTCTGAAAATTGTTCTGTGAGAATATTGAATATGTGTTTTAAAGGAAATATTTGTTGATAAAAATTATGAAAATGGGTTTTCATAATTTAATATGAGAATGGTTTTCAAATGTTGTGTTTTTTTAAATAGATTTTGGGGATAAAGAGGATAATATTTACTGGTACTAAATTTCATTAAAATAACCATCCAGTTTCTATATATGAAATGTTTTATAACGCGTGTATTATTTTAAAGTGTTTCTGAACTTTTGTTTTAAATAAGGTGTTCGGGATATTGAAAAGTGTTTGAATCGGAAGAATTGGTTTTCAATAATTGGTTTTGAGTGCATGGTGTTTTCCTAGAAAGGGTTTTGTCTTTTTGGTTTTCATATTATGAAAAAATACCTCAATGAATTTGATAAAATGGGAAAGAGATATTTTTAATAGAATGGTTGTTATTGGAGGTTATATTAAATGAACTGGATTAGGGTTTTTATCAAATGGTTCTTGATAAAGTGTGTTTGTTTTGTGAAATATTACAATGGGTTTTTATTTGGTTGTTAATATTCCATTAAATAGTAAATGATTCTTTTTTGAGATATATTTGTTTTATTTTAAACTTTTTGTTGTCATGGGTTCTCACATACATGGTTTTATGGATATATAAATGAATGGTTGTTATGGAATGGTGGTTGGGAGCCTATGCTGGTACCGAAAAGTGAATATGAGTGAGACATGATAAAAAACCATTTGTGAATGCGAAAATACACAAGTTGGATTGTTATTCAAAAGTTTTTAATAATAAAAAATTTTGGTGGTTATTTTAAATTGATTGGTATGTGGCATGATATTTCTATATCGTAGAAGTGTTATTTATTTGATATGCTTCCTTGTAATAAGGAAGTCGTGATCTTGTTGTCTGTTGTTATGGGATATTGTTGGTGGCTCAATATTGGAGTAATGTTTTGTGTGTTTATAAATATGTGATTGATTTTTTAATGTTCCCATAGATGGTTCTGCATTGGAAGTATTTTTAGGTGATCATGCTAAGGATTCTTTTGAAATGTTTAATCCACCTTTTCAAAGGATGCCTCAACCTGTTTTATGGGATTGAGAAAATTTTTATATTTATTAAAAGTTCACTTATATTATGGTGTCCCCCATTGTTTTGTTAGTTGTGTTCTGTGAGGTTGACATGATTCTTCATGTACATTTTCCATTTTGATCCTCATTCGGAGTGAGAGAAAGTGGTGTTTTGTATCTCCACGTTCATTATTGGGAAACATTTTGTTTTTTGAGCATCAGTGTTTCTTGGATTCCCTGGAACTATTTTATTGGATTGGTATTTTTATGTGTCACTATGTGGAACTATGTTTTAGAGTTCATGTTAAGGATTATCTATGATTGACTGCACGACATGAGATTCTTCTTCCATCAAAACTCCATCCATGAGATTCAGAGTGAAGCCATCGCATAGTCAGATGTCCTTGGATTGTGGGTAGTATGGATAATATCCTTCCAATACCTTTATATTTTGTTAGTTCCTTTATTTCATTTGTGGTTTTAGTGGCCTAATTATTGTGTCCCCTTCCCACCCCTCCCTATGTGGTGGGGGTTTGGATCCGTGTAGAGGGATTTGGCCCAGTTCATGTCCTCTCCTTTTGGGAGTGGGGGGTTTTAATGATTATTTTGTGTTCCTCTAAGAATGGTATGGTACGTTGTGGTAGAAGAGTATTGGTGGTCATATATGGGAGAGACTCATTCCGTGTTCATATTTAATTCTCATTTGGATGTTTATTTTTTCGTTCTTAATTGTTGGTGCAACCACGATGGTTCTCATATATTTTCCTCCTAATAATTTCTAGAGTTCTATTACTTAATTAATGGTGGGGAGACCATTCCAAAAACCCATGGAATATTTTTATTTCACGAGTAATCTCTGATTTGGATGATCTTTGCGTTCATTGGTAGGAGGCCCAACAATTTGGTTCTAGGATATATTGATGAGGAAGTGACTTGATCATTCAATTGATTCTTAGTAAGTGGTTCATAGTTGGTATCTTAGTTGATGTAAGGAGGCTTAACTTTCATTAATGAGGGATGAGGTTTATTTGGAATCATATGGTAGAACATATTGATAATGAATTCAAAGTAATTTTTCAATCATCTAGAATGTGTTGTGGCTTTCCGGGGGAGGAAACATTAATGTTTGGGAGAATAGTGCACCACAATTTTTTTCAGGTATTGGTTTTTATCTAGTTTTTTTGAATTCCCGATCGATTTCATAGGATTTGGGAGAGGGTAATTTTATGTTTTAAACTACCATCTATGTATAATTATACTTCCATGGGTGCCTATTATATTTTTTGGTAGTTTTTGGAGAAAATATTGGTTACTTATATATTTTGGCCAACCATGAACCCATTCTGAGATTTAAAAACAAAAATAATATTTTTTATAAATATTTCATTTTTATCATTTTTCTCTCATTAAACATCCATCATTGCCTACCATGACCAATGAAAACCACCATATCCTTTTTTACCCCCACTGGAATTCATAATCAAGGTTGATTATTGTAATTCATTCTTGTATTAGTCTAGACCATGAGCCCATTTCTTGATAATAAAATATTGTTTCTTATATATAATGTTCTTTTTATTATATTTTTTAGTTATTTAACCTCTCACTCGAGCCTAATAACCATAGGCCCACTCTGAAGATTCATTTCCCTTGTTCAGGACTCATCATAGTTGTGTATAAGAAGGCGTGTCAAATTATATAGATTTGGTAAGGAAATTTGTTTCTTTCTTGAATCATTCATTTTTTCTCTTCCCCCTGAAATTATTTTCCATCTTCCTTCTAAACATAAGAAGACTCTCTATGATGTTACATGCCATTAAATTTCCTCAATGGGTGTATATCTCATGGAAGATGAAGATATATCTAGTTTCCATTGTGAAATTCTGTTTCCTTTATCCCCCATCATCCATCATCCTTCTATTTCCAATTTATTTTTGTTTCCTATAACACCCAATTCTTCAACAGTACGTTTCTCAATGAATAAAACAATAGCGTGTGATGTATGCAACACTGAGTTCAGGCACACCATGACCTATCAAACTAGCCATTTAAAAAATTTTATTAATAGTAATAAACACATTTGAAATTTTATATAGATCCCATATAATAATAACATTAATCTTTTGTGTTTCTTAGATATAATATAAGGACAAATTCAATAATTCAAATACGAGAATTTTTTTAAAAAAACACATTTTTTCTACCTCTTAATGGAGACCCCTTTTTAAATATAATATTTTAAACATTTATATATTAGATTTGATGAAATTAAATTTTTCATCATAATCTGGACAAAAATATTTAGTTTAGAAAAAAAATTATTGTTAATCTAAAAAAATTTATATTTTCATCAAAATTGAAATATACTAAATTTTAATTGGAAAAAACAATTTAAATAAAATAATTTATATTTTTAAATTATAAAATTGAATGGTTTCGAAGTATAATTAGATAATTTTTCTATCATTTAATTCAATTTTGGTAATTGTAAAAAATTTATCTTTGAAATTGGACTTAAACACATATTAATCATTTGATAGTTTGTACTTCTCAAAAACTCACTTTCTAGTTTTGGAAATGGAAATTAATTTTAAATTTATTATAGAAACTAAATAGTTTTGAATTTTTTAAAATAGACATCATTTGTTGGATTGGTAATATCAAAATTACCTGAGTGGAATTTTTGGTATCTTTTTAAAGACATTCAATTTTTGAGGAATAGTGAAAATCATTGCATTCTAGTTCAAAAATGACATTTTATCTAAATATGTATTTATTCTATTAAAATTTATTATTATTAAAAATAAATACATAATTCCTATATATGTTAAATTTAATTCATTGGTGTCATTTTATTATAAGTTTAGACATATAAAATTTAATTAAACTTTTTACCGTCGTTTACCCACCTTCTAAACACAATTCCAAATTTGCATAAACCGTATATTTACACCTTTTGTGAATTGAATTTTAAAAAACTGAGAGAAAAGATTGACATCAATAAGTATTATGTGGTTTAATATTATTAAATTAATTTTTGGTGATTACTAAATTTTGAATTTTATTTACCACGTTTAAAAGTAAATTGGGTAATAAATGTTAAAAATTATGTTATAATTACCATAACACATGTCCTGTTTCTATTTCATAAGTGTTTTTACACCCAAATAAACCATAGGAATAATATATGATCCTCATTGATAAACATTGATAAGATTAATGCATTTATTATTATTTTAAATAATGAAGAGTTAAAAGTGTAAAATTCAATGTTTAATAACTGAAGAATTTTTAATATAGGGTTATACATAAAATAAATCTGACCAAAAATATTAATTATAACCAAAGTAAAATTTCCTAAATTATTTTATTTTATATATAATTTTTATGAATTAAATAATTAAATTTATTTATGACATATTTATGATGCAATAATTACGTTATTAATGAATGAGTAAATAATCGATGTAATAGTTATCAAAATAAATCTTAATTCAGTCTTCTGATGCATTCCATAATCATTCAGGGTTAATATTACATTTTATGGTTGATTAAATAAATTTTTTCCAATTAATAATGTTGATATTAATTTCAAAAAATGAAAATATAAAATAGTGTCAAAAAAGACATAAATGAGTATTTAAAGAAAATACTATATTATTAAATTATAAAATACTAATAATAATACATGGTTCATCCAAAATACATAGATAAGATTATATATGTCAACAATGAAGCTTTTGTGGTTCACTTGTCTTTTTAATGTATTTTTATTATCTTTTTATAAAAATAATACAAGATGACATGGTAAAAGTAAATCTATTTATCTAAGAAATAAATATAAAATATATGGTTAATATGGCGACCTAAAATTGTCTAAAAAATATTTTATAAGAGGATTACGACCCATACCCACCTATTCCTAAAAAAAATCAATTTCGAGCCACTAGAAACCAAAAAATGATGTTATAATAAAATAATATTTCAAACTTTCTTTAATGTGACCCTCGCCACTCTTTTAAAAGGGTACATACTCTTCTCTCAAAATCACACCTATGGAGCAATTTTTCATTGCCAAACCCTACCCAAATATTATTCCATCTTCCCTAACTTCATATGATAGGCCTCCCCCATACCATAATGTCATCCTATATGGAAATTTTGTTCAAATCTAAAAGAAACACCCAAATAAGTGGTAATTATTTTATCATCTATTTCAATGTACTTTTCTTCTTCCACATTCTCTTTCTTTGTTAGTTCCATAAAATAATAATACCTCCAGTACCATCTACATACTGTGTTGTTATTATAAATATGGTACAAAATTACTAATCATTATATCAATCTTATGAATGATAATGTCGTCATGCATGCATAGGTATGAAATATCGTCCATACTTCGTGGTGTAATTTGGTATTCGACAAAATATTATTTGGATGGATATAATTATGAGTAATATATATAAATAATTAAAATAAAATGATTATTTTTTTTTAAATGTAAGATATCATCGAATTCCCCACATTTCAAACACTAAGGAAATGATATCGTCACTCGGGTGCACATACGACTTACCTTCTCCACAACGCGATGCGATTAATTTCCACATTCACCATTCAACAATTGTTATAAAAATATATATTATTAATAAGTTTGTAGTATATGAAATAATAATACTACTATATATATATGTACTTACATATATCTTATTCACATACTTTTGTTCAACAAGATATGAAAATAGAAATAGTGTTTATGCGTACATACGGCCTTCCATCTCCATAAATGGTGTTTTCACATTCATATATCAATAAATTATACATATTTATATTCTTAATATATATTCTATATAAATCATGATTTTAATTATGAAGTATTTAAATCACGATCTAATTGAAACGATCAAGAATAACAAGTTAAAACACAAAAGATAAAGAAAGCGATTATTACCCAAAATTTTAATTTAACATGGAAATCCTTATTAAATGTGTTGTATAAATTCCTAAATGTTTCACTCATGAGATAATAAATATTAATATGGTTTTGGTATAATTTAATAACATATTATGGTCATTATATAGGAGGTCAATCATACCTTTGACTAAAGGAAAGTGAAAGGAAAGGGTTAATTCATCAATCTCATTATTATCAGAGATTTTTTTTGTGTAAGTATTTTCTGGGACATATTTATTATCCATGTCCATGTTTCATAAAATAAATTTCTAAACAATTATTTTTAGGTACCCTTTAACAAAAACATCATATAAAATGTTTTAAATATCTATTCATCATAATGTTCCTCATTAATGTCCATGTTTTCAAAATGGGTTTAAAGATTTATTTATATGTACAGGAATGTTTTAAAATGTTAATTACTATAAAAATATTCAATGTGGTATGGGACTCTTTGAGTCAAAAATCTATTTTAAATTACATCCTTTATAAATGTGTGACTTTAAAATGATTTCACAAAAAAGGCATATTTTACTAAAAATGTTTGACTGATAATTTTCAAATATGTCAACATATATTAGAGGATATTATTCTTGATTAAGGATAAATTATTATAAGAAAATAATTCATATTGTATTGAACAATTTATTATTTTTTTAATGTTTATGTGGTATTTTTATACCCTCTATGGTTTATGGTTGAAATATTGACATTTCATATGCTAGTTTAAATAGGAATGTTTCTGTTATGTTTAAATATTTTCATATGAGTAATGTAGTGGACATAATAAGTTATGGGTGGGGCCTATTATAGCCCCTCAATTCATCGGTAGGTCTCATACAATCAATTAGAGTCTTGGCACAAGGCCATGCCAAAAGCTTTATTTTAAGTCTTGGCATCAGGCCCTGACTATGTGGTATTGATGTTCAGCATTGGGCATTGCCTCATTACGAAATTAATTATTACATGTGATTATTCGACTAGTAGAATATCCATGTTCAGGTTTATAATGAAATGTTTGATTTATTTTATCCACAGTATGTTCATGTTTATTTTTAAAAGGCTGTTATTTTTATTACACGTCTGGGATTAAAAGTATATTTCTTTTGCTAAATTATTTACCCTTATTGAGCATCTAAGCTCACCCTTTCCTTTTGTTTTTTTCCAAGATTTCAAGTAATCTTTTATAATTGATATTTTGGGTTAAGATAGAAGAATAATTACGTTCTAAATGGATTATTTATGTTTATTTTTATGTATGAATTTGTAATTAAATGTAAATGTATGTAAACTAATTTCAAAGACTACAAAACTGATCGGTCATGTGGGACTTGATTCCTTGTAATCCTGCCAATGAATTAGAATATTTCACCATCTCCAGGATTCTAGGGTCGGGGTGTTACATTTCCTATTTTCAAATGTCCATGAAATACATAGGGTTTTGTTATAACATGATATGTTATTTGTTTTTTTTTAGTTTATGGATAGACTAGAAAGGTCTAGAGTGTCGGGAACTACGACAGGTGATATTGGGTGTGTGATTTCTTTTGTCCATGGAATTGAGGTACAATATCACATGAAAATGATTTTATCATTTATGTTTCCTCATTTTAGTTATTTCATCATCTAATATATATGTTTAGTACATTTTTTCATCATTTGGATAATTTTCTTTTTGTTCAAAATGGGTTTTCATGCCTGGTTTTGTGAAAAGTATTGTTGTTTTGTAATAATCGTGTACAAAACATGCATAATAAAATTTTACATTAGATTATCTACCATGTTTGTCAAATTTTTAACATGTATCAGTACATTTTATAAATTTTTGGCACAAAAATGATATTTTAAACATTTTAAATTGCTTAAAAATGAAGTTTTTTTAAAAAGAAATTGCATGTTCTCAGTAAATTGAATGGTTGGATTTTACATGATTAAGGCTATTTGAAATAATTTATTTGGATTTATCAATAAATTTTCATTATGAAATATGATATTTTGGGGGTCCTTTTATGTTTGTCAAAATTATTTTTTATATTATAAACAAATAGGTTTTTAGTGGTATGTATATTTTGTCTCGAGTTGCCGAAAAATGGCCCATTAAGAATCATTATAAAAATGGTTGTTCTATGAATTTATAACCTGAATTTTTAAGGGATTTATGAAAGATTTTTTATGTTGTAAATTGTATGTATTCAACTATTTATTATAATTTAATTACTGACCTTTGGAAATTGTTTTTTTTAATGATTAATGGTCTATTTTGTATTTTCATGCAAAAATGGATTCCAAGTGTATTTCTTGTTATATCATTTGTGGCCCAGTTATAGTCCATGAAATTGATTTATTAAATGATGTTGGGTATGAAAAATATGATTTTATATGGTATTGGAGGGTATTTGGCCTTAAAAGGTATATTTTTAATGTATTGTATGTGCAAGGCCTTGTTATACTTTTTGAAATTGTTTAATGAAAATTAATGTTGTTAATTAATCCTTGAATGAATTGTGAGACATGTGCGTGAGATGTTTGATGTATATATGAGCTTCAAATGGAATATCTGTGATAAAATGTTATTTTATTGATGTGTATCTTTTTAGGCACAAAAATGGAAAACTGAGGTATCTTGGTTGGTGGAATTGTAATAGTATGCTAGTGATCTAGAGGTGTTTTTTCCCTGTTTCACTTATAATGTTGGACGATATCAACACTATCAATAAAATGATGTTGATTTTGTTGGGTACCAATAGGTTATGGATTATTTTCGTACTATTGGATCTTGTAATTGAGAATGGATATTTTTTAAGGGTACTTTTACTCGGAGATATGAGGTACATGGGACCCACAACAAACTACTGACTAGGGGTGTTCCTGTGAGTTGTGCTAATTGGCTATTTTGTGCTCATCATTGGAATATGTAGTTTTTATTTGGTAAATTCAGATCTTTTTTCATTTTATTTAAAATTTTACTTTTTTTAAATAATCCTTGTTGAAAACAATTTTCATTTTTTTCATTGCACCAGATTAAAAAATTATTACTAGCATTCTTTTTTATGAAATGTGCTAGTTTTGGTCGGTTTATTATTATAGCATGGAACCTCATTTGGAAAAAAAATATTTATATATATTGTATCTAAAAGATAAAATTATGGATTCTTTTGTTTAAATGGATATGCATTGGGAATATAATATTTATCTAACCAACAGAGTATTAATACTCACACTTACAGCTCTCTTTTATTTTTATCCCTTTTGCAGGTTTCAAATTGTGTTCTGTCACATTATGAGATGCGTATTCACTGTTTTGGAGAGTGACCAGTGGGGTCACATGGTGTTATATTGATCGTATTTTTGGTCAGTGGGTTGTATTGATTAGTTTTACATTTGGTTTCTTGTATAAATATTGTTTATTTCAATTTTTTATAAATGTATAATGGTTATTCTGTTTTCTCTAATGCGTATTTCATGATTATATTAAGGTGAAATCATTAACATGAGGAAATTATTGGTACCCATCACTAATTTCCATCCCATGGGGATCAGGACCACCCTTTGGGGCAATCCACAGATTGGATCAGGTGCCACATTCAGGGTTGACCCAAGCTGGTTCGTGAAAAAAACTGTCGTCATTATTCAATGTAAATTTTTTGTCACTCCACGATGCACCAGCCTCATTGATGTTTGAAATTGTCAAATCATATACTCCAACCTGGCACAAAAACCAGAATCCTAGAATAGATGATACCGTCATCATCTATGAACCAATCAGAAGGTGAATCCTAATCTTCAAGGTATACCATCAATGAAAACACTATGGATCTTCATATAATATGTCCTTTATCCTTTTCAAAATTGCATATGGTACTAAAACTGACATGAGAGTCATCGTCCACTTACTACCCTAAACCACCACATTCATTTTAACAAGTGGAGTAATCATCTTCCACTATAAATTAGTCTTCTTGAATAACTAGGTCATAGTTTTCCTCCATAATGAATAGGAAAAACTATTTAATTTTGTAAGATTATACACTATTGAAATCAAATAACTGAATAAATACAACCCATATTCAACTGCTACCAACTCAATTTCCATGCAAATTGATGTTTTTCTCATGTGTACTTAACTACCAAGTCCAATATCCAACAAATTAATCTTCCTACCTCAAAATTACATCAATTATTATACATGAATCATAAAAAAACACAATGTAATCAGCACTTGACTTGGGTAGGATAAATCATTGTTCCAAAGTAGTGTTCTTATTCATCTTCTTGATGGGATTATCACATTCTTCCATCCATTCAATATTTATCTCATTCAGGGTAAATCCCTCATGTGGGGATTCAAATCATTAAAATTAATATAATTATATATGAAGATGTCTACCCAACCCGAAAAATCTATAAATATCAGAAAACCTCATGACATGCACCAATGAAAAACATCATGAACATTCTAACCAACCATCCACTCGAATAATGGGACCCAAGAATTGTACACAATTAATTAAGAACATACACTTAAATTGAGTGGAACATAGTCGATGATCTATTAGTGTACTAAACAAGATGCTAGGATAATGGGCATGATCATCATAAGTCTTGGATTACAACAGGTTGTTAATCATGAAAATAACCATAAATAAATTCTAGTACATATTAATGATTTATTTACTCAAGGATATAAAAATTGTTGTTGTGTCCATTAACCCTGAAATAATTATGACAAAGAAATAATTTCCATATATTGTAATGAAATAATCCATCATTATATTAGAAGGTCGGACTCCCAACTGAAGATACAATGATATCCGAAAGATCTTCAAGAATTCAAATGCTCCATTAAATTTGAAAAAAAAATCATCTATACATGGAGTAAGATACCTGTTACTCACTATAATATGTTTTAGCATCTAGTAGTCAACACATATGTATAGGGAGTTATCATTATTCTTAGAAAATAATCAATGGGTAACACTATATAAATATACTCAAAAAATAATCCCATTATTCTTTAACATGTCCAAGATAGTTTGGAGCTCTTGAATCGACATCAGAGACATTTTTATGGTGGATTAATAAATATACCATATTCCAGAATGATCTCAATAATAAATTTCACAGCTCTTCCATGTGGAAACATTATGACATCATCAGGAGACACATCCTAAAACATATACACTCTAGGGAAATAAAACATGCATTACACCTCATTCATCCAACAACAATCTAGAATAATTGGTGGTATGCTCCAGTAAATTTTAATGAACGTGAACTTCATATCATTCATTTATATGCAATTCTCCATTGTGAATATACTATTCCACACCAGATATTGTAAAGGTTACTATCCTATGATATGTACTAATTTAGGATCAATTTTATGTTATCTAGTCCATCTCCTTAATTAGTTCAAATCATATAAATTTAAGGACATAGTGATCCCACAAAAAATGACATTCCCCATCCTCTATAGAACATCCCATTCTCAAGAATATGATGCTATATTGTGCCCAACATTTTCTCTATCATCATCACCCAATTCAAGAACTCCACAATCAGGCTCCATCCATTGAGAAGTTGTAAAGAAGTTATTGAATGATAGGTACCATTATCAAATAAAGAACTTGATAATATATAATCTATAAGAAAAATAACACTCATTATCATGGGTAAAACCTCTCAAAACACATGTTTATGATGAATACATGTTATTTACTTTCTTCTCTTCCATAAGATTCCACATGAGTCCCATGTGTTGTGTCACTCTACTGATATGGGTTCTCTTTTCTGGAAGAACATCATCCACTACCTCAATAGCCTCATCGTATAGATGACCATCTTCATGACTATTATCGGAAAAATACCACCTTACCACTCTGTAGTTTTTCAATATGATACATCCCTAATGGTTTTTCAGGGGTTCCTAACAAAACATTGCAGATTTATCATCATTCATCATGATTGGATCTCCACTGAGGTTCTTATAAAATACCAATGATAGTGGCACTTCATACTGCACTACTGAATAAATAATTTATGTAAGGTAATGTGTAACTGATCCTTACACCTAGTAACTCCTTATATAATCTCCTTAATAACACTCTCACAGCATTAATTCTTTATCTATAATGACACAACTCATGATCATCCACTAGAAACCACTTTTCATCGCTAGTATGCCTCGATTAGTTTTCCATATGTTTTTAGATCCCAATCTACAAACATAGAATATATATTTACTCAAAAGAGTATAAATGTGGATTTGATTTCATAATTATGTCAATCCTATAAATGTATTTTTGTTGTTATCTCATACCCTTCCATCCATAATGAAAAGTATTGTAAATATATAAAGCATCCCGTACAGTCTATTGCATACATAGTCCCCAAAGACAACCTCATGAACAAATCATATATACCCTAACTCAACAAATATGTATAAATTTTATCCAAGAAATTATACTAATAGACCTCACATAACATACTATTATCCTATCCATACAAAATATTAACATCTCATGAGTGTTTCACTAAGACTGATAACACGTATGAATCTAACATGAACATCTTCTAAAAATGAATCTCCAGATTGGGATGTATCATCTAGATAGACTCAACCCAGAACATTGATGCCTCAGGTCTACCCTCTCTGGTGAAATTCTGAAGGTGATGTATCATAAAATACCAATAAAGGATAGATATAATCTTTATAACCCAATTTAGGACACTTTAAAAAAACCACATTAAACACCTTCCATATTCATTGAGGGTATGTCCAATATCCACCCATGGGACTATCAGTGTAATGTGTTCCACTACTAGTAGATCATAACCAGACATATCCAAATGTCATTCTTTCAAAATGTTTAATCCTGGTGGAATATCTCAATAATGAAAAATAGATGTCTCAAGAAAGATAATAGCACATTAACAAATTTCTGTAAGTTAAAAACACAACAACTCACATTAATTATTTTCCCAAAAAAAAAACATGGTAAAAACAAATACATTATCACTAACCATAACCAACATATTCCTAGGTCATGGTTGAAAATGTCTAAAATAATTCTCATTATTCATGTTTATCCTTATAGAAAAATTATTTTCTTTATGCATAATTTTATTATTATTCAATATCACAATAGGCACATTTTTTGATTCAATTTCACAACTAGGGGAAAAATTTATTTTTAGAAACATACCCAACTCCAGTTTTAACTTCGATTTATATAATGATCCATATTACAAAATACCTGAGTTCGTTGAATGTTCCATTCATACTCAACTCTTTTACCATATTGATCCAAGTTTCAAATCAAATAAAATATCAATAATAATTATAACATAACATATAAGCTGAATCACCCAAAGTGAAATAACATTCAACTATAACAAAAAAAACACTAATATTAGTAATCCCACCCTTTTAACATTTATATTCCACCATACATAGCTTTTCAACACCCATGAACAAGATAATGTGAAAGGCTCGACTCTTCTTAGTTTCATGTCTTCTTTCCCAAAATAGTGAAACAATTGAATTGAAAAAAAAATATTTTTTTAATCTGCAACGTGATTTCACAGATCAAGTTCCACACACCAGCATGCCATGTTGCTCGATCACATGTCCTCCAGAATGCCTCCCTGAAGGACATCAACTATAAAATATAAGAGAGGATATAATTTCAATCATGGGGAAACTATACCCTCTTTATTAGAGTAAGACTATTGTGGAAATAAATAAGTAACAACAAAATTACATAGAACCATAATAAAGTCAATACCTTTATAATGACCAAAACTAAAAATGTAATAACAAAAATAATATATATATATGACATTCCAATGTACCTTCCATGTTTCAAAATGAAAAAAAGAAATTTTAGAAACCAAAAAAAGGCATACATCACAAAAACCCCTTCTTGTTCCCTCATCCAAGCCCTATCCCGACTCAGTCAGCATATATAGGGAATTTTTCCATGACCTTTCATGCATCTATGATATCAATTCAGGTTCTGATCATGGAGAAATATTATTGTTCAATTAAAACATTTTAGGGTACCACCTATGATGTCTATAAAAACATCCACTGAAAATAGTGAATGGTGATTTATAAAGAACAAACACAATTTATAATGTATGTTGTTAAAATTTACTCAATTTATCTTTATTTAAAAAAACCCAATCAGGTTGCACAGGATACTCATATGATATCATATATATTAATTCCATTTTCACTATTCAAATATTATAATACATTAAAGATTTATATTGTAATTATTCATCATGTTTTTATAGAATTCCATTATGACTATTCATTTTTATTAATACATATTGGAATTCGTTTTTTACAAATCATCATATCATAATTGAATTCCATTGATACCATTAATATGTCATAATACGATATAAAATTACATGATTACTATTCATCATATCAAAATTAAATTCCAATTTTCCCATTCATATTTCGATTCACGTGTATAACTAATCACATTTATTTATTCGATAAATAATTAATCTGAAACAAAAATTATACAATCACACAATTTTATTAGTTTATTACTCAATTAATTAACCACCTATATCACATTATAAAATTCAACAGTTAATTAATATCTTTAATTATGTTAATTAATTCAATAATAAATTAACACAATTAAATTGTCTCATAATACCAACAATATTTATTAATTAATAGGTCAATTAATTAATTATATTAAATGATCTTAATATCCATAAAATTAATTCAAAAATTAATTATTTTTACTCAACCAAATTCAAGAATCTAGTAATTATATCAAAAATAATTTATCACAAAATCCTATATTTTTTTATTTCAATAATTAACTGAAAAAATTAATTATCCCCAAATTACACAATTTTAATATTCTAGTAATTAGTTCAATAACAAATCATCCATAATTTGAAAGTCTCATAACTAATTAAATTATAAAAATAATTAATTCAATAACTATATTTATTTACATAACCAACATTATAAATTCATATATTTCACAGACATAATTGAACTCATTAATATGGGATTTGAACAATAATGAAACTATATTCATATATAGATGATAGATCACCTAGTGAAAAACACCAATTTAAAAAAGAATAATGTCAAAGAATGAGATCTTGATCATAAACCATAAATCAATATTGTATAATAATGATACCAAAATTCAATATCAATATCCATAAAAAGGTTAGTTTTTCATCATATAGAAGTATATTGTTAAAATAAATCCATCATAATTATTTATCAATCATTCCCATTGACAACCCACAATAAAAAATTATCAACATCTCAAAAACAAAATATACCAATCAAATTTGGAAAATAAATTGTGAATTGTATTAAAATAATACCTTTTCTAAAATAATTGTTTCCTTACATGATAGTACAAGATAAAGTTATATTTTTATTGATTTCAACCCCTTGGTGACACAAAAATATTCCAGGTAAATAAAAAATCACAAACAGATTTATTTTTTATTCAATTTTCTTTTTCGCTCCCCAAATATATGATAACCACTTCATCTAATTCATTTAATAAAGATACATAAAAACTTATTACAATGTAAAAGTTTATTACATTCTCTTCAACATTTTCATCATAATCTAAATCACGATGTGGTACTTCCTTATAGGGTACACGGTGTCATGGTAAGAGCCAAAAATGAAGTTAAATCCTCAAAACAAATTCTTCCACCATTTCATTTATAATGATATCAGCAATCTTATATATTCTAAAAATGTATTCAAAAGGAACATATCTTGTTGTGGAATTGTCCTTTATAAACGTATTTACAACATAAATGTGTTTACATCTTGAATGATAGACATGACTTGTAGAATTATTATTTTCATATTTATTATCAGAAATTTTCTTTAATGGTTTTGAAGAAATTGTTTTCAAATCATTCAAAAAGACATTCATAAAATAAATTTTATATAATCCTAAGTTGTTGTCCCATATTCTGGTTCATCTATGGTTAATGTTATTAAACATTTTTTCTTATATTTATATCCCACACAACTCTCCCCTATGAAAAATAATGCATATAAGGTTTATTTCTAATATTATAATCTCTATCACAATAAGCATAATAAACCATGGAACATCATCTCAATATTTATTTTTTTATAACAACCCAAATATAGTTTTTTATTTTATATATATGAAACATTATTTTTTTACAATAAATGTGATTCTATTGGATTATGTTTATAACCTTTGAAAAAAATTAAAAATACATAAACAATATCTTGTTTGGAGGATGTAATGTATCATAGACATCCAATAAGCTTCTGAAAACATTTCTCATTCACATCATTTCTATATTAATCATTATGAAACATTTTTTAACTGAAATAAGAGTAGAAACATATTTGTGTGCTATCTTGCCTTTCTTTTTTAAGAATTCTCTCGAATATTTTTCATGGGATAATAAAATGTTTTTTTCTTTTTTATTAACAAGTATTCTAATGATGGATGTTATTTCTCGCAATATTTAAATTTCAAAATTATTCACCATTTCCTCATAATATTTATTACATACTCTTTCTGCATCCCATGAGAAAATTATTTCAACCACATAAAAAATTACAAATATCATTCCAAAGTCAATATATTCCACATAAATGTTTCGATCCACATTTATTTAGAAATCTTAAACCTTTTCAAAAAATATTGAATCATATAATACCACACATGTGGCAATTGTTTCAGTACATACAAATCATTACTTAGTTTAAAAACATTATATTCATCCTCATCAAGTGGAATCCTTAATTTTGTTCAATGTAATTTTCTTCCTTAGTCTCATCTCTTAAGAAATCTGACATTACATCTAACTGATTGACTGCATAATTCCAAATGTGAGGCCACTTAAATAATCACAAATTGTTTCTAGTCTTTGAACAGGGTAACAATATTATTCAAAATACACAACTTCCTCTGGTGAATAACATTTACAAAAAACCAAGATTTTTTTCCTTCATACAACTACACGTTCATTTAAATTTTTTATGTAAACCATCATTGTTTTTTATTACATTTTCATTTTTAATCTGTGAAAAATGATCCAAGGATCCATTCTACTTAATCTGATCCATATCATTATTCATAAAATCAGTCCATTCATTGTGATGAATATACTCTAAAACTAATATTGGATAAATATTTGAGATAAATGAAGTATTATTTTCTAATATCTATTTAATTATGGTCTAAAAAAGATCATTCATATTCATAATAAATATTTTAGATGAAGCTTGTTTTTTGTAAGGTAGAAAGTTCTAATGTTTCCATCCCAGATGTACTTTTCTCATCACACAGTTTTTCTTAATCATGACTAGGATGTTCTATCATAATTTCACTATTGTTGGAAATATCCAATTTATTTTCATTCACATTCTCAACATATTTTGTAATGAAAATTTTCATTTCAATTACATTCACATGATTTGAGTCCACCATCATTAGTAAATATTTTTTACCAAGTTTGTAAATTCATCCATTGAGTTAATAACCCATAAAATATTTTTTTTCACCATTCTCATAAAACATTCACAAATCCATATTTTATATTTTATGTAAACATAAAACTATAAAAATATTGAAGTATTTCATTGATGGTTTTTATAAAAAAAATTATAAGGAGTCACGTCTATTTCAATTCTAAAAAAAATAAAGAATGACATGTACAAAACCAATATAATTTTCTCTCTAGTATTATTTTCCATTGTTATATTCTTCTAACACACTTCTTATAATTTCCCTCAAAATTGTATTCTTACTTTCTACTAGACTATTTTTTTGTGGAGTATAGTGAGGAATATAATGATTCATGATACAATTTTTATTAGATAATATTTTAATGTATTGTTTTTGAATTCAGTTACATTGTATGTTCTCAACATCCTTATCGTAACCCCTCTTTCTTTATCTACATCATTTTTGAAGAATGTTGTTATTTCAACAGCCTTAGAATTATTCTTCATAATCATTCAGTTTTTTGTAAAATTGAAATCATAATTAAATTTGATAATGATTTCATATAATTTTCTATTGATGTAACATCATCCCACAAAATTCAGAATTTATAAGCTCATGTGGTCTGGTAGATTATATCTCATATCATTGATGACTTTTTTTTAGTCATAGTCCTTTTTTGAAAAGTTAAAAAAATATTATTATATTCCATCAATTACTCAAATTATATAGGGGAATCAACATTTGAATGTTAGTTTATACATCTATATTACAAGTTCCAAATTAATCAATTTAGAATTTTGATTTCATCTCTCTCACTCATGTAGGAGGAGTTTTTGAATTCTAATGTTTGAAAGAGACTCCAACTGGTTAGTTATCCTATTTTAATATTTTTTCATCTTTTATTGTATTGATTATACAAAAATAATTTCTATAAACCACTTATTATCCATCATAACAATGATAACATAAAAAATGTATGGTTTTTTTAATCCCATCAACAAATAATCATTTTCTATTTTTTATCATTTCCCTAAAATTATTATAATTCAGATTACTCTAATTTAAAAAGAACTATAATTATCAAATGAAATATCTCTTATATAATGACATTCAATATTTTACAAAATTTATACGTCATTTTTCATTTCTTATGAATACCCTCTACAGTGTATACATGGTTGTTTCCTATGATATTCCTTCAATGATTCCTAAAAAAATGTTCCTTTTCAAATTTATTCATTTCAACATCATTTTAATTTAATCCCATGAATATTGTTCTCAAATGAGTTACAAAAATGTTTTGGCATTATGACCTTCCAGATCACATCTTCAACAAACTTCTTCAAAAACAGAAAAAATTTATTAAAGGTTTATAACATCACGAGACTTCACATTTTATACCTTCCACATGTAAGGAAAGTTACACATTCTACTTTCACTATTTCTTAAACATTCCACATAACATCGTAATGGTAGTAATATGTTGTGCTACCAATTATAAGATCTGTTATAGTATATTCCAAAACACTGGTAACATCATAAAATTAATATTGAACCTTTTTAGAAAATTCTGATGACTTTTATTTTACATCCAACGAAATTTTAAATTTTTTATTTATCTTCATCAAGGATGATTTGGAAAAATATGTTTCAAATGATACATATTAAATAATTCTTCCCTAATTTTCATATTCTTCATTATATATTCAATAATGTTTTCATAATCAGAAATTGAATGATTGTAACTTAATATCATTTGAATATATTTATCCTTTTACATTACTACATATTTTGATCATTCAATAACATAATCACAGTCATTATTTATCATTAAAATATAAATAACGATATATTAGTTCTCTCAAGAAATGTAAAATGTTATTTTAGAATAAATATTATCATTTGAGTCTAATTCAACATTATTTTTTAAAATATGTATTTTTTTTAGTAAACATATTCTTTCATTTCATGTATTACATTTTTTTTTTACTTTTTTATACTTCATACATCGAAGTGGTTCATTGAAATAATCTTTGTATTCTCCAATATTATGCAAGGGGAAATTCAATGTATAGTGTCTTATTCCTTCACACTTAAAACAGTAGAAAGAAAGTTTACCACTATATTTTCCTGCAACTTTCAAATTGTTTTTAGAGAAAATAGAAATAATATATTCATTCAAGACGACATATTATTGATTATTAGAATAACAAGGAGTATATTCAACAATATCTTGAATTTTCATCATTTGCATTGAATCAAAATTCATTTCATCATTATTTTAATTTTAAAACATTTGATCGTTCCTCTATTCAAAATCAAACTTAATTTTATGCAATTCTCTAACAAATAAGTCTTCCTTGACTTCTAATGAAGATTTCTTATAATCTTACCAATTTGAAAAGTTTCACATAAGATTCTTTAAAATTATAGAATATTCTAGGACATCTCCAAAACCATAAAATTTTCATACAATTTCAGTTACTATAGTTATGTATTGATGAATAGTTTCATCATCTATCATTCTGATTTCATCATTCTTAATACACCAGATTTGTATCTTTTCTTCAATCACACTAATATTCAATTCATAAATACAATCCACCTTCTCCCTCATACTTCTTCAAGTATTATGACCCATAATCTTTTGAAAAACGTTCCCCGATAAAGAAATAATGATTTATTTCTATGCCTTTCCATTAAATTATATATATATATATATCTTATCAATAATTTTCATAGAATCCCTTTCAAAAAATATAGAAAACAAATTGTAGTATGATCAACAATATCGAATCCCAAATATTGGAGATAATAAATCATCTATAATTTTCATCCATAATAACTTTTTCCATCAAATGATGGAATTAATCTACTTTTGATAGAATTTTTGTTATCCTTGGTAAGTATTCAACATGGGAACATTGGATCTAATACCAATTGAAGTTATAAAGGATCGAATAACATTTGAGAAGAGGTGGTGCTGTTAAATCTGTTGTCCAATATCAATATATTCAACACCTTTAGAAAATAATCCCATGAAAATTTTTAACAATATTCAAGTTATCATATTTTATTAAATACTCATGAATGATAAATTAAGAACTAAATTAAATCACAAAATATTTAAATATTTCATCAGTAGTGTGAGAATCTTCATCCATTCCATATTCAATCCCATGGGTCTTTGGAAATCAACTATTATGAAAAATTGAATAAAACATGTTCCATCTCACGTGAGAACCATTTTGTATCACGATATGATATATTATAGTAACTCTAGTAATTTAACACCGATTTATTATAACAAAAATATTCGAAAAAACAAATAATAAAATAATATGAAACAACTACATAATTTTGTAGTCATATTTTGATGTATCTGATGTTTTCAATCAGATAAATTCATTATGATTCTCCCTTACACAATCTACACATATAAAACTATGACCATACACTCAATATTATGGAATCAATACAATTAAACCCTTCAAAATATGAAGAACATCATATAAAATTCCCAATATGATTATCTTTGGTACGATTGGATCAATACGTTCTTATAAGTTCAATATTTTTCAATATTGTAAACAAACATTCAGGTGTCTAATAATCCTCCTGAGATATCAATCTATAAATTAAATTCACATGTTTTATTCAGTGCTCCATCTTTTCTTCTTGTGTAAAAAATTTAAAAAATTTTATTTTTTATGTAATTTTTTTTAGTGTCTATAATAAAATGCGGGGAAAAGGAAAAATTTCCCACTTTCCTTAAATTTTGAATGCTCCAAAAAAATAACATTAAATCATTAAATATGACTTCATAAATCATCTTATGAAATATATGAGATTTATGAAATATTTAATTTCACGTTCAACCTATTAATTACCTCATAAAATATTCATAATATTTATATTCAGTCTTCATAATATTCATCGCATTAGGGTATACCTTTTTTTATGTTCATTATGATTTGTTTCATTCTCATCTCATTAAAAATATGTTTTCTTCTTGGAATATTATGATTCAATTTCCTTAACAACTATTTAATAATTTTGATTATTTATCATATCATTATGATATACAGTTCATCTCTATAGATAGTCAGATTAATTTTCCTTCTCAATGACTGTCTGATGGAATCCTCAGTATGATCAAAATCCCCTTAGGTCAGAATAACCATTACAATAGATTTCCAAATTATGATGTAATTCCCAATACATTGATTTTCCAATTATTATTGATTGTATAAAATGAATAAGCCACATAGAAACATTAAACTTCATCAAACATCATTAGCTTCACACATTCTAAAATCTAGATATGATATCCTGTGTTGGGATTTCATGAATAAAATAAACACTTCATCATGACGACTGGACTGATTTAATCTTTATGATTTCATCAATTCAACAAAATCTTTTATCATGAGTATGTTTCATGATTATAATGAAATTAATTTTCAGAAATGAATCATATTTTATGATTTAGAAAGCATGAAAATGGTCTTACTCCAAAGATCATAATAGTATTCAAAAACTCTCCATCAAAAATTACATTTCTTCCAATAAAATAAAATTAATTATTAACTATGATAATTATAATGGAATGGTTCTAATTCCATAATATAAAGAACTATTTTATAAAATAGATAGTTTTAAAAAATTCAGAATCGTTGTTAAAAATTCATCATAACGGTTCATCATGGTCTCCTAAATTATATTTGATAATCTGTTGTACTTATTACGGAGATGTACATCGTGGCTATGTATGTGGTTATTCTGGTAAATAGTTCCCATATTAGTTGAGTGGTGCAGTAATAGGATTTCACACTACTATATAGGAAAGCAGGGAAGGAAATTATCATGTAGTTAAGACAACATTTTTGGAGAGCGTTGTTGGCCCCTTGATAGTTAATGGTAATTTAATTTTATCATTTATGCATTCTAGATACTTATTTGATATAGGATCCTCGCATTAATTTATATATTCACATCTACTAAGTGGTTTTTGTCGTAAAGGGTATTTTCTATGTTGTCTAATGATGATCGATACATCATTGGTCGTATGGTTGAGATACATCTATTTGTTAATGGGGAGTTCACTCAATATTTGGGAGTACCATTTTCAATGGAATCTTTAAATCCTTGAAATATTATTCTTTAACGAGATTTTGGGTATGGAATAGTTAGTATCATTTTCATGAACCAACGTAGGTACAATTGTATCTGATTCCCTAGCTGGCTCTAACTAAGCCCAAAGGGCGTTCCCTATCCCCACTATTTGGTGACTAGCACCACGAATCACACAACCTGTATGTGGGAATCAATTCTCCACCAACAACAATTAAGAAAAGAAAGATTAAAGTAAGCAAAAACAAAAAGAAACTCCATTAAGAGTAACATATTAGAAGTCAATAATGCATAAACTAGCCTAAAAAATTAATCCCAATATACTAAAATTGAAAACTACCCCAAGGATCCTAAGGACACAACTCACCATGACCAATGCTCAATAGACGGATCCACCTCCAAAAGAACACTTCAATTTTCTCAAACATGGAGGATGAATGTCTACAATCACCCGAAGGAAAATGAAGGGTTTGAGCTTAAACCTAATAAAAAACAAAAAAGGTTATATAACAGATTTATAATATAGATTATACAATTAATTTCTTTCAATTTTCAAAATAAATAGTTTTGGAATTATAATTCAATAAAAAACAGATGAAAAAAATGGTTTTAAGACATGGGTGTTTCATCAGTGGTGGTGTGGCATAGATAATATGAACAATGAAAAAGTATTTTTTTTTAAATATATAAATCAATTATTTTCCTACAAATTAAATGACATCAAACATCTGTTTCACATTAAATTTATATGTCATATTGATTAAATAACTCGTTTCGGACCCAATGGTTCTGAATGATTTCTCAAAGGATGCATTTTTTAGGGATATTACGTTTTTATTAATTTATAGTGGGAATAAAAGATTTATTAATATAAATAGGGTTATTTTAGCGAGTGAGAAATCCAAAGACATGATGTTAACAAATGTTGGAGCTTGTATAAGGTAAAACCCTCATTCTGACCCCATAAGTGGACATAAAGCTACAATACGATGCACTGTTTTGGAGATATTTAGTTATTTTTTATAAATATTATATTTAATATTATTTAATTATTTTAACTCACAAGGTAGTTGAAAAAAATTCAATCTCTTTTGAATTTTATTCCCCTCAATGTATAAAAACTACATATCATACCTTATACTATGCCCAGATCTGTCATACCGCAAAACATTTTCGAGTTATTCAATCATTTTGAATAAATTTCCTCTCCATAAAATAATATATATAATTTTTTTATTCAGTCTAGCTCGAGGATTTTTAGACCTAGAAAACTCATTCTTACTCAGTGCATAACAATGTCAAATTGTTACGCGAATTTTCAGCAGTATTAATTGGAAATATTACCATTTTATTACATTTTTAACAAAATCTCTACTTTTCATTGACAAATTTTTTCCCCATTTAACATACTAATTAATAAAAAATATAAGGATTTGGAGTACTTGAAATAGTAATGGGATGATACAACCTCCCCACCATATGAACTATCATTCCCCAGAAAGCCTATGAAGGATCTCCCATGTAAAAAACACAAGGTCGGTATCCTTTAATCGGTGCTTCCCTATCTCATGTCACATGAGAATTAGAACCATGATACCATGTCATACATACCAGAGGTATCATACTCCCCCAAAGTACCTTGGACACATAATCTACAACCCTGACTGGTCATTCAGGCAATGATAAATTTGGTGAAACTTAAAAAAATTTATAACTTTGAACATTATAAATTCATGATAAAATATTTATAAGCTAGGATAAATGAAACACGTTATGTATCGATATTAGTTGTAGTGGATTTTATAAATGGTAAAAATTATTCCCCACCAAATAATCAACCTGAACAGATTCCACAAAACAAGAATCTGTATTCTCTTTCCTCCCAAGACGGTGATGACCCAGCTTAGGTGAAACCATTTAGAATTCATGGAAATCAAGACTACGCATCAATTAATATAATGACTTAGTGATTCCTGGGAGAAAAACCTATTGGAAATTATGGAAATCCCCCATTATAGCCTTCTATATCGCTAACAGTTCATCATAATGATTCATATAACACAAAACACCCTCATTTGATAAATATCACTAGCAATCAGTCTCCCCACAATAAAGAGAGTCTCTAATACTTATGTAAATTTTCAACATGTTTATGTTCATGATGATTCATATCGAGAAGAGAAGATGTCAGAGGTCCATCAGCTTTCATGGAGGAGAGAACCTACACCACCCAATGTGACACACATGGGTGATTAATGTATTTATCAAGATGAAATCCAACTAGGTAATTATGTTTTTCAGTTTAGTTGGAACCATTCCGTAATAATGAAAAGAAAATGTATGATTCCCAGGCAACAAGTCAATGGAAAAATCAATCACTCATACTGGTGGTAAACCAAAAAAAAATCAGAAGTAATCATAGAGGGAAACTCAGCAAAAACGTGAGTGTGATCACCAACCAATGAATCTCTCTCAAGATCAAAACTAAACTATAATATTGCATTCTTTATGTTTATATAAGATTGTTTGAATCTTCTAGAACATAGGTCTCATTTTTATTAAAATACAAGATTCAGACCATGTGGTGTAGTAAGGAAGACCCATCGAAGATAAAAGTCAATTTGGAATTATTTGTAAGGATCCAATCTATATTGAATGTGATGTTAAATGATTTCATGTCTATTAATAGAATACATTAAGAAAGATCGACATCTGATACAGTAATGACATAAGCGGGACAAAGAACACCCTTCTATCTATTCGTAATAAGGCATGTAGTAATTTCAATTTGACAAGATCAAATATCCATAGGAAGATTAAGCAGCTTAATGGTATGGGTGAAAAAAATGAGTGATATGTACTGGTATGAAATTGACATGTCCTTAAAGATGAAACTATAGTAATTATTCAAATCAAGGACATTGGACGTGTATCATATTTCTATGGTGAATCTTCTATTACATCATGAAGCTTTGTTCTGGGTTCTTGTGGCTGGAACTTTTTTTTACATAAAGTAGTTGATTTACCCATAGTTCTAGATGGTTATTTTAATGTTGTTCCCTTATGTGAAGTGGAACAGATGTATCAGAACTTATGTATGTTCCCTAAACATATGCAGGAGCCATATTTTACATGTCCGGTTCAATATGGAAAAACCCTATAGCCTTGGACACAATATTTAAATCTGGATAGAAGTGTCCAGTTAAAAGAACATTGAAGACCATACACTTTAAGCCCCCTTGATTCCTTTTTTCCACAATCACATCCCACCATCTCGTAGTTGGTCCCTCCAACATGATGGTGGAACACTTAACCATGATCTTGTTCAGTGTCTCTAAGATCTCAAACAGATATTTAATCCTTCCCAATCATTCCATAGCCTGTTGAGGATCAGTGGAGCCTTTGAATGAATTTTTTTTCTAATAAAATAACTCTTGATAACAATTTGTATGAGAATCTCCCCCAGCTTCCACAACAAAATCTTGAGTAGGGAAAATAGGTGGCTCATACCCCAAAGCATAGATAGGGTTCCCAATCAAAACAACTAGGACTGGTTCCACTGAAGGATTCTCTTTCCGTAGTTCTACAGTAGCCGCTTCATGGGTCCGATTCACACGTCTTTTCGTAGGCATGAAATTAGAAAATGCCTTCATATAATAAGGAAGAATTTAGGTGAGGATCACATATAGTAACGAGGGAAACATCATCATAGCCGGTAGAATGTATATAATTTGGATTTCACTCTATCCAAATAAAAATCGTTAAAAGACTAGAACTAATTGATAAGACATTGTTCCCTATAAAATCATGTTGAATTAAGGTTCTTGCTGTGAGAGTTGTCACAACAGTCAAATGAAACTATCTAATATGTCCAAAAAAATTAAAAATTGCACACTGACTTCAATAAAAAATATAAACATCCCTTTGATTCCATTTTTAATGAACATAAACTGGTACCCTAGTAAACCGATGACTAAGCCGGCCCTAACAAAGCCCTAAGGGCATTCCTAATCCCCACGGGTCGACCACTAGAAACTAGAATCACACAAAAATCATGTGGGAATTATTTTTCCACCAACAATGAGAATATAAGTAACAAGACAGTATGGGAAAAAATAATCTCGATTATGAGTAATGTACTAGAAGTCAACAAGGCATAAACCATCCCAAATAACTACATCCAATGTACTAAAATGGGTAAACAGCCACTAGGTCCCTATAGATCCAACTCACCAAGAACAAATCTCACCAACTATATCCTCTTCCAAGAGATCCTTTCCCTTTAATCTAACCATGAAGAAGAAAATATACTAACAACCAAGGGAAATAGCAGAGTATGAGCCAAAGCTGAATATGATAACACCATGGATTTCTTAACAGATTCCAAATATAGAGTATCAAAATAAATTCTATCTATTTTCAAATTATACAGTATTTTTAGTTTACTCTGGTAAAAAAAAGAAGAAAAAGAATGGTTTTAAATCTTGGTTTTGTCATCAATTGAGGTGTGGCATGGAAAATATGAATAGTTAGAATGTTTTAATTTTTTTTAATAAATAAATTATTTAATATAAAAATTTAATTATGTCATTCATCTATTTCAAATTAAATATATACCTTATCTATGGTAAATAACTCGTTTCAGACACAATGATGGCCTCATATTTCTCATTAGACGCTCCATTTTAGAGATATTAATGATTTTTTTATTAAAAATAGGAATAAATAATTATTTAAAATAAAAAGGTTTATTTTTGGGAATCTGGAATCCAAATGCCCGAAACTATCAAATGTTGTACCTTTTCTAATGTGAACCCCTGATTATGGACACATTGGTGGTCTCTGATTTCCCAAATGGAATACCATATTGGAGATATTTAATAATTTTTAAAAATTAATATTTTAAATATTATATAATAACATTTTCTCACGATCGAGGTGCCAAAAAATCCAACGCAATTGAATTTTATACCTCTACTATGGTAAACACCACATTTCAAAAATAATTGTCTTCGTAGATTTCTCATATGATGGGCTGTATTATAGTTATTCAATTATTTTGAATAAATTTCCCCAGCATTAAATTATATATTTAATATTTTTATTCCATCCACACTGAGGATTTTCATACCATATAGAGTCATGCTTAAATGTTCTTTAACTCATAAAAATAGTTAATTGAATATTCTGGAGTATTAATTAGGAATTTTTTCATTCCACGACGAGTTTAAAAATGACTTTTTTCACTAATAGACCATTTATCCCATTTAACAAAATAATAATTCAACAAAAGATGGATTCAGAATATTGGAAACATTAATGGGTTGTTACAAGAAAATTGATACTACATATATTATTACTACATGAAAGTGACTTATATATATTATGAGGGTGAAACTTATGTTTACTTAGGAGAGTTAGATATCCATACATATCATGATGGGATAGTACATCAGAAACTAGAGGAACTCCCCACCTAGGATGAAGTTATTTTTATAAATGATAAGAGCTGGAGAAGGATTTCATTCCACCCATAGCATAGCAATTCCTAGATATATTTTTTAAGACATCTGAGGTCTTCCACCTGACAGAGATGTTGACATTACAATTTCAATTATTCCTAGAGTATAGCTGCTTTCTATTCCACCACATTGAATGGAACCAAAAATTCAGTAAGAGAACATGACTCAACTAGAATAGATTATGAATAAGGTATTTTTTATCTGATTACATTTCCTTAGGGAACTCACGTTTGGTTTCCTATGATGGTTGATGGGGAATTTCTCTTATATGTTGATTTCCAGATGTTGAACTAGATGGATGTATAAAATTGGTCCCCTCATCAAAATATGATTTCGTTGAACATTTTAGTGGTGATAGTGAGTAATCACATATTTACAGTAGACTAGGTTATAATTATCTGATATTTATACAATCTGATATATCACATATATCATTTAGAAGCATGTGTGGCCACTCTAGGTTTTCCATCTTGACGTTTTTTCTAATGATGGCTCTTGAAATGTTAATGGCATGGGTGAAAAAATTAATCTACTCATACATATATCATTTAGTGGATGTGTCTGTAGAATATTATAGATGTGATTTCTTGATGGAATCCCAAGAATCTCTTCTATATGAATTATTTTCCTGATTTTGAGGGTTTGTTTTTTATGTTTATTTAGAACTATTCCCAAAAAAATCAATTATATTGGGATAAACCGAAATGCGGAAATCATTTTAATGGTTGGGAGAATGTTATAATTCCTTACAATATTTGTGGTAGTGGTTTGATATGACATCGATCATGATCTTACCTTCCCCATGGAAGATTATATCATGTTTTTTGATGCATATGGAGTATGACATAGAGATGTAATTGTGTAGGGGGGTTGATTTAAGGATTCTGGGTCCTGATAGTTGATTAAAGATTAATGGAATTAAGCTATTCAAGAACTCTAGTAATATATAATATATTATTCCTATTATTTTTAATTGAATTATCTATTGGGTGAAATTATTACTGTGTATAATTATCATAAAGATAAAATTATAAAATATCAGAATGATATTTGATTAAAAGATTATAACCTAGCTAGTTGAGATTCTTATCTTATTTCAATACTTCATGAATAAGATGACTCTCATATCAATATCATTGGAATAAAAACATTTAAATTTGAATAGGGAGAGGCATTATTAGAATCCATATTATTGTTCGTTGAAGGGATCCCCAAATGTATTGAAGTCGGGTTCAGATTTCTACATATATTTGGATGAAAGTATCTTTCTATAGGGTCATATTTATGAGCCTACATGTATGATATTAGAGCTTATGCCAATGATTAATTCCTCAAATATGGCGTTGGATCATTGTTTGACAAAAAGTAACATGAATTGTGTTGAAATTATTGGTGGTAGGTCATGAAAATAGAGACTAATGGGTTCGTGAAATAATTTTACACTTTACATCAGTTGAAGATAATGAATCGATGACACAATGGTTTTCTAAATATATTTTCCATTATGTAGTTTAAGTGGGATAATGTTACCATGGATTACATCATCAGTCCTATGAGGATTACAAGGAATAATGATGCATTCTGGGTGATTGTAGACCGATTGAAGCATATATCCCAAATATATTCTATCTCAATGACCTTAATTGTTTATTAGTTGGTGGACATGTATGTTTCTGTAGTAGTCCATATTTATAGGTTTCCATGGAGAATGATTTCAGACCGGGGTTTAGGCTTCACATATTGTGGCTCGTTATTCTTTAATAATGTTATTGGTAAGTTTTTATTACTATATAAGTATTTCTACCAATAGAAATTTTGGAATGATTAAATTACAACTATGGTACATGGGGATATTCAACTACCATGTGCTCATGACATTTGTGGATTTTTGGAGAATAACATTGTTCTTGTTGATTTCTCCAATAAAAACAATTATCAAAAGATTATTCATGTTGAAATAGATGAAGAACATCATTTAAAAGATTTTTATAGCCTAAATGTTTGATAATGGTCTGGGAGTTATAGTTGTTAGGACTGAGTCCTTGTAGGAGAAGGTGTAGTAGGTTCAGTTCATACAAAAATGTTTGGATATGGCATAGACTTGTGAATTTTTTTATTCTAATTTACATCGTTGACCCCTTGAGTTTATAGTGGGTGATCATGTGTTATTTTGAGTGTCTCCGAGATTGGATCATCATAGGATTAAGGTGTAGGAAATATTTTCAACAAGGTCTATTAGATATTTTCAGATTGTGGGGAGAATCAGACTGGTGGATTACCAATTGTTACTACCAAATCATTATACTGTTACCAATGATAGTTTCCATGTGTCACAGATTCAGATTTATCCCAGTGGCCACTCTCAGGTGATTAGTAGAGATTAGGATGGGCATGAGTCCAATTCATCCTTTCCGTATAATTTGATTCATTTTATGGATTGCAGTGGGAATATGTTATAGGGAATTGTTTTGCTAATAGATTGAGTATTTATTAAAGACGGTCATGTTCAGGAAGAATCATGGGAAATGGAAGTAGATATTTGGGATCAATATAATTATCTTTTTATTATTTAATCTTAGTGTTTCATTGGAATGTAACTTATATGTGTTTATTTTTAATGTGATGGGATTTTATGTACCTAAATGTTACAGATATAAAATGAGTATGATTTCATGGTAATCTATTACCCTTGATAATTTATAATATGTTTTGGATTTACATTGGATACGTTACAAGTCAAACTGATAAATTTCTGTATCCAATGGTGATTTCATAGTTTCATAATGTTTATTGAAAACCATTTGAAATTCATTGGAAAATACTGCAACTGTTGTGGATGAGACAAGAGTTGGTGAACATTTGGCGCAATGTTTGGCCAAACTAGGTTGTATTCCTTCAAAACAATGTTTCCAAAAATACATAGGATATTCATGGATGTCACATAGTTTGTAAATATTTATTCCACATAAAAGAAACTCTAAACCCCCTAATAAGATGTTCCGGGTTGAGTCACACAGTTTGGAATACCATGTTCCCTAGCCCAAGAAACAATGCATATGGGACTTAAATGACCAAAAAAATTGTTTAATGTACTTGTGCCCCACATTTTTAACCATTATAATCCTCCACATTTACCAGACCATTTCCCATGATTTTTTATTCTTTTGGCATTATACTGAGGCTTTATAAACCCCTTTCACTAGTGATGGGATGATCTAATTAATGGATTAACTGTAATTGGTAAGGGATCCTCCATGTTTGGTTTTATCTCTATCATTTGTCTCAATTTAATGATCATGTTGAATGGTTTACCAATGATGAAATTTTCATATGATCTAGTTTTACATTATTTTGTTCCATTTTGTTTTAATATTTTGTTCTGTGCCAATATCGTATGTGTTGTTGTGATCTTGATCATTCTTCTTCAAATTAGATATCTATATTTGGTTATTCAAATTAATTATCTCTAGGTAGATGTTATAACTATAGAATATTATATTCATTATTATTAATCCATTTATGTGATTATAAAATTTAATTTTCCATGATGGAAAATTTCATTGTAATTGAATAGAATATTTTATTATCCTTCCCAAGAGATAATAAAATTGGTTGATTGTGTTATAAAAAAAGGAAAATAATGTGATTATCTAAATTAATAGATTAATGTTTATGAAATTTATTGTGATCTATAGGGTGTGATTGAATTATTGAGATTGATAGTTACTATTGAGGTGTGCTTAATTTATTTAATTGTTGAATAATAAACTATATTTCATTGACTAATGTTGTTTTGAAATGACTAAATAATTAAATATGATAATTCATGGTAAATAGTGGGAAATATAGAACCAAGTGATGTTATATTATTTTCTATTATTTGGCATCCTGAATTATTTTCAAATTTCCCACAGGGTTACAAATTGCCACTATCTACCCTAAATATATTAATAAAACTGTTTTATCATTTAGTTATAGAACATTGACTTCTACACTAAATACCCACAGGATGATAAAGAACAGCTATATGCCCCCATTGTATGAATGATATTACTGAAATGAATTTATTAATGGTATCCCATGTTGGAATGATATTTTTTATCTAATTTGGTATTATATATACTCATGAATGAAATGATTCATGTAGTGATGGTTCCGGTGTCATCATAAACCCATGCAATTTTGATCATAACAAAACAATAATTCCATAGGGAAAATATCAATATACAGATGTCAAATCGTTATAAAATTCCCTATACATTTATAGACTATGTACGGATATAAGATCAATTGGTATTTCCCTACTTAGTTGTAACCACACCCTACTCGGGATTCTTAATTAGTAATCGAATAGACTTGCAATACACCGGACCAAATAATTTAAAGATCACAATGTTTGAAGAGTATTTTGGGATGGAGCATGGATGAGGGAAAAATAAATTTTTTCAAGTCCCAATTGGGAGTTGTTATTGGGTATTCATTTTGGTTCTTTATTTGATACCTGAAAAATATATGGAATGAAAAATATAATGTATTGGTTTGGATATTGATTCTTGTTTTTTTATCATTTGATAATGGTTTGTATTGATTATTTTATTTTTATAGTTATTGGTAATTATATTTTAGAAAATGGCTATTAGTTTTCACTATTGAGAATGATTGATTTAGAGGGTATATTCTTCCCATGATATGTCCATTATACACACGCTGCTAATTGGAAGCTCTAGAATGCAGGGAGGTGCTCGTACAATCTTGTGACTAGATGGATGATGGAAGTAACATATGGTACTCAGTTATTTACATTAAAAAATTTATAGTTGATTTAATCCTAAAATATTTTTAAATATACTAGGAGATCATTATTAAATATCAATAATTATTTATTATAGTTAATTATTTCTGGAATATATGTATCTTGTTACCATTTAGTAAATCCACAAAACAATCACATTCCCTTTAAACATGCACAATATTATATTATCATAAATTCATGTATTTGAATATATTTTATTATAAATTACATCGGTCTAATGTAATAATATTTTCTCAGCATTATATTTATGATCATATTTCAATGGAATAGAAAAGAAACATGATTATTATAATATCTAAAAAATATTTATATATACATCAGTATGAATAGTTTCTCCCTTTTAACTTCACAGGTTATTAATTGTGATTCTTTTGGATCAACCTATAACTACCCTTTTTCAATCATTTGTTATACATGGTAATGTATCTAATAGGTTTAATAACCATACTAGTTAAATAAATTATTTCAAACATTTTAACTTTTTATTTATGGAATTTGAATATAAAAATAGTATTCCCTTGGAATCTGGTGTGTAGTCTTATACCTAATCAACTTTGTTTAAAGTGATGACAGATTAAATGTTAAACCAATACTTTTCTGGTTGATTATACTGAGGCTCATCATAGACATCACCAAATCCACATGCTAGAAACTAGATAGAGATTTATTTATTTATAAATCTACATAATATTGAATTTAATATTACATTATGAAATTATCCTATAAATTTACATAATCCGGGGGATTTTTTGAGTCTTTGTTATTCAAAATACAAAATAAATATTCAATATTTCTTAAACATAAAATTATAGACGATCCAATAGAGGTATATTTAATCATAAATAATAACTTATCAACACATAAATTAATATAATTAATATCCAAAGTACCAATTATATCTAAAGAATTATTTTAAAACTAATTGTGACACCCGAGACCCATAATCCCATATCAGGTTCTGATTGACACATACATACACACTCAAACATGTTTTAGTTTTATCAACCTGGATATAGCCACATAATGTTACAAAAAGTAATAATTATTTTTTATTCTCTCATATTAATAATATCATGTGTGGGTTAGAGCTACAAATAATTATGAATAAAATAAAGCCAATATTATTTTCATAAAATGGAAAAAAAATCGAATTATATATGAAACTAAATAATTCATTATGATCCTTAATTGGATCCTATTAATTTAGACACATGTTTCATACCTCTAAATATATTATATAATTTTATTTATATCCTCAGGAAATGGAATCACAAGAAGGTTGGATCTCAAATTCTTAGTATAGGATACATAATACCAAATATGTAATATTGTGATGATAATGTAAATATATTTTTTGGAATAGGTAAATAACATGAATCTATAGTCCATATGAAAACGGTAGAAATATGTATACATGAAACTAATAAGAATATATTTTTATTATTATTACTATTCTCATACTGCTGGAATGAATAATTCTAAACATGAAAAACAATAATCTAAGGCCTTCTATTAAGAAAGAAATCATAAATATTATAGTGAATAATTCATTTGAATTGAGCTGTATTACACTTTATATCCAAACTACTTTTGGTGTCAGGAAAACTATTGAATCATAAAGTGGATATATATAAATTGTGGCCCCACCCATCACATGGAAAATTCCAATTCATTTATAATATTATTCATTATTTCCTTCAATATAATTCAATGAATGCAATATATTTTAATAAAAAATTACTATCAGAACAGTGATGATTATTGAATATCAATACACGTTTAGATAGTATTAGATGAAAATAATAAAAATAAAATAAAATACATTTCTCATGTTAGAAAATGATAACATGATTATAACATATCATCATAATGAATATGGAATGTAAATAAATACACAGTCGATAATCCATTAACCATCCATATTGTAATAACATTATATAGAACACCATTTTCCCCTTGCTAACAAATTAGATATCATGATTTAATCAAATTAGGTAGAAGATGGTGGTTGGTTAAAATAATAAAAATTCAATTTCAAAATAATTAGCCGCATTGTAATAAATATATACAGAACTAAATTACATATGTCATCAATGGGGAGGATTTCGACGGTATCAAAATAACATATCCAGAATTTATCCCATGAAAAATATAAGGATGTCAATAAATTGGTAATTTATATTTTCAAAATAATTAAAGAATGATACCTTTGAGGAACATATAATTTATTGTCATTAATATAATAATGATTTTATTTTCCTTGAATGAAAATATTGTTATATTATAGGAAATATCAATAAATTTGAATCCTAATATCCAAAACTATTTCAGATTGTATATGTAAGTGGACATGGAAACATTATATTTCACCATAAATAATATTTTTAAACTGATGTAAAAGAGTATGTTGAAGGTCACTTCAACATATTGATATCCAAATCTCTAGTGAAAAATCATTAAAAGTAATTACTATCAAAAGAATCAATAATAATGTATAATTAAAATTATTTAATTTTTAGATTAGAAAATGTGGATACATAACAATTGATTATGAAGTGGACATTTATAATTATTTAAATGACTCTTATTGAATATCATCACTGTTAATCGAATAATAAAAATTACATTTTATTAAAACATATTTTTTACAAATTCAATTATAAAATAAATCTTAATAAAATATACATTTTTGGATAATGCTTTAATGGAAGAATAATTTTCTTCTTTTATAATTATGAAAAAGGGAAATTGAGTTTAAAAATTCCATATTATTGAAGAAATACATTTTTAATAGAAACATTAAATGTAAAATCATAATATTTTATTGTTTATTAATTTTAAATATATTTGATCTTTTCATTAGCTTGTAGTACACATAGCCTAGATTCTAAATGATGTATATTATTTTATACCAGCATATTTAGTTAGTAAATTTATTTGTATGAATATGAATGAAAAAATATTTAATATATTTTGTTTTACACATATATAAATAAATTAAATGTTAATATAATAACTATAAATTAAATAAGAAAATTTTTAATTATAATGAAGTGTTTTATGATAAAATTTAATTTTCTAAATGTTGGTTTCATCACGCTATGCGCAATTTATTTATAATTAATTTTCACCACAAAAACAACAATTATATTTAAAAATTATAATATTTTGAAACCATCAATAAATTATTACATTAAATTGTATTTTAGAGTATATTATTAAAATATAATTATTCGAAGAGTTTTTAAAGTTAGTTATTTTTAACAAAAACGACCTATTGTTTAATGAATGAAAAAAAGATCAATTTTTTGAAAAGTTGTTTTTAAAATTAACGTGCTTAAAATATATTATAACATACATTTTTTAACCACTTTTATATTTAATTTTTATATTAAAATATTACATACTTACAAATAAGTGGATATTTTTTTCTTTGCATATCCAAGTTTATTTTTTAATAAAATTTTCCAATCATATGAATTGAAATGAGAGAATATTTTTTCCACATATGAAGTAAATAAAATAAATATTATATAGTAAGAAAAAATTAATTTTTTTCTTAAGAAATGGAAAATAGAGAAAATTAGTTATCTGCTTTATGGTTAAAACAAATTTATCATGGGGTTAAACTAGATTGATAATTATTAAAAATTACCTAAAACATTCATAATTTATATTTTAATCCTATATTTCTTACATTATTGGATTCTTCTCATATTTTATGTACTTTTTGGACACCATTTCTTCAATGAGTCCAATATAATAATTATAGTATTGAAAAGTAGAAATGTTGCCCTCTAAATTTTAAATTTCAATTATGTGTTCACATTGGTACTCGAGATAGATGTGTATGAATACTGATATTAATTTTGAGTATAATTGTTTTACTTTCATTAATGTAATATATATTTTTTAGTAATTATTTAATTACTTTAAATGTTATTGAAATTTCAACACCAAAGTATTTAATTAATGAAAAGTTAAATAATATATATCTAAAATATTAAATGTATTAATAATTTAATAAATTAATAAATTTTAATAAATTTTGAAAAATATAACTCGATTGGGTTGTGTGGAGAAAATTTATATATGAATTACACCCTTTTCATTATGTTTAAAAATAAAAATAAGATGAACGGTTTCAAAATTTACAAGAAGTTATTTTTTGATAAATATTATTTAATGAAATGTTTTAAAATTCCTCATAATATCATACACTACAAATTTACTTTTAGATTATTATAAATAGTAACTATATAACAATTATGGTCTAATGGACCGTTTTAAAAAATTAAATTTACCATTAACATGTAAAAACATTTTTATAATGGTATGTGGGAAAATAGTGGTTTTCATGTTATATGCACTCATATTAAAAAAACCACACTGATATTTTTTTTTATTTTTAAATTTTCTCTTTATATATATATAAATTTTAAATAATTTTTCTAATTGATAACAATTATATATAATCTTAAATGATAAATTACCTATTTAAAAATCCAAGTTACTATAGTGAGAACTATAATTGCAATGTTAGGAAACATATAACTTTCGTATAAAATGTTCAAAAAATTTATTTTCATATAAATTGGATAGGTGAATCAAAATTTTCATCCTTAAACTCCTTAAATAGTATATTTTTTAGGCACATTGGTGTGACTGACTACTGAATGCTGAATATTGTTATCTGACTAATAAATTTCTAATCTACCACAATTAAAAAAAGGAATGTCCTACTATCACTTATTCACGCCTCGTAAGAACTTTAGACTAACCAAAACCAAAAAAATCACTCCCCAAATTCCCTATACACATTATATGTCTCTTGTCCCTAACAAAGGTCCAGCCAAACATTCATTAATATGATATCTAATAGAGGTTTCCCAAAGACAATTTTATTGTCTTCATGAAGTTCTTCTATTTTCATTCTTCATATACAATATTGATCATTATTATAAAAATTAATTGATATTAAAAATAGTATCTAACATACAGTTATGTGTTATTATGTTAATGAAATAACCTATATCTATATCTTCTTCCACAATAATGAAAAATAAATTGTTGATCATGTTTACTACATATTATATCCTAACAAACCAATGTAATTTTTTTACTCACCAACCATCACATGAGGATATATTGAATTATTTACCAACATGATATTATATTTATGGAATTAATTTACATATGGAATTATAATATCTCATATACCGAAATATATGACAATCTGGTGGAAAACAATTTGTTGCTTATACGTACGTGTGGACCACCCCATCCACATTGTGATGTGAATTTTTTTAATTTCTTCTTCATATGTATAGTATTAATGGTAAATTTAATGTATAAATATAATATTTAATAAATAGTAATTATTATATAAATAAGATATATTATTTATCATACTTTTCCTTCCAATGGTCTAAAAATATAAAAACTGAAATCATCTTTACATGTTGCCAACCATCTCCATGTACTGTGTGATTCATTTTCTATAGGTAGATGTTATGGAATTCTATAAAGACATATATTGGGAATATATATTATATTTATATCATTTTAACATCATGGATATGATTAAAACATTATAAATATAACAAGACAGAAATTACTGGAAAAAATTATGCATGTGAACGAAAGGCGGTTAACAAAAGAAATAATACTCATAATGAACTATTATTGATAAAAGAGTTATATAATGAAATATAAGGATAATTAGAGAAAATATAAATATTCATATTATTTTAATATGTTGATAAAATTTTTGGAACAACTATAATGGATTTTAAATCATGTTTAACTAAAAGAAAGATTTGGGTAATGGACTTTGCCTGAATTTTCATTCATTGTCATATTGTAATTTTATATATCAAATATCATTTAAATAATGAATATAAAATCACGTTAAAATTTAATAAAATGAATCTGGAATAATTAATCTTATTTAATATTTCTATTTGTATTTTTTTTACAACAGGATTTGATATGAAAATTACCAGATGGTAAATAATTTCATAATTCTATTAAAATTCATTTGGTTATATTAATTTATTATTTCCTTGGAGACACTCATATTATTCATTTAATGAAATTTTTTGTATTATTTTTTTAAATGTATTATTTGATGATTTTTTATTGATCAATTTTGTTCATTGAATAATTCTTATAAAAACATTTTGATCATTATATGTGTTTCACATGAAGGCATATCTTCTTTGTGACAAATGTCATGTTATAAAAATATCCAAATTTATGAGAAGTGTCTACTGAACCTTCAATATAATATGATATTAATATAATTATATTCACTGTATTTAATGTTTCGCTTTATGATATTCCATCCATGGGGATTGCAATTCATGTTTTACCAAAGTGGTATGACATTGATGTTTCAATTTAACTTTAATATTGATTTTTTAAACTTGAATTTAAGTCGATGGAAATTAATTCATAATTATATAATAAAAATAATTTATTTTCCTAATTATTTATTCATTATGTATTCATATAATACTAAAAATATTTTCTATTTGATACTTATAATTATAAAATTGTTCAACATAAAATCTAACTTTATTTTCCTATTTGGTAAAAATTAAATTATCATCAAAATCCTTATTTTTGAAAAATGTTTTTATAAAATTTTTAACATTATTTATAAATAATCTTTTAATGATATTTATAGATTGAATGATTTTAAAAATAATCTAATAATTATTATTAATTTTAATTAAAATTTGTTGAGGGATGATTTTTTTATATACAGGACATGAATGGAGACCTCCACCACGAAGACCACTCAAGGATTTATAAAATCTGAAACCATTTTATTATTTTATTTTTAATGAAACATTAATTCCTCATATTATAGAGTTTTATATTTTTTTAAAGATACTATCAAAGGGAAATGATTATTTTCTACATATTTTTATTAACAATTATATAGTTGTATATTTATTTATAAATGAAAATAACACTGTATTTCAAATATACATCACATTGGTTATGTTTTAATTCTTCCATCCTTATCCATCCTGTGGATAGATTATGCTGAGTTTGATAGGGGAATATATTCACAACCACTGGAGTGAATAATTTATATATTAATTTTCCTCCACTTGAAATATTAAATTTCATGTGATTATTATTCACTAAAATTACTATAATGATAAATGTTTCTTATCATGAATAATTTTATTACATTAACTTTATACCATTTCTAAATATTTTATTTTACTATTACTTTTATTAGATTGACTGTGTAAGATATTTTAAATCTTAATTCCTTAAAAGATTGGGATATTTCTTGATAGGGCATATTATTAGTGAATTAAATTAATTCGTTGATATGTGAGGGAATTTTTGAGATGAATTCAATAGTGGGGAATTGTTATTGATTGAAAATTAATATATCGTTAGTCTCATTAGATGAATCAGTTGGATAGACATATTTATATGGGTTTCTAATGTACGTCTACTCATCAATTTAACTTTCGTGGAACATGGTGTTAAAGGTAATGTTAGAAAGATTCTAGAGACTATGACATCTAATAAAAGAATTTTTTTATTATGAATGTAGTGGTTATTATCCATGATATTTTTTATTTATTATTATACATGGATACATGTTTTTATAATGTTATAAATAAAATGGAATTTTTATTTAGTTAGTTATACTTATATATTGATTATAAATTATCTATTTATGACAATAATGTTTTATATTATAAAACATTTGGGTTCATTTATATACCTGTTCATATTGATGATACATTATATTATCACAATAGCTTCCATTTTACATAACCCATACTGATATTTTGGGCAAAAAATAATTTTTTCATCCATTATAATGAATCTAGGAAGATTATAATGAATAACATTCTAGGATAAACTAGAGGGAATTATGGTATTCTCTAAAATGATATAATTTTAATATATTTCTGAAATGTATTACGGGAATCATGTATATTTATAGTTTACAATGACTACTTGTTCTCTCAATTTATGATGTGAAAACATATATCCTTTACCAATGTAAAAATGTAGAAACTGACATAGGGATATTAGGTTCGGTCTCATTTTATTTTTTTTCAGTGAATGTTTAGTATAAATGCATAAGAATATATTTAATAAAATAATTTTTTCAGAACAAAAAAATTTGACTGACTTTGAGGATTAACATAAGTATATAGCACCATCATAATGATTTTTCAAGGTAGTGATTATATGGTTTTCCTAGAAATGAATACATATCAGTATAATACATGTGGATGAAGCCTTAGTATAGATTAATATAGTATTAAAAAGTGCATAATTATCTTGAGGATTATTTCCCATGTATCATTATTGTGCATAGTGTGTTTTTCATTACTACACACATATTTTGAAACTAAAATTGGATGTGATTTGGTTAATTAATATTTGATATATTGACCATTATGATAAGTTAAGGAATATAATCTTTTTAAATCCATGATATGACATACATGTTGGGGATACAATTAATGTGTCTTTGTAATATATGGATAATGTTAATCATATGTGAAATATCATTGTTACTCATTTTGAGGTTTTTGTTGATGAATGTTAACTATGATTAAGAGTATTTTGGGATAAATTTATATTAAAATAACCAACAGAATTAGAATTTTTATTTGTGAAATATTATTTGATGAATGATGAATTTAATTTTTGGGGAAAATTGTTTAAAGGTGTTAATGAAAATTAGGATTATTATTGAAACATTTAACAGAGGGAGAATAGAAACAAACAAAAAAATCTATCATTCCTACATGTACTCAGGGAGAATCAACAATGAGACCTCCCAATAGACCCCTGGAAGTATTAAACACTATGTTATTCCACTATATGGAAATCGATTATGGTTTACTAGATCTTTTGAGTTAATTAAATTATGATTACCAGATTTGTTTGAATTATATTACGCATTATAATTATTTTATTCATTCAGAAATTATAATTCATAATTAATATACATTTTGTGGAGTTAAATATGTAAATGTGGTGAATGTTGATTAATATAAGTAATTATACTTTTAATGTATGTATATTTTCTCATTTTCTATATCATAATTGGAAAATAAACCCTTAACTCAAGGAAAAATATATTGAAGTTCAAATTTTATCCAATTACATTCATATATGCTGAATCAATGGAATCATAACTCATAGTTTTCTTTGTCATAAAACTATTATTTTCCAGTAACTTTATTCTGATTAATTATCTAAATAAACATTCATAATTATTTAAAATGATTTTAAATGAACATATTTCCACTTCAATGAAATGTTATCCAACAGTGAAATCTATTTATTTTTTATTCTAAATTACCCTTATAATACTCATTCCCTCTATTATGATAATGTTCTATTAAGAATAATTTATGATCTTCTATTTCAAAAGATTAATTTTAAATAACATTTCAATGATTAAGCTAAAATTAGGGGGAAAATTATTGATGATGGGGAAATTTTTACACTACAACATTTTATACGATATTTATCTAAAACAAATTTAACCCCTATAATAAATTTCATTATTTAAAGCAAAAAGTCTAAATAAATTTTAAATAGTATGCAATTATAAAGACACCAATAAATTTGTGGATTGGAATAAAATAACATAAATAAGCAATATTATATGTTTTACCAATGTAAAAAATAAATTCAATTAATTTATATTGTCTATAAATTCAATAAAAATTATTTGAAAAATAAGTTAATGTTTTTTGGAAAACAGTTAATTTTAAAAATTGGTTATTTATCATGTTGTATACATTCTATATAATTAATTTTTTAAACAATTTTAGAAAATATATTGAAAAAAATAAATTAAATTTAATAATCATTTAAAAAAAATGAACATATAGTGACTTTTTTATAATTTTATATAAAGATTTGTTTTTAGATTAATAGTACATACTATGGAGTTATATTAAAATCATAGTTTGTGTATAAATTATTTGAAATTTGTTTTTTTTTATTCTTTAAAAACAAATATTATTTATATTATTTTATAATTAACACAATTTATGAATAAATATCATTTTTTATCTCAGTATTAAATCATTATATTCATATGAATGTGTTTCCTTTGAATTTTTTTAATCATTTCTATTGGTCTGATTTTATAATATATTTTCATTTTTTTATAATAGAATTAGAAAATATGGATTATATTTTTTCTATGAGAATAATTAATAGTACATAATAATTTCATATTAATATTTTAATAGTTAATATTTAAAGTGTAAAAATTATTTATTAGTGACAAGGAGTAAATAAGGTTACAATGGTGTTAAAATAATATAACAAGGGTAAAAATATAAAAAAATTAATATTTAACAATTCATATCAACATATAAACAAATATTACCATATAATAATTTTTTATGTTATATTTGGATTTTATTCCCAAAAATTTACCATTATAATTATTAATGTAAAGATAAAGAAATAATGTCACCCTTTTCTTTTTAATTTCAATAATTATTTTACATTGTGAAAATATAATGATGTGGATGAATGTTAAGTTTCAATTTTTAATAATAAATTTAATCACATGTGGGAAATTTATAATTAATTTTTACAAAAATATTCCTACATTAAATGGTAATGAAATATAGTTACATTTATTATATTATTAATTGAAAATGATGAAATGAAACTGAAATTTTTTAATTTAATATATATTTTATTAATTTTATAATAGATTCTTTTTTATGATAACTATAAAATTATATAATTTTATTAAAATCATATTTTTCAATTACACCATTTTAATGATGTATTTAATGCCAAATTAAATGAATGCTTTCAAAATTGTTATGAATGTTATTTTATAAAAAATAATAACTTATTAAATGATTTAAAATTCAAAAAAATACATTCCACTTTAATTTTTTTTAATTTTTTATCATTTCATAAATATTCTATTAATTTAACCATTTTTATTTTATAAAATATATATTCTCATCTAGATATTAAATACATTGTTATCATGGTGAATTGGAATACAATCCTTTCACTTCATGCGCACTCTTAATAACGTTAATTAATAGACACACATTAGTTTTGTAAAATTATAAATTTTATTTTAAAATTATATCTGGTGGTTATATATTATCTAATTATTCATATTTATTTCTAGTCATATATGATAAATTAATTAGTTAAAAATACTAATTACACAAGTGTAAAGTAAAATGGTAAAGTAAAGAACCAAATGTATAAAGGAATAAATGATTAAATCAATTGTTACATTGTGATTTGGATTTCTTACCATCCATATAACATATGAAATATATTAATTATAATTTTTTAGGTACATGGGGTGAGGGTGACTACCATTTATTATTTGTTTTTTATATTTGAACAATGCAACTCATATCAAATTATAAAAGGGAACTTACTCGCATCACTTCTTGAAACATCCTATTAATATTGGATAAAAATTATATAAATATTCCTTCATCATAATCGTTATCAACATTATATATTATATGTTCTTCCCAAACGATCCAAACCCTTGGTCCTTTGAGAAGTGATCTAATATAGGATTATCTAAGAGAAGGTAATCATCTTGAGAAATCTGTTCCTTTTTTCATTGTCTTTTTCATCATTAAACGAGGTATTGTAAATTAAAATATAATAACACAGGTATAAAAAATATAAGTAGCTATTATTATGTGTATTTAAAAGCCTTTATAAATATTCTTTTTCATGGAATGGATGGAATAAATTTTTGATTGTGTCAATGTTGGACTACTTAATTACGAACCAATGATTTTTTCCCTCAGTCACTACTCACTGAAGGAAATAATGATTTATTGGACACATTTATTTTATTTTTATTCCATTAATGTAATTATGGAGTTATCATATCAAAAATAACTCATTTTAATCTATTTTTTTACAACAAATAACTCTCGCATTCATCGAAGGGGACTACCACATCTACCTTGGGATGTGAAATTTAATTACATAATTGTGACATAGATGGTAAGAATGTTTAATTTTAAAATACTAGGGACATATACGTCATAATAATGATTCAATATGGGTGATATCTTATTTACCTAACTTTTAATCTATCTGGTATGAATATAAGAACATTGTTATTTCATATACACAACAAGTCATCTCTTTGAATGTTGTAATTCATTTTCTTTTTATATATTTTTTCGATTGACATTAACACATATATATATATTTAATATATATTATAATTATGTCTATAAAATCATCATGCAGATAATGAAAACATGATTAGAGTAAAATGGTTATAATTACCAAACCAAACCACACATATGAAAACAATGTAGTTAACAGTAAAAAAAATATTAATATTGAATTATTATAAAAAAATAGATAAATGTTGTAATAAAATTATAATATTTGACCATATTGAAATTAATAATTTCATTTTAGATGTTAATAACATGTTTTGTATGACTATATTTTATTTCATGGTACGATCAACCAAAAAAAGCATGACGAAATAGATTTTGACTGCATTTCCATTCCTTGATTAATAATATAATATTATGAACCTAATTAATTTTATATAGTTTATATATAAACAAAAAAAAATTTATTATCATAATACATTATTAATAATTATTATTAATTAATTAATATTAATTATTTCATCCAAGAGGTTTTGACCTAAAAATTCAGAATTGGTAAATAATTTCATAAGACAATTTCTATGCATTGGGTTATATTTATTCATTAATGTATTTGAATGTAATTATTATTATTTTAATGAATTTTATTATGTGATAAGTTTTTTTAATTATATTAGTTGTTTTTAAAATTTAAAAAAATTATCGACTCATTGATAAATTCAAATTTTAGGATTATTATAATTATATGGTTTGTTTACCACAAATTATCTTCCCTGGGACAATTGTCTGGTTATACACAATAATTTTTTATAAGGTATGTCAATTGAAAAGATTATATTTTATATAATTTATTTATTTATATTAATTAAATTTAATATTGTATTTTGTGATATTCCATTCATGGAGTATAAGATATTCAAATCACCAATGTAGTATGATATTAATGATTCATTATCACCTTAATTGTGATTATTCATAATTTATTTTCCAATGATGGACTTTATTAGATAATTGATTAAAAAAAATCATAATTTTCTTATTATTTATTAATTGTTAATTTTGACTTCTAATATTACAATTTTACACTATTTAGTACTTCAAGTGATCAGAAAACAATTTTCAATAAAATATGAAATAATTTACCTCTTCAGTCGAAAAAATTTTATTATCTAAATCCTATTTTTCAATGACTATTTTATAAAATGTTTCCGATTGATTTTTTAATTTTTTTAATTTGTAATTTGATTATTACCCAAAAATTAAAATTAAATTCCTTTTTTTAAGAACATTTCACTTATTGACATATCTTACAGAAATATCGAAGGAATATTTTATTTTCACTTACTCCATGTCAATAGAACCTAAAACCTTAATGAATAAATAATTATTTTATGATTTAATAAAAATATAAAATGGTTATTTCAAAAGGAAAATTATTTTCCTATTTTTCGTGAAATAATTTTTTTATGATATTTTCAAAATGAAATGATTATTTTCCTCTAGATTGTTTTTATTTATTTTTAATAAAATTTATATTTATATATGATAACAACCATTTAATTTAAATAAAAAATTCTTGATATATGTTTTAATGATAACATCATTATTTTTCTTGTGATGGAGTATGATTAGATTTACAAGATAATGTATTGATATCTACATTCTTGATTAAAATTTTCAATCATTTTTATTATTAAATAATGGAATTGTGTTATCATTGTTCACTAAATTTCCCATAAATATAATTAGTATTTATAATTTTAATCATTATTGAATAAAACATAAATTATTTCAATATTTATTATTTTAATTTTAATTTATTGTGATTTACTATTGAAATTATTGTTAATCTATATTCAAAACTGAATAGAGAAATTATTTGATAAGTAATATTGTTCTGGGATTTAATCGATCAGTCTATATATGATTAATTTTTTTGACATGTAGTATATATGTGGGGCCTAATTATAAATATCCCCATTCTGACCAAATGGTCTTATTAGACACATTAGTTTCTAATCTATATTTAAATGTGTTTATATTATATACCCACCTATCATTTTAAAACATTCTTTCCACAAGGTTTTGATGTATAGGATTCGTGATGCATGAGAACATAAAAACCAATATTATGTGTTTCACTTATTAACAAAGTAGTAATTATTTTCAATGATATTATTTAGTTGATATTATCCATGGATTAATTTTATGCCCATTTTATTGCTAAAATAAAATTTTGGTTCACTTATTTTCATATATATTGATTATGTATTATATTATTGTAATTGTTAGTTATTGATTACCTGAAATTTTTTGTCAGTTATTTAAATTTTATTATCAATCACACATTATATTTTAATGATACCATAGGTAGAAAATAACAATTACTAAGAAATTTAGTAAACCCATATATTTTTCACGGTCCTAGGAATCCGGGAAGTGCTTTATTAATGACATGTAAGGATATGCTAGAGTGATAATGATAGTCTTAATAAATATAGTATTTTTTGTATTAAAATTTAATATTTAATTTTTATGTATTTGTTTTAAAAAAAATAATATTCTATATGATTTATTAGATTGTGATCATTTTTATGTTGAACTAGTTTGATAATATACACCCCAGATCTGGACTACTGGGGTTCATGACTTTACATGAATTAAAAATACAATATTGGGGTAGTAAATAAAATGAAATAAAATGAATTAAATTATAAAACATTATTTTGAATGTAAAACTAAATGAAAATAAAAAATGATACGTTGTTCGAAACATATAACATGTATTAACGAAACAAAATCAACACTAAGAACAATAATGTGTATTAAAAAACACTTTAATATTTACCCATGATAAAGGGGGACATTAATTATTATTAAACTATTGTGATTAAAAGATAATATATGATATGTTAATAAATATAATTTTTATATAAAACACATTAATAAAATTTGGTTCATAATATTAAATTTTTCTCATCGTGATGAATTGGAGATGAAAAAAATTAACACTAGTTCTTAAAACTAAAAATATACATTATAAAAATATATCACAAAAATAGTTATATTATTTACATATGAATAACCATATTAATATCAAAATTCATTTATAATCCTAGAAAATAACCACTCTTTATATTAATTTTTCAAATTTCCCACCACATGTGTTTATTGTTTTGATCTTTTGTATCTATTTAATATTAATGGTATCTGTGTTTAGTCATATTTTTAAGTTCATCAAAACATAGTCATTAATTAATCATTTGTGTGTTATGTATAATGATTTATGATATTTATAATACCATTCATGATAGTTTAAGTCTTCATCATTGAAAATATAATCAATATAAAGCAATTTTTTTTGATTCTCTAAAATTTGATAATTTTTTATCAAATAATTAATTCATTTTGAATAAATATATCTTGATATAGATATTAATCATTGTTTACATATTTTTATAATTTTATTCCAATAATTATGTATATAATTATAATCATGAAATAATTTAATTTTATTGTCCAATTTGGTGGTTATCTGGACCCAAACATGATCATACCCTTATTCATTGAATATATATTTTTTGGTTCAGTTATAATATAATTATAATATAAGATTGGAGATATTATGTAATATTAAATTATTATGACATATTGATATCTTACGTGGAAACTTTAATTTTAATGTGGTCCACTAAATATATAAATTTATAAGATAAATCAGACAATACACTACCTGATAAGGTAGTATACGATATTCATGTATGAAGTGAAACCCACATAGATAGGGTTGGAGAATATATCAAATGAATAATAATGGCCCAAAATTACTATATTATGGAATTTTTTTGAAAATTACTGAGAATGTGATTTCTGTAGATAATGGGGGAATAAAATATATACAGAGTTGCAAAAACCTAAAAATTTATGTTTAAATTTAATTTAATTAAATTGGAATTTTATTAGTCGCAAAAATTGACGGCGCATGATTCTAAGTCACGGAGTACCTGAAATGAATTTCTAAACTTTTGTTCGGGTACATTCAGTAAATGTGCGAGTGGATTTTTCTAACTTTTGGACCGGTGCACGGAATTAAAATCTGAGGACACCGTTGAACTCGCAGCGATAATATTCTATTATGGAGACCTTCACCTCGATCGTAGTGGGTCAAGAATGAATGATATAATTTGGATTTTTTGTGAAAGAATAAAATAATTATATATATTGTCTAGATTTTATTTTTACTTTTTTTCAATGTAGATATTGAGACGTGGGGGCCACCAGAACTAAACCGCCCATGATAGGTTACAATGGTGGGGACCACCTTAACTAACCTCCCATGGGAGGTTATGGTGTTAGGGAAACTCGAGGTATAAACCCTATATACACCCCTTTCTTGGAGAAACCCTCAAATGTCCTATAAAATGTGGCAGAGCCTCTACAACCCCTATAACATTTATTATAGCTACTCAAATTAATTAATTAGGCTACATTGAATTTCTGCCAATAAACTAAATAATATATATTGTAATATATTATCTTGTTCTATCTATTCATTTTGGTGGAATTGGGGAAAAGTCTTGGAAAAGGAGAGAGCGTTGGGGAACTTGGGAGAAAGCTCTCCAATGAAGAAACTCAATGAAGAACGCCAACCTTGACTTTGAATTTCATCCTTTGGACATCCTCCAACCAAGGATGTCTTCAATTGACGATCATCCTCCCCTCCCCAATGACATCATCTTCTCCCTCGCGATCTCCATTGATGAATCAAACAAGGTTGGGGTTTTGTTGCCATGTCCATCCCATCAATGATTCTATTTCTAGAATGTGATTAGTGACTGACGAAGGATGTGGGGATTAATGTTCTTAAATATCTTCCATACACATTATTGTTCTTGTTTATTTTATTTCTACCACTATAATGTGGAGGGTGCAGGCAAAATAAATATGGCCCTACCCCTCAGTCATTCTTCTTGAATGGTGTTCCCTTCACGAAGGAAGAAGGTGAATTTTTTGATGGCGCCGGTGCTGGCAGTCGGCACCGGTGGAAGTTGAGAACTGCTGATGAAGGCATGACACCCCACCACCCTGCAGCCTCTGTACCCCATGGTGCTCCGCTGCTCCATGTCTTCTGCATCCGAGCTCACCTGAGACACCGCTGTCGTTCGGGCTGTGCCACTGCCACCATCCATGTCGAACCGCCACCCGATCCGCCGCCGCAGGGACGAGACACCGTTCGAGCCGCCATCACCATCTGAGGCGCAACCACCATCCAAGCCAGATCTACCATCTGAGCCGCCGCTGCCGTCTGGGCTGAGCTGCCACTCGAGCTGAACAACCATCCGAGATGCCACCGTCGTCAGGTCCGAGCCGCCGCCACCAGCATTCTGGACAAATCGCCTCGGATGAGCCTTCTCGTGGCCTCGCTCCCTCACGGAAATCCCCATCCCAGCCACTTCCTCGTCTCACACCCTCACGGAACTCGCCATGGCCTTGTGGACACCCACGGCCCTCTGCGGCCCCTCGGGGCCCACCGTGCTGGACTCAGTTGCCCGAGCTGACCCCATCGAGCCGAGCCACCCCAGTGGGCTTAGCCGAACCTAGCCGTTCGGTCCATGTCTACCCGATCTGGAGCAGGCCAGGCTGGGTCGGGTAGGGTCAGTCTGACAGGGTTGGACCAGACATGGGACTACTACGACCAATTTATATTCTTCTCACCATAACATTTGCACCAGACATCTATTTGACAAACTGTCTGCGGCGCTGGAAATCATTGAGCGAGAATATCCCATTTGTATACCCCACTAGAGTTTTTGATAATTTTGGGGAACTATCGGGTTCGAGAGAAAATGAATCTAACCGGGACATCAGTACTAAAAGGATAATGACTCACAGACTGGGGGTCCAAATGACGCGACGTCTGTTGCGTTGAGACCCCTATGACATTGCAGTACATTGAAATAACTTCTCTTGGGACATCGTGGCTGTCGGATAATAGACTAGTGGCTGGGGGAGTGGATGCTTATAGAGACAAGCAATCCCATTGCGGAAACCCAGTAGCTCGTTGTGACGAGAACAACACTCCTAGCTATCTTGTGTGGGTCAGCTCCTATCAATCCTTTTCAGGTCATATCCCAGTGATCCTGTCTGGGTCAGCTCCTAGTGATACTGTTTGGTTCAGCTCCAGCAATACCTTGTGGGTCAGCTCCATCAATCCATTGTTGGTCAGCTCCTAGAGATCAATCTCGTATGGGTCATCTCCTAGCGATAATGTGTGGGTCAGCTCCAGCAATTCATTGTAGGTCGGCTCCTCGGTATCCAGTGTGGGTCAGCTCCAACGATCCAATTTGGTTCAGCTGCTAGCGATCCTGTGTGGGTCATCTCCTAGCGATCATGTGCTGGTCAGCTCTGAGTGATCCTATGTGGGTCAACTCTAGCGATCATGTCTGGGTAAGCTCCTAGAAATTATGTACATGTTAGAAGTACATCATATTAACAGAATAATATGAATCAATAATTATAACTAATCATCTATACTATTGTACCTGATGATATACCTTGTATGAGATGAGTCATAACCTCCATGTTCCTTCATAACTGAGATGGATTACATGATAACATATGTATATGTATGGACATAAAACTCTGTAGGGTTATCTATTAATTTCATAATTTGTTGTATATACTTGGTGGATTTTGTGAGACATTGAGGGTCTCGAGGTCCATACTGAGTATCATTATACTCACCCATGAATGGGCTATGTCCGCACCATGTTGTGTTGGACGTAGACGATGGACAACGCTTATTGAGGATGAGGGAACCCAGACTAAACGTAGTTCGGAGGTGGACCTAGATGAGGCAAAACATAGAGATGAATGATCGAGAGATGTATCTACCCTAAAGGTACGATCCTTGGAGGGTGATCATAGAAGGTGTTCAAGTTACTTGTACTTTCAGTTGTCTTGTACGTTGCAGTTTTTCTTTGTACTTTCCAGTTGGGCTTGTATTTTTGCCCCTTATTACTTATTGTACTCACTCTACTTAATATTCAGTTTACATCAGTTCTTAACTTCTTGTGTAATTCGTTGCGTGTGTTATAGGTTATAAAGTCAATGCCTTCCCAGTTTTAGAGATTACGCCTTCGGTTGTATTCAACAACCCCTGTCCTATGGAAGGTGGGCATGGGGTAGTGACGACACAGGCCCCGAGGGAGAGGTCGTGACAAATTGGTATCATAGGGAGGTTCAAAAATAGAACAATGGAATCTTATCATTTTTAAGGGATATAGTGTTAATTTTAGTGAGTTTGGTTATATGTTTTGGGAATCCAATGTTGTTGCAGCGACCTACGTATCCACACACCAGGACCCTGACATCGGATTTCTGACTCAGTGCACGAAAACACTGATTGCGTGTGTGATTTCAAGAGTTTTCTTTGTGATCATCTGAGTCATATCACCAGTTATAAGTTATTGACTATGGCCCACCAATTTCTTTTCAGGATGCCTCCATAAAGATAGCCTTCTAGGGTTTTGAGAGTTGTACGCATTAATAGACCACTGAGCGATGATGCCTCAGTGTAGGGACCCTTTACAATAGAGGCACAAGTACAGGCACTAGCGGTACCATTCCCCATTGGGCCACTAATGCCACCAGCCCCAACAATATACAGTGTACACCTCATGAGAATGTTTCATTAGTTCCGGCACCAGAGGCCACCCAGGTTCAGGGGAGAGACTGACCCACAGGCAGCAGAGGATTGGATGGAGGCTGTGGTGAGAGTCTTCTGATTAGTAGGGAGACCATCTTATATCATAGTGATCCTTACTTCCATCCTTCTACAGGTAGGAATAGGATGATGGTGTATCAGGATTCTCCATGTTCACGATGAGGTGACACTTTACCGGGAATAATTTGAAAGCCTTTTTCAGACAGAGTTTATCCCAACGACTCATCTCGTAGTCCACATACACATGCTGCATCATCTATAGTAGGTCATCATGATTGTTGCTCAGTACATAGCGTTGTTCACGGACCCCTCACGCTACACATCTAATATGTTGTTGGGCCCATTCTTCAGGGCCCGGACCGTTGAGCAGGGTTATAGGCTAGGTATTAGGGTTTTGATGATATCTCTTAGCAAACCGACATAGGAGGGGGTGTTTGAGAGAGCCCTCCTAGTGGATAGTTTACGTGAAAAACAATCTCTAGAAGCAAGATCCACCACTAGTCATCATGTAGTGGAGTCTTCTGTAGCTTGCAGCAACTAGATGTCACAGAGGTCGAAGTGGACCAGATATACAGTTGGACTACCGCATGACTCAGGATCGGTTGGGTGGGGCACCAGAGGTGGAGCCAGTCATGCCAGGAGCGGGTAGTGCTTCACATGCGGCATGTTGGGTCACATGGAGCGTGCTTATTCAAGTTTCCGTATGGATTTTCATTATACAATCAATGTACCTCTTAGACAGAGATAGAGAATTGACCAAGGAGGTCTGCAGGGAGTATGAAAACATGGTAGAGGAGAAGGTCGTGCTGCTGCTGGTGGGTGATGATTTGAGATGTTTCTGCCACCACCATAAGGAGGTCCACCCCGACTGCAGGGAGCATTTGGATAGGGGCAAGCTCTGCACTAGGTATCTGAGACCTACGATCATGGAACTCTAGAGATGATACAAGGTACTATCTATGTCTACTAAACCATAGCTGCAGTTCATATAGACCCAGGTTCCAGTCATTCTTTTATTGACAGTATCCCCGTTCAGAGCTCATAGATTCCCACAGAGTCGTTTGCTCAATCATTATGGATAGAGGCTCCTACAGGAGTAGATTCGATGATTACTCATTGGTGCCGACAGAGCGAGCTAATTCTAGGAGGCTAGTGAATCGGCTGGGATCTCCTAGTAGCAGCTTTAAGGCCTTACGTCGTCATCTTGGTTATGGATTGGTTATCTATAGTCCTTTCTTTGATAGACTGTATTAGGTGAAAAGTGTGGTGTGTCTGCACTAATGGGACCAGGGTAATCTTCACCAAGGATAAGGGAGCATTTTCACGACTGGATGGACTTACCCAATGGAGAGTGTGGCTGATCACTCATCGATTGGCTTGCCTTACCCTCATAGTGGTTGATATGGAGAGTCCGAGATATCCTGTAGTGGTGGATCAGTACGCGTATGTTTCCCTTGAGGACGTTTCGGGTCTACCTCATCATAGAAAGGTGGACTTTTCCCATTGACTTGTACCCCTGGATGACACTGATATCTACACAAGCATATTTGATGGATCCCATAGTGATTCGTGATGTGAGGTTATATGTAGATGACTTGTAGAGGAAGGGATTCATCCGGCTCAGTGTTTCACCTTTAGTGGCCACAATTTTGTTCTCCAAGATGGCATGTGGGAGATTGAGACATTGTGCTTACTATCGACGCCTGAACCTGCTGACCGTGAAGAACAAGTATCCACTTCCAAGGATTGACAACCTCTTTGATCAGCTAAAAGGAGCACAGTGGTTATCAAAGATAGAACACACATCAAGCTATCACCATCTCAGAGTACAAGACGAGGATGTGAAGAAGACTACTTTTAGATATAAGTACGAACATTACGAGGTTTTGGTTATTCCATTCGGTGTAACCAATGCTCCAGCAGAGTTCATGGGACACATGAAAATGATCATTCAGCCATACCTTGATAACATTGTAGTAGTCGTCATCGACGAAATTCTGATCTACTCGGCTACTAAGGTGGAGTATGCATATCATTTACAGGTAGTACTAGATACAATCCTAGAGAACCAGCTTTATGGTATGCTTCAGAAGTGCTAGTTATGGATCCTAGAGGTGCATATTCTAGGACAGGTCATATCAGAGGCTGGAGTTGTAGTCTATCCTGCAAAGATTGAGGCGGTACATTCTTGGGAGCCACTTATGGGTGTGACGGAGGTTCGAAGATTCTTGGGTTTGGCCAGATACTACCGTAGAATTGTTCCAAATTTATAGAGAGTTTCAACAACAATATCAGCATTGACGAAGAAGGGGAAACCATTCATGTGGTTATAGAGATTCCATAATTGTTTTCAGGAGGTTAGGCAGAGGCTGACTAGTGCCCCCATCTTGAGGCTTCTAGAAGAGGGCGTAGGTTACGTTGTCTACTTCGACCCATCAGGGACTGAACAAGGATGTGCCCTCATGTAGGAGAGAGAAATGATCTCAAATGGTTCTCAATAGCTGATACATCATGATTATAACTACGCTACACATGAACTAGAGTTAGAAGCAGTTGTATTGACCTAGAAGATGTGGCGACATTATCGGACGAGTGACCGTTTTACTATGTACTCTGATCACATGAGCCTCGAGTATATCTTCTCTCATTATGACCTGAACCTGAGACAACGACGTTGGATTGAGTTCCTCATACACTATGGCTTCGAGAATTTCTATACTCCAGGGAAGGGGAACGTTGTAGAAGATGCACTCAACACTAGATCTGGTATACAACTACTAGGTGAGGCGACAGAGCGGCTGGCTGCTTTTCAGATATTCTTTATGGATAGAGATGGAGTATCTTTCCTTCAGTACCTTAAAATCACTCCCCCTCTACTTCATTGAGTCAATGAGGCACAATTTTTGGATGCTGACTTCGAGACTCGACATGCTCAGATATCCAAAGGGCAGACAGCTGATGGATTTTCTAAAGGTGGGGATCACATCATCCTCTTCAGAAAATGTACCATAGAACTAGTGTCATGTTAGGAGGAAGTGTTGTGGGAGTTCCAAATATCCCCTAATGCATTACATCCCGGAGTGATGAATATGTAAAAGGATCTCCAACGATAGCACTGGTGGGCGAGAATGGAGAAAGTAGTAGCATAGTTTGTGTCTGGGTGCCTCAATTTTTATCAAGTGAAGGCAGAGCATCAGGTTCCACCAGGCTTGGTTCAGCCATTAGAGGTCCCAGTGTGGATGCGGTATGGGGTAACCATGGTCTTTATTATAGTACTTCGATATACTTCTAGGGGTCATGACTCAATTTGGGTGATCGTCGACCAACTCACCAAGTCGGCTCACTTCCTACCGATCAGAGAGCAGAGATCAGAAGAGAGCTTCAGAGCCTCTATGTATAAAAAAATAGTGAGGCTAAATGGAGTACCCTTTATGATTGTCTCCGATCATGATACACATTTTACTTCCCAGCTATGGAAGGGGTTGTAATAGGCTTTCAGGATGCCAATTCGTTTGAGCGACGCATTCCATCCTCAGATGGATGGCGATACGGAGCAGACCATTCAGACATTCAGGGACATGCTGCATGCTTGTGTCCACGACTTCAGTCCCATATTGGAGGATAACTTTACTTGGGTGGAGTTTTCATTCAAAAATAGCTATCACTCCACCATTTTTATGGAACCTTTTGAGGTGTTTTACAGCCGATCATGCAGATCACCTTTGTGTTGGACTGACCGTGGGGAGTCAGAACTAATGGGACCAAAGATGGTATGGGATACCTCAGAGAAGGTGCAGATCATCTAGGAGAAGATGAAGACTACCCAGAGTAGGACGATGTCATTACTGACAAGATTAATATTCCTCTAGAGTTCGAGGATGGCGACCACGTCTTTCTACGGGTCTCACCCGGATGAGGTTTGCAGAGATTTTGTCGAGGCGATAATTTATCTCTGAGATTCATCGGAACATTAAATGTCCTCAATAGTGTTGGCGAGTTGGAATACCTCTTATCTCTTCCACTTAGTTTCACCAGGTGCATAATGACTTTATCAAATCCTAGTTGAGAGGTACGTGCACGACCCTTCTCACATCATCAACCACGGAGAGATTGATGTCGACGATGGGGTGAATTTTATGGAGGTTCCATTGGTGATTGAGGACTGATAGATGCGAGTCCTTTCTGGATAGTCTATACCTCTGGTGCATGTTCGCTGGCAGCATAAGATCCTCCAGGAGATCACATGGGTGATGGGGACTTAGATTTGTGCTCAGTACCCCCACTGGTTTTCCTAGTTTTGGCTTACAGGGATGCAAAGCAATGTGGTGGAGAGAATGTAAAGACTCCAACATTTCTGTGTAATTTTTTTAATTAAATGAAAATTTTAGGAGTCCAAAACTATTGATGGCACATGATTACGAGGCCTGGAGTCCCCGTAATGAATTTATGAATTTTTGTTCAAGTACGTTCAGTAAATGTGAATGCAGGTTTTTCTATCTTTTGAAATGGGACATGAAATTTATATTGGGGGACACCATTGAACTTGTAGCACCAATATTTTCATAAGGAGACCGTCACCTTGACCGCAGTGGGTCGCGAGTGAAAGATATAATTTGGGTTTTTCATTATTGAATAAAATAAATATAAAATTTTGTAGGTTTTATTTTTATTTTTATTCCATGTGGATGATGATTAGTGGGGACCACCAGACCTAAACCTCTCATGAGAGGTTATGATTTTGGTGACCACCCAATCTATCCTCCCATAAGATGTTATGGTGCCCGGGACCACTCGAGGTATAAACCCCTTGAGCATCCCTTTAATGGAGAAACCCTCAATCATCTTATTAAATGTGGGAGAGCCTCTACAAACCCTCCAACATGTATTAGGCCAAATCAATGTAATTAATTTGGATATTTTAAATTTCTTCCAAAACACTAAATAATAGATATCATAATCTATTATCATGGGATAACATTACATTTTTGTGGAATTGGGGAAAAGGCATGGAAAAGGAGAGAGCATTGGAAAACATGGGAGAAAGCTCTCCTTCGAATAACACCAACAAAGAATACTGACCTCTACATCAACTATATTCCTTGGGACATCCTCCAACGTGGGACGTCTTCAATCGAAAATCATCATCCCCTTCCCAATGACGTCATCTTCTCCCTCACGATCTCTATCGACGAATAAAACGTGGTAGGGGTTTTGTTCCCATGTTCTTCCTTTATAAGTATCATTAGTTAGAATGGGATTTCTGATTGATGATGTTTGTGGGGATTTATGTTCTTAAATATCAACAATGCACATTATTGTTCTTGATGAGTTGATTGCTACAACTCTAACATGGAGGGTGTCGGCCAAACAAACATGGCCCGACCTCTCCATCAATCCTCTTTAATGGTGTAACCTTCGCAAAGGAAGAAGGTGAATTTGGTGACAACGACCAGTGCCAGCGGTCGGCACCGGTTGAACTCGAGAACCACCGATGAAGGTAAGGCACCCCGCCGCCCCGCACCATTCTGCGTCCCACGGACACCGCCGCCCCTTGACCATCACCACCCCATGGCCTCCATCACTCTGCGCCATCCGTAGCCAAGCCGAACTGAGTCGCTGCAGTAGTCCGGGCCGAGCCGCCACCCGAGCCGCTACTGCTGGGCTGACCCACCATCTGAGCCGCCACCACCATCCGAGTTGTCACTACCATCTGAGCCGCCACCATTTTCGGGGATGAGCCTCTGCTGCCGGGCCGATCCGTCATCTGAGCTAACACTGGAGCTGCCACCACCCTTCAAACCAAACCACCTCGACCGAGCCACCGCACTACCACGTTCCCCAATGGAAACCCCCAGTCGAGCCGCTTCGCGGTCTCGCGCCCATGCGGCACCCTCCATAACCTCGCGGCCACCAGTGGCCCTCTACGGCCCCTCAGGCTCTGCCGGGAAAGACCCATAAGGCCAGGCCACCCAGAGGGCTGAGCCAGACCCTCAGGTCATTCCAGGTTGACCCGAACCGGGGCATCCAAGGCTAGGTCGTTCCGGGTCTGTCCAACATGGTCAGACCGGACCCCAGACCACTACGAACCATTTACATTATTTTTTCCATAACATTGGCACCAAAAGTACATTTAAAAAACCATAATAGGAGCTATAAATCTTTGAGCGAGAGGTTCCCATTGGTATAGCCTATTAGAGTTTTGCATAATGTTGGGAAACTGTTAGGTTGGATCGTGCATGAATCCAACCAGGACCTTGGGACAAAAAGAATAATAATTCATAGACTGGGCATCCAAATGACATTCCATCTATTGCAATGAGACCCCTATGATATCTCGGTCCATTGAGATACATCTTCCTGGGACATCATGGTTGTTGGAGAATTGAACAGTAGATTGGGGACCGAACTCTCCCGGAGACGAGAAAGCCTAATGCAGAAACTCACTAGCTAGCTGTGACAAGATGTGGGCTCATCGCTATCATGTGCGGGTCATCTCTGAGCGATCTTGTGTGGGTTAGCTCTCAATGACCCTTTGTGGGTCTACTCCTAGTGATACTGTATGGGTCACCCCAACGATCATGTGTCGGTCAGCTCCTAGCAATCCTGTGTGGGTCATCTCCTAGCAATCCTTTATAGGTCACCACCTAGAGATCCTATGTAGGTTAGCTCTGTTGATCATGTGTGGGTCAACACCTAGAGATCATTTGTGGGTCAACTCAATTGATCTTTTGTGGGTCATCTCCTAGCGATCCTGTGTGGGTCAGTTCCAAGCAATCCTGTGTGGGACTGCTCGTAGCGATGCTGTGTCGGTCAGCTCCAGGAATCCTGTGTGGGTCTGTCCCTATAGATTCTGTACTTATTAGTATAGGATCCTCTTAATGGAATAATATGATTCAGAAATTATATCTAATCATATCTACTTCTTTACCAAAAGATATACCTTGTGTGATCTAAGTCAGAAGCTCTGTGTTCCTTCATGATTGATATGGATTACTTGATAACTTATGTATATGTGTGGGCATATACCTTTGTAGTGTTATCTATTGATTTACTACATTGTGGTTTATCTTTGGTGAATTTTTTGAGTCATTGAGGGCCTCGGGATCCCTACTGAGTATCATTATACTCACCCAAACACGGGATATTCCCAATCCTTGTTCTATTGGATACAGACGATGGACAACACTGACTAAGGACCAGGGTACCAAGACTGGATGTAGGTATGACATGGACCTAGACGAGTCATACCAAAGAGACGACCAATAGAGAGTTGTACCAACCCTTATTGTAGGATCCTTGACTAGTGATCACTAGATATGTTTCCGTTACTAGTACATTCAGCTATCTTATACTTGCCAGTTTTCATTGTACATTCCGGTTAGACTATTATTCTAGCCCCTTTTTTCATATTGTACACTCTCTGTTAACTATTAATTTTACATGAGTTCGTATCATGATATGTTCATGGTTGTGTCTATTACAGGTATTAAGGACAATTCCTTCCATTTTTATGGACTACCCCTTCGGTGCTAGTCGACAACACCAGCTCTATTGAAGGCGGGCCTGGGATAGTCACGACACGGGCCCCAGAGGACAATTTGTGACAAATTGGTATCAGAGGGAGGTTCTACCATGGAACATATGAAAATGATAATTATTTCTAATGGAAATAGTGTTAAGTTTAATGAGTTTTTTATTTAGTATAGGGAATCTAGTGTTGGTGTGGCGGCTGACGTATAAATTCACTAGGACCCAGTCTTCTGATTTCTGACTCAGTGCATGAAAAAACTGATTGCGTGTATGTTTTCAAGAGTATTCATTGTGATATTTTGTGCCTATTCACTAGTTATTAATTATTGACCATGGACCAGCTGTTTCATTTCTGGATGCCTCTACGAAGACAACCATCTAGGGTTTTGAGAGTTGTACGCACTAATATCACACCGAGTTACGAGGCCTCGGTAAAGGGACCCTTTATAATAGAGGCACTAGTGGAGGCACCATCAGTTCCTTTAACCATTGGTCCACTGATGCCACCAGCCCCAGAAGAAGACAATGCATGCCGCTTGAGCGTGTTGCACAAGTTACAGCACCAGAGGCGACACAGGATCAGGGGAGAGACGGACCCACAGGTGGATGAGGATTGGTTGGAGACTGTGGTGAGAGTCTTCTAACTGGTAGGGACACTAGTCGATCTCATGGTGATCCTTGCTGCCAGCCTTCTACATTCCGCAGTGTGCTGATGGTGGATCTTGATTCACCATGTTCAAGATGAGGTGACACATCTCTGGGAAGACTTCAAGAGCCTGTTTCTATCATAGTATGTCCCAATGACTCTTCGAAAAGTACGCATACATGTGTTGCTTCATCTGTAGTAGGCTAGCATGACTATATCTCATCACTCAGCGAAGATCACTGACCACTCACGCTACTCCATAGATATGGTGAGGGACAAATTCTTCAGGGCCCAAAACTTCGAGAAGGGGATCATGGATTCGATTATTTCTCTTAGCATCTCGACACCAGAAAGGGTATTAGAGAGATCCCTCCTAGTGGAGTGTTTCATTACTTAATAGTCTCCAGTAGAGAGATATGCAACAAGTAGTCACATAGTGGAGTCTTCTGCAGTTGGAAGCATATAGATGTCGCATAGGTCGAATAGGACCAAACATTCAGGTGGACGACAACATGACTCAGGATTAGTTGTGCGCGACACAAAAGGAGAAGCCAGTCATGCCAGGAGCGGGTAGTGTTTCACATGTAGTGTGCAGGGTCACATGGCCCATGAATGTCCGACCCACTACACGGAAGATCAAAATACGGTCGAAGGACTGCGTAGACAAAGATATAGATTTGACCAAGTATGTCCTCAGGGAGAAGGTGGATCTGGCAAAGGAGTTGGTAGGGCAGCTGGAAGTGGGCGATGATTCAAGATGTTATCGCCACCACCACCTTGATGGTTCACCCTTACCGCATGAATCTGGCGGACATGGGAGAGCTTAATCTAGGTTGTTGAGGCCTATGATCATGGACATATAGAGATAATATGAGGTATGATCTGTGTTTACTCAACCATATCTGATGTTTTTATGGACACATGTGAGAGTCATTCTCTTATTTCCACTACCCCTGTTTGGAGATCAGAGATTCCGAAGAAGTTTTTGGCCCAATCATTCAAGCTAGATACTCTTACGGGAGCATATTAGATGATTACGCACTGGTGCTGGCAGTGTGAGATTACTCTAGGTGGCAAGAGATTCGGCTGGGATCTCCTAGAAGCTGCATCGAGGCCATGTGACGTCATCATGGGTATGGACTGGTTGTCTACAGTCCAAGCTCAGATAGACTGTATTAGGCGCAAAGTGCGTCATGTCATCATGGATGGGACCAGTTTTACATTTACTGATGAAAAGGGATCCTTTTTAGTAGCAGATAGACTTACTCTGAGGAGAGTGAGGCTGATCACTTATCATTTTTCCTGAAATACCCCCAGGGTGGTTGATGTGGACAGTTCGAGTTATCCTGTAGTGGTGGAGCAGTAGACTGATGTTTTCCCTAATGATGTTTCGGGACTACCTCCTCTCAGAGAGGTGGAATTTTACATTGAATTGTACCATGGGACAAAACATATATCTACACTAGCATATCGTATGGCTGATGTGGAGCTTCATGAGATGGGGGAATAGATAGAGGACTTACAGGGGATGAGATTCATCTGGCCTAGTGTTTCACCTTAGGTAGTGCCAATTTTGTTTGCCAAGAAGGAATATGGGAGCTTGAGACTTTTTATAGACTATCCATGCTTGAACCAGAAAGACCGTGAAGAACAAGTACCCACTAATGAGGATTGAGGACTTATTTGATCAACAAAAGGGAGCACGATGGTTCTCAAAGATAGACCTCGTAATAGGCTATCACCAGCTCAGATTACGAGATGTGGATGTGAATAAGATGACTTTTAGATGTCGGTATGACCATCAAGAGATCATGTTTATTCCATTTTGTGTAACCAACACTCCATCAGTGTTCAAGGGACTCATGAACAAGACCGTTCAGCCAAACCTTGATAGCTTTGTGGTAGTATTTATTGACAACATTCTAATCTACTCGGTGACATAGGAGGAGCATTCCTATAATTTACAAATAGTACTGGACACACTCCTAGATCACCAAACTTATGGTAAGCTCTCTAAGTGCATGTTCTGGATCCGAGAGGTGCGCAGTTTGGGACATGTCATATTAGTTGCTGGAGTTGCAGTGGATCCAGCGAAATTGAGGTGATACATACTTGAGATCCACCCATGAGTGTGACGGAGGTAAATAATATTCTGGGTTTGGCCGGATACTGCTGGAGATTTGTGCCAGATTTCTATAGAGTTGGAGCACCACTATCAGCTTTGATGAATATGTGGAAACCCTTCGTGTGGTAAGAGAAATGCCAGCAATGTTTTCAGTATCTGAGGCAGAGGTAGACTTGTGGCCCCATCTTGTTTCTTCTCGAAGAAGGATTAGAGTACGTAGACTACTACGAAACATCAGGGGATCGAGTCGGATGTGTCCTAATTAAAGAGAGAGTAGTGATCACATATGTTTCTCGACAGCTAATACAACATGAGTATAACTACGCAACACATGACCTCGAGTTAGCAGTAGTGGTCTTCGTCTTGCAGATGTGGCGAGATTATCTGATGGACGAACGTTTTACAGTGTACTATGATCACAGGAGTCATAGTTATATCTTCTCTCCGAATGGCCTAAACTGGAGACAACAATGTTGGATTGAGTTCCTCCAGGACTATTGCTTCAAGATAATCTACACTCCGGGAAAGTTGAATGTTGTAGCACATGCACTCATCAAAAGATCTGGTATACTGCTTCTAGGTGAGGCAATAGAGAAACTGACTGCTTTGAAGATATCCTTTATTGATAAAGATGGAACATAATCCCTTCTGTCTCTTATAGTCACTCCCCCACTTCTTTAGGGAGTCAAGTAGGCGTAGCATGGGGACGATGTCTACGAGACTCGACGACATTAGATATCCACATGGCAAGCACTTGATGTATTTTCTAACGGCGAGGACCACGTTATCCTCTTTAGAGAAGGTTCCACGGAACTACTGTCACTTCAGGAGGATGTGTTGAGGGTCTTCCACACATCCCCTATAGTGGTACATCTAGGAGTGGAAATGAGGTACTAGGATATCTGATGTCGGCAATGGTGGTCCGGAATGCTGAAATCAGTATCAGTGTTTTTTCCTGATTCCATATCGGTCCGCAAGTGAAGGTAGAGAATCTGGTTCCAATGGGATTGGTTCAGCCATTAGTGGTCCCAGAGTGGAAGTGGGATGGGATCTCCCTGGACTTCGTGATATGAAATCCACATATATGTTGGGATAATGACTCGATATGGGAGATTTTTGACCAACTCACCAAGTCGACTCACTTCCTACCGATTAGAGAAAAGGGTCCAGTAGAGAGCTTGGGATGCCTCTATGTGCATGAGATTGTGAAGATACATGGAGTACCCTTGATGATTGTCTCCGATCATGATATAAATTTTACTTATTGGATATGGATGTGGTTTGCAGGTGGCTATTGGGATGAAGCTTAGTTTGAGCACCTCTATCCATCCTCTGACGAATGGCCAGAAGGAGAGGACAATTCAGAATCTCAAGTGAATATTACAGGCTTGCGTCTTCGACTTCGGTCATAGTTGGGAAGATACTTTGCCTTTGGTGGAGATTTCATACAACAACAGCTATCACTACACCATTGGGATGGTACCTTTTGAGACATTGTACGTGAAATCTTGCAGATCACCTTTGTATTCGACTGACCCAGGGGAGTGAGCACTAGTGGGACCAGAGATGGTATGGGATACCACAGAGAAGGTGAAGATTATCCAGAAGAAGATAAAGACTATACAGAGTAGGAAAAATTCATATGCTGATAGGAGACAAGGATCTCTATAGTTCAAGGATGGTGGCCACATCTTTATATTGGTCTCATCTCCATGAGGTTTGCAGAGATTTGGACGAGGTGGAAAGTTATCTCTGAGATTCTTCATTCATTTCCTGGTCCTCAGTAGTGTTGGCATGGTGGGATACCTCTTATATCTTCCACCCCAGTTGCACTGGGTGCACGACATCTTCCACATATCCCAGCTGAGAAGATACGCGCACGGCCCTTCTCACATCATCGACCATGGAGAGCTCGATGTCGACGATGGTGAGACTTTTACGGAGGTTCCAGTGGAGATTGAGGATTGACGGGTGTGGGTTGTTCATGGATAATCAATTCCTCGGGTGCACGTTCACTGGCATCACGAGAACCTCTAGGAGAGTAGATTGGAGTGGGTGGCTCAAATTCATGCTCAGTAACCCCACTTGTCTTCCAAGTTTGTGTTGTGGTTTATGGGGATGGAATGCCCGGAGGTTGGGAGAATGCAATGACCCAGAAATTTCCAAGTAATTGTTTTTGATTAAATGAAAATTTTACGAGTCAGTGAAAATGAATGGTGCGTGATTCCATGTCCTGGAGTACCCGAAATGAATTTCTGAACATTTTTTCTGGTACATTCAGTAAACATGCGTGCATGATTTTCTATTTTTTGAAACGGTGCATGAAATAAAAATCCAAGGACACCATTGAACTCTCAATATCATTATTCTCATATGGAGACCTTCACCTTGAGCATAGTGGGTCAACAGTGAACGATTGAATTTGGGTATTTCATGTCAGAATAAAATAAAAATAGAATTGTATTGGATTTATTTGTATTTTTATTGCATGTGGATGTTGAGAAGTGGGGACCAATAGACCTAAACCTCTTATGAGTTGTTATAATGGTGGGGACCACCCTAACTAACTCCCCATGAGAGTTTATGGTGGCGGGGACAACCCGAGGTATAAATATTTTGAACTCCCCATTAATGGAGAAACCCTCTAACTTCCTATTAAATGCGGGAGAGCCTCTACAACCCCTCCGAAATTTATTCTTCCAAATCAATTTAATTAATTATGCTATTTTAAATTTTTTACAGAAAACATAATGTTAGATATCACAGTCTATTATCTTGGTCTGCCTTTTCATTTTGGTGGAATTGGGGAAAATGCTAGGCAAAGGAGAGAGCATTGGAGAATTTGTGAGAAAGCTCTCCAACGAAGAACACCAATGAAGAATTCCAACCTCGACATTGACTTTCATTATCCGGACATCCCCCAACATGGAAAATCTTCAATAGATAATCATCTTCCCCTCCCCAATGATTTTGTCTTATTCCCCATGTCCTCCTTCGATGAATCAAACGAGGTGGTGGTTTTTTTCCCATGTTATTACCATCTATGTTTCTTTTGCAGGAATAGGATTAGTGATTGATGACGGTTGTGGGGATTAATGTTCTTTAATATCTTCTATACCTATTAATGTTCTTTTTGAGCCGATTGTTACCTCTCTAACATGGAGGGTGTCGGCCAAACAAACATGGATCGACCCCTCCATTGTTTATCTTGAATGGTGTATCATTTGTAATGGAATAAGGCAACATTGGTGAAGGTGACGAGTGCCAGTGGTCGGAACCACTAGATCTCGAGAACTGCCATTGAAGGCACCGTGCCCCGCCACCCCACGACCTCCATGCCCCTTGGCTATTTGACGTCTGTGGCCACTGGCGCCCCATGACCAACGCCGCCCCGCGGCCTCCACTTCTATGAGTTGTCTTTTGTCGAGCCAAACTGAGCCGCTGGTGCCATCTAGGACTAGCCGCTGCAGCCGTCATGGCCGAGCTGCTGCCGTTGTCCAGGTCGAGCTTCCGCCCAAGTTGCCGCTGCTGGGCTGAGCTATTGTCCAAGCCACCGCCGTCGTCTGAGCTGCTGCCGCCGTTAGAGCTATCGATGACGCCCTGGCCGAGCTACTGCATCCGACCAGTCCAAGCCACCCCCTCCGTCTGGGCCGCACCACCACAGCCGGGCAGAGTAACCATCAGAGCCACCACCTCCATCCAGACCGAGTCGATGCCTGAGCCATGCCACCCTTCTAGCTAAACCAACCCGACCGAGCCACCCCACGGCCTCACGCCCTCGTGGAAACCCCAATTAGAGATGCTCTGCGGTCTCTCACCCTCATGGTACCCTTCATGGCCTCACAACCACCCGAGGCCCTCCACGGCCCTCCACGGCCCCTCGCAACCAGTCAGGCCAGATCTTGCGGTTCGGGCCGCCCAGTGGGCTGGGCGGAACCCAATGAGCAGGGCCACCTAGCGGGCGGATCCTGGTCCAGCATGTCTGGCTGAGTGAACCCAAACCACGGCGGCCCAGGACAGGTCGGTCCGGGTCAGTCCGACTAGGTCGGACCGAACCCGGGCCCACTACGACCCTTTTTCATTCTTTTTCCCATAACATTGGCATGAGACATCCGTTTGAGAAACTTTCAACGATTCTCAAAATCATGGACTGAGACTGTCTCTTTGGTATATTCTACTTATGTTTTGGATAAATTTGGTGAATGGTCGGGTTGGATCGAGCACAAATCCAATCGATCACTCGGGACTAAAAGATTAATAAATAACAGACCGGGCATCGAATGGCGCACCGTCTATTGAATTGAGACCCTTAGGATGTGGCGGTCCTTTGAGTTACTTCTTCTTGGTACATCGTGGTAGTTGCAGAATATTCCAGTGGATAGGGGAGAAGACTCTCCTAGATACAAGAAAGCCTAGTGTGGAATCCCAGAAGCTGGTTGTGAGAAGTTGAGTGCCCCTCACTATCTTGTGTAGGTCAGCTCCCAGCAATCATGTTCGGTTCAGCTCCCAGTGATCCTGTGTGGGTCATCTATTAGCGATTATGTGTGGGTCATATCTAACGATCCTATGTGGGTCAACTCCTAGTGATCTTGTGTGAGTTAGCTCCTAGAATTCCTTTGAGGGTCACCGTGACATGATCATGTGTGGTCATCTCCAGTGATCCTATGTGGGTCAGCTACTAGAGATCATGTGTGGGTCAGATACATCGATCATGTGTGGGTCCACTCCTAGCGATCCTGTCTGGGTCAGCTCTTAGCAATCATGTGTGGGTCAGCTCCTAGTGATTCTGTAAAGGTTAGTAGTAGAGCCTCTTAATGGAATAAAATGATTTATAAATTATAAAAAATCATCTGTACTACCATACCTAATGATATACCGGGTGTGATCTGAGTTAGAAACACTATGTTCCTTCATGATTGAGGTGGATTACTTGATAACATAAGTATATGTATGGGAATATAACTAATTTGGGTTATCAATTGATTTCAAACATTGTGGTTTATCCTTGGTGGATTCTGTGTGTCCTTAAGGGCCTTGGGGTCCCTAAAAATTGTCGTTATTCTGACCCCTACACGGTATATACCTACACCATGTTGTGTTGGAAGAAGACGACGGAAAACGCTGACTGGGGACCAGGGTACCAGGACTGGGGGTAGCTGAGAGAAGGTCCTAGATGGGGAGTACCGTAAAGATCACTGATCGGGAGTTGTACCTACCCTACAAGGAGGATCCTTGGCGGGTGATCCCATGAGTTGTTCTAGTTACTTGTACTTTTAATTGTCTTATACATTCCATCATTCTTTATACTTTCCATTTAGGCTTCTATTTGTCCCATTTTTACTTGTTTTTCTCACTCTGTTTAGTATTCAGCTTTCTTTAGTTCACATGTTGTTGTGTTCTTGGTTGTGTTTGTTATAGGTTTTAAAAGAAACGCCTTCCCAGTTTTAGGTATTATACCTTCGGTGCTACTCACCAGCCCTTGGACTATGGAGGGTGGGTTTTGGGTAGTAAAGACAGGAGCCCTGGGTGACGGGTCGTGACAAGAGTGTTGTGAAACAATGAATAAATTTTTATGGTTAAAATTGAATAAAATATATAATCACGAATAATTCAATCAGCATAATCTATTCCAAGAGATTCCAATAATCATGTAAAATGATATCCTTCAAAAACTATCCTTTTCTGTGGGTTATGTACATTAGAATTCATTAAATTGGTATACCGAGACCATATTTACACATAGTTTGTGAACTATCTCAATAGAGATGGTGGATGTCTAAACCCAATAAATCTATTAAAATGGGTGTTCAATCAAATCTGTAAATGGTATTGATCAATAAAATAATGAAATTAAACAAACTACATCACTCTTCATGCAATGATATGAAAAAATGAATGAGAGAAGAGACAATACTAAAGATATATATTATATAAAAACATGAATTGAAACATAAAATAACAAACATTGTACATTCCATTCACATTTATCTATAAGGACAGGTCATATTGAAATAACCATCTCATTCTATTCAATAAATTGATATAATAATAAATCGATATTGTAGTAGTATATGGACTCCAAACACAACTTAGTCCAATGTGGATTGGTTCTATATGTCCTTTAATCTACCAAAATGGCAACTGAAGGGTTCAATACATTGATTTTTTTTCTTAAACACTTAATATCTATCATAATATTTTCTAAACATCATATGGGTACACATCATGTATATAATAAAAGGAATATAGTTTTCATCAGTGGTAGATTCTCCATATCTACCTCAGTCCAAAAAGAATATACGATCTGAATAGTGTAGAAAACATATAATAGATTCTCCCAATGTGAATTCAAATCATGAAATTAAATGCATGGTGTAATCTTCACTCACGATGAACTCATGTCATGTAGTATTTACACTTTGTTAAAATTGTCTCTACCCATATTATGCGCATTTCTCCATCTTCATGAGATCGCATCCTCTAACAACAATATTTTGTTGTCATTTTACACCACTACACATCAAGAAATGTTTTTTATTCAAATAATAAAAATCTTATGTTTTTTATCCTTTTAAAATATCAATTATATCCATAAAAAATAGTCCATGATGTGGACAGATTAGTAATTACCTTAAAAAAATAAATTTAAAAAATAATCTAAAATGTCTTCATAAAATACACATTTATTATATCATAATTTTATGGATGTGTATTATTAATTATTTGATATAAAAATATTACTTAACATTATTTAAATATAATCATCATAGTAGACTTATTTTAAATGATTAAATTAATGATGACCATTTCTTACCATTTATTTACTTTTTTTACATTTATCACACCAGAACAATAATCATATCAAAAAAATAATTTTATTTTTTAATACCATTTATAGATCCAACCTATTATTTCTGTGATGGAAAACAAATGTATTTACATCGTGAAAGTGGTAGTTTACTTGATGGATGAACATTGATTTTCTTCTTAATGGAGAGGGTATATAATTAAAAATTATAATAACCATAATACAAAAACATTAAATAATAAAAAGATACTAATATTAATGTATTCTCTTGTATATTATAAATATTAATGATAATTATTATGAATAAAAACAATTTTTATGACATCATGAGAATGAATTTTTAATGGAAGTCTCTAGAGAAATGGAATTTTAATCATACATAGTTGTGGATAGAATAGTTTAAAATTTGTTTAGGATTAAATTCATATAAAATATATTGAATATCAATGATAATTTTTAATAAAAAGAGACTTTATGGGGTGAATATATTAACCTTTTATAAGGGAATGACACATATTTAGAAAGCCATCCATTTAAAAAAATGAAATGATCCCATTCATGTGATAATGGATACAAAATTTTCAAAATTGGGGATAAAAAACTAATTGTGGGCATAAAATCACCTTCACCAATTCTTTTTCATACACCATCAGTTTTTTAATATATTTTACTTTTACATTTTTTCAATTGAGGGAAACTAGATTTTTACCATTAAAATTAGATTGGTATCCATAGTTACAAAATTTCATCTCCAATATTATTTTTAACCATTATACATAATTTAATGTAAATAATATATATTTTTACGTTATTTTATTAGAAAAATCGTATCAAGGATATTAAATAAAATTTAATTATAAATACACATATGTGTGTAAATACTAATATTAGTGAAATAATATGCATGACTATTAAATTTATATATATATTTAAATTATCCTAGATAATTCTTAAAATGATATAAAATTAATATTAAAAATAATAATAACAATAATGATATTATTCATCCATTAAAAGAAAAAAAAATATCCCTTAATATTTGAATTGATTTTAAATAAAATATAGAAAATAGTTATTATGATAATTTAAAATTTTCATATTTCATTAAATTTTGGAAAAATGTTTTATTGGGTAAAAATATCAAAATGAACATTTCCACTCCATAAATATTATTTTTATCACATAAATGGTCTTATTAAATTCTATTCCATTATTATTTAATAGTAACATCAAACATGTTACATGTTTCAAGAAAACCATATTTTTCAACAAAATACTGACCTTTTTCTGGAAAATAGAGAAATTTTATTAAAAAACATTTTTGATGTGATGAATTCACAAATTAAAATAATTTATTGAAATAAAAAATATAAAATTTCTATATACTTCTTGAATAAAACTAAAACAATTAACTGAATACCTAATTAAATAAAAAATGTCATTTTCAGAGATTAATTGTTTTTGATGTTGATTGATATCATTTACAAATGAAAATGGTGTTGACCAATTATAAATATCAAAAATAAATAATCAGTAGTCATATATTCCATAAATAACAATTCTTATCATATAAAAAGAATATTTTTTATAAGATTCCTTCTTGAAATTTTTTTATCTATTTATACATTTCAATTAACAAAACATAATTCCATTAATATATAAAGTATATTTGACATTCTATGAACATTTTTCTCATTAGTCTGATATTCCAATTCCTTCCAGGTAATACAATTCAATGGTTATGAATTTTAAAATATAAATATTTATATTTTACCTTATATATCATGGTTTCATTTATGTTATATGATTTAAAAAATGTATACTTTACAAAATATTCCTAATGTCATCATTTATATAGATTTATCATTTGGGATTTCAATAATGATATCTAATAGCAATCTATGTATATTGATTGTAAACATACCTCATTCCTTCTAAGGGGACCAACCATTTCATAAATATAAATATTACATAGTTTTATTTGAATATTTAACACATCATACCACAAAAAACAACAATACTGTATGGTTTTATCTTCATTTGTGACTAGATAAATTATAATTTACATTGAAAAATTATCTACCAAATATACCACATATATTTTCTCTAATAGTACATTTATTATAATAAGACTACTATAAATGTTTCCCCATAACTAAGGGAAATGATATATAATGCAGTGCGATCTCAGATACTCATTATGGGTAACCAAAATGGATATAAATCAGTAGTCATTACTGATCATACATTAAGAATAAGTTTATGATACCATGTTTATATCATACCAATAATTCAAATATAATAAATCATAAATTCTGTAAGATTAAATTATCATAAAAAACGACATAAGTCAAATGTGGGTGGAATCATCATTATTTAGTCATGATCCATGTTTTTATATTTTAATTATAATACATTATTTAGGGTAGACAGATAATAATATAAAATAGGTTCAAAATCATGGATCACTACCATATATATAATAGATGATTTAGTTCACAACAATTTATTCATTTTCTCAGTCGATGTTTTCTAATAAAACTATCTGAGTAGAGATACTTGATTACTAAAAAGGGGATACACCTCATTTAATTTTTTATTATAACATTAGGATTTCATAATTTCCCAATTAATTGGAGAGTTATATAATTTCTACACCACCATTCAAATATGGGATGTAATTTTTTTTCAAAAAATATTAATATAGTTAACATTTGATAATTTCAATAGAAATAGAATTGAAATGGGGGTCAGTAAAGTTCTTAATTTCATATTATCATAACATTTCGACAGGTAATGTGTTTCATAGTGGTTATAAACCCCAAATAAACCCATTAAAATGTAACAAATTTCAAATTATCATCCTTAAATGATCATCAAAATAACCCATCATTAGAAATATTGAGTATTTTATCATAATATTATATTATTAAGTATTCATAACAATAACTAATGTATTGTTTCATTGATTACATGTGAAATAAGTGATCAATTTATCTTCACATTTAATGAAAGATAAATTTTCCTTTAATTTTTTTAAATTTTTTTTTTTAAAAAAATTAGAATATTATGATAACAATTTTCAATGCCAATAACCATGGTTACATGAAATCGAATATTCAAATAAGGTTATTTTCAATATATATGGAATGTTCACTCATTATTTATATTATATAAGTGAATATTATTTTTATATATTTGAAAAAAGTGTAAATTTTCCAATTAAAACATTATTTAAAAAAATTCCTTAAATCCTTTAAATATAATTTAATATGTAATTTAAAATTATTTTTAAATTTATTTAGTTTAATATTGAAAATAAACATAAAACTATTTTTTTGATTGTGTACATGGAAGAAAATGTTCACTTTCAAAATATGATATAAGGTCTTAATTTCTTGTAAAACAATTTCTCGATAATGTATAATATGAATTGAAATTGAATGGATGGTGTTTAGGATCATACATTGTCATTGAGAAAATTCTTATTTCTCTCACCTTAATAATTAAATGAATGGTATTTTTTACAACAAAAAATTTATATTTAATATGTGCTATTTTTAGTATTTGACTATTTCTTGGTTTGGATGATCAATATTGATTATGGAGTGTTACAATGTATGGATATGTTGTATCCTTTAATAAAGGATTTTATGGACACCCTTAAGGTTTTTTGAAATGATAAAATATAAGAGTGTATTATGGAAGCGTGTTTTCTAAAAAATTACAAAAACCCAATGATTTGACGCATATAATAAATATAAAAACACAAAATTAATTTAATTTATGTTTTTGGGGTTATTTTGATCCATATCAATTAGTTTTGCCCTTGTAAAACCATTTTTAGTTAAACGTGGTAACACATTTTAAATGTTTTTACTATTAATTATATCAAAAAACTAATTATTCAAAATTAAATTATATTTTCTATTATTATTATAAATAAATAATTCATTTTCAAATATTCAATTTATATATTTTGTTTATATTCATTATAAAACAAGTGGTAATAATGTAAAAAACCCATTTATGTGCTAAAATTACATTTTTATCATAACACTCTTTTTTTCTTCAATCCTTACAATCTATAAAATACTATATAAATGTGTAAAACTTTCTCAATTTCAATGTTAATTAATCATTTACTTAAAATTAAATAAAAATTTATATTTTTGTTCTTTATTAATTTTGGAAAACACTTTACACATAAAAATAGTTTTCAATGATACAGATATTTTTAATTGAAATAATTTCATTAAAATGTATATCTAATGAAATAATAATAATGTTTTTTATAAAAAAGTATTTAATAATTTTTCATTTATATGTGAATGATATTCATCAAAAAAAATATTTTCAATGGTATAACAGTCAGATTAAATAATATTATAAATTTTTTCGTTCTTTTAAACTTGTGGTTGAATGTACTATATGATATCAAAGAAATAAAAATTATTTAATTGGATTTATATAATAAAATAATTGGGTGTTATAGTAAAAATTATATATTTTTAATATAAATGTTTTCTATATGGAAAATTAAATTAATAAATGATCATTTATCATACATAACAATTCTATCCATTTATAGAGAAATGGTATCATTAATCATTCCAATGTACGGACTACCACCTCCATGAAATATATTATTTATCTTCATCCTCGATTGTGGAGGTTTATTATAATTTATTTACAATGTAAATATAATTATTATAATATTTTGATTCTTCAAAATATTTTATATGATAATCTTCCAAATGTATTCCCTTACTCATAAAAAAATCTAACACATTACTGTTTCAGTCATTTCTACCACCTACATAATCAATTTTATAAATTTCCTTCCAGAATTCATTAATTGAATACTTATAAATTTAAAAAATGTAATAAGGATATATTTAATATTACTTAATAATTCATTAATGGTTTTCGTATTAAAAATATTTCAAGATATATAATATTTCAATCACTAAACAAATCATAAACTAGTTCATCCCATTTTCCATTATCACAATATGTATTCTTATCATTCACCTAATGAAAATTAAACTTAATAAATTATTATGAAAAATGATTATTCATTATAGAATGATCTCGGATTGATGAAATTAAAAAAAAAGTTATAATTTATCTTGTTGTGGTGTATTTTATACCAAACAATCAACCAAAATTTCTAACACAATATAATGATGTTATTAAATAATATAATAATTTATTTATAATATCATTATAATATATTTATTAAAAAAATTATATATTTTTATGTTAAATTAATGTGACAATTTATTAATATTTTTCTATTTAATATACATGAATATGTTTCATGGGTTGGTAATCATGAATGGAAGGTAACATTTTTTGACTAGTTTTAAAATCAATGAGACATGATTGATATTATTATCCATAATTTATTATATACAGTGTATTCACTAGAATATTTCCACAATATATAAAAAATATAAATCATTAATTTAATCATGAACATAAATTTCATGGTAAACCTCTTATTCCTACATTTCCATTACATTGTGATTTTTGGAATCTCAATTCTCATTCGTGGAGTCATGATTCATCTTCATGAAAATATTTGATATCAGTGGAGTATATTATTTACATAGAATTTATTATGGAGTAGTTTATTATTTTATTTCATTTACAATATATAAAAGAATGTAATTTCTAATTTCACTTTCTTCATGAACAATGAAACCCGTAAGGGATTTTGTATACTCAAATTACCTTTATATGAGTCAAAAATTTATTACTTGACCACCATTATTCTATGTTTGTTACAACCTTTTATTTCTTATTTAATAAATATATTCCATTCACTTTTTTTTACTAATTATTTTTATAAATAAATTATTATTTCTCGACTAATTGGTCCTTCATAAAAGTGTGATGATATCACAAAAACATATCAATTTAATTAAGGAAATTTTAAATCCATGAAAATGGTTATTATTTTTAAAAAATTTCTAATATAATATTATTATTCAGAAATATATTTTTTCTAAATCCATATAATTATTTCATAATTACTATATTATTATTTTATATTTCACTATGATGTGTGTTTCAAAAAATATCATTTAATTATCATTAAAAGGATTTACATAATTTAAAAATAATATATTTTCCTCCCGCAAAACATTTTTTTTATTAAAATAATGTATCTACCCATATTTTTTATTTGGTACACTTTATAATATTGTTTTCAGGAAACATCTATTTCCCTTCATAATAATATTAATTAAAATAATTTAAGGATTCAATATTTTAAAATTATTTGTTAAAACTTTTTAATTTTGACTTCAATTTTCACTCTACGATATATCATTTACAATGTAATGTTTGGATCACCAAATAATATGATATTAAGATATTTTCTTATTATTAAAATAAGATTTATGATATAATTTTATCTATTACGTACATTTTATTGTTGGATTTTGAATTTTTTTTTGAATTCCAATCATTTCTATGGGATTGTTATGATCTGAAAATTATTTATTTTAATGGAAACACAAATATATTTATGTTTCTAGGTAGTTTTAATATATATCCTTATAATGGTTATTATAAAATTATATATTTTTATACAAGTATTTTTAAAATGGATTTTTTCACAACATTATGTTTGATCTATTGGTTATTCAAAATCTGGATTTTTTTAAAATAAATATATTTAACTATATGTCAAAATAATATAAAAATAATTTAAAATGTTTCTGTTCACTCCATGAAAAATGAGGAAACAAATTCATAACATAATGTGCAGGAATTTTTTTTGTTCACAATATAAATCCTGACATTTTTGTTAAAAATACAATGTCCAATCATTTTTTGTGTTCACAACATGAAGTATTATAATTTTTATTGTTCATGATAGGAATTTTGGGAATTTTATTTGTTTATAACATGGATGGTGGTCATTTTCATCAAAAAATAATGAGGGTGAATTTATTTTTCCTCCCAATATTATGTGTTTATTTTTTATTCTCAATGTCATTATTTACTCATTATTATCATCATTTCAATTTTTATTTTGATGACAGGTTTCATGATATTTTAAAACATCCTTTCTATGTTCTGATGATTATTCTACATGGATCATATTTATTATATATTTATTTAAAACTATTTCTCCTTGTTAACTTTTTATTGATATTTAAGTTCTTTCTATTATGATATGTTGAAGAAAATGATTTGCATGAAGTATACATAATATAATGTCCATTTTATTATCATTTAACTCTCATATATGAGAATATAATAAAAATTCAAACATGAAAACCATGAAAAATATCACAATGTTTTGATGGAATATCCAATTCATTAGATCTATGAACATGGTTGATGAATTTTCCAAATTGAATTTCATTAAAATAATACCATATAACCCAAAAATTCTCCAAAATTCATTCCACATTAGATCCTGATTAAATGTATATAAATGGTACACTCTCGATAATAGGTGGATATTAGAGAACCATTGGGTCCTTCATAACAGATTATATAGGTAATCAATCCTTAAAAATGGAAACATTTTTTTACAACTAAAATCTAGTGTTCCACACATAATACAAGGAAACCATATAACTTATTGGTGATTAAGTCTTGAGAAACCCTTGTATTGGTTCTTGGGTAGATAAAAATATTTATCTCAATCTCCTAAAACTACAACTTGAAATTTACCATCTTAGTTAGTGACATATGACAAGGATGTATCAGTATTGACTTTCCAACCAATATGCGTTCAATCACACATTCGTTAATATTTGTATTGAGGGTTTCCTTTGAAAAATACAGATTGAAATGATTGAAACAATTCACTGTGGAGGGAATCATAATTGGAATCATCTCTGGATATTTTATATGAACTCTACCCACCAGCTTAAATGTATGTGTTACTACTTAGTTGATTTTAAGTCATACTATACTAGCATCGATATGATCTTATATAATCAGGAAAAAGTTCTATATACTAGTGTAGGTAAGTTAAACCACATATTTAGGAACTATGTATATGATTAGAATATTTCCAAACACTCCCCCCTAAAGCTGAGTTAATTATTTAACTATCAAATCAAACGAAATCGCATATATTCCCCTAGAATCCGTTAACAATAGAACATATTATAAAAAAATGAAAATGATAAACCGTTTTCCCCATAAGTATATAAAACATAAATACCTGAGAAGAGATATACATGTCCATCCCTTGAATAGTTTCAATTTCAATAACAAATAATAAGATTCTCTAGAATTAATGAATACATCTAATAGTCCAATTAACCTCAATTACATCATCTAGAAATTTTTACAATGTAAAAAATAATATTACCCTAGATCAGCATCTGTAAACCCATGATCCCCATCTCACTTTTATAAAATACCTGTGAAGAATCTATTTTCCATTATACTACCATGACCCTTAACATTTTCCATGGACCCATATCCTATAAATAATCATGACATCCTTCTTTTCTCCCCCAAATGATTCATTTAAAGATGCTATATTTTTTCATATATTTTTATCACACTAAATACCAGTAATTAAAAATATCTAATGGATCCCATTATTATTGTATACATGGATCACTCTTAATGGGATTTTATATTATAAACATAAATTCCTTGTCAGCGTACTAAGAAAATAGATTTTAGAAACTACTCTTGATGAAGGGTTTAAACAACTCTTATTCAATGTCAGCCTACAATCTATCTATGATTTCAGACCAATGACAATGAACTACTACATCACCTATGGTCAAGGTACTATTTTATTCTTATTGGTATTATAGGACTCATTCATGGGGAAAAAATGTTAGAAAATATTTTCACCACAATATGAGTCTCACTTTCACTTATGGACATCACCCTTGGATAAAAGTCCAAAATTCATTATATATTATTATAGAATCAATGTATCCAAGAAAATGTAACAAAACATAGGTTCGTTGATAGAAACCATTAATAATAAATTATTAAAAATATCATGAATCATCAAACCTCTTTATCTCATGGTGGTTCATTGAATAAATTATGTCAAAAGATTTTACTTCTCTGCATCCAGTGTTTGTACATTATTTACAAAACAATTAATAATTTTTTTTCTAATACATCACATTCTGAGGGACACTTATACAATATAACACCTTCTTAATCATAAACGTGATTTTACATGATAAAAAAACCATTGTAGGTCCTCCATGGAGGATCCTCCATTCACTATGAATAAAAATGTAATAACATGTGATGAATTCAATCCATTCTAAGATAAATGTAAAAATCATTATAAAATTTACAATAGCTTTCTCCAATACTACTTGATTTTGAAAAAGATAATTCCCTACATTAGAAAATAAACTCATCCATGCCCTTCGGTAAAACAAAAAGATGATTTTAGATATCATTTTCCTTAAATTCCGTTAAAAAATACATAAAAATCCTTCAATAATTATATCTTATAAAAAATTAATTAATTAAAAAAATTTATTTTTTTAATAAAGTCTTAGAGCACTCTCTAATGGTAAATTAATATCAAGACCAGTCATGGGATACTAAATTTTGTATTTTCATATCATTCCTAGTCATAATAAGTGAAATCATAAAGGTATTCGGGTTATTTTCATAATATTTCTAGAATAATTTATTTTTTAAAAAATTAATATATTACTAATTTTATTAATTTAATTTATAGTTATATAAGCTATAAAATAATAGTGAATGATATGGAAAATATTTTTTATATTCAAAATACTTAAAATTAATAACTCTCACTAACCATTGTAAATTGAAAATTAATTAAAATATAGAATTATAAGAAAAAATGAAGATGAACATGAATAATTTACACAAAAAAACAAATCTAATAAATCCAACAACTCTAGAAACATTATCATTAACTATAAAAGTAATGTCCATGAACAACCCCATCTTCCCATCCATGATCTATAAATGTATTCTCTATTATTCTAAATCATAATAAATAATAGATATAATTTTGTTATGTACTATTTTATACACCCCAGACTAGATAATTATGTTTTGTTTGGAGGATTAAGTGACATTATGTGTTCCTCCATATAAAAAAGAGGTTGGATATTAGTAGTAAGATCAAATTAAAAACCATGGAGATACAGTGCCACATTCTTATTTAACAATCCCAAACAAAACTTAATTAAATGATTAATTAAAAATAGTTCTGAATATATATAAAAATAGAAAATTGAAAAGATAATATAATGAAATATGAAAGTATAATACAATCACTAGTATATCAAGATCAAATGTATTACTCATTTATAGTAGATAAATATTGAGAATAAATTAATGTAAAAAATAAAAACAATAAAACAATAAAAGATTCATGAAAATATTGCTAAAATACCACACACCTATATTTATCCACCAACCCTATAGCACTACATACCGATCTTTCCACTGTATGTATCACAAAAAAATAATGTATGTACCTACATAGGGGTTATAGTAGAGGGTTTGAGTATTAACAGACCATAGGGAACCCCTAATGTGTACATAACGTAATAGAAAAGGTAATATAATATATGATGATGATAAAATATTATTTTATCCACTAACATTAATATAAATACTTCCAAATAAAAGGAATTGTTGGTTATCCTGATAAAAATGATTCCAAAACCCCCAAAAAACAGTATTAGCTTCACACTGGAATGATGTGTCTTGCGAAACAAGGTACACCAATAAGATTATGTCCAATTTCATATTTATGAGTTAATTTCCCCTCATAATATATGTTATGGGGACCTAATTACACATGTTATTGCACTGTAACATATCAAAACAAACTCTCACTCAAATTTTACCTTTCCCTATATATTTTACCACACCTCATTAGTCAATGTTAAACTCATATCTCATCTCATACACACTTAATACCTCAAGGATCTCCCAAAAAATTATATTTATCTATAGATTCTCAATCAGGGAGGATTATATATCACCTCTCAAGCCATACTAGTCCACTCAAGGATTTCCAAGAAAATAAAATGTTTACAAACATCAATATTGATAATAGGAAAACTAAGGCATAAAATAAACAGAAGCTCATAAGAATAACCTATTATAACATATAATGGTATTCCATGAATTCACCTTCACACTAAAAACACCATATAATGTGTTGGTATCAATAAAAGTACCTGATTAACACCCAAATTTATCAATCTATAATTATTTTTGAATGAAATATTCCCTATGTGACTAATTTCTTTAGTGGGCAGTCCCACCAATTTCCATGGAATGAATGAGGATTCAAAATTTTAAATCTGATTTCCCCAACTATCACCTTATAAGGGTTAAAAATCCCCCATAAGTAAAAATTCACTATAGTATAAGTGGAAGTGACCTATATTTCTAAAAAACCCCATGAATGAAATTAAAACCACACATATTTATACGAAAACCATGGTATGGAATTTTAATCACGACAATAATGGAGTGTAATCATTATTTCAATTTCATTGAATCAATGTCAGACCTCTAATACTAAAAAATAATTAACAAATATCAATAAATGGGGTTTAAAATCATAAAACTGTGATTTATATAAGTAAAGAGATGTTTGGATAATATATAGGATTAAATATAGAATGATACACTATTTTGAATGAGAGATGATTGAAATTATAAATAGGATAGCGTGATGGAAATCGAAATGAATGTGGGAATGTCATTAAATTTAAATATTCACAAATAGTTTAGGGGAGAATTTTTCTGAATAGTTAAGGGGGTTCATATTGAAATATAAAATGTAATCCCTTAAAAATATATCAGTTATATTTTTATAGGGAGATAGGTACAGAAAAATTATGTCACAATCCTCTTATAACTCATAATTTTTCCCCTATGATTCGAATAGATACTACCAAAATTAGATGGTTCAATCCCATTTTAAAACTCATCATAAGATTCTAATTTTGGCTACTGTATTACCTCCCCTAATAGAAACACAATGGTGTGAACACTTATGAATCACTCTTTGGAAAAACCATTATCTGGGAATAGAGATGCATAACCCATTTTCCCCCCCATTACCAACTTACTATAGATTAATTTCTACAATATTATACTTCCATTCCTCAAAAACTCAGTCTTGAATAAACATATAGAAGGGAAATAATAATAAAAATATTCATTATAATAAATAATGTTTTTACAAATAAACCACTAATAAATTTGAGATGTGTTACTATACATAATTACAAAATATAAAAATAAATCGATAATTACTGAGGTGACCTTGATGCAATGATTAATATATTTTTTCATTGTCTTCCATCATTGGTGAAATAAAATGTTTTTTATTAATTTTGACTTATTTTGAAATTACAAGCATATTGTGAAATTATCATCATATTTTTCTATTATGTTATATTATAATTAAATTATAATGTTATGTTTTATTTTGAATAATATTTATTATATTTCTTATATGTGGCTTAATATTTTATAATTGTATAATTTTTTTTAAATGAAATTGTTAATTGGGATTATGATTGATAAAACACATTTACCAAAGCGACACTCTCTTGATGAGAGATGATTCAAAGTAAAAATAGGAAAGGGTTATGGATATCAAAATAATAATGGGAATGTGATTAAATTATAAAAAATCATAAATGGTTTAGGGGAGAAGGTATGAAAATAATTAAGGGGTTTAATGGTGAAATATAAAATGTAAACCATTAAAAATAGATCGGTGATATTTTGATTGGGATATAGGAATGGAAAAATTATGACACAATCCAGTAATAACTCATAATATTTTTCCTTAAGATCCAAATAGATACTACCAAAATTAGATTGTTCAATACAATATTAAAACACATCATAAAATGCAATAATTTGTCTACTATATTTCCTCCGCATCATAGAAACACAACGGTGTGACCACTTATGAATAACTCTTTGGATAACCCTTTATCAAGAAATAGATCTGAAAAACCCATATTCCACTTCATGACCACCTTACTATAGCTTAATTTCTACGACATTCGGCTTCCAATCCTCAAAATCCAAGTCACGAATAAACATTAACATATAGAAAGACAATAATATATCATGATTCATTATAATAAATAATGTTTTTAATAATAAACCACTAATAAATTTGAGAGTTGTTGTTATACATAATTACAAAATCTAAAATTAAATGAATAAATATTGAGGCCATCTTGATGTATACATTAATATATCATCCCTTGTTTTCTAAAATTGGTGAAATAAAATGATTTTTTATTAATATTGACTTATTTTGAAATTATAAATATAATAAAAAACTATCATCACATTCTTATATTATGTGATGCGATTATTAAATGATAATTTTATGTTAATTTTTGAATACATTTTACTATATTTATTATACATGGTTTAATATTTTCTAACTTTATTGTAGTTTTTCAATTGAAATTATAAATTGGGTATTATGATTGATAAAACACATTTACCAATGTTATTTTCAATAATAAAATATTTGTAGATACCATTATACATTAGGCACAGATGTTTATATTTTTTCATGTTTATGTATGTGGACATTTAATTATTTTGAGGGAAATGTTGTATGATATATATTTTTTAAATTATTCTCACTAAAGAGAAAAATATTTATTAATATAACGTTGTTTTTAAATAAAATATATTTAGTGTATTTTTTCTACAAAATCTTACTTAGTTTATATTTAAATTATAAAATTTATAACTGTATTATGTAAATTATGTTACCACTCTCAATGTGTGTCTTAATAATATTTTTGTAATATTATTAAAATATTATTTTACTATCATAGAATTATTTTATATCATTTCTAAATATCTCAATGTAAGTTTGGTTTCATATAAAGGGTTTTATGTGTTATAAATGTTTATTATAATATGATATATGTATATATATAAATTAATATTTTCATATTTTTTGTAAAATTATTTTGTTGAAATTTTATGTTGTTGAAAATAAAAATTAAGATTCATAATTTCTCAATTATGTATATGGACATTCCTTAATGATACAATATCTCAAAAAATATTTATTATTTTATTTCCATTATATTTTATCATTATAATATTATATTATATATATTATTTTATAATTAAAATATTATTAGTCATTTATATTTCCACAAATAAAAACATTTTATAGAATATGTATTATTTTATTAAGAATTTATCTATTCTCTATGTATCTGTAGAAACAAATATATAATTTTTTATGTTCATATATGATTATTTATATTATAAAAATGTATAATTGTATACATTAATGTTTACACATTGTCAATATTTTATCAATGTTGAAATTATGAAGAATACAAAATGAGAGTTTACCCTAAATGTATAAATTTTTGTAGTTCATGTTCGGTGATTGATAATGGAATTCTTTGTCTCTGTGATGTTAACTATACAAATATTAATATATAGAAATTTATAGTTCTCTCATGATTACAGAAATTAACCTGAGGACAATTATTTCCTATATAATTATATCACATAGTGTTTTATACACAAACCCATTATATTTAATGAGATTTAGATTCATAGTAATCCATAATACATAATTTTATTAAGTAATTCTACATGTGGACCATCAAATTTTTAACTATACATATGAAATTATTGAGGTTAGTTTATTAAAGGGGTGTCAGGTATGTAACTAATCACTTTTTTTATTAATAAAATTATTTTTTTCAATATATATGACTGTTATAAATTAACACACCTCCTTTGAGAATAATTGTGGAAGGGTACTTCCATTCAATGAAAGTATACACCAGATGTGGAGAATATATTTGGTGACTAATCTTTTAAAAATTCATTTACTCATCTAAAGTAAATAATATATACTAATATATTCTATTTTTTAGTACTTCAGGAAACAACATTATGTGACTAAAAAAGAATAATTCACATATTATGTTTCATAAGGTTACCTGATGAATTATGAAAGTGATTATGTGATTATTCATGATGATTAAGAAATATAAATTTTTCCTAGATATAAGAAAATATTTTCTAAAGAAAAACAAGTATGAACCCTATTAATATGAGTGAATATTTTATATAATCCTCTATTTTAATGAAATTATAAATTATAGGATTAATCATTATTAATTATTCTACAATGATCTATTATTTCACATATTGAGGTTGTATTAATTAGTATGTGATTTATCACAATTTTATAGTTGTAAAGTTTGTGAACATAGAAATTTATTCAATAAAATTATCTTTATAGTATATCTAGAAGGTTCCTCTGATATTATATCATATTTCATTAAATATTATGTGATAAAAGGTAATAATTAAGAAATTAATTATGGATCTAAGTAATTTATTTGATTTATATGAATAATAATTAAATTAATATAATGGTCTAAAAATATTAAACATGATGACTATTATGTGACTGAAAAACACATTTTGGTGAAACTAACAAGCCATATATTTGTACATTTAATTGTATATCATAAATTAATTATTTTCGTGCTTTTTAATCATTATATATATTATGATTATTATATATTAAATAGATAATTTTATTTGTAAACTTTCAGAAATAAAATCTATAATTCATAAAAAATCTACAAATAATTTCAACATTCATAGTATTTTTATCACAATAAAGAATTTATAAAATTATTAAAAAAATTATAGCCAAGTATTTTTTTTAAATTGATGAATATTCTATTAAGGTCATTATAATATGATATAAAGACGTTATGAATGTATAAATCATAAATAATTAATTCAATTTTATTCTAAAATAATATCAATTTATTTCACTCATATCATTAAAGAGTTGATTATTCAACGAAGTATGATTTAATAAATTTTTTCAATATAATATATTTATTAAATAAATTATTTAATATAAAATATTTACTAAAAATCAGGATATTTTTTTAATTTAATTTCTTTTTTCAAATCTAATTTTCTAATACTAGAAATCTACCCTAATGTTAAGGGTGTATTTCCATGGTTTATCATGAAAATTGAAATTGTTTACCAATAGCGATGGTTGGTATGATGATATTGGGTATATGTATCCTATTGAAAAAATCCAGTGTGAGCATTGCTATAGGGGTTCCCCACACCTATGTGAGGACAAATTCACAAGGTGATTTCTTGGGAAGGACCTATGGGAAATATCAATAATAATATATTTATATAGGTTGGTGGGATATGGATTGAAACCATTCTATTCTAGGACTAGTTTCTAGGTCATTAAAAATTTTCCAGACAGAATTATTTTAATAAAAATATGGCTACAATATCCAAAAATATTTGTTTTAGAAGGAAATAGATTTTAAAAATAATAATTAAATATATATATTTCCAACATTTATTTTGGTTGACTGTTATTGTATGTTGATATATTTTGGAAGTAAATATGTTCAAAACTTGAACATTCATTTTATTAGTATAGGTTATAACCATCGTCACTAAACATGTATATAGATCTTCGTTTCTAGTGTACTGTTATAGATAGTGATTTTACGATCCGGAATAACTTTGTAGATGTCTTAAGATCATTTATATTTATTAATATTTATTTTTTAGTACATATTGTTCAAATTTTACCGAGGGAGTTTTTGGGTGGACATGGTAATTATGAGAAGAAGGGGGAATGTTCATGGTTGGAAGATGATTTTCCCAAACCAAGATCCCATTATATAAAACCACACAAAAAAATACCAAGTATATTGTTTTTATAGGAGCAAAATATTTCTTATATTCCATCATTATAATAGTAACAGTGCAATCCTTGAGATTAGGATCATGGATAGATTCGATGTTATGGAAAACCATACTCCCTATGATGAAAATCGTATACGCAATATTTTTAACCAGGTAAATTTATATTAACATTTTCCAAACCCCAGTATTATGTACCTAAACACGATATATATTCTATAAACTATTTTTTATTGTTTTAAGGGTTCCCAACCCAATTCTATCAATTTACAACATCGATTCTTTTTGAATTGTAAATGGGATTGATGGTATTAATCTCTCTCGATAATATATTCTCATCATATTTAATTTCCCATTTCTCAATCATTTTTTGTTATCATCCTCTAAATGGATTTTCACTATATTGCATGTGTTTAAAAATATGGGATTTGATATATCTAAGCTGCTTTATCATGTATCTATATTACAAATCATAATATTGATCTATGACATTTTCATGACTGTTCTTATTCAATTAATGATTTTATTTAGTGGTCATTCATCATCAAAATTTCTCTATGTTCTCTATTTTCAATTAAAATAGTATTTAATTATAATTTTGAGTAAGTGTTATTGAATTTTTGGTGACGTGTTTGACAACTAAATCATGAATTGAATAATTTAATTGATTTATTAATTTATTTAATCATAGAATTGATTAATGTAATTTCTATTTGAATATGGGATAAGATGAACTGGATAAATTTGATTTGGGTAATTATGATTTTCAAATTCAGGGAAATAGATTAACTAATTTGTTAATTAATGAAATGAATTTTATGAATGTATAATTGATGAGAAATTGGGATTGTTTCATTGGTAAATTAATTGTGATATGATTCAATTTAAAATGGGGATAATGTGATAGATAATTGTGCCCTAATTTGTTAATGGGATATATAAATTGAATATATTAACATGGATAAATGGTGGAGTATATATATTATTTCTTGTGACTAATGTATTGAACCATGAATTGATAGGATGAATTGCAATGTGTAACATTATTTGAAGTGGTGGAGAATGGGTTAATGAGGATTAACTAGAATGAGTTTTGTATGTGGGTTTAATTGATAAATGAGTGTGGGACATGGAAAACTCCTTTAAGGACCCACTTGTGTGATTACTTGATAAAAACGTCTGGGACCTATAATGCTTCATCCAAATGACATAATGATAATGAGTATGGGACCAAGACTACAGATTCAAAATCCCACCTGTGAGATGGATTGATAACCTTGTTTATGATATGGACTACTACATAAAAATAACGTAGTGAAAATGAGTTTGAGAGGTCTAATGCTTCAAAATCCTATGGGGTCCTATAAAGAGTGTTCAATGTCCAAAATTATTTTATTGGACTATTTTTAACATTTTTTTTATAATAAGGAATGATTTTAATTGATAAATGACAATCACATAATTCTATATTCATCAGACTCTGGAATGGGATAAATCATGAATTTGGGCTTTTGGTGTCCATGAGAACCAGAGAGATTACGTTGTTAAAACAAAAAATATAAATATTTGTAAATTGTTTACATTATTTCTTATATTTTATTCATTATACATTTTTAAAAATAATTATTTATTATATATTTTATTTAGACAATGTTGGTGTTGGCCAATTAACTATATAATAAATTAGACAACTTTGGTGTGATCACTGAGATATGATGGTGCATGGATAAGGGAAAAAAATGCGATTCAGAACCTAGATGGGGTTAGTTAGTGTCTTTATTTGTTTTTATATATTAACACATGACACATATTTTAAATGAAATATATACTATCCAATTTTGGATGTTTTATTCCTATTTTTGGTCATGTGACTAACATACTTGGGGAACAAGTGTGTGGAACCCAAGATAGGTTGTTACCATGTGGCATCAAAGGTATTCTTATTATCTATTGTTTTTTCTTAATATTTGGTAATGGTAAATAGGAGATTCAGATGAGTCGGAACTTGGTTATGAGCTCATTCATGGGAGTATCTATGCCTTGTATTAGTGTAAAATCCATCTACTGAGGATGTGATTATTATTATTTCATTATGTTGTGGACGTTTGATTATATTTCACATCACGTGATGCACCTCTTGTGTGATGTTATTATTGTTTATGACCTTTTTTAAGTCTAATCTTGTGGCCCGGTATGGCCTGAGAGGTGAGAATGAATTCATTATTCTAGAATGTATGTATTTACGAGACATGCATAATTGATTGAATTCATGTTAAATAAATGCATTATGATGAGTTTTTTATGTGAATGTATATTTATTTACATTGAGAGTTATAAATTTCAAGGGTTCTAAATGTGAAATTGATAATTTTAAGATGTTTAAAATTTCAAGAAATGGTATTTTAATATGATACATGATATATGAAAATGAGTTTAAAACTTGTAAACCTAGACCAAGATGGGGGATGGTTAAGGATTGTCATAGTGAAAATATTTTGACAATGTGGTAGTGTTTGGGGGAATATCTTGTTATTAATTATTTTTTATCAATATATTTTCAATTTGATAAATATGTGTTATGTGTCCATTTTTAGGTTTATATAATTTTAATGATTCAACACCATGTCGATGCTTTTTGATAAGATTATAAAGGTAATGGATAAAAGTCACCAACCAATTGTGGAACCCGAGGCACATATATTACAATGTAAGAAAATGAGAGTGTACATCCATGATAACTTTTAACACTTCATGATGATCATGGATGGAGAATAATGGATGGGTTCTAAAATAACATCTAATATAATTATGGAGTTTCCATTGAATTACCCTATAAGTTTCATCAGAGATTTTGGACCAGAGGAAACTAATTTCTGGATTGTGTCCATCTAAGAGGTACATGAATATAATGAAACTTCTTCTGAGAAGATATATAAATAGGCATATTACATGTTTTTCAATCAAGAAAATATTTTGTAGGTTATAAAAAATTGGGATGTACACAAATAAAATAATCACTGCAAGTACATTTATGATATTCTCTTATATAAATTTCATCATATCATCTCCCATGAAGGATAGAGCAACTGAGTTTCTAAGGGTGACAAAGGGGAATATGTTTTTGATAGATTTTTTGTGGTCTCTTTGTATATTTTCATCTCGTAGTTACAATATTGATTAGGGTGAGGCTACTACAGAAAAAACGGTATCAATATTGGAATAAATGAGAAATAATGTCACATGATAGTATCTATAGGATAATTAAGTTTTTAGTTGTGGTGAATCCAGATCTCATATATAGGGTGATGAAGAAGGGGTTTTCTGGTAGAAGAAAAGTTGTTTCTATATGATGTTCTATATGTATGACATTTTATCGAACAATGCATAATTCTGGATTTGTTGAACATAGAAGTGGAAGGTTTAATTTCCAATATGTAGGATAAGATACATATATCATTCATCGGGTGAATTTTCACCAATATAATATGTTAGGTAGAGTGCCAAATTTCGGGCAGTATGAGACATCTATACAGCTTCAGTCGGAAACCATGATAGGTGGTTAATGATGGAGTAGATAGAATAAACTAGAGTATGGTAATGTGATATTATGGATGATATTGGTATAATAGTATGTGGTATATAAGAAGTAGTGGTAGAGGTAGTAGAAGGGGTACATCTAGGAAGGGGTTCATGTATTAATAGAGTGGTGCTGCACAACAAGCACAAATGGTAACATCGAGAAGATTGGTAGGATTTTTTCACATCATTTAGATTACTGTGGTGGATATAGAGGTTGGAATGTTGATAGTTAGAGTTATAATTCATATATATTTTATGCTAGCTACTGCCTTATTTGATAATATTGTCTCTCATTATTTTATATCTTCACAACTCATGAATGTATTAAGTCACGTAGTGGAGTTTGTTAGTGGGTTTATGAGGATAGATAAACTATTGAGAATATAGTATAGAGACATATACTTGTGTATGGGGTGTCCTATAGAGGTTGTAGAGTATTAATTTCTCTTTGGATCTTTCATTCCTTGACATAACATGCTTTAAATTTATTATGGGTACAAACTGGTCTGTAGAAAAATGTTCCCACATAGATTTTTACCATAGGAGAGTCATTTTTACATCTCTTAAGGAGGAATAATATATTCAATATCTCTAATCGAATATATAGGAAGCATTGGATGGAATCTTTAATCATCTACTAGGGAATCACACAACCCATATTTCTATTCTTATGATTGATTTTGGGTTCGAAAAGAATGATATTAATTATGAATTGATCTGGTAAACGTATTGGGTCAAATAATCTAATAGGATGTTAAAATTCCTTCCTATATATAAATAATAATTTGAATAAGACACCAAAATTTATCCTAATGGAGCCAAATGTGTATTACACGGTGTTTTGTGACACATTTGGGATCAGTATTAAATCATTGTCGATGAAGGGTGATTGGGTTGGGGAATATGGGTCTCATTATTTGAGTAAACATGAATGGAAATACCCTAAAAATGACCTCAAGTTAACCATAATTGATTATTACTTATGCCATTGATGAGATTCCCTATTGTCAGAAAACACTATGTTGTAAACTAGTCACGGGAGAATAAAGTAAATTTATCATAGTGATATTGGAACCACTAAAAATGGATGTGGGTTTAATATATTTACTCTTTGGAATTTGATTTGGAATACATTCTAGGGATTTTAACAAGGTTTCAGGATCTTTATATTTGAAAACTCAATCTAATGAAGTTCACAATTCTACTGATGAGTGGAAAATGTTGATTTTTTTGGTCGGTATGTTTGTTGTGATTTCGGATTGCTATGTATATATGATTCTATTATCAACCTCAATAATGTATTCACTATTTAGTTGGATGGGAGAAAATTAGTAAGAGGATCATGAATTCTTATCCCTAAGGGGAACACATTAATGTGGTGAAACAATAAAAATAGTCCTTGTCTGATAATGATATCCTATATGTCAAAAATAGAGTTGTTTTTCCGACATATATGTTGTTTCTAATGATTGTTTCTTAGGCCTCGATGTGGGTGATGAATTTGGGTTTATAAAAATTGTAATATGACCTACTATGAAAATATTGGTTGTTATGATTGTAAAATGTTATATCATTATTCTTGAAATGATGATACAAAGGTCAAAAGTTAAAGGATAAGCATCAATATCAAATTGTTTTACATAGTTTTTTCTTATTATGAAATATAAGTGGGATAGTGATACCTTGTACATTGTTTTCTGTCATATGAGGATTCCTATGATGAATGATGTTGTTTTGGTGTTTATGGGATAATTGATGAAATTGGTGAATTTCATACCTTTCCTTGAGGCTTTATTAGTGTATCAGTTTTGATTAATTATGTCCATTAAATACATAATATTTAGGGGGTATGGAGAGTATTATATTAGAATATGAAACATTCTGTAATCAACTCTTATTTCAATTATTATACAATAATCTTCTATTTTAGTTTTTACATATTATAGAATTGAACCAAAAGATAGATTATTGGTCCGAATGTACAATACATGTTATTGATAATATGATATGGTATTGTGTTATACCCATCATTAGGTATTAGAAGTATCACATATAACATTTTGTGTTTTACAATAAAAATACCTATCCAGACACTATTATGAGGGAATCACATGAGGCACATTATGGTTGGTAATGTAGATCATATCTACAATTTGTGGAGGAAGGTGAGTCATTGTAGTTGGGACTATGTCTCATGTTAGAGGTTTCAGAGTTGGTTATTATGATTTTGAAGTATATTAATACATATATAATAGGAATATTTCATATGTGTTTATATGATGGAAACCCCTTGTGATTGTATTTGGCGATTTCTAGTTCCTTCATCTTTCTCCTTGATTCACTCATCATTGGATTTAGAGACAGGTCATCAGCACCCAAGATTGTTGGATTGTCTAAGGATTTGGAGTGAATCATTCAATTCATATACCAATTTTATCTCCCAATGATGTATAGTGGTATTTTTTTATTTTTTCAAGTGTCAGTACATCAGCAGTATCCAACAGACCATTCTAATGTAATCAATGTGGCTGAAGATAATCTTACAACTAATGATTCCTTTGAGGACTATCTGATAAATGTGTTGGATCACAATAAAAAAAAGTGATAATGAGTATAATTTTGCTTATAGTTAATTAATTGAGGAAACATGGGTGTATAAATGTGGAATAATGGGGGGAAAAGTTGATATAATGGCTTAGTGGAAAGATATTTTTTCTTCAAAATAATATAGATGATTTGTAGTAAATCTCGAGCATGCATTGTTAATTACAGGGGAAATTGTAAGATGATAAAAATTTCTAAAGATCTCCCTATCTCGTTTATAGGAATTATTTTCCATCATTTTAATAATATATGTTGTTGGTTTTCATTGGTGACTGTTTGGGTGAATTTGGAGAATTTTTTTAAGAAGTAGGATTGTGCACTATTGGTGCGTTGTTTTCCAAAACCATGAGCCTATACCTTTAAAAAAATTTAATACAAACATAGGGGATCCACATGGATTTATATTATTATATCAAACTATTATCCCTTCTATTAATAATTGTGTGATCCCCAAAGAGGAGGTGCACTATTAGGGGTTCAATTATGGAAAACAATGTTCCTATCGAAGGAAACCATGCATGCATAATTTTAATCCCCTGAAAATTGTAGTAAAAATTTCCAAACCCATACTATATACATCAAAACACACAATATTAAATTTAAATTAATTTCTATATCATTTGGAGGTTATTGGAAGGATTCTATTGAATTTGAAACTTCATTCTTAATGATTCGAATCCCTAGTTGACGATCAACATATCTATAGAAATGAAATTATATTCAATTTTTTTCCCAAATCTCAACCATCATTTGTATTCGTATGATTGTATGTTTTCAATTTTTTTAATTGCATATAGATCTAGGTTATGATTGATCTCATCTCTTTGATCATGGATCTAGGTTTCCAATCCATATCTCATTCGTTGTCATGTTCTTAACAATTCTTCTAATATTGAGGAATTACATTGGTGATCATTATTCATTACTCTTCAGGTAGATGGTCAAAATTCGAATAAATTTTTTTAGAATTCCAATTAATAGTATGTCTTGAGGAATCTCAATTACCAGGTTTAGAAATTTAATTTAAAATTGATTAAATTTATTAATCAATCTATTTATGGAATCTTGTAATTGATTAATTGATTTTGCTTGTGAATATAAGGGGATTTAAAACTAAAAAATTTTATATGGGAATTTATGATTATGAAATTGGTGAAATTATATTTATTAATTTAATAATTAATTAAAGAGATTTTATAAATGTGGAAGTAATGAAAAATTGAGATTGTGTATTTGGTCAATTAATGTGATATGAAATAATTTACCATGGGGATTATATGATGGTGGAATTGTCCATAATTGGATAATGGATAATATGAATTTATTATTAAAACATGGGATTATAGTGAATTGGATGTATATTATTTCATGTGATTAATGTACAATACATTTTATTTTTTGAAAAATTGTATTGGTATACATTTGTGAATTAGTGATGAATGTCTTAAAACTGATTAACTGGAATTATTGTGTTATATGTTTAATATGTGTTAAATTGAAATATGAGTGTGGGACACATAATTTTTCATAAGAATGAATCATTTTTTATTAATTGAAATACCATTTTGGGACATGGAAAAATACTTCAATAACAATGATTACAATGAGTGTCGGAAACATACTTCTTCTACAAAATCCCACATCTGTGATTGATTAGAAAACATGTGTCAGATATTTGTCGATACATCAAAATATCATAGTGATAAGAATTTTGGGACACAAAATACTACAATAAAATATGATTGGATCCTAGACATGTTGTTCTAGGATGAAATTGAAGGAAAAGTATTATGGTTCAAAATTTCCTTGTTAGGAATGCAATTGAAATGATAAATGAATATCTAATAATTATGTATGGTTCAAAATTTATCAGAGGCCAAAGAATTTATATAGAATTTAGGTGATATCAGGAAGCTATGGGGTTTATGTGGTTAAATAATGAATAATTGAATATATGAAATCTGTTTACATTATTGCTTGTTATTTATTTGTATAAAATAGCTCAAAATGTTATTCAGTAGATTCAATTTTAGATACAGAAGGTGGTGTCCTATTGTGTTGTACTCAAATCAATCATGGTCTGCCTAAAAGGTACTAAAATACAATTCATGATTGCAGGACAGGATATGGGAATGTCCCCAATGATATATGGATGAGTTGGGTTGGAGCATGTATATGGTAACTAGAGGTGATTTGGGAACTGATTGGGAGTTCTCAGAGTCTTTACTTTGTTTTTTTAGACACACATATTTGGAATGACATATCTATTATTCAGTTTTGAATATTGTATTCTCATTTATTTTTAAAATTTTTTTTATTACAGTTTGGTTTGGATATTGGTTATATAAATTGGTTATTATTATTTAATTCCATTATAGTGATAATCTAATGAAAATATGTTTAATCTCCCAAAAAAATTTATTACACCTCATTACTAGTTGGAAACCTCTGGAATTTTGGAAATTGTTCATGAGTTCCAGTGACCAGCTGGCTCGAAGCACGAATATGTGGGACCTGAGTCGAGATATTACAATGAATTGGTGTAACAACCCAATTATTTTTAAAAAATAGGATTATATTCAATTTCATATGTGATATGAAACAAAAAACAATGATGAAAATATAACACAATGAGAAATTGTGAAATTTTTAAGTTTATTTAAACACAATCAAACAAATAGCTTAAATTACATTAATTTTTTTTATAATTTTTAAATGAAACAATATGTTTTTGATGTGATATATTAACACTCCTTTATTCGTTTGTTAAATTAAACATAGAGTTTAAATGACATGTGACATATTATTAATATATAATATTATAATATAATGAAAAAAACAAGCAATTAAAATAATAGAATATTTATTATAAAACTATATGATGAAAAATATTTTTATTTGTTGATTTGTAATTAAATAAAAATCATTTACATGAAAATGAAATGTTTCCTCCACAACGTTATATATTCTTAAAAAAAATTTGTCATGCATTGAGAATATAATTTTTATGACATGCATATTTATTAAAATAATAAAAATCATTTTTTTAGTTTTCATAAAAAAATTATCATATGTTAAATTTTATGAATTTTCTAAAATGATTCATTTTATTAATGATTACTGATTATTACTAAATTTTAAATAAATGATTAATTTTCATTTAAATAATTTAAATGGTAAATTATATTTTGAATGTTTTAATGTAAAATTTAATATATTTTATATATATTAATCTAATTTGGGTCATTGTAATCATTTTCATATCTAATTTAGATATAAAAAATTCATAATCTTTTGAATAATTTCACTTCAAAAACCTTCCCAATCGTCATGTATGAGGGATCAGTTTTAGATTAAGAAATTTCACATATATTAATTTAATTTAGGAAGACGCTATCAATATTTAGAATTAAATTTATTTATAATGTGTCAAAATTTAAATTATTTTTTTGCTAAAATAAATAGGTAATGATGTAAAAATTGATTTCTTATGTTGTAGTCAAAATGTGTTTTCCATGGGTTAAACATAAACTAAATGGGATAAAATTACCTATAAAGATATGCACCTGATATATTATGTAAATTGTTCGACCATTGCACATATAATGTTTGAATATTGTATATTTATGGGACTTTTACTTATAAAAAATAGAAACACTCATTTTTTTCCAATAATCCAAGTGCAACATCCACCTCTAGGAACTTATACAAAGAAACTACCTCTGATCAATTATTCATACCCAACAAAAAAATTTCTATTCCAAACCCTAAAAAATTCTCTCTTGAAAAATGTATTAAAATTATACAGAATATTGTCCCCCCAAAATTCCAACTCATTAGTCCTTAATATAAGATACAAAAGTGTTTTCTCTTAGAGAAGGTAATTATGCTAACAATGCAGTTTAATTTTCATTATTATTTTTAAACCTTGTGTTTTTAATAAATTATATAATATAGTAAAATCATAATAACTCATTTTGGGATATGTTATTATTTTAATTTCACAATAATTTTACTTCTCCACTTCCACCAAATGGGTTACAAGATAATTGTTAATGCGTGTGGTGGATTACCGCATTGAGAAATCACCTTATTCAATTTTCAACTAAAAAATTATATAGATAGATAAAATAATTCAATTAAAACATTAATATTAAAAATATGATCATATTATAATTATGGAATTTTAATTTCACCTAAAACATATAATTTCTATTCTATTTACTATATGCTATTGTCGATGGTAGGTTTGATGAACTATGAACTCAAGATACAGTGGGATTCATTTTTCAATTATAATTTAGATGGAATGTAATTACAATAAATTAATTAATATACTAGGTTTTTATGATGTTATATTTACTAATTAAAGGAATGATATCATAGCTCATGTTTATGTACAACCTACCATCACCACGAATCGATGCGGTTCAATTTTGAAGTTAATTATTTTAAATTTTTATAATAATGTATTAACTAAGTAATTATTATATTCAATTCAATAATTTGATTCTATTTTAAATTGATTTATATTATATTCAAATAAATTTTATGTCTCATGAAAACTTGGGAATTAAAAAACAATCTAATTAACCCTACATAATTAAATATTATTAAATATTATTAACAAATTTGTACTAAAATATAATAAGAGGAACATATATATTAATATTGATAATAATATGGTTTTTGTGTAATTTTAAAACATTCTCAAAATCATTATACATTTTTTTTAAAAACATTCAATCAAAAGTATTCCTTATGAATGAGATTTCATCATAATTTACATTCAATTAGGACTTATTTGTTATTATGATCCAATTGAAATTTATGTGGTGAATATAAGACAACATTAAATGTAAAATCGTGATTACATAATAATGTTTTTTATTTTATATTTAAATTTTAATTATTTAAACTAATGGTATTTAAATAAAAATCTACCATGTGATAAATGTTATCTTACAATCTTGATTTCTTTTTATATTGTTAAATTTCTCATGAAATAATAATTATTTATAATAATTTTTTTTAAATTTATTTTTTGTTAAATAATAACATTACTTTACACTTAATATTATAACTTCCCAATGAAATAGAAATTTAAATATTGTATTACTTGTATAGTTATATGATTAACTATGGAAACATTGATAAATTTGTATCCTTTACAAAATAAAGATATTTTTTCATAAGAGAGATTGTTCATTAATTATACCTATTATAATTTATATGCAGAATTTTTTGGACGTTATGTTATAGGAGCCCACTATATATATGACCTTCATTCCTCAATATGTCACAGAAGATGAAATTAGTTTCTCCAAAAACTGTGTGTAGTGACCTTGACCCCTACAGCCCAGATCTAGTGTTATACTACATTGAAACTATTATTAAATACTAGAAATGATATCCTAAAGGTATTATAAGTTTAGTATTACTACTGAAAAAGTTATATTCCAGAATCATATATTACAAGTGGTAAAAAAAGTAAAAACATAATTGTTTTTATAATTTAATATTACATTATCTTCCATATTCTTGCATATCTAACATAGTAAACATCATGTAATATAAGGGTATGTGGAAAAATATGGGTGATATTATTTTATAATTAAGGGTTATGTATAGTTTAATAATTCATGAATCAATAAAAATAATATTTAAGTAAATAAAAAACAAAAAAAACATTTTATATAGTCAATAACTAATATGAAACTGTATCCAAGGATAATATCAAGCCAAAAATATCCATGATGAAAATAAATATGGAAAATTAAATTACTAAACACATATTCTATTTAAATTACATAACAATAATAAAATATATGGGATAATCAATATTAATAGTCTAATAACTCAAAACACATGTCATATTATCAATAAATGATAATAAAATTATATATAGATAATGTCACAGATAATGTCTCATTTATAGTAACAAATGATTACTAGATAATTGATGTGGCTAATTTTTGGATTCCATCTTTCCCAGTAATATTAAAAATTTATGATAAATACCTATCATAATATAGTTAAAAACATACTTGTAAAAAAACATATATAAGGCTAGAGACCTAATTTGTCCCATTATACTACTAATGCATGAAGGTGATATAAATATATTGACCAACCCATGTCGTTCCTATCCATATAATTATTCATATATAAAATATTATATTTAATTCATAGACAATGTTAAATATCAATTATCTTTATTGATTAATGAACACATATTTATCATTATTTCCACTGTTAAAAATTTCTCATTCAAATTATAACACGTTTGGTAATAATGGTGTGTATATTAATAGATAAAAATATCCATGATGAATTATATTCATATTTAGTGTAAATTAAAATGAACATTTCATGTTAATGTTCTTTACAAAAAAATTAATCAAGGAGAAAATTCTCAATAATTTTCTACATCAAAATAATCATGAAAATTCTAGTCGATGAAAAACTACATATCAAATATGGCATATACCCCTGGAAGTAATAATAAATTAAATTTTTTTATTAATATAAAAAATACATATAGGTCATTATATACATTCTTTTTCAAAATATAATTCTAATTTTGGAATTTGTTTTAAAATACATATTTAGGGAATCACATTTAAATTTTTTAGATAAAAACCCTCATAAACATATAATGGAATAATTAATTCAATGTCTACCAGTCTGCAGGGTAAAACCATACATTCTATAAAAGTAAAAAGAGATACTTCATTAATTTTTCACACAAAAAATATTTCTAAATTTATGTATTCAGAAAATGGCAATAAGTTTCCGTTCCAATTTGCAATTAAATCCAAAAGAGAATTGTTTTGAAAAAAACCTAAAATTTCATTTCAATTTATTTGTAAAGATTATTTTTTTAATTCATTTTTAATTTTTATTAATGTTTAATATAATTTTTAAAAATGTTTTTTCGTAAAATAAAATTTACAATAACACTTATATCAATGAAAAGATAGAAATAAAGGCAAAATTTCAATAAAAATAATTTCTAACACATTTTAATTACCAAAAAGTGGATTATTATACTATTTCATGATAATATATAGAATAAATATAGGATACTAAAATTAAATTAATTATTATAAAAGGATCAAATAATTTTCTTCAATATAAATTCAATAATGAGAAATCATGATTAAAATGAGATTGTGAAGTAAACACTTGGGTAGATCATAACATTTAATTGAGAATAAAACATTTTATTAATTATTTTTTTGAATTTCAATCCAACTAAAAAAGTTGAAATAGAATAAATTTTATAAAAAAGTCATTATATAAAAAATATTATAATGAAAATTCCATTGTACTACAAGAGTAAACCAATAAAAAGAAATTGGGTTATGAAAAATCTTACATTATGTTTCCCTTTGGACGATGATAACCTAATCCCAATAATAGTGTTTTAAAACATCATATTTATTTATTATTGATCCATATTACAATTTATAATACTATATATGATAATATTATAATATGTTTTCTACATTTCATTAATAATCATTCATTGTTTTCATTGTTTTGGGTGTTAATTAACATATATTCTCATTAATGATTCATACTGATAGATATATATATATTTAATATTATATAGGTATATAATATGTAAAATAATTAAAAATACCTAACAATAAAATTTTATGATAAATTGTAATGTTGAAACTAATCAGGAATCATTTTTAGGAAATGGGAAATGTGTTACGATCATGTACATGGTTTTTTATATGAATGCTTGGGTAAAATTTTCATTTTTGAATTATCAATATAAAAATTTGTTATCTAATGTTTTACTATTCCATAAATATAATAATATCAAATATATAATATTTTATAGTTCTTTATATCATTAATGTTTTTTTTGTGATTAAGGGGGAGTAACAACATATCTGGTGGGTAGTAGTCCATATGTTCTAGATTGATGTTATCATATTTACATGAGATCAAATGAAATAAAATAAAATGTTATATATTATCCCGATTGAATGATAAATATTTCATTAATATCATAATTATATAATTTTTATCACATATAATTTTAAAATTATCATTATCACCTTCTATGAGAAGTATTACTGAATGAAAAAATTGCATCTCTTCGTAAGGTGGTAGTCCACTATACACAGGTGTAATGTTATTGTATATATTATAAAATTGATGTTAAAAAGGATTAAACCATATAGTGAATCCATAGGTGGAAGTGTGTTATATATATCATAAATTTTCATTACATATATCATCATACCCAACTGTGATTAGAGTAAATGGAAAAACGAACAACATCATTTTGTGAGGTGTTATTCTTCTAAAACAAAAAAAATGATGATTTCATAACACTGTTAATGGATCTTTGTGGAATTTCAGTTCATGACTTTAAAATAAAAAAAATACTATGTAAATGGAATATACGATTTTGTTTCCCTTATAAATGGTATTATGACGTGGCTCCCTAAGACCACCTCCAAAAGGCCAAGGGCTCATGACCATCAATGAGCATACATATCAATGATATGGGAGGAAGTATCCGATGTAAATTTACAGACACACACACACACACAAAAATACAAACACAAATATTTAATATCATTCTTGTTTAAAATGTAAAAAAGCCGAGCCGACATGCATGAATATGTCTAAATCAAACAACTAGAGTATGACAATAATTAATGTAAAAAATTGGTCAAATATAGTCCCACAAAAATATTATGAAACACATGTACAATGTGAAAGTAATTACATGGGAATATAATAAAATATACAGAGGAACACATCTCATTTTATCAGTCTCACTATGAACCATCTTGTCCTGGTTCTCCTTGGACTATGTCAAAAGGCCGATCACCTACACAATACATGACATGTGCAGGAAAATATCGTGCATGGGTGAGTATAAGATTATTCAGCAGGAAAACTGAAATCTCGTGGTTTATAACAATGGAAATACCTTCATATTTACAATAGTATATATCTACAACACATATAACAATAATATCAAAATATACACAACAAATACCCATATTCTAATGCTATTTCCAAACCAAAGTACACTAGCCTATGATTCTTTCCTGATGATTCCACAAATAAGTCATATGGTATAAAAAAATTTAACTCATAGAACTGAAGATATTTGTCTAGAAGATAGTTCTCATTGGGTATCATCATTATAAGTACATTATGAATGAATCGAGAGATTCAATACACAAATGAGGTTCACTACCAAGTAAATCGGGTGATTCCCAAAACTGAATCATGATTGACCATCTATGTATAGGATCCATGACTACATATTGTTTATCAAGATGACACCATGAAATCCAGATAGGTAATGAACATAATTGGATTAACTCACATTAGTACTCATATAGGGATTCAAACAACTATATCCATGATTTATTGGGGAATGGATCATTGTCCTATGAATATGATATGATTCTATAATACCCCTTAGGGAAATGATTTAGGGAACACACCCTAATTAATCATGTACATGATATAGAGGAAAAGGGTTATAAGCCATGTATAATAAAGTACATGGCTGGTACACATTCCATGTCCAGAGACCTCGGGTCTTTCCTTTTAATAATGCAAGTGTCTCCTTCTCGAGTCCATATAGAAGTGTGTGACATGTATGTTGCCTTTGAGGTCTACCTGTGTGGTAGTACACAAATTTATCCCTTGTACATATGCTCGTGTACTTTTATAGTTCTTGTCCATGCAGTGGAGTAGACATGTGTCAGTTTCTCATGTAGTCTACCATTTGTCTATGTAACCAATGTGGTATACTCTAAGTCTCAGGGGAGGTTTCACATATTGTGTGATTGGGTAATACACCGTGTTATCCTAAAATCCATCACGAAACCAAAGAAACCAAAATAGGTCCCCACATAGCATGTAGATCCAATTTACACATCATGTAAAGCATTATTTTCTAGAATTAATGATCTATGATTCAAAAATCTTATCTAATTGTTCATCCTCTGATCTGGGAAATGACTCACCCGAAAATTAATAAAGAATGCCACATTGAACCTTACCACCGATGGGAAACAACATTCCTGACATTGATCATCTTGGAAATGGGTTTACTCATAATCAGTAATTGTGTGAAGATGAATAATAATATCAGCTATCAATGTCATGTAGTTCGTCGATGTATTCTTCGTCACACCACCATAGTGTCGTTCCGATCCAAGATCTACAATTTTAGATCATTTCTCAAAGAAGAAGGTGTGAAAAGATAATCCAATTAGGATTTTTTGAACATCATATCAAACAAAGAAAACCTATGGGGATTGAAGAAATAGGGGATAAATTACATGAATTAATTTCGGAGAATGAAAATTGATCAAGGTTCTTTTCTATCTCAATTCATTTCTGTGAGAATAACCACCTTACAATCATCAAATAAAAATAATTAACCAAAAAAACATGTAATAAATCCATCCTATAATAACAGATGATCCTTTGATCGATAAATGTTACTATTTATACATTTTTTAAATAACAATTAAAAATTATTGAATGAAAACAACTCTAACAAATGACCTACAAATATTTGTATTGATCGTTGAGAAAGAAAAGAGTTGTCTACTGTTCATTTTTTTGATCATTTGATAATTTCATGAATCGTTCTTTAATCTCATACATAGTCTTCTTCAGACAGTAGTATTTACATTGGATACCAAAATGGAACATGTCAACTAATATGGACATGAAGTTAACACTATGAATTTTCTATATGCATGTATTTGAAGAGGTATGTTAGGTCATTTCATCGTTAATCAAATATAATAATTTAATAAATTATTTTTATTTTTTTTACAATTTTGAAAATTTTTCCTCAAATGACCCACAAAGAACAATGATAAAGTGCACGAAGGATACAACAAAAAATTTGAAATAGACAGTCCCCTCATATTTCTAATATATAAACCTTTTTAGACGTTATTTATCATTTTCAGGAATACCATATGTGTGTGAAATGTAATAAATTTTATATGTTTCAGTAATTTATTTTGGAATTGTGGGGCCTCAGAGTCACATGTTATCTCAGTTCCTGTCCATAGAAATAATCCATAAAATATCCGTAAATAAATCAAGGAAAATATGTGCCATTTTATTCTCCCCAGAATGGGGATATAAATCCACAATAAAAAAAATAGGGGCTACTAAATAATATGTGGGTACTATTCATGAATCTAAGCCTCCCACTCCCATATCCTCTTCTGATGATTCCAATTTCTACAATAAGAGATTCACTGAAGTGATCGATTTTCCATAGAGGATCCTCTCTTTATGATCCCATATCTCTTCTAGGTAGTTAAGAATGGTCACTCCATCATCGATTTCAATGTCACTCTAGTCAATAGCATGTGATGTTCATTCACATTCCTCCTAAGATTTATCATGTCGAAATATTATTGTAACTGGTATAACTAGGTAGGTAGATATAAGTGGTATGCCTCATCTCCAACACTATGTAGAATCATTAAAGGGAAAATTATCCACTAAGATATATATATATTCTCCATGGAAAATTCATTGAAATATTCATCAAAGATAAACCCGTAGGAACACATGTCCCCCTTTCTAAAACACCATTGGCCTCAATTTTCTGTCCCCATATGAATTATGATGGATATATGTAGTGTTCATATACACTTTGATGATATGAACCTTCTCAATAGTCTCTCACACTAAATATGTGATGATGGGTTCTAACTCTCCATGTACTGTCAAGTAAATTTGTTACCTTCATGGATGACATACAAATCCTAAAATGGTGCAATACCGTTGGGGGAATGTAAAATATTCTTCTACGCAAAATCATCATATTGAAGGTGATCCTCCCAACTGTGGACTAATTCTAACATGAAACATTATAACATGATCCCAAAAAAATTAACGGCCTACATGGTCTGGAAATTATTTTTCGAAGAAATTCTTTGATCAAACGTAATTGAGTCCCAAAAAATAATTCAATCACATCTACAACCATGATTTAAAAAACTTAATCATCATTGCAAACAATCGTCCATGGAAATCTATGTAGTTAGAATATCTCTTGAAGTTTGAGGCATCCCAAACTCATACTGAAATATTCCCCAAAATACATAGGATGTGGCTGTACATAATGAGTTGGCCTAAGGTCACCAAGATGGTATATTTTCCCATGGAAGTTCAAGGTAATCTCATCCCTTTATATATAGATACCATATACCAATTCCACTCTGGAACATATAGGTTTTTTGCTGAGCCTACTATAACATGGTTCTCAAACATCACATAATTACAAATTATACACTGTGTGAAAAATTCTGATACTCCCTTCATCATCCATGGACACCAAAGCTAATGATGGTGGTTATTGTATATATTATTCACGTTAGTATGTACTATTTAAGGAGTTGTATGAGAATTTCTTCAAACCAATTCTGTAAACATCACTAGTACAATCATGCATAATTTAAGAAATGTGACATACATCCCACCTTTTAAAAATCAATTAGGTCCATATTTATTCTATATATATGTATTTAGGGTCTTGTAGATGGTATCTCATGGAGCTCCTTCATTGAATCCCTACAAGAGTGCTGGGGTAACAATAATCGACTAGAGGTACGTTGTACCATATCCATCCTCATAGGGTAACTATAAAACAAAAAAAACCTTGAACCCTCATTCAACAACTATGAACAAGATCTCCTGATTAAATAATCTACTACCATGTTACCCTTTCATGGTTTATATACAACTAGTACTAACCCATGCTACTATATACCATATTTTATTACTGATTTTACATTAAAAAATTGTTATTTATAAATGTTTTGTAGAAAAAATAATGTTTAATAAATTTTAATAATAATTTAACGGTTTATGATAAATTAATAAGAGTTGATATGATATATAGATAGCATTTAAATTCTTAACAATAAAAAATAATAGATTAAATGTCTACGAATTTATAAATTTTGTGGTTGGAAATTTTATATCATGTTCAACTTCAATAATAATAACAGTAATGTGTGAACTGAAATAAAAAGTGATAAATAAATCATATATAATATACTAGTTGTAATAATTTAAATGGTAAATCTGAAAATTATTGAATTAAATACTGATAGATAGAATGTACGTAATTACATCATAATTTTTAATGTTTAAATTTGTTGAATATTTTCAAGAACATGAAGTTATACACTCATACAATCAGAAACATTTTTTTGATGATTTCTATAGCTTGAAAAAATGATAGCAGGTTCATTATACTAATTGAATATATATAATATTTTTAATAAATCAATTAAAATGAAGTGATCGCGATGATGGTGAAAAAAGAAAATAATGTGAATGTCAAGAGTGTTGGGTTATTGTTTTTAAAGTTTACATGAATAGAGACAAATCATAGGTAAATGGAGGGGAAGCCAAATTTATTTTCCCTTATTGGAGACATTCACCCTTGATTATAGACATCAATAGAAAGAAATCAACCACTATAGATGACCTAAAAACAATATATTGAATCACAAAAATATACAGTGTCTTTTATAAAGAAGTGGCTGGGGGATCACCATTGCAGTAAACGATGATGAAATGATCACACTTTTTAAAACATGAATATTACAGTTTCACAACACCTAAAAAATGTAGGAAAATATAATAGGAAAACACCCTAGGGTGAAGAAGATCCAACATTCATAGAGGTATCATGTCATCGTTTAAGAGCCGGTAGCCGATGTATCATTGGAAAAATTAGAAATATCTCTCTAGAAAATTTTTTTGTTAATCCAATAAAACAGAAATGTGAATACCTAATGAATGTGATGCCTTAATTGATGAATAGGAAAAACAATTATCTTGATATAAAGTATTAAAAATTATTATGAAAAGGGAAACACTACGAATTGCAGGTTTGAAATAAAAATTATAGAGATGAGTATCATGAAGTGATTTAGGGGTGACCTCCACCATGCCCTTTGATGACAAAACTATCGAAGTGTTTTGTGAGGTTGAGCTCATAGGATATAGAAACAACATTGAATTTTACATATTTAAATCTATTATATTCAGACAGAAAATGGGGTCCAAAAAATATACAATTTTCATTTAGGAAAAAGATTTAAAAACATAGGGTTATCTAGAATGTATGAAAAAAATTTATAACAAGGAAATTATAAAGGTTTTATGATAGAAATAAAATTATTAGAGAGTACCTTCATGAATATGTTGTCGGGTGACCACCACTGTAGTGAACTATGATGAAATTGTAACAATTTTTAATGAACGAATAATACAGTTTCAGAACTTCGACATAAAGTAGGAAAACAAAATAGTAGTACCTGGTATGATAAAAAATATCCAATGTTCATAGAGGAATCATGTCCCCACTTAGGATATTTTAGTCTAGGTATTATTTCTGAAATTAGAACTCATTTTTTTGTAGAAATTATATGTTAATTTTATAAATGTTAAGATGAATACTGAATGAAGTGAATAAAATATATAATATAAGTGAATAAAATATGAGAAATAATTAATATAACTCAAAAAGGGATAAATATTATATAAAGAAATTTCAAATTGTTTAGTATTTTTATTTCAACTCAATTTCAACCTCATTTAGAAAACATTTTAGGGTATGAAAACATTATTGGGTGAATGGAAATACATACTGATAGTGTAAAAGAGGGAGCTAGGAATAGTTACATAAAATAGATGTTATTGTATAAAGGATGTTTTTTAGCATCAATGTAGGGGGAGTGATTATCTATCATCTATAAATATCTATTACAATAACATGTGCTAGAGGAATTGACATTAGTTAAAAACTCTAAATTCCCATCGCCATTCACCCTCGCTCTCTGGTTATATCACATCAAGATAGTTGTCCTCACATAAAACAACTATTGTGTGCATTACAGGAGTCTGTAATTATACATATTATGCATGATTCATTTAATTTTGTACTGAAGTGCTCAGGGGGAAAAATTATGAACCTGATATTTTGTAACATTATGTTATTTAAACAGATTGGTCGAAATGATAAATGCATCCCTTATGTTTTTGTTTTTCTGGTAACATTAATCATTGACCAATACACACTATTTACATATTCATAACATTATTATAGTGGACAGATGGTATTATTTACATCAATTACAATCTTCTTCATTCCCTATGGATACTGAACACATCTACTAAAAACGATTCACGCTTCTGCTATTTTGCATTGAATAAAAAATCAACTAGAATTATTTTCAATCAACAAACTGATGATGGAAACGTCTCTTGGTGTTTCAGAACATTAGAATTTAGCTCATTATATATAAAATTTGTAAAAATTATACAACCATTCCATATAAATTATTAATTCTTACATCTTTTATAAGCTATTTACATGATTTAAACATGAAAATAATGTATTTACGGAAAAAAATATATCAATGTCTGAGAAGCTTTTGGATGTGATTATAATGCTTGAGATTTTATTGAATACCCATTCCAGTTCCAGCCTTTGGAATATCCCATGCAAAACATAATAAAAATTAAAAAATGAAATGATCCAGTGGGATCCATAAAATTAATAATGTTTTCAATCATGGAACATTTGAATAAATAGGTTACCTTTTCCACGTGATTATATGCCTTTAATCAGATTTCACTAGGAGTTTATCTACCAAATTCACGTCACCAAAATTTGAATACCTAAAAAACCACGTGTAATGAAGTCAATAACTTTCATGTAAATTTTTTTGTTGGGAATAAAATTCATAAAATAAAATTAACAATATGGTAAAATAAGAGACATAAATTTCAACATCATTAATGAAATACCTCTGTTATATCTTTTTCTTCCTCAGATACATAATATAAGAGAGTAGCTACAATATCACACATCCAATGATGAATCCACTGCTTCATACCATAATTTGAAGGGTATATCAGCTGCAACACAACAACAATACAACAAATGCTTAATTTAATAAAAATAAATTTTTAGTATGAGAGATGGAATCTTGAGTCAGTTTTGTAACCAATAAAAATGTATGGGTTAGTTTGATATATGTTAATGAGGGTTGTTGTTAGAATAAAAAATTGATAATTTATAAAAGAATACAACACCCGATTAATGAGTCATCGATTTTGGGCTCATTTGTCAATTTTTTTTTGTTTTGACTCCATTAAATGGAGTGGAGTGACAAAATTATTATTGTAACAATTACCATTAGGTTATGAAATGATAGAATCATCATTGAACTCTTGTTTTTGGAGTAGATGTGGTTTTTGTACGCTTCCATTATATGTACTGGTGGGCACTTCTGGAGACCGCCCTCTCCAGACCATCTAGACACAATGACCCATATCCCATCTTCATGGGAACTTTATCCATAATAAAACCATATAAATAAATAGTAAAAACACACATAATAAATTATAAATTCGAATAATATTTTATAGTAGCACTTATTATAAATTTCAAGTGTATTAATAGTGTGTTGATTAGTTCTCTAAAATGAATCAAAAAAATTAGTGCAGTGCACCAACAAAGGAGATATTAACTTGAATTGTCTCAAAAATGTCTAGTACAAAGTGCACTAAATCACATCATTGATTATAGTGACTTTAATACTACACATAAAATTTATTATATATAAACATCCTTTTTAGATGGGATATTACTCATATACACATTAAAAAGGAAGGTGAAAAACATCAAAAACATTGGAAAAAAGTTGAAACCCAAACTTGAATGTTTTTTAAACTTCATAATAAAAGATGACTCAATATTCAATTGGTGTGGGGGTGTTTTCATTCTTTTTTCCTGCCCAAAAAAATCAAAAAATGTTATTAAATACTAAATACCTAATATTAAGAAATGATAAGAAAATTTATAATAATTGTTAGTATTAAAAACCTAAACATGTGTTGTAATAAACCTGTCCACAATTGGAATGTTCCAGTAGGTCAACCACAGTCCATTAGTGGGTGCATTCTCAAGAGTAAGAATAAAAAAACCTTATTTATATTTTTTGTTGATTTTTTATCATCGTTAACTTCATATTGAGGAAAGTCAATACAATATCCATTAATACCTCTCACTATACATGTTCTATTATTGTACAAAGGAAGAAATAATCATGCTAATATGTTAACTTCGAGCAAAAGGGACCCTTAAGAGGACATTGGGTGTATATTTCTTATACTTCATAATCCTATATTTTTCCTGCAATCCATAAAAAAAAGATTTTGAAATTGAATCACAAGTTATATGATATATTATAAACCAATGATAAGAAATATATATGTGTTTATGTGCATGTAAACACACATGTATACTACAAAAAATACTACATGCATGCACAAAAAATAAAATTTGTTGGAGGCATGAATGAATAATATCAAATTGGTTTCTCCAATAATGAAACATGTATATATGAAAAAATAGTCAATGAGAATGCATATTTGTCAAAATACCCTTCATTCTTTTCTGTAGTTGATTTTAATAATTGTTTATCCGAAAAAATCTTGGAATATTAGAATATCATGTTGCACCTCATCCCCTGTATCAAATCCCTGTGATAGGTTTTTCTACATTATGAATATAGTCATAAGAACTTTTTTGTAATTGTTTCAGTTGAAATCAAAGAATCACATATCATATAGTTAATATTATAATGGTAAAAATTTAAATAACCTTATGACTCAAATGTAATAACCATGGAATATCTATCTTAATCATGCATGTATATATATAGTAAGGTAAAAAATATTGTTTTCACTAAATATTACTATTACATACCTTAGTAGATGACATATTTTTTGTTGATGTAACAAATCATGTGGAAATGTTTGATCTTGATGGTGAAGCCCTACCAACCATCTCACATATGAGCATGCATGATAATGAATGCTTATAAAAGGAAATTTACTTTTATATAAGGAAATAACATGAATGATAATATAATCTACATGTGAAATTCAATCTCAATACATGATAATTTAATATAAAAATCTTTATAAACAGTAATATTAATTTTTTCTGAAACTGTTATAAAAATAGGAATGTAAACTACAATATCAGTGCAACATGAAGTAATATAAAGTTAAATATTAAATACAAATTAAATTGAAGAATAATGTAATATAAAATTCAATTCTAGTTCTTGTTAGAATCAGTAAAAAACTATGAACGTCATTTATTGATGGCCATCTATGTTATTGTGTACTATCTGTATTTCCATGTTCTTTAATACGACTGTAAAGACTTTGAGATAATCATGAATTAATTAGGACCAGAATGGGTTTGAAATGATGAGTAACATCACCCATGAAATTCATTTTGATTTACACACATTCATATTTCCTTGAATTTTAGTATTAATAGATAGTAAAGTTTACTGGAGAAAAAGATTAAAACCAAACATGTTGATGAAATAGGGAGAACCCTCCCCCATTTTCAATCTTTTTCACATCCTTCATGGACTGATCCATTTTATAATGAAAAGTTGGATCCATACCAGTGAGCAGTTCATATATTTTCACATTGTCATTTGTGATAACAAGACTTATTACTACTCAAATATATCTGTATTTATAAACCTGATACATATTAGTTAAAAAAAATTATGCAATCACAAAATCATTACAAACATTGTTATTCTATGAAATTAAGGTTAAAAAACGAAAAAACTATTGTTAAAAAATATAAATCGATAGATTTCATTTCTTAGTACATATATGTTATGTGAAATATTACAACTATAATATTACAAACCTGTACATTAATAGAAATTATTAATAAAAATGTATAGATATTATTAACAAATATAAACAGGTATATTTTAGTTTAATAGTTTGAATAGAGATGAACAAAGAAGTATAAAAAGAATTTGTATATTAATTAAATATGAACAAATAGATCCCTAAAAATTTTCAATAAATGTACAAAATTATTTAACAAAACTAATTTCATTAATGATAATATAGGTCAATAAAAATCTACTTATATGGCATGAGGAAAACATTCCTCAATCCAAATGACCCCCATTTCAGCATCTATGTATCAGAAAACATATGGATAAATTGATAGTAGTGAAGAATTAAACATTGAGTGATTTGTAGTCCAGAAATCTAGGAAAATCAATAAATATCGATTTTAGAAAATATATATACCTTAACAATATCATTAAAATTAGAGAATGATGTAACCACAACATTTCAATTATTTTGAAAATATGTTGATTGAACTAGAATATAATTCCATGAGTATAATATAAATTAATTCGAATGACCACCATTTCAGAATCTCTTAATCAACAAACTTCAAGATAATATGATTGTAGATAGAAATGAAACATTTATGAAATTATAATCCAGAAAACAATGAAATTTAAGAACATGTCTACATGTATAGATAGACCCGGAAAAAATTTCAATAAAATTATAGACTGATGTAACATAATGTATTTCATTACTAATAAAATAAATTGATTAATCACTATTAAAATGGCATGAGGAGAACAAACCATAATCTAAATGACCAATATTTCAATATCTATAATTCATCAAAATATTGGATAAATTGACATTATTGATGAATAAAACATTGAATGGATTATAATTAAAAAAATATTAAATAAATGAACATACCTCTATGTATAGTAGTGAGGCATCATCCAGCAATTAACATAGTATGAATAACCATGATGGACAATAAAAGGTATGAAAATAACATTCTAGAACAATCTTATAAGGTATCGATAATTTCTTAAAAACTGTAATGATTTTGGGGATATAATGAATACTGAAATGAATATTTGGAAAAAATTCAATAGAAAAAATTTCAGTACAACAAAGGGGAATAAATGAGTGTAGAGTTGTCATCGATGAATCTTTTCCTATGGTCCACATGAAGATATTGAAATAACGCAAGGAATAATGGTGGGAAGGGGTAACAAATATATTGTGTGAGTGATTGAATCAAGGTGTCATCCTCTTTAATCTAATGACTAAAACTAATGACTAACTAACACGGACTTCGATTCCTATCTCTGCAGCTTTGGTCACCTTCAATTTCTTTCAGTTTGACATGAGTTAATCAACGACTTGTGTGTCATCATTAATCATGTTTGGGTGCCATATTTTGTGTATAAACAAGGGTCAAACCCCTTTTATAGAGATCATTAATATCGATTGAACCAATTCATCGGCATTTGGACAAGGTTCAACCTTGGATGTGGAGAGAGAGTTGGTGAAGGATAGATGATGAATCAGAAGATGACGACGGGAGATGGTGATTGATTCGAATGGGTTGTAGGAGGTATAGTAATGAGGAAATGATAATTGAATGAGGGAATGAAAATATTGAGTGGAAACCCATGATGAGGGTAAGTAAATAGTTGGTGGGGGATGAAGGTGAAGTCAGTGACTCTAGATAATAGAGAAATTGTGGAAACCATAGATTGGGGAGTCCGGATAATGTGAATGTGGTTGATAGCGTGGAATGAATAGGGCAGGATCAATGGAAAATTGAAACAAGTTAGAGGGAAATTGTGATGGGAAGGCTGAACAGGATTAGGAGGGGGTGGAGAAAATTGTAGTGAAAGGGAGCAGAGGAGGTATGTAGAGGCACAGAGGATTGACAAGTATGGAAAATAGGATGTGGAGGATTATTAGAATTACATGAGGATGATTGAATGAAATGATTAGTGTATATATTAGCTTTCAATATTGTAATATTGGAGGATCTCATGACATAACCTCTCTCTAGATTTAATATCATTTTAGGAAAATATATAATTGGAAATCATATTATTGGAGTTGATGATAAAATGATCACCCATCTAGTTGTGTAACCACAAATATTGTCATAAGAATACCACTAGAAACTCAAGATCATGGGTCATGTGGTTCTGCTCACTTGGCCATTATATGATTAAACAAAAGGAAATAAATTATTTAAATTTCATCATAACATAATAAATCCCAATTCTTTATGTATTATAGAACACTATGTAGTTGACACCCTCCTCATTAAATTTCAAGATACGAGAACTCTTCAAATTGTTCCTCAACATCTGAAAAGCCCCCTGAAACCTCTATACACACAAATGTTTTAACATTTTGAGTTCAATGTTTCATGGATTATAAAATTATTGAGAAATCATGTACGAGTATAAAATAATATCCTACCAACCAAAGGAATATCCACACCCATATCACATTAATGGTTAAATCCCAAGCTGCATTTCTCTCAATCTTGTATGGTTCCACTACAACTTCATCTACTAAGATAACATATCCCATAAAGTGTACCATCATAATAAAAAAATGTAACCTCATGAAAAATTCATAAATATGGTTCTCCAAGATAATGTCACAATAATCTCCAAGGTAATTGTGTGATACTCCTCATATGTTGAATAAACAATCATATCATCAATGATGGATTCTAAAAGAATGTGTTTGGATGGACGTATGATCTATATCGTGAGTCCCATAAACACTATAGGGGAATTATACATGTCAATATGGAATCACCGTGTACTCAAAGTGACTATAACGATCTCATAGTATCATCTTTTGTATACCCTCATATCGTATAAGTAGTCACTGATAGTATAACATGATGTCATCCTTCAAAATTTATCTAGCTCCAATCATCTAATAAAACTATTCACTGGTCATTATTAGTCGATACTTGTTTTTCGCAATCATTAGGATAAAGCACTGGTAGTCCCCAAAAAACCACAACTAGATGTCCTATAACTACACCCTCTAAACTGAATGTCCTCTTACTACACCCTCATATTACAATGATCTGCTGGAACCATCCGATGTGCTGGAGTGGAAATGTGTTCCATGAAAGGGTGCAGTTCAATAATAAATTCTATATCTCAACATGAATTTAATCACGTAACACCATCATGGAAGGTGTCGTAATATTCATCCACCATTGTAGGAAACTGGAATGTCATATGAAATATTTCACCAATGGTAATTCTAGGCCATTGATTAGTAAATTGATGCATTCTCTTATGCATGAGTACATGTTGTGATGCTTTGGATTTGATTTCACTCAATTAGAAAAACATGGTTTTATCATAATGGACACACCACATATCCACCGAAAAAATTCAATTAGGGAATGATATATATAGAACCTTTACATACCATATATGACAAATTATTGAATCAAAACTTCAACCAAGAGATTCCAACTGAAACTCTCTCCTCCAAGAGTGAGGTCATAATGTCAGGATAATTGATTGATCACATAGCCATCTCTAGTACATGTAACCATGATTAAGGGTTGAAACCTAGTCTAAACCATAATCTATATGTCTTATAAAATGAATGTGGAATGAAAATAATAACTAGAACCTATGTCTATAAGTACTACAGATAAGGTATTATGTACAAAGACCATACCTAAAATCGTTCCCAGATCCTCTGGGTTATATTCCAAGAATGCCTAGAGCTATCCAAGCCCATGACCACTAGCTCCATGAGATTTTCATGGATCACCAGTGGGTGGTGCGGGATACAAGTAAATGCTTCAACAACCTCCTAATAATCTCCCATATCCTCTGTGTAATCTTCCACCATGACAACCAATCCATTGAATTTATACTTCTACCTCAGTGGCACATCAACGACCTCTCATTCATCTATACTCCGGGTTAGACAATCTAGAGTAAGGTATACCCATCTGTCACATGAGTACCATTGGCTATCCATGGTCTGACTGGACCCACCATGTGTGCCATGAAAAAAATGACCCCTATACAACGACCTAATCATAAAACATACCACACATTCAATTACAAAATACTAACAAAGTATCTTTTCTACTAAGGTGTCTACTCTTGATATCCCAGTACAAGAAAACATTATGTATGAATGTAAATGTATATATCTGGAGATATGACTCAATAAAGACATGTAAACAAAAAATCATTCTCATGTGATGCATGTACAATTTTTTCAATGGATGTAGTGTACCCATAATTTAGGTGGTTAATATCCTTATGTATGGATGCATCGATCGTTGTACCAATACTAGAGTCCATTTCCTAAATTCTAGACTCAGAACAAATAAAAATGTATCCCCACACAAATTTATGATACTCTCAATCATAAGGTATAAATTAATCATCTTATACCACTCTTTCAATAACCATCCAAATCTTCATCGTCATGTGACTCCACACGAAAATCAACAATTGGCCTTAGGATGCCAACTAGAACTGAGTAGGCATATCACTGATCTGGGAGGCCATAACCTATTTACCTGTAAACATGCACACATATCCATGACTATGTAATTATAAAAGAAAAAAACAAGTAAAGGACCATGCATCCATACAACTAAATTCCCCCAATAGAGTGTGGTAAGAAGTAAATGAAATAAAATAGGGAAAACTACAAACCCATTATAAGAATAAGAAACACAAGTCCAACCAAAAAATATATACCGCGGGAAACTTTCCAAAAACTTCTGGAATAGTATTTAGGTTTTCTTGTCTAACTATGCTCTCTCTGGTCCTTCTCCATCAAGGGCTCTATCAAATTGTCGATAATCAGTCCAATACATGACATTGTGTGGGAAAAGCCTGTGTTGGAGTGAAAATTACTATAAAGGTTATGACAAAATGAAACCACAAGGAATACATAAAAGGAAATATAATTTTCTCTACATAGGTATATGTCTACATAACATATAATAATTAAAAACTAGATATACTCAACAAATACACATAGTCCAAAGAATCATCATAACTGTAATATACCAGCCTAGGATTCCATCTGGATTTTTCCAAAAATCATTCAACCGGGAGAGAAAAATCATTAGTCTGATAGCATATATGACATTTTATTTAGATTTAGTTCTCATCGAGTTATTTCTTTTGATGTAATAACGGAAGGTTTGGAGAGATATGATACAATGATGATTATCATTGTAATGTCCATGGGGTGATACCAAAAACTCATTATCGATTACCAAGATATGTTGAGGATTGGAACCCACTTTATAAGGCCCTAGCCTTAATCCTTACTTAATCATGAGTTATTACAAGGTTACACCTTGAGGATATTTTCAGGTTTAGAGTTTTAGAGAAATAGATCATAAAACACGCATTACATTCCAACTATAAAAAAAGTGGTTACATAAAAGATAGTATTCATTTTCCCCATCAAGGGAAACATATTTAAAATAAAACATGGATTCTTTATTAACACTTCCTTGACCCTATCATCATATCATGTACCTTTCCCTTGACCTGTGAAAAACATTTCAAAAACTTGGGATGAGCATAAAAAGCTCAGTAAGGGATATAAAAATATGGAAAGGAAACATGGGTACATATATATATAAGAATGAAATCATACTTTACCCATAAAACATAAATACTTTAACATGCATCATAAAATCATGAATAAATCATAGAAATCATAAGACATAAAGGTAACTTGAGGAATTCATAACATTCTTACGTAGGGAGTAACCCTCTTGGTTACGTTTGGAATACCCATCACAGTATATTTCCTAAATCTCTTCGGAGAAACATTAACGTTTTACTCCTTCACATTACCCAATGCATTGGAGATCTATATCGGGTTCACCCGCCCTTACATTATCACGGAACCACCCATCTTCATAATAATGCCCATGAACAATAACATAATCGTATCACATAAAACAAGCATAAAAGAAACATAAATTTCAACATTTCATTCACAAGATATCAATAAAAAAAATTTATATAATAAAAACATTAGGAAGACCATTTTCAATACCAAAATAAAAGAAAAGTAAAACATGGTATTTATTTTTCTTTAAAAAAAGGTATGTCTTGTAGAGGAAGCGGAAACTCAAATAATGGTCACAGCGGTGGAGAAGTCGTTGTCGCCGCATACGTACGACAAAAATATTCCATTTTGTCATTTAGTAAAATGCTTCATAAAAAATATTCCTTTTGGATAAACGTAAAAGTCAAAGGGGTTTATACACCGTATAAAAGAAGGTTGTGTATAAAATAAAACATGCCTCAATGAAAGGAGATTGAGATGAAGTCTCATACCTCGGGTCCGACTTGACTCGGTCTTTCATTAATCTCCTGAATAATAAAATTGAGTTAATTTCTACTTTTTTAAGAACCTTTTTCAAGTTCATAATTCTTTTATATCACATATTGCCATGTCATGAACACTATGTAATTATTTAAGTTAATAACGGTCGTTTTAAAGATCATTGGTACTTGAGTAAAAAATAAACACTTTATAATTACAAGTTGATCATGTATCCATTATATCGAGAATGTTATTAATGATGTAGATATCATATATATCATATATATCTTGTAAATGCATGCATTTATAATATTACATATTCATTTAGAGGTAAGAAATGAAATGCACCGTCCATGGAGACGGTAAGCCGTACATACGCATGAACACTACTTTCATTTCTATTTCGTATTTTATAGAATGGAATCATAATGATATAAAGGTATATTATAATTCCAGTGTAATATCATATATAATATCATAACTCCATCCTTTAAATGTCCCACATAAGGTTTTAACGAATCAAATCACTTTGAGGGGGCGGTAGTCCGCACTTCCTTAAATGAAGATATTGCGTTTACCCATAATGGAAACCATAAAGGTATGCCCAAAATGAAAAATACAGAAGCTTAAGGAAAACATAAACATGTTATATATAATATATAAATATAGTGTCATCTTAATGGCCACCTTTGAAGGTGTTAAATGAATGTTGAACAATCATCGTTTTAGGAGGCATAAATTTACCACCCACGGAAACAGTGTGTTCTTTAACCAATAGATGTAGGTGTGTGTAAGTGTAGATATAATACTTATTATAACAACATCCTAGTATATTTATGATACTAGAGTTGTTACAAAAGAAATTAATAAAAATATTTTGGGGGTTGGAGAAGCAAAATAAAACAAAAGTACTCAAGTGAAGACATTACCTTAAAATCGGGTAACTCCCTTTGGATTGAGCTCAAAGGCTTACTTGGGAATACTTCTGCCCCAAGGGTGGCTCCAAGGAGTAATAGAGGTAAGTGGAGAGACAAAATGGTCAGGGGTTGGCCGAGCCAAAGGCTTTTGATGTGTGGGTAAGGAGGTAGAGGTGGGGGCCTTTTATAAGAGGAGCGGAAGGGCACTCTTGGAAAGTAAAGAAATGTTACTTTATTTGAAAATGATTTTCGTATTCAAAAGGTCCCACATTGATAAAATTTGAGGGTAAGGTGATAAGGGTTAGAAATCCACCCATCCAACAGGTTTTGGACATGTGTAGGACATAGATTTTATATTATCTTTATATTTTATTTAAATCTTTTATTAATGAGGTAATCGCTGCATCATCATGATGTCATAAATAATTTAATTTATTTAAAGTCTAAAAATTATGAAAAAAAATACAATTATGTAGGAAATATTTTTAGCTTTCCAATGAATATTTATATTCTAAAATATCATCTATGTAGACAAAATTAAAAATGTTTTAATTATGTGATACATTCCTATTATATTTACTTTTAAGAAAATAAAAAGATAACAAGACACATTCCACCAAAGTGATTCTATGGGGTCCCCATGTTTGGAAAAAAGCATCCCATGGTCGGTCATGATACAACCAGTAGAATTAGGAAACATGTTGGTGTCATTTTTTTTATGATATTATTTTATTATCCTTAACTACCCGATTACTCATTAATCAAGATAATTAAAGATAATTACCGTCATTACTATTCATAATGTCCAAAAACAAAAGAGTCTTGATTACATAATTTAGACCTTCTGATTCAAAATATGTAATCCATTTTACCAAATTCCAAACACAGAAATTGCAATAATTTATTTACAAATAATTCCCATTGTGAAAACAAATAGCGGGTTTTTTTGAAACAATATCTAGGAAAAGTTTGGCATTAGTTTATACCCAATTACAAAGTGAAATTAATCCAAATGACCACCATTGGATTAAATGGAAAAAATATATTATAATTTCACTTTAAAACCAATTAAAAAGATAAACTAATCATATAAATAAATTAGATTAAAAAGCAGTTTTGATGTAAAATGCTGTATTTTTAACTATTCATTAAAAATGAACATTATCAGAAAAATACCAAAAATTCACAAAAAGTAAATTTTGATGTCCCAATCATAAATAATAAGTTTATTTTGATAAACATAGATTATAAAATTGTAAAAATATATATTTAAAAATGGGTTTCAATCAAAAGGTAGTAAAACAATCTTTTAAAAATATTAGTGTATTCCATGCTTAAGATTGGATTTATTTTCATTTCTATCCTCTAAAACACTATCTAATTCATTAATAGACATAGATAAAAATATCTATTATTCATTACTTACATGGGATGTTACATCCTTCCCCCCTTTAGAATGTTGCGTCCCCGCAATTTATTTACTTATCGAATAAATGGGGGTACTTATTCCTCATTGCATTTTCAGATTCCCATGTTGCTTCTTCCGTCATGTGGTTTTTCCACAAAATCTTTACCTGATTAATCACCTTATTCCATAACACTTGCACCATGTGGTCATGAATCTGGACCGGTTTTTCCTCATAAGATATCTTCTCTTCCTGTTGAACTACCTCTGGACTCAAAACATTAGATGGATTTGGCATATACTTTCTAAATATCGAAACTTGAAAAACATTGTGTACTTGAGATAAACTCGGAGGTAAATCCACCCGATATGCAACTGATCCAACTCTCTCCATAATTTCATATGGTCCAATGAACTTTGGACTCATCCTTCCCTTCTTACCAAATCGCATCACACTTTTCCATGGTGATACTTTGAAAAAAACATGATCACCTACCTCAAAAGAGGGATACTTCCTCCTGTTGTCCACATAAATCTTCGTCCTGGTCTGAGCTGTTCTCATGTGTTTCTGTATCAGCTGAACTTTTTCTGCCAACTATTCTACCAATTCTGGTCCCATCAGCTTTCTTTCACCCACTTCATCCCAAAAAGTTGGAGTTCGACATCGCTTCCCCTATAACGCCTCAAATGGTGCCATCAATATACTGGAATGAAAACTGTTATTATATGAAAATTCAACCAAAAAAGATGTTGGTCCCATCTTCCCTGATAATCCATCAAACAAGCTCATAGCATATCCTCCAAGGTCTGAATTGTTCATTCTGACTTCCCATCCGATTGAGGATGAAATGCTGTACTACAATTTAATTCAGTACCCAACGACTTCTGAAGGCCCTTCCAAAAGTTAGAAGTAATCCTGGGATCACGATCGGATACAATGGAGAGAGGAACTCCATGTAACCTAACTATCTCTTTAAGATAAAAATGGGAAAGCTGATCTAGAGAGAAAGTATCTCATATAGCAAGGAAATGAGCAGATTTAGTCAAGCGATCAACAATAACCCAGATTTCATTATTACCTCGGGATGTCTTCTGTAATCCCACAACAAAGTCCATGGATATATTCTCCCATTTCCAATCTAGCACTGGTAAAGGATAAATCATCCCTTTCGGTAACTGCCGGTCTACTTTAACATGTTGACAAGTCAAACACTTCACAGTAAAATCAGCAATATCTCTTTTCATTCCATCCCACCATTAATACTCCCGCAAATCTCTGTACATCTTAGTACTGCCCGGATGAACTGAAAACAGTGAACTATGAGCTTCACATAACAACTCTCTCTTCAACTATGAATCACAAGGCACACACAATCTATTCCCAAATCTCAAAACACAATCATTATCAATGTTGAATTCGATCAACTTACCTTCCTGAACCATCTCTACCTTTTTCTACAACTCACTGTCTTGCTTCTGGGCTTGCTTGATTCTGTCTGATCGAGAATATTTCACTGATACCTGAAACAAAACAGAAGAACATCCTGCACCAACAACTTCTATCCCAAAGTTCATCAAATCCTTAACCAAAGGATCCCTTTCCAAACACAAAATTGCTAATGAAGCATTACTTTTTCGACTCAAAGCATCATCCACTTTATTTTCTTTTCCTGGATGGTAATGAATTGTACAATCATAATCCTTGATTAATTCTAGCCATCTCCTCTGCCTCATGTTTAACTCTTTCTGAGTGAATATATATTTAATCTTTTTGTGATCAGTATATATTTCACACTTTACACCATACAAATGATGCCTCCAAATTTTTAACGTGAAAACAACAGCAGCTAATTCCAAGTCATGTGTAGGGTAATTTACCTCATGAGTTTTCAAATGTCGTGAAGCATAAGCAATTTCCTGATCATTCTGCATTATGACACAACCAAGTCTTTTCAATGAAGCATCATTGTAGATAACAAACTCCCCATTCCTGGAAGGTAGTGCCAAAACTGGAGCATTCACCAGTCTTCTTTTCAATTCCTGAAAACAATCATCACATTCTTTTTTCCGGATAAACTTAACACCCTTCCGAGTTAGCTTAGTCATTGGACTAGATAACCATGAAGAATTTCTAACAAACCTTCTGTAATAGCCTGCATAAACCAAGGAAATTACGAATCACTGTTACATTTGTGGGTCTTGTCCATTCTTCAACAACCTTTGTTTTTGCAGGATCAACAACTATCCCATATTTAGAAACAATGTGACCAAGGAAAGAAATTTATTTCAACCAAAACTCACACTTGCTGAATTTCCCATACAATTTATTTTCTTTTAAGGTTTGCAAAATAACCCTTAAATGTATTTCATGCTACTCTTTACTTTTAGAAAACACCAAAATATCATCAATAAAAACCACCACAAACTTATCCAAGAACTCATGGAAAATTCTTTTCATTAAGTCCATGAATACATCAGGTGCATTGGTTATCACAAAAGGCATTGCTTCAAATTCATAATGGCCATATCTTGTACGAAAAGCAGTCTTCGGAACATCTTGTTCTTTTACCTTCAGCTGATGGTACCCCGATCTCAGGTGAATCTTTGAAAAATACTGAGCTCCCTAGAGCTGATCAAACAAATCATCGATATGAGGCAAAGGATATTTGTTCTTAACAGTTATGTTATTCAGGGATCTATAATCAATAAAAAGTCTCATAGAACCATCTTTCTTTTTAACAAATAAAACAGGAGAACCCCATGGTGATGTGCTAGGTCGAATGAAACCTTTCTCTAATAAATCTTGCAATTTCTCCTTCAACTCTAAATGTTAAATTTGAGCCATTCGATAAGGGGGTTTTGAAATTGGCTTAGCATCAGGAACTAAGTCAACAGTAAATTCAACTTCCTGATCTGGTATTATTCAAGGAAACTCATTAGGAAAAACATTAGGATACTCATTTACCCCTGGCACATCATTAATCTGAACAGTTCCTTTATTTTCAACAATATGTGCAAGTTAACATTCATTTCCATCTTTTACAAGTTTCTCGGCCTCCTGATATGTTATCAACAGTAACGGTTCATTCTTGTACACAAACTGAAAGTATTTCTGAAAAGAAACTTCTTTAGCTCTACATTCAATCTTAGCATGGTAAATAGGGAGCCAATCCATAACTAGGATAACATCAAACTCTACTAGAGGTAGAACAATAAGGTTTGCAAGTAGGATAATTCCACAGATAAGGATAGGAAGATTCTTATAAATTATTTTTTCCTAAACATTTCTGCCAGGTGTTTTTACCCCATGTTCAGGAGTCATTTATTGAGATGGTATTCCCATTTTACTATAAAAGTTTTCAGAGATGAAAAAATGTGTAGACCCCAAATCAAACAACACACTGGAATAATCTGAAAAAACAAACAAAGTACCTGATACAACTTCATTTGATGGCTCGACATCTGTTGAAGTAGTTGCAAAGGATTTCACAACCCCTTTCGGCTTGTAGTCTAACTGCTTCCCATCACTCAAACTCTTTTTCGGACACTCGTTTGCATAGTGACCCATCTCATTTCACTTAAAACATTTCACTAACTGTAAATCAAATTTGGTCTTACCTTCACCTTGATCTTTCTCAGTGAAATCACGATCCTTATGTCCCATCTTACCACATCGGTAGCACTTTCCAGAATTCAGAAGACATTCCCTAGCATGCCTTTTACCAAATTTATCACAAACTGGAAACTTAGTTTTCTTACCATCAGACATTTTTGAATAATTCTTCCCTTTCTCCTGCCACCTCGGTCTCTTCTTCTGCTGGTTGTTATAGAACACTTGATCATCGGTAAACTCCATTTACACCTTCTTAGCACATCGAAAAAGCATTTCATAACTTTTAAACTCACGAGAAGCTAATGCCCTTCGATATTTTGGCTTTAATCCTGAGTAAAAATGATATATTTTACTATCAAGGTCTCGGATAAAATTTGGAGCATACCTTGCCAATCGAGAGAACATTTCGTCATAGTAAGCCACTGAGTCTTCCTCTTGCCTCAATTCCAAGAATTGCTTTTCTATCCTAAGTCGAACAACCTTAGGAAAATTCTTCTCAAGAAACATACCTTTGAATTCATCCCAGTCAAGAGCATCAATCTCATCGGCATCCTTGATATTTTTAACCATCGACCACCACTGATCTGCTTCACCCTCCAAACGGTAAATATCAAGACTAACCTTTTTATTGTATGAACACTCCATGACATCGAAAATCTTCTCTAGTGATTTAATCCACCCTTCAGCTAGCATGGGGTCAGTTGTTCCTCTGAATGATAGGGGATGTGTCCTCATGAAATGTTCCACCACTGACATGTTCCTATGCGGTTGATCTGGCTAATCTCATGCATGGATACCACCACCATTTATCGCTTGAGTAAACTGCGCCATTACTGCAACAAAATATTCAGTTCCAATTCTGACCATCTCAGGATGCTGATTCGGAAGGTTATTTCCTTCTGTATGCCTTCCTAGCACTACTTCCCTATTTCCTCTACGGAAAACCATTCTGAACAAACATGTCTTAGATGAAGCAAAATGGTAATCTTCAAATGCTATATCATTTCAAAAAAAATTTGATAATCATTTAATATAATTCTAACTCCTAATGTTATCTAAACAGCCCTCTGATACCAGCTCTAAGGCCCCAGCCTTAAACCTTACTTAATCTTGATTTATTACAAGATTACACCTTGAGGATCTTTTAAGGTTTAGAGTTTTGGAGAATTAGATCATCAAACACGCATTACATTCCACATTTAAACAAAGTGGTTACATAAAAGATAGTATTCATTTTTCTCATCAATGGAAACATATTTAAAATAAAAAATGGATTCTTTCTTGACACATCCTTGACACTATCATCATATCATGTACCATTCCCTTGACCTGTGAAAAACGTTTCAAAAACATGGGATGAGCATAAAAACCTCAGTAAGGGATATAAAAATATGGAAAGAAAACATGGGTACATATATACATAAGAATGAAATCATACTTTACCCATAAAACATAAGCACATTAATATACCTCATAAAATCATGAATAAATCATAGAAATCATAATACATAAAGGTAACTTGAGGCATTCATAATATTCTTATGTAGGGAGTAACCCTCTTCGTTACGTTTGGAATACCCATCACAATATATTCCCTAAATCTCTTCGGAGAAACATTAACGTTTCACTCCTTTGCGTTACCCAATGCATTGGAGAGCTATATCGGGCTCACCCGCCCTTAGTTTATCACGGAACCACCCGTCTGCATAATAATGCCCAAGAACCATAACATAATCGTATAACATAAAAATGCATAAAGGAAACATACATTTCCACATTTAAATCACAAGATATCAATACAACACATTGATATAATAAAAATATTAGGAAAACCATTTTCAATACAAAAATAAAAGAAAAGTAAAACATGTTATTTATTTTTCTTTTAAAAAGAAGGTATGGCTTGTATAGGAATCCGAAACTCAAATAATGGTCACAGCGGTGGAGAAGTCATTGTCGCCGCATATGTACGACAAAAAAATTCACTTCTATCGTTTAGTAAAATGCTTCGTAAAAAAGATTGATTGGATAACCGTAAAAGTCAAAGGGGTTTATACACCGTATAAAATAAGGTTGTGTATAAAATAAAATATGCTTCAATGAAAGGAGATTGAGACGAAGTCACATGCCTCGGGTCTGACTTGACTCAGTCGTTCTTTAATCTCCTGAATAATAAGATTGAGTTAATTTCTACTTATTTAAGGACCTTTTTCAAGTTAATTATTCCTTTTATATCACTTATTTCCATGTCATGAACACTATGTAATTATTTAAATTAATAACGGTCGTTTTAACGATCATTGGTACTTGAGTCAAAAATAAAACTTTTATAATTACAAGTTGTTCATGTATCCATTATATCCAGAATTTTATTCATGATGTAGATATCATATATATCATATATATCCAGTACATTCATACATTTATAATATTACATAATCATTTAGAGGTAAGAAATGAAATGCACCGTTCATGGAGACGGTAAGCCGTACGTACGCATGTACGCTACTTTCATTTCCATTTCATATTTTATAGAATGGAATAATAATTATATAAAGGTATACTATAATTCCAGTTTAAAATCATATATAATATCATAACTCCATCCTTTATACGTCCCACATATAGTATTAAGGAATCAAATCACTATGAGGGGGCGGTAGTCCACATTTCCTTAAATGAAGATATCGCGTTTACCCATAATGGAAACCATAAAGGGATGCCCAAAATGAAAAATACATAAGCTTAATGAAAACATAAACATATTATATATCATATATAAATATAGTTTCATCTTAATGGACACCTTTGAAGGTGTTAAAAGAATTTTGAACAATAATCGTTTCGGGAGAAATAAATTCACCATCCACAGAAATAGTATGTTCTTTAACCATTAGATTTAGGTGTGTGTAAGTGTAGCTCGAATCCTTATTATAACAACATCCTGGTATATTGAATATACTGTAGTTGTTACAAAATAAATGAATAAAAAGATTTTAGGGGTTTGGAGAAGCAAAATAAAACAAAAGGACTCAAGTGAAGACATTACCTTAAAATCGGATAACTCCCTTTGGTTTGAGCTCAAAGGCTTCCTTGGGAATACATCTGCCCAAAGTGAGTCTCCAATGAGTAAGAGAGAGAAGTGGAGAGACAATATGGGCAGGTTTTGGCCGAGCAAAAAGATTTGGAAGTGTGGGTAAGGAGGTAGAGGTGGGGGCCTTTTATAAGAGGAGAGGAGGGGCACTCTTGGAAAGTAAAGAAATGTTAATTTATTTGAAGATGACTTTCGGATTCAAAAGGTCCCACATTGATATAATTACAGGGTAAGGTGATAAGGGTTCTAAATCCACCAATACAATAGGTTTTGGACATGTGTAGGTCATAGAGTTTACATTATCTTTTCATTTTATTTAAATATTTTATTAATGATGTAATAACTGCATCATCATGATGTCATAAATAATTTAATTTATTTAAAGTTTAAAAATTATGAAAAAATACTATTATGTAGAAAATCTTGTTATATTTCTAATGAATATTTATAGTCTAAAATATCATCTATTTAGAAAAAATTAAAATTGTTTTAATCAGGTGATACATTCTTGTTATATTTACTTTCTTTTAAATAAATTAAAAGATAACAAGTCACTTTCCACCCAAGTGATTCCATGGGGTCCCCATGTTTGGCACAAGGCATCCCATGGTCGGCCATGAGACAACCAGTAGACTTAAAAAACATGTTGGTGTCATTTTTTTATGATATTATTTTATTATCCTTAACTACCCGATTACTCATTAATCAAGATAATTAAAGATAATTACTATCATTACTATTCATAATCTCCAAAAACAAAATAGTCTTGATTACATAATTTGGACCTTCTGATTACAAATATGTAATCCATTTTACGAAATTCCAAACACAGAACTTGCAATAATTGATTTAAAAATAATTCCCGTTGTCAAAACAAATAGCGGGTTTTTTTGAAACAATATCTATGAAAAGCTTGGCATTAGTTTATGCCCAATTCCAAAGTGAAATTAATCCTAATGACCACAATTGGATTAAATGGTAAAAATATAATCAAATTTAACTTTAAAACCAATTAAAAAGATAATCTAATCATATAAATACATTATCTTAAAAAGCAGTTTTGATGTAAAATGCAGTATTTTTCACTATTCATTAAAAATGACCATTGTCAGAAAAATACCAAAAATTTACACAAAGTAAATTTTGTTGTCCCAATCATAAACAATAAGTTTATTTTGACAAAAATATATTATTAAATTGTCAAAAGATAGATTCAAAAATGGTTTTCCATCAAAAGGAAGTAAACCAATATTTTAAAAATATTAGTGTATTACATGCTTAAGAATGGATTTATTTTCATTTTAAGCCTCTAAAACACTATCTAATTCATTAATAGAGATAGATAAAAATATATATTATTCATTACTTACATGGGATGTTACACACTTTGTTTTGGTAACGGTGACACAAAGTACTCCACATATAGACTTAAGATATAGATAGGATCTCATTCCAAGCTTTTGGGAATGTTTCCAATTAATCTATAAATGAAATCATACTAAATTAAAAGTTTTTTAGGAGTAAGAGAATATTCCAAACTAAACATGGGAAAGTATAAGGGGAATTCATCGTCATTGAACATATATAATATAAATATTAAAATGGATCCATTCCAATTATAATAAATTACATGACATGTTGAAGGATCACTTGTCATATCACACGCCCCAAGTGGGGTCTATGTGATCAAAACATGTCCCTATCCCATGTGAATGTACAATTACATGGTTTGTAGGTTATCCATGTCATCTATATTATTTTATATACATTACTTTATCCTTTTTATGTGTTCCCATGTACAAATACATGGTTACAAATATTTACCTAGTCCTGGATTTCTCTATATCAAGGAGTACATCTTAGTTTTCGATCCAATGTATTCCACCAGAAGCCTATGTACCCATTGAAGTACACACATAGTCTATATTGATGGGTAACATTCTGTGTGATAGGGTCCCATTTCATGTAATACATAACACTTAAATTAAACCGATCCACCACAAATGGATCCCCACATAGCATATGGATGTTTTTCACAATTTATTTAATGTGGGATCTTCAAGAATCATTGATCTGGGTTCTGCGCATCTTATAAAATACTATGGCCTCCGATACATATGCACCTCACCCAGAACGTCATGAATCATGCCCCAACATACCTACTCATTACAGATCACCAAATCTAATTAGTAATATATTCTTGGGAATGATATTATTCATCATTATTCATTTGGAGGTGAAGAACGCAAATATTTTGTTTCTAATCATCACACAACCATTCTGTCATTTCAATCAAATAAATATTACATCGATAATTATTATTAGAAACAGGTGCTCAATGATCGATTTATTAGGATATGTCAAACCCTGGGCCATGAATTGATCCCCCGTGGATGATAAATATCCATGGAACAAATGAAAAATATCAATTTTGGGGAATTAACTTCGATGAATGATCAATTCAATCTGGATTCATTTCGATGATAATAATAATCAATAAACCATCATATCAATGTAATTATACAAAAATGAACACATAATAAACACATACCTCAATTACACCGAATACATGGATCGATCTGCTATTCGATTGATTCATTTTCCTAATAGTAATAATAACCCGATAAAGAAAAAAACCCATCAAATTCCCAACCTCAATTAAGATCGATCGCTACTAAAAAACATTGCTACATCATGGTATGTGGAATGATCATTCAATACAATCCCACACTACTCATTGATCTCTGATCCTTTCATCAAACACCAATATGATCTCCTCAAATTAATCCACTGGATCTCATCAATTATCAGGGTCATACGGCTATAAGATCACATTTTCTATAAGTGCATATATTATTAGTGATGTTAGGTCACTAGATCATTAAAAAAATTAATCTAATAAATTATTTTTATTCATTTCACACCGTTGATGGATTTTTCAATTAAATCACACACTATATATTTTTATGTTATGCTTAGGTTAAACCTTCCCTTATGAACTCAACGGTTCCCTCATATTTCATATTCCAAAAACCATTTAGAACATATTAAATTTTTTTAGGAAAACTATGTATGTCTTATATATAATATATTTAATATATTTCAAATCTTTATTTCAGTCACACAAGGCCTCAAAATCACATTACATCTTATCGCCTGAACTACTAAATAATCCATTAAATTTCCAAATAAAAGATCATTCAAAATAAAATTCATTAAATTTTAATTTTATAATAACATCATTTTTATAAAATAACTCAAGGAGTTTAGTAATGAAACCAAATGAAGACACACATTTTTGAACATTTTATATCCATTGAGTGTCCACCTATGGTTTGTACAAAATCAATGAATGGATATCATTTTGCACAAAATAAGACATCAATGATGATTAGATGTATTTTATGTGGTGATTTGGGTAATGTTTGTATGATCCAAATGGATTGACATTTTAGTGATGTGGGGGGATTGGGTTGCCTTTTATATGTGGGGGAGAAGACATATTTCGAATTTTTTAATCCAAATTAGTAGCCCCTGATTTTTTATATGCCACAAGGGTCCAAAATAGACTAATATAGAACCCAATATGTTGAATGGTCTAAATATAACTATATAATAGATTTTCATAATTTTATACATAAATTGAATAAATATAAATTCATATTAACCCCATGGTAAATACACATTTACCTTATCCATGAAAATTATTTTATACTACATTAACTATTTATTTTGTTTAAGAATATGTTCAAATAATTAGAAATTATAAAGTTTTTTTATAACAAACATGGATCCCATTCTTCCATATTCAATTCATTCAAGTTATTTAAAAAAATTCAATCATGAATAGTTTTAAAGAAATAGAATTTTTAAATTGAAAATGATCAAAAGATGAAAATGTTCATATATCATATTTCTATTCTAAAATTATTCAAACTAAAAAAATTTAATTAAAATGATATATAAATAATATAACTATTCATTAAATACATTTTAAAATACAACTTTATATAATAATTATGTAAAAGGAAATATTTTTTAAAATAAATTTTTTTATTTTACATTATTTCTAAAAAATGAATCATTTTATAAAAGTACTAAAAATTATTCCAATTCTACTTATATTATCCTCATTTAAAATAATGAGGATTATTTATTCATATAATCATTTTAAAATTTGTAAAAATAAATTTCAAATGATTTGAGCCAAGAATGACTTAACTTTCATTTTTGAAAAATAGTGTTTTCTGAAAACATTTATATTTCATTTAAATAAAAAATGATAGAATTTATAATCAATAGATAACAAGTATATAAATTTAGAATCTATATTTTTTAAATATTATTTTTTAAAATTATACCTTAAATTCTAATTCTTAGGTGATAAATATTGTAATTAATAATAATATTAGTAGTAATTGTTTCATAGTAATACATGGACTTGCATGTAACCCTAACATTCAATGAAATTCTCCATTTTACAAATATTATGAAAAAAAATGCGTTTCTTGAATTTATGGGTATATGATATATTAAATATTTTTGAAATAGTTTATGTAGAAAATGTTCTTTGTATGTAATATTCTTTTCATTGCTTGGTGTTCGGTTTAATAACCACTTTAAAATAAGGAGTTTATTTTTTAAAATTTTATTGATTTAAAATCTCCCATCCTAAAATGAATTTTTCTCTCATAATATATAAATTATATCTATAACCTATGGATTAATATTTGATAAAATAATTTCAGAAAAATTCACATTTTATGAGATCTATTAATATATTTTGATAATAAGAGTAAAAGAGAAAAAAATGGCATACAGAATGACACAATTTTAAATTTTATATCTGGAGATAAATAAATTCAAGAAAATATATGGTCAAGAATGTGAAAAATAAATATTTATATAGATTTATTTTGTTCATTTATCACAATAAATTTAGTTATCAATTGAATTTTTGGGTCCTCAAATCATAAATCATTGACGATTTAAAAAACGATATAATTTTACAGATATGATGTTGATAAGATAAATTTATTTTAAAGAACCATTTCATAATGATGAAGACTTATTTCACTTTTTGAGAAGGAAATTTAAGTTTATTATTTAGATATTGATATCTCTTAATTAATATCTAATACCATGGTTGTTCATCAATATTGTTTTCATTTCATTCTTTAATAAAAAATTTAATAACACAAATAAATTGAGTATTTCTGAAGCACTAAACTTCACTTTTTACATATCATGACATTGATACAAGTGTGAAATTTCATTAAGCCTTTCTCTAGTTATTTTACAATAAATATGGATAGCACGTGTTATCCTATATAATAAATTAATATTTAAATTTTAAAACTAACACCACTACTATATCATTAATATTTATTTTATTTACATGTTTTACTAAAAACATATTGAAAAAGACATTTAATAGTCCAGTGGTAGGAATTAAACCCTTATCGCCCTTTCTTTATTGTTTCAATCCCTTCATAAAAAAACTAAATGCATTTACACATATTATTACATTAATTAAATGATAATTATCCCTGAAATATAGACAACGGATCGAAAATTATTCTATCTTATGAAGTCAATGTAGCTAATTAGAAAACAAAAAAAATAATATAAAAAATAATTTTATGAATATATATGATGATATCCATACTTCCTTTTATCTATTAAATCAAGATAATTTAACAAGAGGAATAGATATAAAAAAGGATGAGCTAAAAACAAATTATGGGAATATAAATATAAATGAATCATGTAACATGAGTCAAGGGAATTCCATTATAACATAATATGAATGATACATGAATAAAATTATGGGAGTATAAAATAAAGAACATCGAATAATTTGATAATGGAAACAATGGAATTTGAATGAAAATTATAAAATCCCGTGAACATTAGTCAAGGATAACTTCCAAGAATAAATCACATTGTGGATGAGAGTCTCATAATGGATAAGGTTTACTCCTTAATACAATATGTAACATATCATGAGACTAAAAAATTACCCAATTTGTTGGAGTTATATTTGGGGAAAACAATGACAACATGTTCTTTCAAAAGTGTTCCAAAAAATAGAATCAATCATAAATAATAGAAAAATTGGTTAACAAAGGAAATAAATGGGAAGTATAATCATGTCATAAGGCATAAACATAGGCTATAAAAAGGAATCCATGAATAAATTTATTTAAATCATAAATTGACATTAATAAATGAAATATTATAATATCTAGAGAATATTTAATTAAATTAGATGTTAAATCATTAAATATAATGTTTAGGTGACAATAAAAATGGTCCACATAATCATTAGTGAAGGGAAAAAATTAAAATTAATTTAGGAGAATAAAGGATGAATTTTATCTATAACTATGAAATGAGAAAAAATAGATTTTCCTGATATGTTGATTAATTTAAAAAAATGGTAGCTTAAAAGAGTTTATGGATTGTACATGAAAATGGATGTAAAAAATTGAACATTATTTTAATATGGATTTTATAAAGAATAATTGAGAAGAGAACCTATTAAAACATGTAATCCTCAATTATTATAATATGAATTATCACAAATAATTTTATGCGGTTAATATAAAATGAACATAAAGAATCAATAATAAAAATTAAATAATAATTTTTTTAAAAGAGATATTGAGTGTAACCTAATGTAAACATACTTATTTGGAGAGATACCATACATTATGTTTGAATGCATTCTAAAAATTCACATAAATTAATAGGAAAATATATAATAATCATTTTTAATTTAATTAATTACATTTTCCAAAAATATATTATTTATTGTAATTGTTTTTTGATTATTTGTTTAGTTTATTTTGTTGTTTTTTAAATACTCACATACTAGTTTTGAATTATTTATTTTATGAATATACATTAGTTACATAAAATAAAATTTTTAATAATATACATATTAAAATATTTTTTAAATTATAATAATTATTTTAGAACCATCCTAGAATGGGATAATATTAAATAAACACACCTTATCCATTTAGATAATAAACCACAATAATTTTAAATTTGGATTCATTTCATTATTTACGGTCATGTGAGAATTTGTGGGGTCTTAGAGATTACATAAAAAATATAACATTCCAATAGATAAATAAAAATTGATTTATTATTCATTGATGTTTGAAATGTGTTAAGATAAGGTAAGGAAATAAATGAAACTAGAAGATATAGTTTGAGAATGTTACCACGTCAATATCACCTCCATGAATGACCCCATAAAGGATCACGATAATTGTATTATTTAGAGAATAAAATATATTAGATATGAGGAATAAGACTGAGAATGGTATTGGGAATAATATTTAAACTCTAAAAATTATATATGGTATCAACTATGGAGGTTGTGAGGGGTGGTATTTGTTGGGGGATGATAGGGGTGTTATTGATGATAATATTCATTTATTTTTTGTGCAGGATCATGAATATTAATAGTAATGATTACTAAGAAAATTAGTAGTAAATTTTGGTAATTATTTTTATCCCATGTGTTCTTATATCATCCAAGGCACACAAAATTATGTATTTGGGATAGAATGTTAAATTCATAAAAATTCACAAAATATAATTAATTAGAAAAAAAATTCTGTGAAAAAATCCAAATTTTTTGAAAATGATTTAATGAATTGTAGTTTTCAAATAGAGAATTAATTATATGAAAATATATTTCAAAAAATATGAAATTTTATTTTCTATTAAAATCCTCAATTCTGGGAAATAATTATTTTTATTTTATAATACATATTGTTGACCCTATTTAAAATTTAATTACATTCTAATAAAAGAATAATAAAATTATAATAAAATTTAATATTAATTCATGAATATATCATAATAGTGTATATTTTCATTTAAATAATAATATTAATTATAAAATTGGAGATTAAAATTTACATTATAAAAAAATAGAGACACACATTTTATCATTTATTTTCAAATAAAATAATTTTTACCACTATATAATTATATGAATTTTTATTTATATCATAATAATTTTAATTTATGCTATAATTATAGTGGTTACTATTTTAATTTCCAGATTACTATTCTTAATAGTCATATTTCTATTCCAATATTTAGATTTATAATGGTGTTATAGGTTCCAAAATTTCTGTAAACACCATTTAATTTATTAAATTCTATTTTGTATTATGTTAATATATTTAATTTCATATTCTAAATGAACAATTCATATTTTAATTTTTTTAAATTCCATATCTTTTTTTCCTTAGTGTTTTAATCCTGGTGGATTGAACCGATACAAATTGATCATTTTTATTATGTTTGTTTCTATTTTATATCCTGCTACAATTCTTTTCATTCTTATTGGATTATTTTCAGACTAATTTAAAATTATCCATTTTTTTAAATAATTTCTTTATTGGTTTCTCTATATTAGGTATGTATTTCAAGAAATAATATGGTAAATTCCATTTTTAAATTTTTAGTTTCTTATACTCTTCCACTATTGTGAATTTTTACACACAAAATGTGAAATTACATTCTCTGGTGAAAAAATTAGGGTAATTATCCTTAATTTCATCATCTGATTCACCTATTTCCTATTCAAACATATATTTTCTCTATAGTAAAATCATTTTACAAGTTATCTTTTTTCCTATAACAATGTCTCTATGGTACAAAAAAAATAATCTTTTCTAGTTCATAAGAGAGATTGGTTTCCATCTATTCTATCTTTGAGTTCAGTTCATGTGAGTGATATAGTATTTACTTTTTCAAAAATAACTTTAGAAATACATCATGTAATTGAGACTTTTTGGTTGAATTTATATTTGATCGGCCAAAAATCCAAACTCGTCATGATTCTAGAATTGGAAAATGTACCCGAGACTCTTTGTTTGAATATTCTAATATTAGAAGACCCTCTTCTAGGGACATATTAGGAGGAATACCTTAACACCAAACTGATGATATATGTCAAATCAATGATTTAATGCATATATTTTATATGGACAGTTGCTATCACGAATATACTATTGGATTTTCTTCTACTTTTCTACCATTTCATCAACAACATCAGGTCATAGTAACTTATGTTTAGTGATTCAATACCAATTTTTAGGTGTTCAACATCATTTCCTAAAATGTGGATTATATGGACCCACATGGATTCATGAGTGAAAAAAAATTATTATAAGTGAAATTGACCAATGGAATATGTTCATCTAATCATAATTTTCTTCCATTTATCATGCACTCAACATTTATTACTAGGATTGAATATTCTACTCAGATTGGCATCCAGTTTTTGGGTGATAATCGGTACTAATGTTCGACTCATTATTTATATAATGTTGGTTTCTTTTCAATAATTTGGAGGGATATCATGTATCATTATTTTATATAAGTAATAATGGCACTCAAAAAATCAACAAATATTTATATGTGTATCCTTGCATGTTGGTCCATGGGATTTTATATTTTCTAACCATAATGTGAACAGTCATTGTAAGATGATTCAAAATGAAACACAAATATTTATAACCACTAAATATCTTCATAATTATAGTAAAAACTATTATATTGATGTATTTTAATATACATTTAATAAGGTTTAATGGTTTCTTTATACCCTTAGTAATTTTTCATTCATTCCTCACATTCTAGAATACCATGTAACTTTATGATTATTCAGTGATTTCATTCCTCAATTTTCCAACCAACAGGGATCTAGGAAATATTAAAAAAAAATTCTCCATTGACTAAGTATGCAATGTTGATCTAGGTTCATCAATTATAAAATTATTATTATTCTCAAGACTAGAAGGTACACATAGTTGTGACCCATATTTTACAGCTACATCCATATAAATAATGATCTATGAGGGTTTATTCATTATTATATCATTAACATTTTTCTACATTTCGACATCATCTCACTGATCATAAATTATCATCTATATAGGGGATGGTTTTGGAATCATTTCTGAATGGTATAATGATATTCCGTCCCTCACGATTCCCAAGTACATCCTTCCAATTCCAATTTTTAGGTATCCTTCTCAATGTTCATCAATGAAATGCAACATGATTCATTCTAAATAGAGAATTCTCAATATTATTTTCATTACTAGGACGGTAGTGAATTTATTAATCATAATCGTTGAATATTTCATACCATATTTGATGGAACATATTAATATCGTTCAATGAATATATATATTTGTGTATATTTTGATAAATATATATGATGTAGTTCTCCAAATAGAGATAATTTCACCAAATTTTCAATGTGAAGACCATAGATTATAATTACAGATAAAGAATGTGAATGTTTTTCTCCTCAAAAGTCAACTACCAGGATTTGTACAACATTTTTTATCATTTATCATCCTCACAAATCCAAGGCCCTTTATGGAATCATCCCTGAATAACATAGAGAGTTTCATACTTATCTGTATAATATGTACTTGTACATTTATAATCCCCCATTTAAATTATTTTATGTAGTCATCACATACACTAGTCTATAAAAACTATACTCGCATCTATTTAACTTTGTTTAGTGGTGTTTAAAATCAAGGTATGCTCCTCACAAATCATACGTAATTCCCATCTACAACATATAATCTATGAATCTGAATTTAAAATGTGGGTCTGGGACCCTCCCCAATTTTATTTATTTTATAGGGGTCCAAATATATTCTTTTTCTAGTGATTAAATTACCCACGAATGATACTTTGTTCATCAATAACACACATTTACATAACATTTCATATAGTTTATCCATCTAAATCATCATTATAAAAGTGTTCAAATTCTCTTTATTTCCAACCATTCTCTTGGAGTATATCATTATATCATCATTAAAAACCACCATTAATTTATTGAGGTAATATCTAAAGGTTATATTCATTATGTACAAGAAAATTTATGAATCGTTATTGAGTCCAAGGTGAATTATTATGAACTCATAGTATCCAAACCTCATTCAAAATGAAATCTAGGTAATATCTTTCTTATTACCCTATAATTTCTTATATCCCAACTCGTCAAAGAGGAATACTTTCCCCGATGTAGCTAATCCAACAAGTCAAATATCTATGGAAAGTGATACTTTTTAATTTGAATTAATTTTGTCTCGTAATAATAAATGTAGAGGATCATTAACCTTCCTTTTTCTTGAAGAACTGGGCTGGATCATCAAGAGTGAAACACATAGGCATATGAACCCCTTTGTTATATTATCTTTTCACAGTTTGTTTAATTCCTTCACGTCAGTGTTTTATACACTATAATGAGTCATTAATGTTGGTTGTTATTGATATATAATTTCAATTGATAAAATGAAATATCATTATAAAGGAATGAGTTTTATTTCTTTAGAGAACATATCAACATATTCGCTCACAAATGGTAATGTCTTAGTGTATGATCCTCTATTTTTTCATGGTCATTTTTTCTAGATATTATTTTCCGAAAAAATATAATATCCAAATCTAGGTAATTGAATCTGATGTAGATCCATACTTGTAACACATTAATAGAATGTGGTGATTCCTTGAGAGGTGAATATTGATATCCTTTTCATTCTAGTTGATGTTGGATTTGAATAATTATAGAAAATTTAGTAAAAATATAACAGAGAATCACCTTAAAAAATGTAAGACAATATTTTCTATGAGGATTTTCTAGGGATGAGTTATATAAATTAGTTTCAGTAATTTCCCAATTCTACATATAGACAGATAACTAAACCTATATATTTTGATTCAATGTTTTAACTGTTCAATAAAAAATGCAGTATAAGAAGGATTACATTGGACCAAAATAGTATATTACATTCTATACTCCTGAAATATCAACTTGTATACTTGTCAAAACATAATGTTTCAGGTCATCCTTAGTAGAGGTGATTGAAAGTTTTTTCCCCTACTACCATGGTTGTTGTTATTTTGGATTTCCTAGGAAAAACATTTTATTGTGTAATTGTCACACATTATACCCATGTTCATTATTTTTGAAATAGTACACTATTTGTTGAGTGCAAATTTGTTCATCATTTTCCACATATTAATAGTTTTAATCTTAAAATTCCATTTCCAATAATTATTATCATTTCCATCACATAAAAAAACTCTGAATCTTTTAGTCTCTTTTACATAGTTCTAAAGAAACTTCTAGAAACACATTTAAAATATCGAATGTTGGTTTTTGTTTCCTTAGTTGATTTGTCTATTGATCCTACCATAGTTAATTCTATTTTTATCTTTTAATTTCTAGGCTCATGAGACCCCTCAGATTCACCATTCTCCATCTCTAAATTTTGATAACATCATATAATCTCATCATTTCTATCAAAATACCAAACAATGATGACATTTCATGAACTACATATTAATCAACTAAATATGTGATTTACAATACATTCATGGATAATGCCAAATATGGAATCATATAATCAAATCCTTGTAATGATTTAATTATATGTTAAAATATATATAACATTATTTATTATCAATATGTATAACCCCCTCTCCATCTTAATATGGAGGGATTAGGAATGTAATTTATTGAAAAAAATTATCAAAAATAATTTTTATGAAATGGATTCAATAATATCTAGAGATATTGTGTTTTTGTTACTTTCCACAACTAATTAGCTTCCCCCTGGTAATTATATACTTCCAATATGAATTTATCTTCATTATTGAATTGGAGGAAATATAATATATTCTCAATGGTGCTAATCCAATGTTCCATGACAAGGGAAACATAATTTCCACCACAGATAGGAGGATATTTTCAAATATGTGATTCTATCAAAAAATTTCTATTTTAAGTGACATGAAATTATTTACAAGTGATTAATTTTAGTGTTCAAAAAAAAAAATTGATATGGTCATGATTTTTTCAGCTCCGTTTCATATCATATTTATAATGACATATTGGATATCATCACATTATATATCACAATTATTGTAGGATTGGGATCCCCTGTTTCCAAAATTTAACAATGAGAGTGTAATAAAATAAAATTGTGTAGATTGAATAATTATATAATGAGAATACCATAATTATACCATAAAAAAAGAGGTAACATCATATATATATATATATGAATAGTGTATCTAGTCATATGATTCATTATGTTTTGACATTGGTAGTTCATGTTGGTAGAATTATCAATAGGGTTCAAACTAATTTTTCAATTTATAATACCCAAATATAACATGTACATACTCTAAAACCATCTATAGTGTAACAATACATTTTCAATTATTATTAAATAATTTTAAGTATATTACCCATGAAATAAAATCTAATGATCGTAAAGTCTAATGTATTTGGAAGATTGTGTACATAATTAGAAAAAAGAAAAAAAAAATATAGTATAATATTGGGAATATCCAGGATGAAATATTCGAATTCTCTGTACTCTTATATATGCATAAGAAAACCTCTAGGATACATATATAGAAGATATAGTGTAATATGCATAGAGAAGATGTATTGAATTTTTACCAACAGAATAACATAATAACGTTGTTGGACTGGAAAACGTATACGATTATGCTATCATAGCATATAGGAATTGGAATCTTGTGACAATGGAAACATATGAGTGTAGTAGCACGAAAACATCCCATAAACACGAGTAAAATCTAACATTGAAGACTATATGACATGGTGGAAAATTCCAATAATTTATTAGGTTTAATATAAAATATCATATATAAATTCTAATGAGAATAAAACATTAGCCAATATATTATAGTTCTATACAGTCACACTGATCATAACATGTTCATAAATATGTGCTCCACATTAATAAAAACACATAAGTAATAAAAATATTGGTTACCCATGGAATGAAATTTGGTATTATAATCAAGTCTGAATTCATAATAAAATTGAATGTAACAATGTAATCTGTGATATATGGGATTTAAATTCATATTAGTCATCAATAAATGAAATATAAATATTATTCACAAATAATTAATTTCAACTAATGTGGAAATATTATAAAGTTTGTATGGATAACATTACGAAAGTAAGACATATGAAATGTTTTAGGGGAAATAATAAAGAGGATTTAATGAAAATTAATGATTAATTACTTTCAAAAACCCATATATGAACAAACATATGATTTCATGATAAATTTACTCATTATTGGAAAATATTGGAGGTTTGAAAAATGTTTTTATCGTGCATAAAAATGTGTATGAAGAAGAGAATTTCACTTTAATCGGGTTTTCATATCGAATGGAATTGAGATGTGATCCTTAAAATACATGTATATCATTATAAAATAAAGATGAATTTAGATACATAAATATTTTTTGGACATATAATTAATTGAGGGAACATATTTAGACAAAGATAGATAAAGTGCTATCAAAATAAATATTATGGTTTAAAGAGATCCCTTGCATAATGTCTGAATGTGAGTTCCACAATCACATTGTTTTCAGGATAATAAATTTATATTTATTATTAACTAAATTTGCAGCATTTTCAATTTATATTAAATTTATTATAATTTTTTTATATCTATTTAGGTCAATTTTAGAAGGTTATAATGTACAATCTCGTAGTTCTTGGATAATGTGTTTCATGGATTCATGGAAAGTTCCCTTCTGTTTAATTTTAGAATTTTTTGTACAATGTTAATATATATCTAGAAGTGAAATTATATAGTATTAATTCAATTATATAATTTTAAATGGATACATATATCATTAGGGTTTCAGGTATGTATGATTAATATGATAAAACATTACGGATAAATGATTATTTTATTTTAGAGTTATTTAATCATCCTGAACTTAATTACATTTTTTATTTATAATGTATATATATTAGTAAAATAAACAAAAAAAGTTTATAATATACATATTTTATTTTATTTTATCCATAATAATGGTTTTATGACCATCCTTGAATGAAGTAAAATAAAATGGAAACTTATTATCGATGGATGTGGTAAAGCTCCAAAATTTGGTTAACGACATCGTTTCATTGAATAAGATAAGAGGATAAAAGTGTTGGATTGAAGACATTACATTATTAATATATTTATTTATTATATAATTGAAATTTGAGGTATTATTATTTTATCAATGATGGTATTTAGGATAAGGTAAATAAATAAGTGAAATTAAAATAGATAGTTTGAGAAAATGGTATCTCGAATATCACCACCTTGAAATACCAAATTAATAAACATGGAATATGACATTTTTGGATAAAATAATCTATTGGACATGGGAATCTGGATTTAGAATGGAATATTTAATAATATTGACATGATACTAATATTAAAAATTGTTAGGAGAACGGTTGGAGGGGGTGAAAGTTATAGGGGAGGAGAGGGCTGTTTTTGTTTATTGCATTCATTAGATTATTATTTAGGAACAAAAATATCCATAGTATTGATTAATATGACAAAATTTTATATATGTTTTATTATATAATTGTAAATTGGGTTTTTAAATAATCCATGATACAAAATTCATTTATTTGTTTTATAATGTTAAATTCAAGAAATTATCGTATTTCACAATTCAAGAAAAAATTAACTATTCACAAAATCTCCCAAAAATTAACTATAATAATTTTCATATGTATAGATCTCAAAAATAGAATCCATTTTATTGTAAAAAATATAAATAAGATAAAAATAATTATTATAATAAATAATTATATATTCAATAAATATATATTTTAAATTTATAATTAAATGATTAACACATTGAAAATTTATATTAAGGTTATATAAAATTGTCATATATATATATATATAATAAAATTTAATATTAATTTATGATTCATATTTATGAAAATAAATTTTCAATTAAATCATTCTATTCATTATTAAATTTTTAATAAACATGTACATTTAAAAAAAATACGGACACATAATTTATCATTTTTAAATCATTTATTTCCTTATAAAATGATATAAATATATCAACTTTTTTAGAAGTAACAAGAAATTAATTTTATAATTTATTATATGATCTTACTATTTAAATGGTATGATTACTATTCATAATGGTTAGATTACTATTAATACGTTCAGAATTATAATAGTAATATATGTCCATTAATATCTATAAATACTAATCATTTAATTCAATTCAGTATTATGTTATGGTTTTGTATTTAATTTCATCTACAAAATGGAAATTTTTTTATTAATTTTTTTTATTGCGATGACATTGTTTGTGCATGTTGTTATTATAGTGCATTGAACATATCCAAATTTTCCCATTCTTGTTAAATTATTTTCACTTTATTGTAATTATGTAATATTTTCCATTCCTATTTTATTATTTTTTGACTAATATATAATTAATAATTTATAAGAATAATTCCTTTTTTGATATATTTGTTATATATTTGACATATGACATAATGGTAGATTCCATTAATTAAATTCTAGGTCATTACATTATGGAATTTCCAGAAATGAAGTTTAGTCACCTGGAATAATAGATATTCATTTACTAATCTATATTAATATAATCCTTATAATGTTCCCATAATAATTATAGAAAACCTTTAAATAATATTATTCATTAAAAAACATTTTTGAAATTTTTTTAATATAGATTAATTATTGACGATTTATAATAATATTATTGTTATAATATAATTATTGATCATATTTTCCATAAGGTTTATAAATAAAATAAATATGAATATTTAATGAGAAGACATTACACCTCAAATAAAATTTATTCTAATACATAAAATTTAGATAAATATCCCACAATAATTCCTTATTCATATGACATACCTACAACAGAGAACCATAAAATTGTGTTTATGAATTTTAAAGTGTGATGAATCATTAACTTATTAACCATGATGTTTTCTATAACCCTTATGTTAATGAAAACTCAATTGCCTCTCAAATTTAATAGAATCATTATATGTTACATTGTTTTTATTAAAAAATACCATTCCATAAAATCTTTAACAATTTTATTCTGTGTCCAATATACCTAAATACTTCATCTTTTTTAATAACACAAAGGTCTTTTCATAGTATAGGGGATTAACCTTGGACATTCATTTTCATTATTTATTAAAATCACTTAAAATGTATTATAATAAAGGTCCCAATTATCCTATGAATATCCCCTAGGAGTGTAATACCATGTTTACTATAAGGCATTCCATCAGGTAATATTCATTACTCGAGTCAATATCGAAATTCATTGTTTGATGTAATTACCCCTACGAACTACTATTTCAAAACCACATCGACATGTAGTAACCAGATAATGTTTTTTTCTAATAAAGAACATATAATCTATATCTTACCAATACATTTGGATATTATTATATAATTATCCATAAATTATACCATAGTGTTATGTTCACTAATCTATATTTCAAAAAATCTAGTTCCCAATGATTCTACTAAAAATTAGTTTTTAATAACTAAAGTAAATCAGACCCCAATAACCTATATATATTGTTGTACTACATTTTTCCTTGCATAATATACAAGGACGTGCCTCATGGAAGAAAAATTAGTTTAGTAGTCTTGGTAAAATGGATACGTACATGATTTTTACCATACATTTGAATACTGATATTACTCTATTTTTTGAGAATAACTTGATCCCCTAAAGCATGTTTTTTTATTATCTATCACAGTTAAAATCATGGAATCTTAGTGAATGGAAACAAAATAATGGTGGTCTCCAAATCATATAAGGATTAATATTATTGGAAACATTAATTAATCAATTAGAATAATCAATATGAAAATGTAATAACTAAGGGAAAATTACATAAAATCAATAAAATGTGAATGAACTATACCTAGAAATATTATTATTATGAAAATTTCCTAAAATTTAATAATTATGTAATGGTAAATTATGATAATAGAATCCATTTAATTAACATGAATTCAAGTGAAGATAATGAAAACAAATATAAAAAATAAAATAACAAAAAAGACGTGTCATTTGATTGATAAATCATAATGAAATGCATATGTGGATAATGTCATTATGAAAATATCAATGATTGTAATAATTGATAATGAATAACAAAAATTATTTATTTTTGAATGAAATGTTTCCCATGTACATGATACCTTTACCATTGTATGTACAGAAATTTTCAATCATGTTTGTATCCTTAAAAGTTTGTCGACTTTTATTTTATGGACCTAAAATGAATGCGTAATGGGTTAATTAAGGTCTCGAGAGTGCCCGAGTCCTATTTGGAGCCTATAACATTGATTTTTGTGATGAAAAATCCAATAAAAACAATTGGGAAAACTGTGTCGGTAAGGATACATTTAATGCTTTAACTGTGTGAGGCTAAAAAAAGAGCTACAATATGACACTTAGTTTTCCCTAACCATACGATTTGAGCTGCCAGACCATGTGAAAAACTGTATAAAATTTCTAGAGGTGATTCCTATTGTTGGTTTATAATTTTCATAACAATTCATCTTTACCATGAGGGATTCTCTTCTCTATAGCTTTCCATTCATGGTTTGTACATCTATTGGCCAAATCATGTTGTCAAAACTTGTGAAGGCCTTTTAAGAGGAAATTAAAAAATTTACCTTAAAGGAATCTTTTTAATAACCCCTATTATATAATAATTTTCCAGAAGATAATAACCACCCTAATATCACTTCTGAAGCATGATAATCATGTAATAGAGGTTTTGATATTGAGTATCCATCCAGAGTCCAACCAAAGTTTCATCTACCTTTCGTAGATCTGAACTTGTGTGTTCTTAATTATTTTTAAATCGTTCATTAATTTTCATCCTATAAATAAAAATATTTTGATGTAGGCTCATATGCCATTTTTTAGGGAATAATTCCACTATTCATATCTTTTCTAATCCAGTTAAAACTAGATGTTGATACTAGATGAGAATAGTTGTACAAGTATAAGGTAGGTGGTCAATAACTCATATTTCATGTATTTTTGTTTTGTAAATTTTCATGTGGTCGTGCCAATTCCATTGGATATCACTTATTAATTTAATATTCCTTGAATTTATCCATCAAAACTATGTTATATAAACCATGTAATATATGTTATTCTTTTTTGGCTATTACATCCAAATTGAGTATCTCCCAATGTATGGTATTCATCCATATTTTGGTTTTTATAGCATTGAATTATCTATTAGATCCATCATTCAGGTGTTACATATCTTGAATTTTCTAAAGGTAATAAATATTTTATAAATCAATATTGAATCGTTAAATGGAAACTACCATGTTATTATTCCACTTTATCGACCAAATGTACACGCTTCAACATGATTAATTAATTTGAAATGGTAAAGTAGAATATATATTATATATATATTACTATTCCCAAATAATTGAAATACAATGGTTTGGTTTCAAATATTTATAACCTCGTTCCATATATAAGGACAGGTATCAAATTAAACTAAATTAAATGAAAATTAATTAAATGAATTAAATGTACTGGTTGCCCGCCACTTGGCCATGTCACCCTAATGAATGGAAAACAATTAAACAATGTGATCTTAATGAATTTTATGATTAATTATATGGAATTAATTGATAAATTATTTAAAGTATGGTGACTAATTATAAATGTAACATGAAATACTTATCAGAGTGTTATGAATTGATTTATTCATTGATCTCGAAATAAATGCCTTAACAAATCAAGGATTCCATTTTAATTTAAGGATTCAGTTTTCCACGGATGAGAACCAACTTGAATGAAAATCCAAATATACCAGTTGATTCGTAGTGTTACACTATATATTCCCTCCTATAATATTACATGTGGCCTTAGATTCATTCCTTATATCCATAATGATTTCTATAGAAACATGGTTCCAAGGATACATCCTTGGGCCCAACCATTTATTATCCTTTTTAAAAAAGGATATATTCCATGGACTCAGTTAGATAAAATATTGTGCAGTTCCATGAATGATAAGTCATGTATTACTCTATTACCCCTAATGACATGCTATAGTTATGTTGGTGACACTTGAGGTCATGGATAACTTGTTTATTACCATGAATCCATTTTGATATTAATATAAAAAAATGTAGCATAGTAACGTTATTGAACCATTAATATTATTTTCAAAAGGTTATGTTATTTATGGATATTCACCATTTATATTAAAAATATAAATAATAACTTAATTAATTAATGTATTGATTACATTTTCATGAACCAACCAATCGATGAATAATGTACATTGTTATTTATGTTACTCTAATTAATTAAATGTATATATACTTTATTGGACCCTATTTGAATTTATATTACATGGACAATATGTTATAGACATAATTTATAGTGGCATACTTGGATTTATCTCACACACTATTAGGTACTCAATTTATACCTAGGATGACCACACACATGAATGTTTTGAAATTATTTTGAGTCAATATTTTGACATTGCACTACTTTATTTATTAATATTGGGTTGATAGTATATGATCGAGATGGATCTTTGGATGATTGGGACAATTTTTTTGGTTTTATATTTCTAAATTTGTATAGATAATATTTTATATTTAATTGTAACCAATATTAAATGATTATTAGGTACATGAAATATCATCATCCTCATTTGTATAATTATATCTATATAAACTATTTATTTTATTATTATCACATTATTCATCATCATTGGTGTCCTTTTGTTACTACATCAATTATTTTACTATGTTTCTTATGAATCCCACGTGATACACTCTGGTAATGGGGTTATATTCTCCCCACACACAAAAACACACTAGGACCTCCCTAAGAGTTTCTAGCCTCCTGCATATAAGGAGATTTTCCTGATTCCATATTTCCCACTGAGATTGGGTCACCTCTATGTGGCATACAGATCCAGGATTTCACAAAATTGTTTAAGATCCTATATGATCCTGATTCATCTTTGAGTTTTGTCTTATTTTTTCATAAATTATTAGTTTAAATGTTTTTATATGGAATATTATGAATTCCCTTTTAGGGTATAGATGTACCATGAGTGTTTGGGGGTGGTTCAGAGCATGGGACCCATGTTTTGTTGTGAATTTCCCTGGCATACTATTTGTAGGAACTGTGAGGGGTCAATCACATGGTTGGGAAACCATGTACATATTTTTTTTATTTTTATGGAGTGTTTAGTAAAACTGTTTGCATTTTGCTTAAATACATAGAAAAATACATGATTGGAACTCTCTTTGTCCATACCATGAAGCGAATGTGTGAAACCCTGTAATTTTAGGTAAAATTACAATTTGTACCCAAATAAATGTTATAATTTAAACTAAAAATATTTTATTCTTCAATATCTAGTACCCATGGATATAGATCTACCATTTTTAATCTTAAATTATAAATATAGGGATATTTTCCTTCCATATTATAATTCTATAACCTCTTCTCTCTTTGGATCTGCATCAATGAGTACTCAATAACTTTTTACTCCATCTTCTTTCTTCTAGATAAAATCAATGCTATTTAGGTGAATGATAATTTCCGCATTATTTTGTTCATTTTCCATTATTCTTATTTATTCATATCTTAGTCAAATTAGGAGATATTTCTAAATGATCATTAAAATATTGACCTGAGATAGGTGGCCTTATTTCATTCATTAAATTTCATGGTTTTAATATTATTCATTGGTCTACAAGCCCAATTTTTGGGTATTGTATTAAATTATTTGAATATCTGACTATAATTTTCATCCATGGCATATTCAATCAAATATACCATCAATGAGTGATTTAGTTTGTAGACCTTGATTTAGAGACACCCCTAGGTCGTGGTTGTTATAAAAGTGTGCCACCCTGGGTGGCATTGAAACATGGATACCTTGTGGTTTTCCTCTATGTAGCCATGGGTTTTAAATGAAGAATCATATTTTAACCAAATGTGAAAAATTTAATAATGATTGATGTTTATAATTAAATGTGATATCAAATTTAAATTGAATTGATAATGAAGAGGGTTTAAAACCCATTCCCCAAGACATATCACCTTTAATAGATTAATGATTTTGATATTATTATTAAAAATAAATTCACACCTAATTAGTTTAATGGAAATCCTTATACACATGAAAAATGACTTCAGTCACCATATTAAGTGGGTTTGAATATAATTGTTTATGTATATTTATATTATTATAATATAAATGATTAATTGACATTGAATGAAATTTTCCTTATGTGTCACATGGATTAAAATGACGTATTCCATGGATAGAATCAATTAAAATTTACCATGATTATGCCTTAGTGATAATAGAACTCATAATATAGACTTATTGGGATGGACTCAGTGGGGGTTGACTATTACATTTTGAGTGATACACATATTTATATGAGAATTCCATGGATAGACAGAAATAGAATTAGATGATTATTCCATGGGTAATAATTTGGCTCCCTGTAGTGGACCACCATAGATAGTCAGAAATGGAAGAGTTGTTACACCGCACCTAGTGAAATAACTGGGATCTTGATTATAACCATTGTTTCTCTCATATAGTGTATGTTATATTAAACATGGATTGAGAATTGTACTCCAGCATATGAATACCATGTTCATTCTCATGTTCTAAATGGAATTATAAATGAAATGGTTTATATTATGTGTCTTAAAAGATAATGTACCAAATATGATTCCTTTTTTTACATTATGGATGGCTTATTTTGGTAGACATTGATCATGCTACAACCATTGGGGATATTGAGATACATCCTCAGTCTTTAGAAAAATTTATTAATTAAAATTAAATCATTAATTGAAGATGGATATAAATGAATCATGTCTGACTATTAAATAATAAATTTTACTTTTAAATGAAAATTTATTGATAATTAATTGAATATTAAATATGAACCTTTTTTATTGGATGTATATTTTTTAGTAGTTATTTTAAAAATTTATCTTTTTCTTGCATGTTGTCTGTCAAATGTTTTCACATACTGATTGGCACCTTACCATGGGTGGTTGAAATCTAGTACTATATCTAACTCTCCATTTGTGTTACCTTTGTGCACCAAAATTGGTAATTTTTGTTGTAGGAATATATATAGAAAATAATCCTACTGTAGTTTCTGGATTGATTATCTAGATATGGGCTGTATGGGTCCCAGATTTGGCATGCAATGCTAGATGGTAAACATTTATGATTTTTTTATTTTGATATGTTGGATATTTTGTAATTCTCTATGTCATTTTTTTGAATCATTTACTACATTAATGACTTGTATTATCATCATCACCATGTATGATCTTAATTTTACTATTATTCCATATTTTTGTTATTAACTATTTATTGTATGATTTACTACTTCTTCTATTTTCATGTGATGGATGTTTTTTTGTGCTATACTCTTGTAATTAGTTAATATTCTTCTGACGAACACACCTACGTTGTTTCTACTAGTCGTAATCCTATTGAATTTTCAATGAATTCATTGAGGTCATGTGTCCATCCATGATTGGGGCATCCTTAAGTTAAATTCAGTTCTGGGATGTTACAATGCGGTATTAAATAATTTCATTCCTAGTATTATTTACAACATGGTGATAGTAGAAATGGATTAGAAGGAATATGGATTTAGTAATGATCTCTTCCTGTGTGTACCTAACTAACATAAGAGAAATAGAAAATTGCCTCTATTTAATTTTTTCTTCCAGAATTTTTCTATTATTGAAAAATCTATTCAACTGTTTGGTGACACACATTATTTATGATATTATTTTTAATATGATTGTTGGTTCCATTGTGTTTAAATTTGATGATATGGGGGTATTCCATCTCATTATTCATATAGGAACATGATATAAATCACATATTGTTCATTATTCCATGTGCTAAATGAGGAAACACATGTTTCATACAATTGTTAAAGGGTCGTGATTGATATTTCTACTATTGTGATTGGTATTGTATATCGTGTTATATTAGGAATTAGGTGGATGAAACACTTTTTTTAGAGGTGTATGGTCCCTCATGGATGAGAATTTGTCTACCCATTTGATTCGACATATTTAATGTGAATGTGATATGAAAGTGAAAATTAATGTGAATTAAAATGAACAGGATACTAAATCATTTTTAATGTTCAAAATATGATTCAGACCCATCAATAGTAGTGGGAAGTAGGTAATATATTTTTCTTGTGTATTTATTGTACATCTCATAGACATATCTCATGGATCATGAAGAGGGTGGTGTTCTTATAGAGGATGGATTTTTCTTGTCATGCTTAAATATCTGTTCTTGTGAACTATGAATGTTGAAAATAATCCTAACACGAGGCATGCATATAGAATTTTAGAGGTATGCTTACAAGGTTCACTACAAAATATATCATTTTTCCAATAGGGTCATATCTATTGGTAATGGTGTATTTTCTGTTGGTAAAACATTTTACCAAGATATTTAATCTTGTCACTAAACTGTCGGTAAAAACTCTCGAAAAATGTTTTGCGACAGATAAAATAGTTATGTTACAATTATAATAATACCATCATATAATAGATTTGTCACTCTTTAAGTAATACCAATAATAATATATATTTCTAATATATATTTTTATTTCAAAAATATTTTTATTATTACCATATCCATTACATTATATGAAAAAATATACTTTTATATAATATGACTAAAATAATTATTAGTTATTAGAAAAAAATTTTGAATTAATCTTTTAAAAGTTGGATACTTGGAAGACAATTTTATAAATTTTCATTCCCTCAAGGTCCACAGTAACAGGACAATCCCATGAAAATTTCTCATCACACTAACAAGGAGCCTCAATTCAAATAGATCAACTTCAATCAAAATGAAATCATATTAGAGTACAAAAATAACATCCATGGAGAATTCAAACCCTATCACAACGAATCCTCCTCTTCAGCTGAATGTTTTGGGAATAATCGTCACCACACTCTAATTGGATGGCACACATATTGGTGTCCTCATACAGTCCTAGTAGGAATGCCTCCCCCGCCTCCTGAAGCACCGCCACTATGGAGCTCGGGAGCCTATGATCATTCTTGAATTGCTAGACGATTTCACGGATGAGTCGCTGAAATGGAATTCTACTTTTATGGTGTGTATAGTGATTTAAAATCTCATAGATACCAACATAGACCCTCCTTGACTAGGGTATTCACCTGAATGGGGTTTATCATATCTGTTGTGTTTTTGGTCACCACCAAATCTTTCATTCTCACCACATTTCGTTTCAATTGTGTTCAAACCTGTAATAGGACAAAATATCTATCAAACACCCCCATTCGTTCCATAAATTAATAATGAATAACATGATACAATTTAGGATACCCCACCTTGACAATGAGTTAAATAATTAAAGAAAATAATTCATAACACTACCTACTTATGTGGTCCCACACATCTTGAATAGATGCTCTATAGCTTCTGCAATAGTCTTAAATCAAAAATAGTGAGCCCAAAACTAAGATTTCACATACAATTGAAAAGATCCTACATATAATGGAATTATCTAAAAAATGTTATGCAATACATTTGAAATTGATTATTTGGGTTTAATGAGTCCTTCAAGCCACCTTAACAAATTTGTGCAAACCTGTAGTAGCAATAAAATGCAATAAATCTTTCACATATATTCAATGAAATGAAATGTAATAAAATGATAGAATGTAAAAGACTGTACTTACAGCATAATGATGATTCCAACTACAATCGCTGCACTCCATAATTCCCCACGGGATGCTCACTCAGCCCCCTTTCCACATGCATTGCTGCTCAAATAGTAGAACAACCACCTAGTAGAATTGTCAATGATACAATGAAAAATTTTATCACTTATGAAGAAACTTATAAAATATCAATTCCATTGTCAATCTAAATTCTCATTATACATGTGACACGAATATGAAAATTCTTCATCTGCATGATTTGATTATCATAAATACTTTCTAATAAAAAATAAACTCAACATTCACCTAGCTTGTTTTTTCCAATTATGATTACAAGAATTTATAAAAAATTATTGTAATTCTTCCAAAAGTTTAATAATAATAAAAGGACAACAACATCTTTTATATTTTTTACAAGCTTCTTACTAAGAAAAATATGAAAAATATAATATGACAAAATTAATGGATGAAATAAGTTAGTGGACATTATGTATTACTTATCGTCATGATTTTCTAGAACTATTCCATTACTTTTCATTATAGCTCAACCCTTTTCATTTATATATTTCCTTTATTTATCTTTATAACACACCCCTTTTGTTCACTCTTGTGATAATCCCCAAGATGAGTCACATTGCCTTGAACCAGTATTGGATTATATTTCATTTCAATTTTCCTTATAAAGTCATGGAATCCATCATTAATACTAGACTATAATTGATTTGATAAATCATAATTTTTGAAGAATGACATGAATTCATCAGAGGAAGGTGTATTCAGTGAGTGAGTAGTCTACTAAAGTGATAGTATGTGATATAAATATGGAATAAACAGGGGGCAGTGTAGTTTTCAAAGAAGATATGGATAAGGTTTATGATAGAATGTTATGGAACTACATTCCTAAATATATGTAGATATACGACTTCACAGATTAGGTCTGTAATGTTTTTTATGTTTCTCTTCCTTGTGGTTCTCCGTCTCTCATATGGGCTACGTGAATGGATATTTCAAACTAGGTTGAGGGTTTCAACAAGTATGTCCTTTATCACCAAGTTTTTTTGTTTTTGGCTCAAGTGGTCCTCAGTAACAAAATCTAGAATAATATTTCTACAGAGAAGATTATGATATAAAGATGTAGGAAATAATTCTCTAGGGTATAACACATTTTTTCACTAATTACATGTTCTTCATAAAAAATAAATATACATTCAATGTTTCAATATATTAATGAAATAATAAGGTAAATTAAGTGATAAAATACTAGACTCAGATAAAAGAGGTGTGTACATATCCTAGAAGTGCACTGCCAGAAATTCCAATTAGATAGAGAGATGGCTTAGAATTGGAAGATGAGCATTCCCCTTAAGAGTAGTTAGGTGATCCTATAGATTTGGGGAGTGTTCACAGTCACCATTTTGAAGGGATAATGAATAAAATTAACTCTTGAATAATCAAATGGTGAAATAATTTCTTCTATTTTAGTGTTAGAATTACATTTTTAAATTTTATACTCTCTTCAAACCCATGCACATTATCTCGATTCTCAATGTTCCTAAATCAGTAGTGTGGAAAACCAAATCCATCGTGAGTGGTTTGATTTGGGAATCTCTTCAGTAAAGAAAATTCCATTAGTCATGTTAGGCATGGAATTCTAGAAATTTTAAATTGGGAGGTATTATTATTAAAAATTTGGAAGATCCCATGAATGACATGTAGGAGATGTTATCATGGGAAGCGATAAAAGGGAATATTCCCCAGGTAATGATTATCAAGGAAAATATAGCAGGCATGAAAGCATTCACCCAGATGTGAATGTATCCCCTCTAATAAACAACATTCAAAAGCCTCTTGAGAATATTCCTAAGTAGTTGAGATGGATTGTAGGGAAAGACAACATGAAATTGTGGTCTGACTATTAGTCCAGTCTCCTTCATTTTACAGCATTCTGAGTCCCAGACATCACCCTATGAAAATTTTTAAACTATCAAATCATCATGAAAGTAGCCTTTGGAAAAAAAGGTTCTGAGGGATATTATCTTGTTTATAGAGGAACTTGATTGATATAGGTTCACAGATTCTGCTTCAGGATGCCTCAAGGTGGTGGAAATTCAGAGGATCACATGTTTCCAATAGGAGACCATAGTCAAGGATGATCATTTATGGGATATATCAATTCCACCCAAATTATGGTTCCTCATTTAGATAATTCACAATAAGGCCCTTCCCACATATGAAGAAGTATGAAGTGATGTGACATAGATAGCATACAAATGAACATGTTGCAGCTAGCATAAATCAAGACCACTCACTATTTATCTATAGAGGAGAGAAGGTGCACTTCATCTGTAAGAATTTTGGAAACATAATTGGAATAATGGTTCATGCACTATCTACAATTGATTTTATTTCTACATGGTTTCAGGACTATGTAAACTCAAAAACAGAGATCCAGAAGCACAATATGATTATAGTTTTTGGATGTCAGGTCACTTGGGAGGCCCAGAAAGATGATAGAATCATTGGTAATAGAATATCGTCAAATAATAGAAAGGTGAAAGACTAATCACCTGAAATATTCCTCAAGTCACTGTCATTACACACAATTCACCTCCAATATCTACATAAAAAACAACCAAAGATCATGCCCAAACATAAGTGAAAAATATCTTCTTGAATTGAATCCAAATTATAAAAAAATTGAAGTATAGAAAAAAAAAATTTATAGTACCATTTTTTATCATTCCAATTGACATCTCAATAATTGATAGTCCAAATGACTCAAATCTAGGAATCATATATCTCTTATAAACACTTCGAAATAAGGGACTAACTCTTTTTAATTCTGAGAAGCATTTAAAAAAATGCATTGGGACTTCTTCTATTTATATTTAAATAGTAGAAATTAAAATTCTTATTAAAACAGAGAGTGTGTTTTATTTTTAGGTACCTGTATGATGGTTTTCCATAGATGATGTAAACCACCTGATGATTTTTGATTCCCAACATGCTTACCCATTTAGGTTTTCTTGAAGGGATTCCTGCACTCAATGTGACTTTCCCTTGTGTGAGTTCACCATCCATGTCTGCATTCAATGAAGTGTGTTCAATGCTCTTTCCTATTCTGGAATGCAAATATTCCCACAGGAAGTGATGTATTCATTAAATTATGTCTCTATTATCTCTCATGCCTTGCACATCATTCCTCAAATGCTGAAAAACTGGAACTCACTTTCAGAACACATAAAATATCTGTTGAAAATCAGTCCAAAATTTGCAGGGGCAGTGGATTGAAACACCACCAGATGGTGATTAACAGCTAGTCGGCTACCCTATTTTTGATCCTTTCCCAAGTAATTCTGCATGTATTAAGGGAAAGTGGTGAAACATACTTCAATATTTTAAACCTTCTGAATTATAAAAAAATTGTCGATATCATTGAATTAGAAGTAGAAAATTATAAAATGATAGAAAACTGAAACTCCATGAAGAACTTGTAAAATTTCTGGTGAAAATAAGTCCAATAATTGTAGGGGTAGTGGATTGAAACCCCACCGAATGAAGATTAGAAGCTAGTCATCTACCCAATTATTGATCCTTACCCTATAAAGTCTGCTTGCACTGAGAGAAAGTGGCGTCACATCATTCATCATTTTAATCCTTATGAATTATAAAAAAATTGTCGAAATCAAAGAATTATGACTACGTTATTAAAAATTGCTGAAAAACTAGACCTCACTTGCAAACATGTAAAATACCAATGAAAATCAGTCCAAAAATTGCAGGGGTAGTGGATTGAAACCCCACTGGATAAATACTAGCATTTAGTTAGCTACACAATTATTGACCCTCTCACAATGCTTTCCACATGCACTGAGGGAAAGTGGTGACACATCCTTCAGCATTCTAAACCTTATGAATTATAAATAATTTGTCAAAATCATTGAATTAGGACTTGAACATAACAAAAAAAACATACCAACTGGTTTGGATTTGATGATATTCCATTGTGTTGCATACCCAAATTAATCACTATCATACAAGAAAGAGATAATTATTTTTCATACATTATAAAAAAATGTAGTGTAAAATTTAAAGTCAGCCTCAATCTATATATCTCTGAGATCTGACACAATATTTGATATGAATTCCAATACTTGTTTTCCAAAAAAGATCATAAAAGATAAATCCATCATAACCACTTACAAGAAATTGCACTCTATATCTAGAAAAGCACAAAACAAAATATCTACTATGTAATATTAATAATTAATTCAAAACAATTATAATGGATATATATGTAAATCGGTGAAAAGATTCAAATCCATACCTTGAAATGACGAGATGAATTTCAATTTTTTCTCCAAATAATTTCACTGGAACAGATTCTTCCTAAAGTAAAAACATCATTCATAGAATCTGTTATAGATTAAATTTTACTAATAATTTATGGGGGTAAAACATTGTAACATGCAATTGAAATGTAGTGAAATATATATTTATTCTGAAGTGAACCTTTTTAATCAATAAATATGATGTTCAATAATGAAAACAAATTGTTTTTGTAATTTACCTATGAATAAATAAGGATTTCAGATAAACTATTTTATCATATGAAAGCATTGGTGTTCCAATCGATCTATGTTTTATTTTAGAGACTAGAATTATATATGGGCTTTAATGTAGAGGTTTTGAGCTCATACTGGTAAAACAATGTGATTATTTCGATAATAAATGAATTAAGAGTAAATGTAATAGACAATTTTAAGATGAACTAAAATTTAACAATGAGTTCATAAAATTTAAGATGAACATAAATAAACCATAACTACTGATATAATGCATGAATACAGTTGATACCTTATATGGAAACCTGATTCACAATGAATAAATCTACATATAGTCATGAGTATTGAGTATTATCTGAAATAATGAGTAAGGGAAAATAATATAACGGTATAAATTCATAGCGAATCTATTTTTTTATATGAAAAAATATCCCCCATTATCTTTATTCCGCACATGTGATTAATAGTATAATTAAACCATTTAACAGTAATTTGAAATGGAATTAATTGTATGATGTGAGGATTATATAATATAAAAGTAAAACAAAATAAATTTAGTTAAAAGTATGTTCATGAATGGATCTATGCCAATATTAAATGAAATAAATAAATTTAGACTTGAATGATGAAAAGGGATCATTTGAAGATTAAAAAATTTATAATTTTAAAAACATTTTACTGTGTTTATGACTACATAGAAAACGGGTAATGATATGAGATTTCATATAGGTTGCAATGTTCATTCATAATGAAAATACTTACCTACAATCATATAAATCCCACACCCAGTGACGAACCTTGAGATATTTCCCATTCTAATAAAAACAAAGGTACGCAAAAAATAATGGAAAAACAAAATTACAATAAGATTTTCTCTACTTCACCTCCAGATTGTCAGATCCAACTTTTTGTGGTGTGGATATTCCCAATCAGGTGAATTCATTGTGGGATGCCTTCATTCAACAGATTCTATTACACCAACCTCTCATATGATATCATCCTCCCCGTGATTGACATGTTGAACCCACATTGAATGCGTGTAAAACCTTGTTAAAAATTATATTCACCAGTTATAAGAAATATTGAACTATTTTTTCAATATACATTACTTTATTAATTATTCATTAATTTTAAAGGTTAAAGGTGGGAATAGAACCTGCGGGAATATCTGTGGGAACTTATAGAAATGGTCTATCTTTAATTTTCATAAAAAATATTTTCAATTGTTGTGAGTGTTGTCGCAAGAATGTCCAGCATATCCTGAAAATGTAACACCACACAAAAATTGTTTTCCTTTCCTTAATAATGTAATATTAGTGTTGACCTCATGTCATTTATCTTGAGGAATTAATTTATTCACAATGATTATTTTTTTATATTTATAGACGGTTCTAAAAACATAAGGCATATAAACATGAGATATTTAAATGATAAAATGAAACAAATCTAATCTAGAATGAAAAACATAGATTCATTCACAATGAATTGAAAATTTGACTTCTAACATTCTCCAATGATATTTTAGTCAATCAAACTCAAAATTATAAAATCTAAAATACCATAATGATCTACGGTTACACCTATTTTTCAATGTTAGACGGCCACAACACACTTTTTCTATCTTAATTCGCTAACTTATCTGTATTTTTGGAAAATAATTTTCAATCAATTTCAATAATCCATGACATAAATTTAATGTTCCATGATTAATATAAAAAAAAGTAATTAATTGATGTCAGATGATTAATAATAATTCATGGATGAACTTCAGGAATAAATTTATACTAAATTGGATTAGAATTTTAGATGACAACATAAACATATTTGATTTAAAGAAAGAGAACAAATAATAATTATAGTGGATAAAGGATTTTAATGCAGCAAGTTAATATTATACATAGAGATTATAGAGGACACAAATTTATTATTTGTCTACTAAAATAGAGTACTTAAACCTAGAAAAAAATACTGATTGTATAGTTCATGCTACAGATACATAGAGATAGAAACTACTACCTAAAAATGAACACACTTCACAACATATTTCCACAAGGACTGAGAAATAACGGATAATAAGAAAATAATTACAAGGAACTACTAAGGCCTACTGGAAATTTACTACTGAGACCACCACAACTGAAAGATGATGGTTACATACTACCTCCTCGAACAAAGAAAGGGATGGGAGAAAAATACCTACAAGTACTTATTCTTGAATCCAAAATCTGTTACCCCCCACTAAACGACTACACTGACCATGAATGAACAACATGCATATAGCTCAACTCTCGTTTATTTACATCAATGGAAATGATATCTTTAGAATATTCCTCACCATAAAATCATCTGAACTCATTTCCATGAGTTTTCATCAACAATCGTTGTAAAAAATGAATAACTTTAACAATTCAGATGCTTCATCAATAGGAACCAATCAATGAATCTACACACCATCCCTCATTTATAGAAATTCTTTCTTTAAGAACCATCCTTAAAAAGATGAAAACTCAAACTCAGCAGAAATTCAAAGGAAATTTTCAAAATCCTTCCATCATAGTACGTTTACTTCATGAATCACCATCTAGAATACCTTTTAGAACCAATCCATATAAGAATTTGATCCACCACAAAAATCCAAATCTATCCCCTTGGATGAATTTGGTGTGGGGGTGATGATGGAAATGGCAATGGACTGGACATGTGGGTATAGGAAGAATATCTCCTATAAAGGGGCAGGCGGGGAGGATAAATGGGGCGGGTGGGCGACGAGCAAAAAGAATGGAGAAAAGGACAAAGAGAAATTGAACGAACTGTGAAGAACTAAAAGGGAATTCGGGGAAAAGGAAATAACAAACACAAGTAGTGATCAACGAGTGGTGGAATAACCAATGAAGATGAATAGGGGATGAATTTTAGGGTTTTTTGGTACCATTGATGTCATGACAATATATATATATATATATTTCATATTTTAAGTTTATATATTTTTAAATAAAAAATCAATTGGATACATATAACTAATTTAATTGTGATTCGAGTCATGAAAAATTTAGATCATTTATCAATATATATATATATATAAACCTTTTTTATAAGAATATTTTATATATTGTAATAATTTTTTGAAACAACTTTTTATAATTATAAAATGTTTTTTGATATAAAAATATAATAATAACATATATATATATTTATAAAACAATTGTTGGTAATTATATAGTAAACTAACAGATTAAATTGTTAGTAAAAGATTTGTTGGTATTAAGCTACTAATAAAAACTGATGTATTTGATGGTAAAAACAATTGTTTGTACCTATAATTAACACCAATATATTTTTATATCTGTTGTAATTACTCATTTTTACAAACATATATGTTATATGATAGTAATTTTATGTTGGTACAAGTCACTTAATTTGTAGTGACTTCATTTAGTCATATTCGAGGATGGTGAAAATGACCATTATCTTAATGTGGTGTGTCTTGAGAAACCAATTGATCCCAAAATAGCTCCAAATGTGTAACATGTAGTTGTAATAGACATAGGTGTTTTGGAACCATTCCATTATGTGTTCTTTTTATCTTAGTTGACTATTCAACTAGCACTATGACCATTCCCAACAACGGTGGAGTTGACGTGTGAGTTACAACAATAGAATCATCACATATTTTCTAGGGATAACATACCATAGGTTGTAGATTCCTGGAAAGAGGCCATTATATATATCATCGAGCATATAAAATTCCTCCAGATAAGAGGGTAATTCTCTTTATTTTTATGTCATGATATTTTGAAAATAGACTGTGAGATATCATAACATAGATGGATCTTCATCTAGATATGGTTTGGAGAGAATATCACATAGCCTTATATGACTACATCAATCAAAATTCCTTAAAGGATGATTGAGTTTGTGTATTTTTTCACTTGTAGTTGCGTGTGTTATCTGTAATGGAATATTCATCCTATCTTAGTGAGCTCTATAACGTCACAATTATTATAATAGGTGATGTTATATCAAAAGATATGCGATTAGGGGATTCTATCATTAACAAAACCCAACCGCGTTGAATAATTTTTGTCTATCCATAATGTCTAGAATAGTTAATCTGGCACTCATCATAGAATGTAGCCTATGAATGGATGAAGGAGGGATCTATAGTGGTTTTATATCTATATCCAGAACTACCTCGTCTGATTGTAGGTTGTGTCGCAATGATCTTCCATTGGATTATATTAGGATTTAGAGCACATGATCTGGTTTCTAGGTGAGGTTTTATCATTGCGGTAGGATGGGACATATGAGTCCTTAGTGTACAAGGATCCCAATTGAGTGATCATCTTGAAGCTAGATAGGCCATTTATAGTGCTTCTGTTGAATGCATCCTCTGAAAGCTGGTGAAATAGGGACCAATCAAACACCACATTTAGGAGTGGGGTCAACTAATACTCATATGGAAGGGAGCTAATGTAAAGATAGATGATCATACCGAGGTGGTGGTCATGGTTATGGTAGTAATACCCTAGTGTTAAAATGTTAACATATATGATATAGTACGGGTATCCTATAAATATTACAAAGCCCTAGTTTTGGATATATGTACGTTATACAATAGATCCTTGAGGAGAATGTAATGAACCATATACAATCAAAGGTACTCTTCTAGTGTCCTCTATATTAGATTCTGCACATTTTCATATATAGGATTCATGATGCTATATATTTGTACCTGTTTTAGAGATCCTTGGGATCAGTGTTTATAATTTTGGTGACTCCATGAGACTTAACACTTCTTTAGGGATTACAGTGGATGGCGTTTATTGTGGAATGGAGATCCCCAATCATATTTGAGCTTTTAATTTTAAATGGATCCAATTTTCTCATGAGATGATTGATTTTAGATTCATTATCATTAAATATTTCTTTTTCTCTAGTTATGATTTTATTGATTTCTATCATCACATGGGGACCTTCACATCATTGTATGGTGTAGAGTTTATTAATAAGGTTTAATGGTATTTCAAGAAGAGTCTTGTTGGAACCAAGCATCATTGTATTTGTCAGGTGAAAACCCAATTCATAATATATATATATAGATAATTAGGAAACATTTCATGAATATTTATTCTCTTGTGGGTGTTAATTTCTAGAATATTTTCTTGGATGAATTTTCAATATTACCACTAGTGATTGAAGTAGATATCTCAATCAGGCTACTGCAAGAAGTTTTTGTGGTATCCATTCCTCCATAAATGATTTCTACTACTAAGATTCAAGTGCTAAAATGAATAATTTGATTTTAGTGGAAGTAGGTTTCATCTAACGATGAACTTCTATAGGGGGTTCTGAAGTCCTTTTTTCATAAAAGGCGCATGGACCCCTCATGATATAAGTGGATTACTAGAAACATAACTAGTTAATTATTAATAATCGGTATCCTCTACCAGAGATAAATATTCTTTTAACAGGATCCTAGGATCTCTGGTGTTCTCATAGACATATTTCATATCCAGTAATCATCAGAAGGGTGTTATACCATCTGACATGCATCACACAATGATTCCTAGGTGGAATGGTCTATATTAGAGATTGGTTATATCGTTCGGTCTAACGAATGCTCCAATATTATTCATGGAACATATGAAATGAGTTTTATATTGTTCTATTTATATGTTTATGGTGGTTGTACTATATATTAACTTGTTTTATTCCAATAATTTATGTGATCATACCCCACATCTTTGGATCATATTGAATTCACTAAGAGAGAATCAGTTATTTGATAATCTGACATTGTTCCACTTCTGGATGGATCAAATTCACATCCAGGATAAAATTATCTTAGATATAGGATTATCAGGACACCAAAATATGGTGAGAGTTCGAGTTTCTGGGGAACATCCGAAGAACATATTCTATACATTGAGTTATTTGGGCTATAATTTTACATTTATAATTTCATATAGGGCATATCTCATGTAATAGTTCTCTGTTGGGCCTAACTAAAATGGGTGTGAAATTTTTAAGGTTAGATTACCATAACATGTAATATCATGAGATGAAAGGGATATTGAATTCATCCCCACTACTAATTTCTAATGAAACAGTTAGGAGATTAAAAATTTAATATGATGTATCATTTTTTGGAATAGGAACTGTTATATTGGAAGAGGGACTGAGTAATAGAATATTGGTCTTAGATGTTTTCATTTCACTATTTCCTAGTCTAATCACTTGTTCATAAAAATTGATGGTATTTTTAAATGGGATTTATTACCTTGATGTGAAATTATATGGAATTTGATAACGTATATATATTTAAATGGTCTGCAATAAAATTATTATTTCTTATATGAATATGATTCATTTGATAAACGATAATGGTAAATTTTTACATTATTTTTAGGGTTTTCAATTCATTATGAACAACATTGGATTTATTTAATATTATATCTATAAATTTGTTATATTACATAAAAAATAATAATACACACTTTAATAACTTTTTTAATCAAAATAATTGTTTTTGGACGAGCTTTGAAGGTTGTAATGGAAAATAAAAACTCATTATCCATGGAGACGATAAACCCTAGTAAATTTGAAAATGGTTTCTTTTCATTGAGTAATATTATATTAGAGAATGTGGGGTGGGAGAGATTATATTAGAGGTATAAAAATATACTATATAAATGGTACTTGAGTTATTATGATTTTAGGAATTATGGAGGTCTGGAGAATGTAGAAAAATAAATGAAACTAAGAGAGATTGATTTAGAAAGTTACCTATTTAATATCTCTCACTTGAAGGTCATTATAAAGGAACATGGAAGTGGTATTTTTTAGAATAAAATAAATTTTAAATGGGGAAGAGTAATAATAATAGGATTCAAGAGAATATTTAAATGCTTAAAATAATAAAAGTTATGAAGATAAGAGGTGGTATTTTTAGGGTTGGGGGCCTATTATGGATTTTTTTAATCATTAGTTTAATATTATGGATCAATAATATCAATAGTGTTTGTTCTTATGACTATATCTGGTAATTGGATCAATATATTTTGAACTAATGTGTTCTTAAATTATCCATAACACACTATTTCGTATATTTGGCTTATAATCAAAAATTCAATAAATTAACATATTTTACTATAACAAAAATTAATTTAGGAAAATACAAAATGAAAATGAAAATGACCTTTTTATTATAGAATTCAATATTTTATACAACATTATGGAAATAATATTATATATATGATAAATTTATTTTTCAAATAATAGCTTCAATTAATTGAAAATTTAAATTTTTATATTATAATGTATTTTCTTACCCATTAAAAAAATTAATTAAGGTCACATTAAATAATCAAAATATTATAACCCAATGTAATGTTAATTAATTAATTATAGAAATAAATTAAAATTTCTTTTAAATACATATATATTAACTATAAAGTATTATTAAAATGGTTACATTTTACAAAAATACCAACCCATGATTAATAATTTTGAAAACATTCAGTTAAGTATACTATGATATAAATATATTATTATTTTTATTTAAAATAGTACAAATTTTATAATTTTAATATCATAGGTGATGTTATTATTCTAATTTCCACATTACTTTTCACAATAATGATATTTCTATTCCAAAATTCATATTTATAGTGGTCGTATAGGGTCCATAATTTATATAAATACCACTTAATTCATTCACATAAATTCTATCATATTTTAATATATTTACATTAATATTAAAAATAAATATTTCATTATTTACATTTATTTTATTTAAATATTTTTTTTTCATAGATTCATTATTCTATAGGATTGAACATATGAAAATTATCTCGTTCTTTTAATCTTATTTTTATTCAATATTCCTCTAAAATATTTATCACTCTTATTTGATTATTTTCTAACTAACGTATAATTCAGAATTTATGATAATAATTTATTTAATGGTTTATGTATGTTAATTATGTATTTTTTCATTTAATAAGGGAAATTTCATTTATAAAATTTTGTATCGTTACATTCTTCCCCACGTATAAAATTTCTCCCTCAAAATTTCTTTTTTCATGCTAAGGTGAAAGCTTGTTATGGTATTTCTCGTTCATCGCTACATCTAATTCCTATGTCACCTCTTCATACTTTGGTCTCCCCATAATACCATGACCTATTGAGTGGTCTTGTTATGTAAAACCATATATCTAAGGTCCAAAATCAAAAACATCAACTCCTTTTATCTATTAGTTTAGTAAATGTCGGGGATTTATTATTCACATTATCAAAATGGATATTTGGAATAAATCATGTAATTGTGAAATGTATAGGGTAATTTCTAAACAATAATCCAAAAATATAACTCGATCGAGAATCCCGAAGGGGAAAAATATATATTTCCCATCTTCGCATTATTATAAAATATCATGACCATGTTCCATGGACATATTGGGAGGAAATACTTTTCACTAAGATGATAATTTTTTCCCATAACTGATTATATGATAATAATTTCTATGTAATTTGGGAGGCTGTAATATATTGTTAGATGGGAATCACTATTCCTACCATTTACTAAACCACATCAGGTCCAATCAAATTATGTTTACCCACATCATCCGAATATGTAGGATTTCAACATCATTTTCCACAAAAGGCTTCATATGGACCCACATGGATGCTTGAGTGGAAACTATTTTTATAACAGATATATTCTAGAGAAACATATTGAACTCTAAATCCTATTATGTCTAGTGAGCATGATCTCAACATGTTTCTATTAATTAAATAGAATACTTATATTGGCCATCCATTTAGGGGTGATAATATCTAATGATGTTCAACTCATTATTTATAACATATTGGAGACATTTTGAGAAAATCGTGGTATATCATGGGTCATGATTTCATATAATTGATAATGAAACTCCATGAATCCTCAAAAATTCTCTGATATGTATCCATTTGTGTGGGTCCAGTGAGAAGTCCATTAGAATCAAAATAATGTTAACATTCATTGTATGAAAATGCCCATTTAAAATTATGAAAATAATTTTAACATATGTATTTATAATTCTATTGTATAATTTGACAATGTTGTTTTCTCAATTAAATATAGTTGTTTTTAGTGGATCCATCATCACGTTCAACAATTTTTTATCCAAGATTAACTTTCATAAATACCATGGAATGTAATTTTAATTCATCAATTCCCCTCTTTATATTGATATACTAATAGTGATATCTAAGATATTAATAAATATTTTTGATCCTTGGGTGATTAAAGACAGTTGATATATATGCATCGTTCATAATATCTTTTATTATCTTCTGATTTTATGTACACATAGTTTTCACACAAATATTATTGGCCCTTTCAAATCAATTTTTATATATAAGGATTTCCCCTTTCATATTGATTTATCATATTCCATATTTTCTACATTGTCTCCTTTATCAAACATTATCATATCTATCATGGATGGATCATAAATAATTTATAAAAGGAATTATGATGTTCCTTCCAATATGATTCCTATCTCCATCATTTGAAATACTATTAAGATTGGATCAATCTTGATTCGTGTAATCGATAAAGTAATATGATCTATTCTACATAGATAACAATCCACTTTATTTGGGATATCCTGATGTTAGTGAATAGGGAACTCACAATCCTTGATGAATGCTAACCAACATCACTAGAACATGTTAATATCCTTCCTAGTAAAAATATATTGTTTTCATTTATTATAACTACATATCTCATAGTTCTCCAAATAGAGATAATGACTTCTAATTTCTAATTCAATTGACATAGCATTTAACTTAATAACTAACATGGGATTATATTTCTCATTAACATTAAACTACCATGAGATGTAAGATATTAATTAACAATTTTTCATTTGTACACATCCTAATTTGTTCCTTGAAGAAAAATTGAATACCAAAATTAGGTACAGAAAATGCAGTAGTGTAAGTATGTTTGCATTGATAAGACACCTTTAAAACACTTTGATGTAATCTTTACATTCACTATTCAATAAAAACTACACTCGCGTCTTAGTATCCTATGTTAATGGGTTTGGAAGTTGTAGGTCTTTTCTAAAAAAATCATTGATAATACCCCTTTATAAAATAAAAAATACAGATCTCCATTATATATGTTGGACTTAGACCCGCATCAACTGCATATATATTTTTCAATTCTCTAATTATTTTTCATATCTAGTGATATCATTACATAAAAATGATAATTTCTCCATTAAGAACTCAATGTTAATTGAAACGTCATATAATTTCTCTCCCTACAACTTCATTAGCACATTGTTCAAATTCTAATCATATCCCTCCCTAATATTGTATTATATTAGATTGTCATCGATAAAGACTATCATAAATGTTTGGAGGTAATATCTATTGATTATATTCATTAAAAACAATGAAATTTATGATGCATAATTGTGTCTGGAGAAAATCACTATGAAATTTTAGTGTCCATAACACATTCAAGATGATGTATTGGGAATAACATTCTTCATTCCCTTCAATTTCATAAATCCCAATCAACTATAGAAAAATTAATTTGACCATTCAGATTAACTAATAATTAATATATCTATTTTAGTGTTTAATTTTTAATTTTCATGATTTATATGATCATAATAATCAATGTAGAAGAGGAATGATCCATATTTCTTCATAACGTTGATGACTAGAGAATCCCTGATGGATCACTAAGGAATATAAAACATTTGTCATGATTTTCATCTAATTTCTTTTAGTTAATCCATCATGATTATTTATATACTATAATGACTCATTAATTTTGGAAGGGATATTGGTATAAGTTTAATTCAGAACTTATCTTCTCGGTCATCTGGAAGGCAATGTAATTTTTTAGTTAACAGATCAGGTTTGTCCCTCACAATCAGAATGGATTTGAGAATAATCGAATATTTTTATCACTATCATTTGTGATATTTTTTTTCATAGGTCAATAATATCTATAACAGGTATGATTATTATTAAATATGTTATTCATCTTCACACTTTTATAGTATAGGGGGATTCTTTGAGATGTGAATATTGATCTCTCTTTCTCGATAGTTGATGTTGCTTTTGTATAAAGTCATTCAACCCATTCCCAATGTAACATCAAACTCCACCAAATGATCTAACAAAATAATTTCTATGACGATTTTCTAGGGGTGAGTTATACACATTAGTTGAACTAATTTCCCCATTTTCTGTTGACATAGATTACTCAACCTTGATATTTTGATGTGGTGTTTTCGGTGTTCACATAATTAGGTAATATAATAAATAATGTGTACAAATATAATAAAAAATTATACTCTATATTATAGATTCATTAACCAACATATATTTCACAACATCATTTTTTGGATCCTCCTCTGTATTAGTGATAAAATATTCCCTTTCATACAATCGTTGATGACTTTGTATAGGATTTTCATCGAGCACCCTTTGATAGAGAATGAAATATAATTTTTCCTATGTTACTTATTGTGATGATATTAAACTATATGTTATTTTTTGATAAGAACATTCCCTTAATCATCCAAATTTTGGGGATTCTTCAATTCCCTTCTACAAAATTTTCACTAATTCCCCACTCTACAAGATTTTACGTATCTCATTATTCCCTTTATAGAGTTTTTGTGATCCTTCTCTGAAATATTTATTAATTATGGGATGATGGTTTTTCATTCTTAAATTGGTTTTATCAATTGATCCTAATTTATTAATATTGATTTCCCTCTTTTGATCTCTTATCCCATGAGGGCACTACGAGTCACCAATGTATATCTCAACCACTTGGGATTATAATAGATTCTCTTCCTATCTATCAAAATATCAAAATACTAATAATTTTCATGGGATAGACATTTATCCACTTAATTAGTGATACACATAAATTTTAGTGTTATGAAAAATATGGAGGCATATCATGAAATCTGTTTAATTTTTTCCCCGTATACCAGGATAGATTCATATTTCTTTTTCAATAGTATGAATAACTCCATCTCTGTGTTAAGATGTAGAGTATGGGGAATATATTTATAAAAATATTTGAATATTTTCCAATAATTATAATCAATTTCCTCTATAGAAATTGTGTACTTGTTTAGTTTCCACCACTGATAATCTTCTCCTTAATAAAGATAGACAATATGTATGATTTTCGTTTCGTTATGACATTGTAGGAAATATAATATCACCCTAATGGTGAAATTACTTTTTTCCATGATGAGGTAATCATTTGATCCGAAACATTAAAAAGTCCTTTTTGAATAAGTTCATCGATCTAAAAATTATATTTCTTAGGATAAGGATATATTTCAACATGATTAATTTTATTATTCATAAGATGATCTCATATAGTTAGGATGTTATGAGTTACTATTCCTTTCATATATAAAATTTCATTTGGATAATGATCACATTTCTTACCACATTGACTATTTTGACAGATTCTCCTATTTCATTACAATAACTAAGAAAATTTAAAAAATTAAAATTAGGGCTCGAATACATAGATAATGGGCATGTAAAAAAGACACCACAAATATGGATGAAATAACATATGTATAAATAATATATCATATCTTATGATTCACTATGCTTCGATATAGGTTATTCGTGTGGATAGAATTATCCCTAAGGTTATTTCTAAATTTTTCTAGTTATAATCACAAAAAATAATTTGTCCATCCTCTGATACCAATAATCGAATCCCAATTATTTTACACATATTATTACATGGTTGTATTCTTAATTACCCATGAAATAAAACTAGGGAATGAAAATTCATGGGTCATTGGAATATTGGGTTAATAATTAGAAAACAAGAATGTATTTTATCAGATGATTTTATTAATCTTCATGATAAGATCTTATCTTTATTTGACCTCCTACATCTATAGAGGATAACCTGTGGAATAAATAGAAAAAACATTTTAGTTAAAAAACATAGTATGGGAATAAAAATGTTAAAGAATCAAAGAAATTGTGTTAATGGCATAAATTAATAACATATTAAGAGTGGATGTTGTATAAAAATGGGGAATCATTCCATATGGAATATGTAATAAAGTAATCATAGAAACATATGAAATTTTAAGAAACCTATAGCATGAAATATACTTGAATGATGGCTAATTGTGATGACTATTTTAAATGGAGGAAAAAGTCTTATAATGGATTTGGTTTACTCCCTAATAACATAATTAAAGTCTCATGAGGCTTAGGAATTAAAAACTAAATTACACTACTATCAAGGCACATCCATCATATCATTTTCATTAAAATGTGTTCTATATGATGAATCAAACATAAGGAATAAACAAAATAATTACACATGGAATTAAATAAGTAATGTAATCATGTAAAATTGGATTACTAATGGGTATATAAGAATGGAATCCATGAAATATGTGATTTAAATCCTTATTTTATTTTAACAAATGTTTTATCATAATATTTCAAAAATATCAATTTTCATCTCATGTGAAAAAAATAAATAGAGTGGTTGGGTAAATTTATAAATATTCCACAGAAGAATTGTTTTAGGGGAATGATAAATATTGCATAAAGTGGATAAAAGAATAATTTTTAAAAAATATCATAAATTAAATAAAATTGGTTTTCATTATAGATTTCTAGATTCTAGGAAAATATTGTAAGATTAAAATATTTTATGAACAGTAAATGAAAAGGAGTAAGAAAAAGAAAATTTTCCTTTATTCATGTTTGATTATCAAGAAGAATTGATAATTGAAGATTATAAAACAAGTAGTTCCCCATAAAATATTGAGGAATTTATAATCATAAATATTATTGGTTCTTATAAAAATAATTATGGATAATTATATTGAAATATTTAAGAATGAATTTTGAATAGATAGTGAATGAATAATCCAAATGAAATATGGATTTTGGAGTGATCCATTACCTTATTTCTGAATTTCTACTGCACTTTTACGTAATTTCATGGATAATAAAATTATTTTTAGTGTTATATTTATTCATTAAATTTTTAATTAAAATTTATTTATAATAATTGATTTCATACTTATTTATGTCCATTTTGAGGGGTTATAATGTTCAACATAATAGTTCATGGATAGTTTGTTTTAATATTTCACGTTCAGTTCAATTCGTTTTAATTATAGAAGGTTCTTATAAAATGGTAGAAAAAGTCAAAAGGTTAAAATATATATTATTAAAACAATCTATAATTTACAAGTGTACTGTATATTATTTTGGTTTTTTTATTTGGATGATCCATTTGATAAAACATTACGGATTAACAAGTAGTTTATTAGGAAGGGTTTTCAATCCTCCCGAACTAGTTTAATTTTATTTAGTATTATGTATATATGTATTAGTTCATGAACATTAAATAGGCGATTATACTCTAATTATTTCCTGGATTCACTATAATAATAGTTTTATGAACATCCTTAAAATTTTTATTTGCAGACAAATACTCATTGTCAAAGGAGATCATAAATAACCATAATTGGTAATAACAGTTTCTTTTCAATGAATAATATGAGAGGATAAAATGGTTGGATAAAATATATAATTGTAGTAATATATAAATCCATGATATACTTGAAACTATTTTAATTATTCTTTTACGAATGAACATGGAGAGGAGAAGGTATAAAAATACATGAAATTAAAATTGGAATTTTTAGAATGTGGCCTCTTGAATATCACCTCCCTGAATGACACCCTTATGGAATATAAAATTTTACTTTTGTTTATACCATAAATATTTAGTGTGTTAAAAATAGACTTGAGAAGTTAATTTTCAATAATATTAATATGTTATGAGGCTTAAACTGTTTCAGCATAAGGGATGGTGAGGGGTGGTAATTATAGGGGATGAGAGTGATCCTTTTTTTAATGTATTAATTATTATATTATTTAGGGAAAAAACTATCCACAATGTTGATTAATATAACTATATATATTATATTGTTCAAAAGAGAATTATCCAATGGGTTATTACATCATTCATGACAGTAACATTCATATATTACGCTTATAATGTTAAATACCGTAAATTATAAAATTTCATTATTCCCCAAAATATCTTATATTCTAGACAAAAAAAATTAATAATTTTTTTATATGTTTATTATTATAATAAAACACATATTATTGAAATAATTTAAAAAATATAACAAATTTAATTATTATTATTAATTCATTATTTATTGAAAACAAAATGGATTTAATTGTTATAATAAATGTTATTTTACCATTTGAAAATTTTAATTAAGGTAACATACAATTATTATATAAATATAATTATGTCTAATATTAATTATTCAATCTATTTTTTGAAAATTAATTATATTTTAAATCATTATATTAATAAGTGATTTTTTTGTAACAATTTATGTTTAACAACAATTGAAACACATAAATCAAAAGTTTAGAAGTTTTTATTTACATTTACAATTATGTAAATATATAATTTTTTTATTTATATGTAACCTAAATTTTATTTTAGACATTCCTTGATGATGATTCAATTCTAACATCTAGATTACTATTCTAAATAGTAAGATTATTATTCAAACATTACGATTTATAATATTATTATTGGATCATTAATATATATAAATAAAAATTATTTTAGTATATTATATTTTATAATAAAGATACATATTTACATTCTTCTTTTAAATTGAATATTCTTTAATAACATTATGTTATATTACAACAACATTATTTGTGATTGCAGAATTTTTTGTGGGCCGAGCTGATCCAAATTTTTCATTTATTGTTATCATATATTCTTTTTATTATAATGATATTACATTTTATATTATTATTCATATATTTTATGAATAATACATCATTCATAATTAATTATAATAATTACTTTTGTGTCCCAATGTGGTTTATTCATTATGATTTAAAAAGTGAAATTCCATTCATAAAATTTTGGGTCATTACACCACAACCATTCAAGAAATGATTGGTAGTCAAAACGAATATATCTTTTACATGTTATAATTTCTATAAATATATTTTCTATAATGTTCCATGAAATATTATAGACATCCATGATGTAAAATTAATCTGTAAATAACCATTTTATAATGGATTTTAATATATCTCATTTATTTCCAATGTCTAATAATATTATTATTAAAAACACATTAATGATAATATCATCCCTATGGTTTATCAATATATTTAAACATATTTCTACAAAATTTAAAAGAATTACTCAAAAAAAAATTTCTATTAAACATATAATTTCCCAAAATTCTATCAAATATCATTATTATTGTTTTATTACTACCAAATATAACTCAAGGGTGTTGTTTATGAATTTCAACTAATAGAGAATCTTAAATTATTTATCTAATGATGTAATCCATAAATAATATATTATTGACTAAAAAATTTATTCTAATTATTTACAAGATCATTAGATATTTCATGTTTTTTATAATGAAAATACAATTTGTTAAATACCTCAACGATTTTATTCCTTAATCACCGCAGTAAAATACATCATCCATTTTACTTCACCTTAAGTACTTCCATGGTTTAGGGTTTGGAACTAGGTAATTACATTGAATTATCTATTCCAAAAATTCATTATGTTGTCTAAAATAGTATCATTTATATTATGAATATACCCCAGTATTGTCATATAATGTTTATAGTAAGACCCATTTTCAGGTACCCCACAGTGCTCGAGTAAATCCTTAAATTCCTTGTTCGGAGAAATTTAAACTACATACATTTTTTTAACCACATCAAATTTTAGTATCCAAAAATTGAAATAATTCTCTAAAGTACCAAATAATATTTGTACTACCAGAACATTAGGATGTTCATATATTCTTATACATAGAGTCTTTCATAGGGTTATGTTACAAATTCCCTTTTTACCGAAATCTAGATCCCACATATTCTAAAAAATAAAATTTGATAAAAATTGTAGTATCATCGACCCCAGAATCCTAGAGCATGTGTCATACCACATTTATGATGGCATAATATACCATGAATCACATCACAAAATACTGATCATATTAGTTTTCTAGTATTCTTGATAGATACATGGGTCTTAAATTATATTAAAATAAAAAAATATAGCAAATTTTATTCAAGAAAAAATTTATTCACTATCGAATAGATTTTCTCATATCTATCATAGCTAAATTGATGGAATCTTAAGTAATTGAATGAAAATAAGGATAATATAAAATTCTATAAAGGTTTATTTACATTAGATGGAATCAAGAATCAATAATAATAATCAATGTTTAAGGGTAATAACCAAAAAGATGACATAGAATCAATACACTATAAAGGGTTTGTTTTCAGATATAATATAGGTTTGTGAATTTCATAAATAATAATCATAAGGGAATGTCAAATGATAGAAAACACAATAAAATTAAATAACTTTAATACACAAAGATATAATTTGTAATAAATATTGAATGCAAAATAACTGGAAACTCATATCAAGTGATCAATAAATTATATTAAATTCATTTATAGATAATTCCATAGTGAAAATATCTGGGATAGTAATAAATTAATATTGAATAAAATAAATTCTTATTTATTAAATGAAATGTTTCCTAGGTACATGATACCTTTAACATTGTGTTAACTAAGTCATTCAGTAATGTATTAAACAATTAATGTTTCATCTATTTATATTTTTATGAACCTAAAATAGATAACTAATGGTTTTACTAAGGTATCAGGAGTGTAAGGGTATTTTTAGAATTATAGAACCTATATATATTTTGAGGAATAGGACTATCACAAATTTATTAAAAAACCATGAAAGGCATTCCACATGATTTATTTTTACCCTGTGGGGCTCGACAAAGAGAAAAATGAGGGTGTGTAGATTTCCTTCACTGTACAATTTTAGAAACCTAAACATGTGAAAAATGACCAAAAAATTAAAGTGGGGATTCACATTATTGGAATATGATATCCAAAACCGTGCATCCTTACTATGTGGTATGCATCTATATATATCATCCCATTAACAACTTTTTCATAGCTTGGCCAGAGTATCGTGCCAAACCATCTGAAGGCCATATTAGGTGAAATATGAAAAATAAAAAAAAATCAATGTTTTCAAACTTCCCAAATTCCCTTGTTATTCTCCCAAGGAAAAAATCCCACCTCTTGTCTATTTTGATGATAAAATCCTTCTAACATAGACTTTGACCCCATGCATACATCCAATATCTACTAGAATCACCATACATATTATTGGATCTGCACCGATTTGTTTCTAATTCACTTCTAATAATTCATTGTTCTTCATCACATCAATGAAACTTTTTAGATATTGGCTAATATACCTTATATTATGGGAAAAGATATGTTATTCAAATATTTTCATAATATAGGGAAAACTAAAGGCTGATATTGCACGAGGAGAGTTGTATGGGTACATGGTAGTTTGACTATAAATCATCTCTCATGTTTATAAATTTTTATGAATTGTTGTGTGGTCATGCCAATTTCATTAAGAAACAGATTCTTAATTAATATTCCTTGATATTATTTATTAAAATTGTGTTTTATGACCCATGTTATATATGTTATTCTTTCTGTGTGGTTATGTAAAAAACATAGTCCACCAATATAGGGTATTCATTCATAATTGGGGTTTTTTAGGTTTGAAATATGTGGTAGTTCCACCAATGGGGTGTTCCTTAACAATAATTTTCAAAGATTAATCCTTCCTTAGTAAATGACTATTAAATTGATAAATGTTAACATCCATGTTTTAGTTCCACTTCAACTACCTATGGCTTTTTCTTCCACGTAGATAATCAATGTTAAATGGTAAATTGGAATGTATATTATATATATATATGACTTGGACTAACGAATTGAAATACAATGGTTTGGTTTTCCATATGCAGAACTACATTCATTATTTGATGTAGGGTAAAATATTAATCCCCGTTAAATGACTATGACATAATTGAATTAAATGAAATGGTTAAATTCACTTTCTCCTTGTCAAAATAATGAAAAGACCATATTGGACATTTTGAACTTAATTAAAGGTATCATTAATTAGATGAAATCAATTGTGGAAGGAATTCATGTAGTTTTACTAATTATATACATTTCATGATATATTATTTAGAGTGGTTTGACTCATGATCACATTGGATTTCTAGGGAAATTCCTTAAGAACTCGAGGGTTCTATTCAGACATATGGATAACTGTTTCCTTGGTTTAGAACCACCTTGGAACCCGGTCCTCGTCTATCAATAGATGCCATGAATGACACAATAATATCCCTCTATTACTATTACCTGAGGCATTAGATACATTCTTTGGATCCATTATGGGTTCTACATACATGAGGTGCGTTGATAATATCATTGCACCTAACTATTTATTATCTCATTTTACTGTGGATGTATTCCTTAAACTCAGTTTTGTCACACAATTGTATAATTCATTGTATGATGCTCCTTGAATTTCATTGTTAACCTAATATCAAGACTATTATTACAACTTATTTGGATACCCATGACTTGTTGGATACCTTGGTTATTACATCTAATTCCTTTTATTATTAATATCATTTTAGGCTTCCTCGTTACATAATGGAACCATTAATGTTATTATGACGAGACGAAGTTCGTGACTGATGTACCCCACATGACATAAATATATAAACTATAACTTAATTAATTAATGAAATGGAAAAATATTCAGACATAAGTTGAGTGGTGAAGCATGAACATGGGTATTTATATTTCTATTCTACATTACATTAATATATGCATTTTCACACAATTTCAGTTTATATTAAATGGGAATGTTGTTAAAAACAATGTTTTGGTTACCTACATGATTTATCTCACACCCTATTTGGGAATCCACTAGTACCCACGAAAAAAAATTTGTTTAGACGTTCATAGTGGTAAGAGTATTCCTTCAAGCATTTGATATCAATATTTATTTTTATGGAGATGGTTTCAAATGATCAAATTGGGGCTCTGGAAAATGGGATTAGTTTTTGGAGTCCACTTTTCTACCTTTGTATAGAACATTCAATTTTTATCTCTGTATCCAATTTACCTATATTATTACATACATGATAAATCCTTATCATCTTTTGTATACCAATATCAGTAACACTTGTTTCTTAGGAAATTATTACTTCTCTCGTGTTGTGTTGTAGATTGTGTTTATTACTGCCTCCCCTATTTATCTATGTTTATTATAGATCTATTCTCATTATTTATAGTAATGATGAAAAATTATCCCCATGGAAACACCATAGGCCCTCCATACTAGTCGACGACATCTTTTATTTGGGGATATTGATTTACACCCTGTGGACTACCGGTCTCGGGGTACCTCTTAGTGGAATCTGGGTATAGGATCTCACAATGTGGTATGAGAGTTTGTATGACATTAGTTCTTCATTGAGGAATATAACCTTCCTTCAATCAATTCCCAATTACTAATGTTCATATATAGCCTAAAATTAATTCAAATTGATGGTATATAATTATTTTTAGTGTCATAGGTTAGTTCGGATCTTGAGACTGACATATGGTGTGAAATGGCCTAGCGCAATGCTAGTGAGAACTGTGGGTGTTGTGATGCACATACGTGTGGTGAGATCTATAATATTCACATGGGAATCTCTCTCAGCTTCCAAACGGTTATCCAAATGGAATATACAAGCCGTGTGGGTGCTACTTTTCAAGATATAAAAGTGAATGATTGGTACAAAAATTTTCGTAACCCTGTGGCCGTATAATTTCTAGTAAAATAACCATTTTAACCATAATTAATAATCTAGATTAGCCTAAAAATCCATTCTTCATAAAAAAATTATATACATGGATGGAGAGACCCCATTTTCAATCCTAATATATACATTGATGAATCTTATCCATTCATACTCTAATTCAAATGCCACCCATCTCATTGTATATGAATTGGTGCATAATAAATCTTGTCTTAGAAGTTCTTTGTTCTTCAAGATTATGATTTCACTATTTAGATGAAAGTTAATTGTCACTATAATTTAGTTCATCATAATTTCACCATATGTCTCATGATTAGAGAAAAAACTTTATCTGATACTAGACAACCTATAAACAACATAACTATGTTATTTATCCTCATTCAATTTGTTAATATTTAATCTAATTATAAATTCCATTGTTCTGCACATACAATTTTTGGCCATTGTCGGAAATGATTTTACTAATTCTATATATATTTTTTCCATGACAAATTCAATTAAATAGAAAATCATGGAATGTTGTTGACTATAGTCCTTCGTATAGAAACAAACATTTTGTGTGGTGTTTATTTATGTGGTCCACCATGGATAGCCTAGAATCATTTATGCATTGATTTGTGAATTTTTCTATTAATGGGGTTAAATTAGAGTAATTCAATTGTTAATCCTAGAGATTAATTGTCTTATAAATGATATGTATATCAGAATGTGTTATCACGTGTAATTTTAATTCCAAAATAATAGGGTATGATTTCATTTCCCCTATACAAATCCGTTGTAAAGTGTAACTGTTCATGAGATAGTTATTTAAATCAAATGACCATGTATGTAGTTGAATGGAAAGACTTATAATCATTGAAAATGATTTTAGTCACCTTATGATGTTAGTTTGAATTTAATTGGTAAGGGTGATGACCCTTGGTATAATTTAATGATTAATTTACATTCAATATTATATTTATTGGGTGAAACATGTATTGCACTGAGGAATTCCATGGATGGACTGTTTTGGAATTTACCATTCCCATGCCTGAGTGATTCTAAAACTCCTAATATGGAAAACCAAATATGAAATCATGAGGTTCATGACCATTATATTAAATGTGTTACATAGATTCATATGTCAATTCCATGGATGGACTATAAGGGAGTTTTATCATTACACCATGGGATATAAATTGGGATCCCCATAGTGGAATTCCATGGACATAATTAAAAAAAATAGAAGTTATACCAAACCTAGATCAATACTTGGGATCATGAGGATCACCACAAATGGGATCATTGTGAGTTTGTTATATTATACCTACAGTGAGAATTGGATTCCAACATATGAATTTTAAGGATGATCTCATATTTGGAGTTAATTTATTACTGAAATTATTTTTTTGAAGGGACATTCATTCCAAAGAACATTATTGTTTTCGATCATGTTTTTACACAATAGATAGAATGTTTAGGTGTAGGTTGATCATGTAACCATGATAGGGGATGTTATGTGACACGATGGATCAGAAAACATATTGAATCAATGAAATTAAATCATTGATTTAAAATGATGATAAATAAAATAGATATTAATTTTAAACCATAATTTATCATATTAAATGAAAATTTATTTCAAATGAATTTAATATTATGTGTGATGAAATTTTTATTATATTCATTCATTTGAGTACATTATTTACATATTATACAACTTCATATGTATTGTCTCTCATATGCATGCATTAAATTATCAATACATGTCCTTGGGTGGTTTCCTACTAGTATTATAAATAAAACCCAGTTTGCGATACATTAGGGTACCCAAACAAATTATATGATTAGTGTTATTGATAATATTAAGAACCCTACTACATGTTCTTGATTTCTACATGGGAGCATTAGTGCATGCGACCGAGCTGAGAATCACGATATTAGCTAGGAAACATTTTGGGATTTATTACATTTGATACCTATTTTGTATTTTATAAATATATACATATTATTACTGCTTAAGAGGCACATGAAATGTTTAATCATTATTAATATATATGGTATTCCTTTTAGTACTATTCTCTCTTCCTATTGTAATCAATTTCTAGTATGATTTACTGCTCCTTTTACTTGTTTGTGATTGATATTCTATTGTGTTTTACTCTCATAATGAGGGAATAGTATCTCTAGAGACACAACCTGGATGTCACTGCAAGTCAAAATAATCATTAATTTTGTGAGACATTCATGATGTCATGTGGGAAAATAGGATCGGGGCGCTATTGAGTGGAATCCATTTTTGTTATGTTACAAAGTGGTATTCGAGCATTTATTTTCGATTATTCTTTAATATATTGTTTCAATTGAATGGTATATAAAGCTATTGGTATTTGGTAAATTGATGTGCCCGGGTGTAGCTAACCAATGTAGAGGATAATGGAAAATTACCACTATTTATGTTTTAGTTTTCTAAATTTTTACTACTGTTGTTTATCTGATTCCACCATTGGGTGATGAAAATTATTTATTATATTTTTACTGATAATATTATGGTATCTATTGTTTTAAAACCTAACGAGATTACGATACTACATAACATTCATCATATACTCATCATAATAAAATCACATGACATGCATTATGCCTTTTAATTTAGGATGTATTGATTTTTTCATACTATTCTAATAGGTTCCATGATATATATACATAATTTTGTGATAGGTATTCTGGAATGTGTTATGGTATGAATCATGAGGATTCCACACTTACTTTCTAAAGGTGTATAGGCCTAGGTTGATCATATTTTAATTATCCATTTGATTCAATTAATTTAATGTAAATGAGATATAAAATTGAAAATGAATGTCAATTCGGTTGTGAACATGTTGTATGGAGAAAAAAGTTTGGAGAGTTTTCATATGCATAGGGTTCTCTTTTATTATCAAAGAAGATAAATCAATTATCATTTTTTCATGTTTGAAAAACCATATGATGCTTTAATGATTTTTATTTTCAAAATTTTAATAAATTGGAGATGTTGTGATGAAATCCTTATGAAGGAATGGTGGAGGAATGGGTATGCCAACCATATTATGTTTAGATTGGAATGCATGATGTTGCTAGAAGATAATGATGTTGTAGAAATTTCTATTGAAAATATGACTATTCTAATGGTGATTGGTACTAGACTAAATGTAATGAATTATATGGTTCATGATAAAAGTTACTGATTTATTAAGAATCCAGATAAACACATAAAAGCAAGAGTGTTCTTGGTGAAGCAGATACATAAGGAGGTGTCGTTTCCTAGTGTTTGCCATACTTTTGGGCCTCAAAATTGGATTTTAAATTTGGAATATAATGTATTTCATCATAGTTTTTAAAGGAATAGAAAATCATGATGAAAATCTAAAAAGGATGTTTACCACCAACTATGTTATGGAATGGTTCGCTGACTACTTACGGAGTAGCGGGGACGGTAAACGAAACTAAAAATGGTTCACAACGAAAGATTTTGGTCAAGGATTATAGTACGCAGAAGGTTTCATGTTCATGGAAGATGAGGATGAGGAATGTTGGATGGTTTTCTATTTTTGGAAGATATTTAATACATGGATCGGGGATGAAATATGGTCTGCAGAAGGATTGCGGGTTGCAGCAGGAGAAGCAGTATGCATTGAAGGATTTACCACATTGAAAATGTGGTAAAATAGATTATCATATTTTTCAGATTTTTTTTATATAATGGACCCTAATTCCATATTAATGTTAAAGTGAATTTTATTAGAATATATCATCACTATGAAAGAATTATAGGGAATTATGGAGAGTTGGCATAAGATGATTCTACGTAGGAAGAAGCTCGCATAATGAAATTCCATGAATATAATTGTTGCATAAAAGAGAGATGTTGAGTAGGACATAGTGATCCATGTAATATAAGATGGTTCACATATTAAGGGAATGCATTCCATGGATAAATGGATTCCGTAGAAGTGGATGTGGAACGCAATGTTCGTACATAGAATCAGAATGAGTATTCATAATAGAGGCAGTTCATGGGAGAAGAGTTCTCTATGTATAATTCATGTTACATAGTATGTAGAGGACATAGGATGTACGCATAGGATGTAGAACCATTTTTAGAGGAGTTTGGTCTAATCACGGAGGACTAAATGAGGTATCAACAAGCTCTTGAGAGGAAAATAGATGGATTAAATTGAAAGATAAAATTTTTGAATGTTGATCGAGAAGAACCAAAACATCAAATTACCCTGTTTGAGATGTGAGGGAGAACACATGCTTGAAGACTATTTTCCATGTTCTAAACAAGTGTAATGGCATATCCTACTCATTTTATTTCCCATTAAAATATTTTTTCTAATTGATTGTGATGTAATGGAATTTTTTTACCATACCGTGGACGTAGCTACTATTGTTGATTGGTGAACCATATAAATCTTGTTTTCTAGTGGATGTGTGTTTTTATTTTGTTCAATAGGGAAATATATCATTAATAGGTGGCGAAGGTTCTTTCCAAAATAAGTAAACACAATATAATAACATATGAATGATTCACCACCTCCCCCTCTCAATGATACTTGGATCCTAACAGTGAAACTTCAAATTCAAATTAAATATAAAATGAAACCTGTGTGAGGAAAAAAAACATAATTTAGAACCATCCTTAGTAGTAGGAAGTGTGTATTATCTTTCGGTTTTTATATGTTTTGTACATCACAGAGACTATGGCCCATCGATCATGTAGAGGGGTGTGTCTTTTAAGGTAAGAATGTGCATATCTGAATTAAATATATTCTTTTTTAAGCTACAAACATTGGTAATAATCGTGACATGAGCCATCCAAATGGAATTTTTAGATGTATACCACCTTTAGGTCATCCAATAATATTCCACGTGGGTGGAAACCACCACACTCTAGAGTTGGTGGGACCTGGGATACATGTGGATCCTCTAGTAGTACTAGGTGGTTCACCAATATTTATACAACAAGCAGTTGCTATGTAACCGTGAAATGATGGGTTCTTGATCTTTATGAAGACTATTGAGGGGGAATCATGATCTGGATTTACTATGGATGAGTTTACATGGGAGTTCCATTAGTTGAAAATAGCCACATGATGGCATATGATGGAACATTTGCTGAATATTCATTGGATGATTCCATATTATCAATCTTCAAGCTTCTAGATACAACTACTAAGATGTGGTTAAATATGATTATATAAATATTTTGTGATTAATTCACGATATGGTAGTATTTCATATCATAGATGGATCATCATTTGGATATATCATTGAAATATTTTCATACAGAATTCTATGAGTACATCATTTAACTGATAATGATGGATGTTAGAACCAAATTGTTTTTTTTCACATAGAGTAGGGAATAATGCTAGTAATTGAATATTGGGCCTGTTTAACTATGTTATAGAACTTCAAACCTGTTATGATGTTAAATGAGATGTCTAAAACTAAGATATTGGAGAATGGACTTAGGTATGACATCATTTCACATGTTAATGTTTGTCAGATGACTACCATATATGTAATAGAGAATCAGTATCATATTATAGATCATAAAGTAATATGGGATGGAGATGGGAGCTATATATGATCGACATCTAGATCTCGTATTGTAGTGACTGATCATAGGTAGTGTCATCTAGGGATCCCACATGGTGATATTAGCACAAATATCACGCACTCTAAATTTTATATGAAGTGTTTCTAGTGTGGTAGTTCTTGAAATAAAAGGTTTCTATGTGCACGAGACCCAATTGAGTGATCGTCATGTGGCATGTTGGGAAATCTACAACAAATATGAAGAACAGTTCCTCCAATATATAGAGAGAGGGGGTCTACATGGGATCCTTTCTGAAGGAATGGGTTAAAAGATTCTTATTTTTAAGGGGGGGGGGGAATAAATATTGTTAATTTTAAGGAGGTGTTGGTTATGTCCTTGTTAGTTTTACCCTTGTTTTATAGTGAAAACATTGTGAATATGCTCAGGGTATCTGGAATGTATCATATGTTTTTAGATCATTCGTGATATACGTAGTATGATAGACCCATGATAGGAGGGATACCAGACTATCTATTGTCAATTGTACTACGCTATTATCCTCAAAACTAGCTTATGTAATTTTTAATATTTTTGATTCTTATATATTTATATTTGTTTCATTTGTGGAGATCCTTGGGATTAGTGATCATACTTATGATTGATTCCTGGTCGTTAAAAGTGATTTGTGCTTTATAAAAGGGTATTCACATCAGTTCAAGGAGTTCTCCTTTAATAATGTTGGGTGTCACTTTATAGGGGATATCATTGTCATCAATATTATAGGTTTTGGAATCAATCTCTAGATGGCATAGTTGGTAAAATTCCATTACATTATTTATTTCTACCATCTTAGGGTGACCTTCATATCAATATACGGTGGAGTGTTTATTCAAAAGGTTGAATGGGATGTCCAGGATAATGAATATCATCGTGGGATGGGTGGGATGACATCTTAAATTGGGATTTTATAGGTAGATGAGTAGTGAAAATCTGAAGAATATTTCCCTATTGGGGTTGATCGTTTCCATGAAATTTTCTCAAAATACAATTCAGTATTTCTTCTAATGTTAATGGTAGAGTTATATATCAGTCTACTCCCAGTAGTTAAAATGGTGTCCATAACTCCTAAAATGATTGAAAATACTAAGAATTAAGATCTTAAGAGGTAGCTATAGAATTTAGAGGAAATGGGTTTTATCTATCATAGTACTTATATGTGGGTATTGTATTTTATTTTTGTGAAAATTTTGAATGTAGACCACAATCTATATATATATTATTGAAAATTGAACTAGTTTATGGAAATGAATCGGTATCATATACTACAAATAATTGATCTTTTAGACCATCTATGATGATATTGGGTATTCCAAAACAATTTTTTAGATCCAGTTATAATCAGTAGAATTTTAGAATATAAGACATACCAAACTCATCCATTCCTAGAATTTAGGGTTATATGATTATTTTGGTTTTTCTTTTGGTCTCACACGCTCTCCAACAGTCATCGTGGAATTGAATATCCAAGTGGTCCATCATTATGTTAATTCATATGTGATTTCCTTCATGCGTGTTATCTTGGTTTATTATCCACATCAACATGACCATTCCAAAAAAGTTGATATCATATTGAGTACATTGAGAGGGAATCAATAATATAACAAGGTAATAATGATCCCCTTCTATAGAGGTGAGATTCACCTCCTGGGTAAAATTATCTCAGAGACAGGAGTATCAATAGACACAAAGAAGTTGAGAGGTAATGATTCCTGGAAGAAGCCAAATTACCTCATTGAGGAATGGATTTTCATAGGGCTAGTTTGTTACGACATGTTTTCCATATTGGACATCTAATACTTAGAGTTTCCTATTATGATCCTAACAATGAAGGGAATAAAGTTTTTATGGTTGGATTCTTGTAAGGAAACCATTCAAAATCGAAAAGGGAGATTCACTTCAACATCAATACTTATTTCCCTCGAGTTAGGAAAGAGTTAAATTGTGTACTAAAATGCATCAGCTATCATGATAGAAGAAGTTATATTGTATTTGGGTAGGGGAAATGTTTACGAGTCACATTAGTTTGAGGGTATATGAGATGAATTACCCGTTGTACGATCCAGATCTACGTATATTTGGTCGAACACTATTTTGTCGAAGACATTAAATATATGGAGTGTTTTAGTGGTGTATATAGAAAATTATATCCTCAAGTAATTACATACATAGAAATATATATTTTTGAGGTAGGAGATGAAGGTTCAATACCAATAGTATTGCAATTTTGTTCTTGGCTAAATTTCTTGTCACGAAAATTCAGTTATCGATAAACTAGGACTGAGAATACAGCTACAAGTAGTTTAGTAAGCCAATAGAATGTGGAAGCTCTTGGATGTCTTCTAAGAGATTCACTGGAAGGTTCAAAATAGTTAGGCAAAGGCATATATATCATCCTTAGCTATTATATCTACCCTACTAGATACAGTGAGGATGAGGAAGATATCCGGACCTAAGATCCCAGTCTACTAGGATATTGTGCAATGAGAGGTCCCTCATACTTGTTAGATCATATGAGAGGATTAATATGTCTGACGTCACTAATATTTATTGGGATTTACATCGGTAGTATTCATGGATTAGAATGAAAAGTGATATAGTTGGTTTTTTCCTGAGTTGTTCGACCTATCAGTAGCTGAATCCAGAACACCGGTGACCAGACCATATTTTATCTGAATTCCTCATCCTTGAAAGGAAATTCATTGACATGGCGGGTATTCCATGATAGTATTACCAATGAAACCTTGAGGAAATTATGTTTTATGGTTTATTACGATGGAAGATGATGTTTTCACATTTCCTACCATTCATGGAAACCATATGTACTAATAAGATTGGGAGGTTTTAAATCCCAGAGATAATAGTAATTCATGGGTTCCGACACAGTATCTTTTCAGATAGGGATGCTTTGTTTAATTCAAAATTCATCCATGGAATATATGTGGAATTGGGTAAAATGTTTCTTATTATCACAACATGCAACCCACAAAAATATATCTAGTTAGAGCACATGATTTAGATTCATGATTACATGCTACGATTATACATCAAAAATTAGGGTAGAAATATAGAGTGTTATATATCCTTGGTTAAATTCATGTACAAAAATAATGTTCAGGATACTTTTCAGATAATCCATTATGTGTCTACATATGGTGTGTCATTTCGATCACCCCTTTTTTGGTTATAAGAATTATAGAAATCAATGATTGGACCTCGTATAGTTTAGTAGACCACATATAATGTGCAATTTTTTTTGAAGATTATGGATAAAGAAATGTCTTATTAGAAATAATATGTTGATCACTGTATACATAAATTATTATTTGAGAATGGATATCCAGTTTTCTTACATGGTACATTGAGGTAGGAACACATGTGAATCAGGAGACTAGGTAATTCTTTAATAGGGTATGTAAAACCATTCCTGATTATGTAGAGAGTCTGAATGGTTTCCTATCTGTTGAAGCTACCTCATATGTATCAATCCCTACATGGATTCTTCTATATATCTCAGTTATGACTCCACTATCCCAACATGCTTCTTACCATTATGTCAGAGGATGTATAGTAATATGTATATGTTTTCTTTGAGAGATATCAAATACATATTGTGGATTGTATAAAATACTGTTATCTAATGATGGTCAATTACATAATTGTGGGATCTATGCTAGCATGACCGTGTACATGACGAGACATGGAAGCCGGTTGGTGATGTTCGATCACATTTTCTACAGTTATTATCAAACATTTTTATCATCCTTGAGAGTTCAACTCAATGACAAATTTCAATAAAACAAAATTTGTGTAAGAACACATTCATATATTGTGGTTGATATCCATTTTTTAGTCAATTCGCATTTTAAATGATTATATATGGCATTATATGGATTCCATTCGATGTTATGTATGTATTGAGAATGTATAGAATAGATATGGAGATTGGGCCAATGATTGGTGTTAAATGTTATGGTGTATGATTAATGATAATCATTAGAGCTGGAAAACCCAGCCATGAAGCCAGTTCTAGAATTTTTAAAGTGGGTTATAGAATGGTTTCCACACTTTTATCCAAACCATGCAGTGAATCCATGGTAGTTCCCCTTAACAAATTATATTCTTGTAGAATTTTTTGCCTATTTAGAATGCATATGCTTCAAATCCATGGTACGCTATAATTTTTTAAAAATTACAATTTCGACCATAATTGAAAATCTATTTTAACAAAAAAAAATTAATTTCTTCTTCAATGGAAATCACACATGGATAGAGTTGTTGCATTTTTAAGAATAAAGAATAAATAGATGGAGGATCACTATCTAGACTCTAATTCAAATTCTACTTTACTTGTTTTTTCCACAACAATTAGTACATAATAACTTTTAGCCATTATTTTTTATTCTGAATAATTTGTTTTTTCATTAGGTGAAAAATATTTTACCATATTATATGTTATTCATAAATCGATATTTGTTCTCCAAATTTGTGAAGAATATGGAGATGATATTGTATGGGTTTTCATATACATACCTCAGGTCGGAGGCCTTGTGCTTTTCATTAAATTTATAGGTGTTTATATATATCATTCTGTTGCATGCCCAATTTCATGGTGTTAACATAAAATGATTTTAATGATTGAATAAAAATTCTATTCATGGTATATTCAATTAAATTGACAGCCATTAAATTTTATTGGTTGTGGAACATGATTTAGAAACACCCCTTGGTTGTGTTGGTTATATAAATAGACCACTGTTAGTGGCCTTGAAAATAAGATGCATTGAGGTGTCCCATTTCCTATAACATGGTCTGAAATAGATTAATTTAATATTAAACCATTTTCATCATTCTAATTACGATTGATAAGTATTTTGAAATGTGATAACAATGGTAAATAGAATTCATAATGAAGAAGGGAATGATTCCATGTCCCATCACATATGCCACAGATTGGCATATTTTTCATGCAATTATTATTTAATATAAATTATAATGTGAGTAGTGGAATGGAATTACATATAAGCTTAGAAAATAAATTTAGCACATTATGAAGTGAGTATGAATTCAGTTGGTTTGGGTGATAACCCTCGGTATAATTGAAATGATTAATTAAAATTGAATGTTATATGCCTTGGGTGTAACATTGATTAAAATGAGGATTTCTATTGGTGGACTCTTTTGTAATTTACCATGTATATGTCCTTGTTTTACATGGATTCCTATTATGGATTTCCAATGATAGCTCATGTGGGGCTTGGATATTATATTCTGAATGTTATGAGGATTCATATTGGAATTCCATAGATGGACTCAATGTGTACATCGTCATTATGCCATGGGTGATACATATGATCCCTCGGTGGACTACTAGGGACATGGTTGAATTAATCTATTGTTATACCACACCTAGAGTAATACATGGTTTCTTTAATATTATCATGGATGCACTCATAGGATTTTGGTTATATTGAACATAGAGTGAGATATGATTTAGAGTATTGGGAGTCCAATGAAGGGCACATGGTCTAAAAGTATTTAGAAATTAATTGTTTTATAAGACAGAAATTCCATTTCAATGATCATTCAATGATTTAGACTTGTATATAGTTTATGGATGGATTGTTTAGGAATCCTTTTATCATGTTATCTATGAGAGGGGATGGTATCCCACTTGGAAGTTCTCGACACATATTTATTAAATTAAGTTTAATGAGTAATCAAACATGATGATAAATTTATCATTCCTGATTGTTAAATAATAAATTTATCTTTTTAATGAAAATTTATTAACATGAAGTGAATTTGAAATGGGAACATAAATTTATAGAATGTTTACTTTTGACTACGTCAATTACATAGTATACTATATCCTTCATATTGTAATATATATGTATATACACACTAACTAATTGGAACAAGAAATTTGGATGTTTTATACTGGGATTATATCTCACAACCTATTTTGGAAAACATAGGGTACCCGAACAGATTATATGATTGAAAGTATTGATAATGAAAATCATCCAACTACTAGATCATGATTGCATCACTGGATAATGAGTTCATGGGACCGAACTGAGGTTTCTGATGCTAGTTGGGATAATATATGGTATTTCTTTTACTTATGATACATTTAATGTATAGTAATAATCAAGACTTATTTATTCTAATTTAGTAGGAATATGACATGTACAATCATCATCATTTTTCTGAGATTCCATTTAGTTTTGTTCATTATTTCAACTATTTTATTTTGTATGATAATTTAATACATCCAATAAATGGATTTGATTGATATTATATTATTATACACTATGTTAAAGAGTAGATATTATCCCCATATACAATCCTAATACCTGACATTTATTTGATAACATATGGTATTTGCGGATATGCACTTGAGGATATGTCGCCAACTTGGATCAGGAATTTTAGATTGGCATCCAGGTCTAAAATGGTATATAACTTCTTTCGTGATTTACTATTTTTCAAAAAAATATTAGAGATTAGGAGTCCATATAACATGGTTAGAATCCATTATTAGGTATCATGAACCCATGATCAGGGTAAGGGCTGAGATTTCGGAATTATAATCGTTGTTCTTTTTTTTCTAAAAACTTTTGATATCATTTCACCATTTGGTGGAAATCTAGTACATTGTAGGTTATTATTATTATTTTTATTGATAATATCACTTCACCATTCGACTAATTACATGAGGTAAATATTAATGGTTACATTAATAATCAGAGGAACCTAGAATTAAAATGTTATACAAATGTTCATTCCTTATAAGTGCATTTTTTTATTTCCGGATCTGCCTATAAATGTAGAGTGATGTTGTGGTACCTATATTATGCCTCTGCATTTCCCTTATTGTGATTGAGTTATTTATAATATAAATTAATGAGGTGTGATGGTCCCTCATGGGTTGGAAAGGGTAATTTACTCGTTCAATCCATTAGATTAAAATCAAATTAGTGATTATATCCACTATAAGGTGTCATGACACCCCCCCCCCCCCGAGCTTACGATGTGACTACCCCATCCCCGCATTCCATAGGTTAGGGGCTGGAGATTAGCACCGAGAAGGGGTATCCCTATAATGGGAATACATTTCCTTTAAACATGTATAAACACACAATCCGAGAACACATCAAGAATAAACTACGACGTAAAATGTTATAGTAAAAAAGAGTACTGAATGTAATGGGGCCATAATACCAGCCTAACTGGAAAGTAGATGTACAACTGAATTATAAAACATCTCCTGGAACATTCAATGAGGATCCTACATGATGTGTAGGAAAATCTCACGATCAATTGTCAATACGGTACGCCACGTCAAATGGACCACCTCTGAGCACCGTTCAGTGTTAGCTCCCCCAGCCTCGATCAATGTTTTCTATTGTCTAAAAAAGATAGAGAAGGGTTCTAGAATAACCAGTATCGGTGTGAGTATAACAATACTTAGTAGGGACCCCAAGACCCCCGAAGGTCTCCCAGAGGCCCACAAAAGAAAAACCACAAAGTAAGACCACATTCATAATGAACAGAGAAATAATCAACTCATCATAGGCATATTCCTATACATATACCCATGTTATCAAAATTTACTAATCTCATACATGATGAAACATAAGGCTCTGACCATTATGATATTTTCACAACTGATCCACGTAGGTAACAGATGAATGTAACACCATGATGGTAACACAATGAAGGTAAAATTACCACAAAGGAAACACCATGAAGGAAACACCACAGTGGTAAAAGTACCACAAAGGTAACAACAGGAAAGTAACACCATGAAGGTATAAGATCCAAAAATATATTGGAGCTGATCATGCAGGTATATATTATAAGATCAGATCTACAAGTGATTAAACATATCGATGTATTGTCTTACACTATCGAGAGGCTCTGCTGCTGACCTACAAAGGATCGATATGCACTGACCCACACAGTATTGTTAAGCACTGACCAAAATAGGATCTGACCCACATAGGATAACTATTTTCTGGCCCACACATGATCATTGAGTTTTGGTCCACATAGGATCGATAGGTACTAACCCACATTGGATCACAATTCATTCATCATGTCACAACCAATCTCCTCTACCTCACTGCCAGCAGCTAGATTTCCAGTCTTCCTACACTTCATTCATGGATAACTGCTCCTCAAGCAATAAATTGTATTTAAAATAGAATTTTGTTCAATGATAATGTTTCATAACGGATTGACAAGTCATAAGGTTTCCAATGTTACAAATAGAGTGTCAATCGGACGCCCAACCTATGTCTTCTAAGAGTTTTAGTACCGAGGCCTTGGTTGGATTCGTGTTCAATCCAACACAGTCATACTCAAAAATTCTCCAAAACTCATGTAAATTATACCATAAGGGTAATATCACTCAAATGATCCTTGCACCGCATACAGTTCATCAATCAAAACCATGGTTCACAAGTAATGGATCTTTTAGCGAATCTGGGCCTGGAAGGGTCCAGGTCTAGTCCAGCCTAGTCGACCCTGCCCAGTATGAGTCTAAACCATCCCAGATGGGAAGGTCCATAGTGTTCTTGGCCCACATGACTGGGAACACCCATCAAATAGAGTGGGGCCGCCCAATGGCCTCACACGACCGGACCCGCAAAGGGTGTGGCCCACTGGGGCTCGCGCGACCCAACCCATGACGGGGCACGGCCTGCTGGAAGCGCGAACTACTAAAGTGTGGCCCACCCTAGCTAGAATATGGGATGTGGTCTTCCCCTTTTGGAAGGTAGAGAGGCGAAGCCTCTTGGTGCTGCTTGGTTGCTTGTAGGACCCGCTGCGATACCCAGTTCACCGCTACATCCATCTTCACCGGCACATGATGGGCCACAGCCCACCTCCATCCACGATCGACCGGTGCCGATCGTGTCTATCAGCCATGATGATATACCACACCCCCTTTTCTGGCGGCACGCGACAGCGCACCACCACTTCTTACTCAGCGACCGCTATTGTCTGCCATTGTTACTCGTAGCGACATTATTTTTCGGCGGCGCGCAATGGAGCGCCGCCATCTCTTTTGTGTTTGATTGTTTCTGGCCACCTCCATCAAACAACAATTCATGTTACGTCCAAGCATAATTATGTTCTCACGAAGAACAAACCAAATTCATTCAAAAGGCGGAGGGTCTATCTCTAGATCATTTGTCAAGTACCCTCCTCATTAGTTTGATATCAAGATGGTAGAATAATATTTATCAACTCTAAAAACTAAAACCATATAAAAACCATATATCAAGATCATTGGAAAACATCATGTGTAAATAAGTTTCTATGTTCGTCGTTTTTTTGTACTCACCAACTCCAACTAGAACCATTCATGTACTCCGTGTGATTGGCGCCGCAGTACTTTGCAAGAGTTTTGTCACTTGTTGATGTTGTGCTAGCACTCCCCAAACTCTATATAAATAGGAGAATGGGTGAGTAATGCACATGGAATTAATGGGGGGTTCATTTAATAGGAACCTTCCCAATTTCAATGGTTCCATTACATAGGATTTTAGGAGTCAATCCATTTAATGGCTTGACACGTCATTTTTACCACCACTACCATTTGTCCATTGGATGAAAATAAAAGAGAGAAATAATATAACAAAGTTATTTTGTTAATTATTTAAAAGTCCAAAATCTCACTTTTTCAACATACCTGCTGTGTTCAAAGTGAATCATTCTATTAGATAATCTTGGAACTATGGATTCAATAGTTTTCTCGGATTTGTTTTTCTGAGAACCATTTAAAAATTATGAAAATTCCTCTTGCACGTTTACTGAACATAACTTAAGAATCTGCTGAAATTCTTTCCGGGCACATCGAGCTTTAGAATCATGCACCGTCATTTTTCGTAGACTCGTTATAATTCCATATAATTTGAAAAAAATTACATGAAAATTATATGTCATTAAATTCTCCCCACATTATGTGTTTTTGTCCCTGAAAGCCACAACATATACTATGGAAACATATGGGGGTACTTACCACGAAGCTGGGCCTCACGATCCCATGTGCACTCTTGGAGGATCCTGTGCTTTAAATGAACGTGAACCAGAGGTATCAATTGTACATGAAGAAACCACTCCTGTTTATCATCATTCTATATTGGAACCTCCATAAATTTCACCCCATCATAAAAGTCTATCTCACAATGGTCAGTGACATGAGATGGGTTATACAAGTTTCACCTCATCTGTGATATGTGGAAGATATTTTGAACCCTCTCCAACTGCGGTGCATGTGAAAATTGGTATTCCACCACAATAATCATCCAATTTATTATAAATGGCCCGATAAACCTCAGATAGTGTTTTTCACCTCATCCAAATCACCATATTCCTCGTCGAGGGGAGACACAAAAGAATACGTGGCCCCCTCCTGAAAGTCCAGGGTTCTCTATCTCTTGTCAGCATATGACTTCTGTCAACACTGTGTAGTATTAATCCTCTCTTAGCTGGTCTATGACTTCCAATTGGTAGGTCGTACCAAATCTGGACCAATAAGTGATGACTCCCCTGTGTCTTTCTAGCATAGGGTTTATTTTCATGGTTGATCATACAAGGCATCAAATGTTGCCTTACCGATTGTGGAGTGATAAATGTTGATGTATGAGAACTCCACCATGGAAAAGTTATCGTCAAATCTGTGGCCAATATCTAGGATGCATGCATGTATCATGTTATCTAGTTTCTGAATGGTCCACTCCGTCTTACATTCTGTTGGGGAATAATTTTGGTGCTTAAATGTAGCTATGTCTCGAACACCTCTGTTAATCCCTTCAACAATCAGTAAGTAAAACGTGTGTCAGTATCTGAGAAGATCGTCGATGGAACCCCTTTATTTCGTATAATCTCCTATAACTAGGGGTGTTTCATGCCCTCTAATGGTCCCTTCTCATGGATATTTAGGAAGAGGGCCAACATGGTGAGTAGGTCAATGATCACCCATATGGAATCATGTCTCCAAGATGTTTGTGCAAGCCATGTCACAAAATATATGGAGATACCATCCCAATTCCATTCTGGAACCTCTAGTGGCTATGCAAAGCTAGGTGGATCCTGATGCTCTGAGTTCACTTGTTTGAAGGTGAGGCATCATGAAACCGACTACGCCACTACTGTCATCATTTCTAGCCACCAGTGTCAACACCAGAGGTCCTGGTACATATTCTCCACACCATGATGTACTACTAGATGGGATGTATGAATCTCCCTCAATAGCTACATCTATAGCACCACTGGTACCATGGTTCATCATTTAAAGAAGATGACATGCACCCCAACTTCAGAAAATCCACCAGGTGCATGTTTTGAGGATATATCAGCATGTCGAGCCTTGTATTTAATGTCCATAATGTATGACTACGAACATCTCTAAATTAATCATGATGTGATAGTCATTGACTAGAGGTAAGACGATTCATCTCTACCCACAAAGGATATCTGCAACACAACTAGCTTCTATGTCTAATTACTCAGCAACGGTAGACCAGACCTACTGCTGAGTGCATCTGCTACTACATTCCATTCCCCATGATTTTATACTATCTAAAATTCATAGTACTGGTGGAACACTAGCCAATGTGGTTTTCTCATGTTCTTTTTTCTTTTTTGAGATGATATACCAGAGACTCTTGTGATCAGAGTAGGCTGTAATACATTCATCCATCAATTAATGATGCCAAATCATCATGGTGAAAACCATTGCTGCTAACTCAAGGTAATGTGTAGCATAATTCTACTCTTGTTGTCTTAGCTGTCGTGAACCATATGCGATCACTGATCACTCTAGCATTAGGATACATCCAATTCCAGTCCCTGATGCATCGCAGTAGACTACATACCCAGCTCCCTCTTCTGGTATCCCCATGATGGGGTAACTCATTAGTCTCAGCCTCTACTACGAAAAAATAAGCTGGAATCTATCCATCCATTAAAAGGGATATCCCTTATTCATAAAAGATGAAAAGGGTATCAAAAATCTATAAAAGAAAGGTATGAATATCTTGTAGTACCCCTCTAACCCCAGAAAACTATGCACCTCAATCATACTCATGGGTGGCTACATATAAAGCATTGAATCTATCTTCGACGAGCCCCCTGCAATTCCAGCGGCTGAGATAATGTGTCACAGAAACTGGACCCCTAGTATTGAGAACTGGAACATCGAGGTCTTACCATAAATTTGATTCTCTTAGAGTGTATCCAGAACAATCTGCATATGATAGGCATGCTCATCCTCTGTCGATGAGTACACCAAGATGTTGTTGATGATGACCACAATTGAGCGATCATGTTATGGATGGAAGATCTTTTTCATGAAAACCATGATAACCACTGGTGAATTTTTCGTGCCAAATAACATAAACAATAACTCATAGTTTCCATATTGACATTTGATGGACTTCTTGTGCACATCCTCATCTCTTACCCTGAGCAGATGGTATCCTGATCTGAGGTATATCTTCCAAAACCAACGAGCTCCTTTCAGCATATCGAAAAGAACATCAATCCTAGGAATTGGATACTTGTTCTTCACGGTCACCTATTTTAGGCACAAAAAGTCCACATAATGTCTCATAATCCCATAACCAATCATAGAAAACAAAATCAAGTCTTCCCATGGAGACACACTGGGCCTTAGGAACCCCTTCGACTACAAGTCCTCCAATTGTACCCATAACACATGAAGCTCTTCTAGATCCATCTGATATACTGGTGTAGATTTCAATGCCATCTTGGGGTACATGTCAATGTAAAATTCTCCCTCTCTGCGTGGAGGTAGTCCCAGAACACCATCTAGAAAGACATCGACATAATATTTCACAACTACAAGATAGCTCAAACTCCTAACATAACTACTATAAGGATAAGGCTAGGGAAATGATGTGTGATTGGATGTTCCCTCCTTCAGGTAAGTCCATCATGTGTTGCAAAGGTTCCATTATCCCTGGTGAATTAAAACCTAGTACCATCCTCGATGTCACACTACACATTATGCCTTATAATGTCAATCATACCATGGACTATGGATAACTATTCCATACCTAATATGTCGTCGTAAGGCCTCGACGCTGCTACTAAAAGATCCCAGCAAAAGCTCTTGCCTCCAAGAGAAATCTCACACTACCAGAAGTACTGTGTAATCATTGAATCCTACCCCGTAAGAGTCTTCAATTGCAAGGATCAAGAAAAGGGTCCATAGGAATCTTTGAGCTCCGAACGATGGTCGTGGATATAAATGAGTGGCTCACACCCGTGTCTATAAGTATTGTAGCTAATATGGAGTACTAATATATTGTCCCTATAATCATCTATAGAGTACTTTGGTCGTAGGAATAATCTTCCTAGAATTGATCTCTTCTCTGTCCTCCTACTCCATGTGGTAGGGAGGACCACCTAGAGGTGGTGGTGGTAGAACCTCAAATCTCCTCCAACCACATGTTGCACACCCAAATCATCTACCATATCTGATGCCCATCGAACCTCCTCACTCAAATGTCTGGCTCTGCCACGGGTCCCTCGACCATCAGCTGGTCATCCGTACAGTAAGTCGGGCAGTCATGAGCCATGTGACTCTGCCTACCGCACAAGTAGCATTGCCTTCTCCTCATCTGTCCTCCTCTGTCTCATGATCCCTCACCACCCACCCTATGTCATGAGGTTGTCCAATAGATGTTCTAGCCTAATTGGTCCCCTACGGCATTTGCCTACTATCTACTATAGCTGACTCTTCTACCTAACATATAATGGTGGATCTCACTGTCGGAGCCTGCTCAGCTAAGAAGTCCTACACCAAAATCACTCTCTCTAGCACCCCAACCTACATCGGAATGAAAAGTGATATTATCGATTCTCGAATCTCCCATAGAAGACCCTGATAGAAGGTTTGATCCCTGATGAAAGGGTACAGTACCATTTCAATGGATTAGTGGGAGAGATTAGTGAACCACCCTAGGTATTGGGACATATTAATGTTTCCTTGCTGTAAGCGTAGGAGATACTGTATACACACTGAGTGTAAAGACAATAGGATGAACTATGCATATAAAAGGGCTTAAAATTCTTCCCAGTTGAGGGTCACCTCATCATGAAAATAGAGTGTCAGACTCCACCATCTCCCAGCTACTCCCTGGAAGAGACTGGCATCTAGAATCACCATCAGATCAGGTGGTACCCCAACTATGCAAAACAATATTGTCATAACCTTCATCCAATCCACATCCACCTATGGATCCACCTAGCCTTGGAACCTCATATGACTCTATTGCTGAAACACGGGCAACATGCTATGAATGTGTGTACCCTCTGTCGGTGGGGCTGGCTGCATCTGCTGCCCAACAGGAGGTAGAGATACTGGTGCACCACTCGATTGTACTATCACTATAAGAGGGCCCTACACCGAAGCCTCATCGATCAATGGGTTGTCATCATGTAATATCTCGGGAGTCCTGAATGATAGTCTATATGTCTTCATCCTAATAGAAAATTGGTGTGACACAATAAATAAGTTATACTAGGTGAGATGACTCAAAGTGATCCAATGAAATTCTTTTAAAAACCCATGCAATCAGTATTTTCCTACACTAAGTTGGAAATTAGAATTCAGGCTCATGGTGTATGGATACGTCAGCCACGACACCAACACATGATTCCCCAAACTAAAAACCACACACATTAAAATTAACATTATTGTCACATAGAAAATATCATAGACGTTGTTCTTATTTTGGAACAACACCTTTGATATAACATTGTCACGACCCATCCCCCTTGGGGCATGTGCCGTGACTACCCCATGATCGCCTTCTATTGGCCCGGGGATGGAAACTAGGACCAAGAAGGTGTATCCCTATATCGGGAAAATATATTCTTTGAACATGTACAAAAAACAATCCATGAACACAACAAAACGCAACTATGAAGTAAACTGCTGTAGTTAAAAGTGAACTGAAAGTAAAGGGGTTGGAATACAAACCCAACTGGAAAGTTCAAGTAAAACTGAATGAGAAAATTGGTTATGTAACATCCACAGAGGATCCTACTAGAAGAGTGTGTACATCTCATGATAAGTAGTCAATGTGACACGTCACATCAAATTTTGTACCTCTAAACATTGTCCAGTCTTGGATGCATCAGCCTCGATCAACATTGTCTTTCATCTACACAAGATAGAAAATGATGTGGTTGTAGTCGTTGTAGGGGTGAGTATAACATTATTCATTAAGGACCCTGAGACCCTCAAAGGTCTCCCATAGTTTTACAAATGAAAACCCACAATGTGAGACCTCATTCGCAAAGCCGGAAGCCGTCATCAAATATACTTAGGTATATGCCCATATATATAACTATGTTATCAAAATATTCTCATATAATGCATGAGGAAACAGAAATATACAAACGTTAACACATTTTCACAACTGATCCACAATAGGAGAATACCAGAAAGGTAACACCAAGAAGGTAACACCACAAAAGTAAAACCACAAAGGTAAAAGTACCACAACATTAACACAAAAAATGTAACCCCATGAAGGTAAGAGTACCACATAGGTAACACCATGAAGGTAAATGTAACACAAAGGTATAAACTCATCTCACACATGTATATAACATAAGAGTGGATGTTCAGATGATTAGAAATGTTGTTGGTTCCTCACACTATGTCGAGAGGCTATACTGTTAACCAACACATGATCGATATGTGATGACCCACATTGGATCACTGGGTGCTGACCAACACAAGATCTGACCCGCTCATGATCAGTATGGACTAACCCGCACCAGATCACTAAGTACTGATCGACATAGGTTCATTAGGTTATGACCCACGTATGATCAATATTCATTCTTCATGTCACAACCAATCTCATCCTCCTCACTGCCAGCCACTGAATTCCCGCTCATAGTACACTTGATACTTGGAGAACTACTCCCTAATCCATCGATCATATTTCAACCAGTATAAAGATGCATGAAGAAGTGTCTCAAATGGACTCCATGTTGTATGTGTTCCAATGTGATAGATAGAGCATCAATCAGGTTCTCAGTCTTTGAATTGTAAGCATTTTAGTACCGAGGGCCTGGGTTGGATTCAGGTTCGATCGAGACAATTCATAATCTAAAATTCTACAAACCTCAAGTGGAGTATAACAAAAGGATATTCTTCATCCAAGGATCCCAACATCATAGATGTTTAGTCAAACAGATGCATGGTTCACAGGTTATGGATCATTTAGTGAAACTAAGCATGGAAGGGTTCGGGTTTGGTCCGACCCGGGCGGACCGTCCCGGACCAGCTCAAACCATCTTCTTCCAGCCCAGTAGGGATGGGCCATGGTTGGATCATCCCATTGGTCTCTATAATATCCTGATCCACCTAGGCTATTTGGACCAGCCCATAGATGGGCGTGTCATGTTGGACTCGCATGGCCCGACCTGCAAATGGCGCAGCCCACTGGGCTTGTGTGGCCCCGCCTACAGAAGGGCTCAGCATGCTGGGGTCATGCAGCCTAGACCATTATGTAGACTGGCCTATTGGTAGAGCGGAAGACTAGGGAAGGGCCCTCCCTAGCTATAATGCGGGAAGCAGTCTCCCCTATTCGGAAGGCAGATTGGTGGGGACACTTTGCATTTCCTTGTTGACTGCGGGACCCACTGCAGGTCACGTTCCCCCACTGTGGAATGGGATCCACAACCATCATTGGAGTTTCATGATGGAATACCACCCACCATTGTTCATGGATGGCTTGTGCATGCCTCTTCTGTCCCCCGTGGAGATATTCCGTGGCCCCTTTCTCTGGTGGTGAGTGACGACGCACCAACAATTCCATTACAGCAGGCCGTTGATGGTCGCCGCCATCACATGTCATGGCTACGGACAAGGCCTTCTTTGCCAGTGGTGCATGACAGAACACCTCCATCTCCTATGTGGTCAACCATTATTGGCTACCACCATCACCTGATTTTTTGGGTTTCATCCACCTCGAATTAAATGCTCACGAAGAACGCAAAAAAATTCCAACAAAAGGAGGTGGGTCTGTGCCTTGTGATTTTGGCCCTTCCCTCTACGTTAGTTTGTTTGCAAGAGGGTAAAATAAGAATCAATAACTCTTGAAACTAAAAAAAAAAATTAAAATCAAGCCTGATGATCATTTGAAAAAGTCACGTTTGAGGAAGAATCAGTGTTCGTCATTCGATGGCACTCATCACCGCCCACTGCAACTTTTCTATTCCTCCAAATGATTGGTTTTGCTATACATTTCTAGCGAATTTTCTATTTGAGAATTCGTTCCAACACTCCCCCCATGTTCTATATAAATAGGATAGTTTGAGGGTGAGTAATTAATGTGTAATTAATTGGGGTTCTTTTAATAGGAACCTTTATAATTCCAACAGTGCTGTTACAATTGATTTGAGGATTCAAGCTGTTTAATGGCTTGACATGTCATTGGTTCAACCATAACTACTTGTCTGTTGGAGGAAAATAAAATAGGGAAATAAAATAACAAAGTTATTTTATTATCCTCTTAAATTTATAAAATATAACATCTTCCCCTAACCTTCTGCGATCAATGTGAAGCCTTATATGAATCCTGGCGTGGCAGATTCAACTGTGCTCTTAGATTTTTAATCCGAGAACCAGTTCAAATTATTGAAAACTCCAATCATTCATTTAGTTAACATAACTTAAAAATTTTAAAGAAATTCATTTCTGGCCCACTGGTTCTTAGAATCACGTACCGTCAATTTTCGCAGAATGTAAAATATAGGTCTTTAAAAACATGTATAATTAATGAATCACTGTAAATGGGGATCAATTTAAATATACAGTGATATATGTTATAAGATAATGAAAACATTAAAAATGATAAATGTATTTTAAAATGTAATAGTACCAAATCCTTATACTACCATGACATGTTTGAGAATGGTAATAGACTGTACCTAGAAATAAATATGATATAAATGAAATGTTCCCCAATAAATAATGAGGAAAGGTGTTATTGAAACATAATCGACTTTTCCCATAATAGGTACTACATGAGCACAAACCAGTACCTTTCATTATAAGAGGGTTTTGGGGTATTATTCCATGGGTAGTGAAATCTTTATTATAATTAGATTCTTCTATTATTGTTATTTAACAAAATGAAAACTTTTCTGAGGTGTCTTCTTGGAAATTGTAGATAAGAGCCACCATGATTTCCTCATGTAATGTGCCTTGAAGGTGGTGATGAACATTCTCTAGATGTTGTTGGAGTTGAGATCCCACTCTGACCTCCATGATTTCCACATGATTCATCGCATGTTGTACCTTATCTAGAATATAACACTATAATATATGATAGTTTTTTACATCCAATATGATACATTAATGCTTCTCATCTAGCCCCACCATTGAAGGATGATCTCACTCATGAGTCCTAGCAGAAGCCTCTTCCTACCATATCAGATGAGACAAGTTCATAAACTATTGATTCTTGGCTAGATGCCTCCCTTTTAATATTTGAGCATCTAAAGACAGCTCTATAGTAGATGGTCAATATTTTTTTGTACAAGATATATGATTCATCCATGAATTTATCAGATGTAGTTAACTATGATTGTTTCTATCATGGAATGGTATAAAATAATTTCTATAATAATAATATAATTTATACTTTCTCAAACACTGAGATATAATAGAGCAAGAGAGTTCATAAATCTTGATAATTGTTCTATTCCAATAATGGAGTATTTAGCTTGTTTCACTGAGTTGGAATGGATGTAAATGCTTCTGGATAGTGATGATAATTTACATGGTATATTCTTAATGGATGAATTTTAGTATTACAACCTAGATGAGGTGAACAAGATTCATTAACCTACCTTAATGAAAATACTTAATCATTCTCTTATAACTAGTGAAAAAATGAAGAATGGGGATAATACCAGTTTTATTGGGTAAATGTTGATCCAGGACGCCAGTTCTTCCTATAAGAGAATGAAATCACATGAAGATTCTCATATTGGTAGTGGAGGACCATGTAGCCATGATACTAAAACCATTGTGTGTAATTAGTATAGAAGAATGGTTTACCTGATGCATTTATGTAATATGGATCCTTTGGAAGGATGTGATGGAAGGCATATGGTTCATCTACTTAGATTATTCTAATCCATACCATTAGATTCTATTGTATGAGTATCCAAACCAACTCCACTATCATATGATATTTATTTTACACTATAAAGGTTGGGGAATTAGTGTTTCACTAACGTGACTAGTTATAGAGGAAGTTGTTGCAATTCATGAAACAATCTAGATCACCAGAAGTGCCGATAGAGCTATTTTTTCAAGGTAGTTATGATATTGAAAACTTTCTTCAATCAAGACAATTTCCTTAATTAATATTAATACCAAAGGATATGTTTTAAGGACCATAAATAGTACGATGTAATATTATAGCAGCCACCACTATATTATTTTCTTTATTTGATATAGGTTCTTCACAGACATTAATTTATTTATCTATCATTGAATGTCTCATGTGGGAAATGTATAATTTTGGTCTTACAATACACATATATTCACAAATGGGATTACATTTTAAGGGAATATGCTAATGTAGGGACTACCCCTTGACTTTTATGTTACCCTTTCTTATAGAAATTTATTTCTCAAAATGACAAGAAAGGATTTCATTATCGAGATTGACTATTTAATTTTGTTTCATGCCTTTGTTGACTACTATAACTATAGGTTATCATTTACATCACCATAGGGTAGTAATTTTCTACATTATTTTGATTTGGATGTGCAGTATTGTAGAGTTAGGCCATAGTATCATGGGATAGCTAGAGTACCCACCTAGATTTCTAATCTCCTATTACAGGATCAGAGTTTATATGATACTGGATTCACTTCAGCAGTATATCTTTCATGGGATGTCATTATACATGATTCATTTCATACATCACATGAGGGATGGGTGGGATTTTATTGAGCGCCTTCTAGTTGATTATACAATGTCCATTACTCCATACAGAAATGAACCTACTAAGTTTTAGGACCTCAAGAAATATTAATAGGAATCATATTCCCATAGTTTTACAAATACCAATTATTATTCTTGGGTTTCACCAACACATTTCTCCAAGAAGGTGGATGGGACCCCTCATTAATGTGTGTATTGTAGATGGTTATTCCAGCTTATGGTTAAGAACTATTATCCACCGTGTTGAATATGTTATCTCATTGAACCAATCTAAGAATCGATGGTGTTCTCAAATATCATCCTAAGATCAATCTATCATCAATTGTGTTCTAGAATATCAGAAATACCTTGAAAATATTTCCATAGAAGTTATGGTATATATTACTACTAGTTGTTATATATGGTCTTACAAATACAATAAGTATTTTCATGGCTTTGATGAATAGGTTGTTTCTCCCCTATCTAAATATTTTCAGTAGTTTTTGATGAAAACCCGGGGTACCAAAAACTTAGATTATCCATGATAAGAACCATGATATCATTCTATGTATATTGAGAGAGAACCATATTTTTTCCAGCATTTTATTTTTCCCTTCTTGATCTGCAAAGATAACTTCATGTGACATATTACCTCAGAATAAGGATTATATTTTGACGTTGAGAATGTGAGTGATATGGTTTCCTTGGGGAATCATAATAACATTGCTGACAAATTAATTTTATTAGGGGTATCTGGATATAAAGATATATTATTCAGGCATTTTCGTTCCATTTTTCACAAATTACTATTCTTAGAAAGAAAGGTGTTATGTTTATGTGTTCAGAAGATTGATAGAATGACTTTTAGGAAATGAAAGTGGGACTTGTCTCGAAATATATTATAGTTATTACAGATCGAGGAGGAGGATATAGAGTATTATATTATACATCAAGAATATTCGTAGATTTAGTCATAATGGTGTAGAAATAAACATTTCATACAAATTCTGAAGGTGTTCTCTCATTAGAAAAATTTCCATATGAACATTATTGATTTAAAATTAGTTTTCCATAACATATGTTGATAGAGTAATTATCTATTACGTCAGATCATTGTGATGTCTACGGACTACAAGTTCATCAATAATATATCTAAATAGTGTTACATTAATCAAAGACAACGAAAATGGGTTGAGTATATTCAGTCCTTATATTTTTTATATTTCTTATATTCCTATAATGTGCAATGTGCTAGTGGATACAATGAATCAATAAACTATAGAACATGAATTATAGGATGAAAAAGCTGAATGTTAATTGATTCCCCCTTTTTTATATGCATAATTATTTTCATGATAGAAAAAAGTATTCTTGTATCTTAACATTGATAGTTACATATTTCCTCCTTGTGAAGGTGAAGATAAGGAAATTTTCATATCATGAGGGATTCGTGCACTGTGATATTATTGCAGGAGATGACCTGACTATAGATTGGTTTATGGAGTGAGATGAAATCTTACATATACATGTATATTTATGGGTTCTTATATATATATATATATGTGATAGATGAGTCGATGTGTGATTCACATTCCTCATAGTGGTCTGTTCATCTTGTATAATCTAAAATGTATCAGAACATGTAGAGATAATATTGGTTGCCTAGGATGAAATGTTAGACAGAAGGTACTATTAGAAGGTTTTACACCATTATGATAGTGAAGGTGGAACAACCGAGACCCGGATACTTGTTACTTTAACTTCAAGTCCTATAATGGATAAGTGAATATGTTTCCCTGGAATTTTCAGTCAATTGATCAATTTAACATAGAGGTTGAAATGTTTTATCAGTTTTCATTTACTAATAGTCAAAGGTTCCCCTCATCCATCCTATCTAGTATACATTATCATTTGATTATCTTGTTTGATCGTATGTTTGCCAATCATCCGACTGCATGGGCCACTCATAAAATAGATTTAGATTGTGAGGATCATTCTGAATCAATGTTTTGGATGTGGAAGCAGAAAGCTATGGGTACATAAGTTCATATAAGAATGACAATTCACCCTAAGACCAGTAGAATGTGAAAATGGTTGATACAAGTATTAATCAAAATTTAATCGGCATACATCCTTAATTAAAAATTTTTTATTATGAAAACCCTTCATGAAGATTATCAATATAACAATAGAATCTATTTTACAATTCAGGTGGCTCCTATTGAGACATTGAATGGTTGGGGGTGATATTTTACATCATTTATCACCAAAGATAGAGAATAAGTGGGTACATAGGAAAAGGAATCTATCACCACTATTGTTCAAGAAGATTGAGATTTTGGATAGTGCCAAGCTGGTTTCCTATTAGTTTATAATACCACAATGGTATTATGCCACGTATTAAATCTTCCACATTTTACGGATTCATTGGTATCATGTCAAAAAATCACACACATTATAGCTTTAAGGGGTATAACTATATGATGATTCTACCTTAGAGGAGTATCATATATGCATCGCTGACCAAAGCATGAATCCTTCATGAACATGGTCTATACCTATAGTGTATGCTCTATAGAAGCATGACCATGTACAAGATAAGACATGGGAGTTTGATGTAGTCTTATGTGCCTTGTCGCTAGTGTTTTTCTCAAAAAAAAATCACAGCTATTGTAGGTAGAAATTAGGGACAACTTCCATTAATGGGGGAGAGTATAATAACATGATATTCAATAAAGCAATGATCCTTTAAGTTTTGGTACAATTTTTTGTACCTAAAATAGATTCCTAATGACTTTGCATAGATCCTGGGGTGTCCTAGGTATGAATGGATCCCAAAACCAAGCATTATGTGAGTAATTTCATATCCATAATGCAATTGTGGCCCATGAAGTGTTTCACTCTATGACAACACGCTCCACCGCGAAAAGAGGAACCATGGCCTGCAAACTGAATATGACTATGGCCTATGATAAAGTGGAATTAAATTTCCTCAAAAATATATTAAGAAAATTATAGTGGAAGAATTATTGTATTTATTAAAAATATATAAAATATATAATAATATATTAAGAAAATAATATTGGATTAATAATTATATTAATTGATAATATCAAAAATGTTAAGTGAAAAATATAATTAAAATAATTATTAATTGTTGATCAAATAATTTTCTTTAATTAAAATTCTAAAGTGAACAATACTGATAAAAAATTAATAACTATGTAAACCCTTGAAAATGTGCATAATGTTGATGTGATAATAAGAAAATGAATAATTTATGTCAATAAATTGTTTATCCTCATAGATCTTCTTTATATTAAATATAATGAAATAAAAAATAATTATAATATTAATATTATAATGACAATGAAAATGATGCAGAATATCAATCCACTAAAGATAAATCGTGTTAAGAAATCACATACCTTTAACTACCCTTTGAGAGATCTTATAGTGACCTCATTTATCGGGTGTTGGAATAAGATATTATATTATAAAAGAAATTTATTAATATTTATAAAACCATATATGATCTTTTTATAACATATTATTATTGTTTCATTAATAATAGTTCACTATTTTCATTATTTCGAGTCTTAATTGCCGTGTTTTCTCATCTGTGTTTCAACGTGACTGACTAGGTTTTTTGTTCATATTATATAGTTATATCATATCCATGATTATAATAATGGCATAAATATAGTATATTCATAAAAAATGAACATTTAAATCCAAATATTAAAAAACGATATGATAAATTAAGAATGATATAATCATGGAGACGATGGGTTATATTTACACATGAGTTATGTTTTTATTTTTCAATGATCATTAAAGAAAGGTAGTAAGTTATTATTTACCCTAAAGTAATTATCATAGAATCATTCATAGCATATTTTATATTTATATATAACTTCAATTTTTTTAGTGATGAAAATATAGTGACATCTCTTCATGAATGACGTAGTCCTCGAGTACAGAAATGATGTTTTCATTTATATGTTACTGGAAATGGATGAAGAAAAATGATATATAGTATCATTATAGAATTATAAAAATGTCATTAATATTATATTTATGTAACATATATCACATATAACAATTAAAAATTCATTTATCACCTAATAGGTAATGAATTAGTCAATGACGAATCACATCACTCCATGATGTGGTAGTCTTCCATAGACTGGAGAGATGTTACCATATCTCGAATAGAATGGAAGGAACGATATATATATATATATATGAAATGGTAACATAAAAGGTATATTATATATATATGATATATATATACTCTTGTCCATTTTCAAAAAAATCCATGAGATGTGGAAATGGAATATTTAATGATGCTGGATCACAAGGTGGTAGTCTGTCATACACAAGAACAATAATTTTGTAACCCACTTGAATGAAGTGTGTGAGTTTGAATGATTAATCCTAAAATAACAAAATATAAGTACATAAATCATACTAAGGTTAGTTTATATTATTGTTTGAAGATAATCTAATGAGGTAGTGAATGAAATAAAATGAATACGCTATATCAAGAAAAATACCTCTCCGATGAGAATTCTATTTGAGATTGCATTAAATACATAAAAGGTTGGATTTATGAATGAGATAAGGCTTCTAGGACAAGGTGATTTAATTTGGGAGGTTATTTTTGGATTATCTTGGACAATACAAATGTATTGAAAGAAGTGAATAAAATTATCAATGGGGTACACTTTTATAATTGTGAGAGAGGTCACACACAGTAATTTTGAAATGAATAGAGTGCCCATGTTTTGATTATGAAAAATGGTTCAAAAAATGAACCATTATTGAAATATATTGGTCTAATGGTCAATATACAACCATCTAATATTTTTTAAAAGGACATTAATAAACATTAACCATTATCCCTTCAGTATCACCTAGTGTAAAATACATTTTTACTACAACCATAGTAATTTATTTTTACAACTGTCAATATTAATTGTAGTCAGAAGGTTTGCTTATGTTATTATAAATAAAAAATTTCTCTATTTCAAAATATGGAATCCATTTTTCCAAATTCATCCCATATAAATTAAAATTTGATATTTTAAATTATTTCCATTATGATGATTATAATGCTGGGATTTAAAGTGAAAATGTTCAGAAGATTATAATGTTTATTTACATAATATAAATAAGAAAATGATTCCATGGATTTAAATTGGTAAAAATATTATAAAATTTATATAATGATTCTTTATAATAAATGTATTCAAATATATTTGATCTTAAAATTTAAATAAATTTATTAGTTATTTTTAATTAAATTTTATTATTTTTTTACTAATCATTAAAAAAATGATTCTTCTAAAAAAACAACCTAAAATAATTTTTTTCGGATTTCAAAAATTATGTTTATTTTAACATATATTTTTTTCTAAAATTGATAATAATAAAAAATATCATATTCTCTATGATTGAGAAAAACAACTTTTTGAAAACTATATTTTCTCTAAAGACAATTAATTTTTTAATTTAATGAATTATTTTTAAAATTTATAATAAAAAGATAACCAAATAATGTGTGTATGATATATATTTAAATAATTTAGTTAAGGAAATTCATACCCTCCATTCCAACATCTATTTAGTAACTATAAAATTAAATAATAGTAGTAATAGTATATTTTAGTTTAGTAACACTTGGTCTTGTGTGTAACACGAGCTATCGAAGATACTCATGGTTGCATATACTAAAAGATAAAATCTATGTAGTTTGAAACTCGTGCTATATAATATATTTAATTTATTTAATATATAATACATTCATATAATTTCTTGTTACTTTCTAGGTGTAGTGTTTAATTTAAAATAACCTATTTCATATTGTGTTAATGTTCGAAATGTTTTCTATGTCACTTTATAAATTTTCAACTAGTAGTTTTGAACATTATTGAGGATAGATAATCACAATAAAGGTGTTGTTAGCCAATCCTATTGGTTTTATACATATTTGATTTAAAAATTTATAAAATTATATCTTGGGTATAATGGTATCATGTTATTTGGAAACATTATGCATGATAATTAATCATTTCCTCCATTAAGAATTTATTTTTTATAGTCCATGATATTTTCACAATCATATTATCTCAATATGTACATCAATATTAGTTTATTGATTAAATGAATTTATTTTTCATTTATTTTACATTCCATTTCAATATTTCTTATCCAGTTATTTAAATTCCATTTTTCTTTGTTATTTACCTTTCCATCATGATTATTTATTATCAAGTAATTTAAATTGTATGATTGTTCATTTATTTACCTTTACATGTTGATTAATCATTACTCATTCTGTATTTTATCCATTATTCATAAACCCTATAGAGATTATAATCTTACCATTATTTTATCCATTCACAAGAATCCATTTAGTGTAGAATATTTGATATGTATTGATATACATGAGGGAATAATGTTATCCTTGAGAAACAAATATTTTTGAATTGTTTTTCAAATATAATATGGGAAACATGTATAAAAATAACTTTCTTGGACTACTAAACAATTTGTCCTCTTAGGTTATGATTCCATTTGGTTATACTAATGCAATAAAGAAGACATTGGGTCCTGGATACTAGGGTCGAGGTCCATACATATCATATTAAAAGATGTTTAGTATAATCCATGGGATATATATTAATGATAATATAGATTAGTGAATGAAACTGTCTCTTAGAATTTGAGGATACTTATAGAATAAAATTGTAATGTTTTGGAATAGAATATATTACATCATTCTCCTATAAATACATACATATCAACATAGTATATTTAAATATGGTTCTATAATAGTGGTTAATAAGGGTAAAAAATCCAAAAATGAAGCATCTTGATATCCTAATCATCGCCTAGTGATCAACAACTTGCCTTATTACAAACCTGATTTGACACTCCAATGAGATATTCTTATGACAATTGAGATTTTCATCTCCACCCATTATGAATTATTTGGACATAATGACATACATAATGAAACCAGGTTTATCTGTGAGGTTACTACAAACCTATTTCATTAGGTCACTTCTAGTATGAGTGGGCGGCTAATGAGTATCTAAATAGAATCTCGATAGATGGGGAAGAACGTGAGGGACTCAAGAATTTAATCCCAGATAGTGTGTGAGTTCCTGATGGCCTTCCATGATCATTTAATAGATCATCATGATACATAATCAAGGGGTACCATTGATGTTATTAATATTTTCATGACTTATTATGTACTCCCATTACCAATTTTATATGAAATGTGCATAATATGTGTGAAATATTAATGTTTTAATACTATGTATAATATTTTAGCATTTTTAGAAGTAGTCCAATAGATTCAGTTTACTTTTTTATTTATAACTATTACCCTAACGATTAAAATTGTGGGGTTCTTGTTTTGTATAATTATTTATTCAATTTCTCACATATCATTAGAAGGAATCCTCATCCAATTATGCCATTTGAGGGCCCATATGCACCACACAAGGTGACCCCAAGAATTTGTGAACAAACTGGACAAGAAATGATGATTCAGTTACTAGTCTCACTCAAGAAGCCCATATTTTTTTAAACACCACCATGTGTTCGTGATTATCAAAATGAATCAGGGGTAAATATTTCATGGAACATATCATAGAACAAGGGGCCCAAATGAAGCCTTGAAATCCAGCCCACCATTCTGGCCAAGAAATAAAATTATTATAGTATTAATAACATATCCCTCGATCTAATCGTCAAAGAAATCTGAAAATTTTCATTGATAAAGAGGTGATATAGGCGGCCGACTTTGTTGAATAATGAATTCATATTTGAAGGCATCTTACTATTCCAAAATCCATTCACATTTTGGCCATCGAAAAAGCATGGATTGAAATGGACATTTTATCTTTTTTTAATCAATCGGTCATAACATTGGCTCTTGAAGCACAAATAACTCCAAATTTTGAGAGAGGTCGCAAAACATTATTATCTTCATCTCTGAAGAAGGAGATATCTCGAAATTCGACTGTCTGGATGTCCAAATCATCGAGCCAATTGGAGGGTCATTTTGGGAATGCAAATAGTCCACTTCCTTGGGATATAAATGCATCCCCCTCCTCTCTATGAAAGGTGTTAATATTTAAGGAGAGAGTATAATATAATGGCAAGACCAATGCCTTGCCAAAATATTCGGAGGACCTTCCATACTCATGTTTTCACTCTTTTCAAATCCATTTATTTATCTCCTCTTGGTAATTCATCATCATAAATATATAAACCAGATTAATATTAATATCAATGGCTGAGTAAATATATAATTGGTGTGAGTCAAAATTTAGGGATGTTAAGTGATTGAGAGTATTTTCTCGATTGATATTCTTTATTTAGACACTGTGTATGTTTGACTTAACATGTCATGGATTAATGAATTGATTTGTTTGACATGTGGTTTCCATGGATTATTTTAACCATAAATACACTACCATCAACAAGATCTAATTGAGATTAGAACAGTAACATAAGTTATGTCTCAGATTAAAGCCTTAACACTTAGAAATTCCAATCAACATTATCTTGTGAAGTGGGTGTTAAATTATCTGCAATATAAAGGAAAGCTCCAGGATATCACAAGCATAACTCCCTAAAAATTTACTCACCCCAATATTTATCAAATTGTTAAATCAAACACCAATCATTAATCACTTCATTTATTATCTTCATACAAACCCCCCCAATCATAATACAATCAACTAAAAACAAATGACTATTACAAATTATCATCGCTGGGGATTCGAACCGAGTGATGCGATACACATTAGTAGAGCACCAGAACCTTAACCAGTTGATAGGCGACAATCGGACGTGCTTTTCAAATGGAGTCATTTCTGGGGATGGTTTATTATGTAGTGATTAGATTCTGGTTATTCTAAAAAAACACAAAAAACAATGTTTAGAAAAATTAAAAAAAAAAGAATGAAAAACTCGTCTTCCTTTTTCATCTGACATCATTCTGAATTCCCTGTAGCCTTCCAAACAATCCCTCATATTTTTTTGACCCTAAAATTGAATGAACACTTGGCCAACTAGGGAGTAATATAATAGACAATCAAATTAGTCAATATCTAGTCCTTTTCCAACCAATTGAATTAGATATGAAACATTCATGGGAAGAAACACTAAAAGAACTTGATGCCCCAGATATGATTTACCAACCTATTGGTATTCAATATCAAATCATAGAATCTTAATTTTAACTCAAATCTAGTTTGATTCATCTTTTTCCACATTTCCACGGGCTAGCCGGTGAGGATTCACATCTCCACCATAAAGAGTTCCCAGTGGTGTTCTATACCATAAATCTTGAAAGGGGTTTCTGAGTAACAAATATAACTCTGAGCATTCCCTTTCTCCATTGTTGACACTTCCAAGACATGGATTTAATACCTACCTCCTGGTTCCCTAACCACATGGAATGAAATGAAGCAAATTTTCATAGAAAAATTCTTTCCTGATTCTTATATTGAATCTATCCGAAAGGAAAAAAGTGCTATCCGTCAGTTCCCACGTGAATCACTCCATGAGTACTAGGGGTGGTTAAAAAATATTATTGAAACCTTCCCACATAAAAAAATTCCTAACAAAATCTTGATCCAACACTTCTATGAGCGGTTATTGGATATGGAGAGAAATCCCATTGATGCCGCAAGTGGTGGTGCTCTTCCTGATAAAACTCATGCAGCTCCAAGAGATCTCATAAGTAACATGTCTACAAACACACAAAAATTCTATACTTGAGCACCTTATAAAGTCAAAAAATCCCCAGATAATCAATAAATTGATCCGAACAAGATGACCGAGTGGATGATTGAACTTACAAGTCTTGTGCGACAACTATTCGTGGCTACCAAATCCCCAACCTCGCTTTCTCCACAATCAATGTTTCCTGGACCTGTAAAAATCTGTGGAATCTGCAACTCTCCCTATCATCCAACTAACACATGCCCACAACTACAAGAGGATCAATCTGATTCATCTGTACCAATGGAGATCAATATGGCATATAGTCATTGGAACACCAACCCTCAACTATCTGGTCAGTTCGATAGAAACTTCACCCAACCTCACTCTAAGTCGTTCTCTTATTCCTATAACCAAGGCCTTAGGTATAGTAATCTCATATCTCATCACCCTCAATCCCCTCCTAAAAACCCAAACCAGTTTCAATATGGTCAAGGTGTTGGTAACGTCCAACAACCTTATCCTTTTATTCATCTACCTCAACGGAACAATCCTACTCCTGGATTCCATTATCCAAGTGAACCTTCCCAATTCCAAAACCAATAAAATCACTTTCCCAAGAACCAAAATCTAGGTAATCTCAATATGGGATATTCCACTTCTTCCACGCAACCATGTGAATGTGCAGTGGAAGATTGTACCTCCTTCACCTATTCCATCCCCAAGAATATAGAAACCCAAATCAGTCAACTTGCATCACACCTTAGTCGGAAACAACAATCCAATTCTTCCTAACTCACAGCTCAACCATTACCCAAACCCAAGGGTAATTTAAGTTCCATTTCAATTAGATCGGGAAAGAAAATTGATATGCCTCAATATAAGTCCTCCAACCCTCCTTTGAATATTGAACTTGAAAATGAAAAGAAATAGAAACTTGAAAAGGAACCTGAATCCATTACCTCACCTCCTTACATTTAACTTAGGAATCAAATTCCTTTTCCTCAAGTGGTTTCTTAACCAAGGAAGTCCATTGAACCTAATCCTGAAATGCATGACATGTTTATACGTGTTGAAGTAAACATTCCCCTATTAGATGACATAAAAAAAAAATCCTATGTATATCAAGTTTCTCAAGGCATTGTGTTCCCACAAGTGGAAAAATTGGACCTTCAAGAGGCATCTCACAGTTCCATGCCAAATTGGAAGTTCCAACATTGATGAAGCACTCATTGACCTAGGAGCCTCAGTTAATGATATGCCCAAATCCATCTTATCCAACCTTGTTCTAGGTCCCTAACATTCAAGGACTATTGTCATTCAGTTAGCCAATCAAAGCATAGCTAGTCCTGAGGGAATAATTGAGAATGTGCTTGCCTGGATCAATGATCTTATCTTCCCTACTAATTTTTATTTCCTTGACATAAAAGGTGAGACAAACACTTCTCGATCTCCCCTAATTAGAGGAATACCATTTCTCATGACTGTGATAACCAAGATTTATGTCCATTCAGGCATCTTATCCATGGAATTCGGTGACCAGTTGGTCATGTTCAACATTTTCCAAGCCATGGGACACCCATCTGAGGATCACTCTGCATTCTCAATCCATGCTTCTGAGGACACTTTTAAGAGTCGATCGAACCCCAATCCACCATATTCGTTATGTTCTAATGACAAAGGATCTTGTAAAATCAACACTATGATTTACCAAGTCATAAATGGTGAAGTTGATGTAGACATCTCCTTCATAGACTCCATCAATATTAAGGAACTTGGAAACACTCTTGAATCCCACATCAAGTCTGATCTCTACTGATCCACCTTGAAAAGTATTAAGGAAAATGAATCTGAAGAAACTGAAATCTCATCCTCCATTCCCGAATTTTCTATCCGACAAATACATGATGAGACTGATCTGAAACCTCTTCTTGAACACCCGAAATATGCATTCCTTTTCCATGATCACTCTTATCCTGTCATTATCTCTTCTTCACTTACCTAAACTGAGGAGTCCAAAAATTTTCAAGTGTTAGAGGAAAACAAAAAGGCCCTAGGATGGTCCCTAGATGGCATACCAGGAATCAACCCTACTCTTTGCATGAATCACATCCATCTTGAGGAATCATCCAAACCAATTAGAGAACCACAAAGAAGACTCAATCCACTCATCCTTAGAGTAGTTTGGGAAGATATCACCACGCTTCTTCATGATGGTATTATCTACCCAATTTCTGATAGTGAATGGGTTAGTCCAATTCATGTTGTACCTAATAAGGGTGGGATAACATTTGTCACAAATGAACATGGAGAGGTAGTCACAGTTCGAGTGAAAAACAAATGGCATATGTGAATTGACTATAGGAAATCGAATGTTGAAACATGAAAAGATCACTACCCTCTTCCATTCCTTGATCAATTGCAGGAGAGATTAGCTGGAAAGTCACACTATTGCTTTCTGGATGGATTCACCAGCTACTTCCAAATCCCAATCGCATCTCAGGAATAAGAAAATACTACATTCACATGCCCATTTGGGACATATGCATAAAGAAGAGTTCTTTTTGGCCTTTTCATTCTCCTACAACATTCCAGAGGTGTATGATGAGTATCTTTTCCGAATTTAGTGAACACTGCATGGATGTATTCATGGATGAATTCGCCATTTATGGTGAGTCATTTGAATCTTGTTTGAATTCACTCTCCCTAGTCCTTCAAAAGTGTTTCAAGTGTAACCTTTTATTAAATTTTGAAAAATGTCACTTCATGGTTGAAAATGGGATTATTCTAGGGAACATAGTTTCAAAAGATGGTATTGAAGTCGATCTTTCCAAAATTGAAGTGATCCAATCAATTATTCAACCCACTTCTATTCGAGACATCATTCATTTCTTGGTCATGCTGGTCTCTATCGAAGATTCATCCATAAAATCAGTAAAATTTCCCTCCCACATACATGGTTGCTCCAAAATGAGGTCAGTTTACATTTTGATGAGGTTTTCAATAGAGCCTTTATTGAACTCAAAACTACTATAGCATCTGCCCCAATAATCCACCCCCTAAATTGGTCCTTACCCTTGGAGTTGATGTGTGATGCTTCTAATAGAGCCTTTTTTGATATTATTGGCCAAAGAAGAGAAAATGTTCTTCATGTCATCCATTATGACTCAAAAACATTGGATAAAACTCAATCTCACTACACTATCACTGAAAAAGAACTTTTAGCAGTATTTTTTTCCATAGATTAATTCTGGTCCTATCTCTTAGGTGCAAAAATTATCATCTTCACAAACCATTCTTCTATAATGTTCTTACTTAAGAGACATGATTCCAAACTAGGGCTAATAATTTGGATCCTAATGCTCCAAGAGTTTGACATTGAAATAAAATATAGACCAGGAAAAGAAAACCCTGTGGCGGATCATGTGCGTAGAATTTCTAATTCTTCTCATTCTAAAATCATAGATCTTGAATTCCACACTGAGAAAATTTCATCTGTCTATCCAAAAATACCATGGTATGACCCAATTGTAAATTACCTTGTTGATGGTGTTTTTCCTATTTTTTTTCAATAGAACAAAAAACGATGTTGAAAATTTACTCAAAATACTATTTTTGGGATGAAAATAAACTGTGGAAAAATGGGGTTGACATGGTAATAAAGATATGTGTCGATGAAAATGAACATTATTCCATATTAGAATTCTGTAACTAACATCCTGGAGGTGGCCACTTTGAACCACAAAGGACCTCGCTAATGTTCCTAGATTCTGGATTCTTCTAGCCTTCACTCTTTAAGGACTGACATAAGTTTTTTCTAATCATGTCCCACTTGCCAAAAGTATGGCACAATTTCAAAGAGAAATGAAATTCTCCAAAATAATTTACTTTTCTATGAGATCTTCGATGTTTGGGGTATCAATTTCATGGGACCATTTCCCCTTTCCAATGGATTCTCATAGATCATTCTTAATGGTTTATTATTTCTCTAGGTGGGTCGAGGCCAAACCCACTAGAAAGGATGATTCACAAAATTTTAGTGAGTTCCTAAAGACACACATCTTCCACCAATTTGGCATACCACGTTCCTTAATAAGTGTCTTAGGAACCCATTTTTGTAATTGAACCGGGGAATATCTTTTGAAAAATATTGGGGTTTTACATAAAACATCAACTGTATATCACCCTCAAACAAATGGAATGGCTGAACATTCTAGCAGATAAGTGAAAAAATTCTTGAGAGAATTGTAAAACCCACCAGAAAAGTCTTTCCTGAAAGACATGGTGATGCACTTCGGGATTATCAAACTGCTTATAAAACACCCATTGGGATATCTTCTTTTAGGATAGTTTTTGGTAAAGCATGTCATCTACTATTTGAAACCCAAAATATTCCTTTTTGGGCTATGAAAACCTATAAATTTGATTGTGAAAAATATGGGGAAGTATGATTGTTGCAATTGGATGAACTAGAGGAGCTTCGACTCGAATCCTATGAGAATTCCAATCTGTACAAGGAAAAAACTAAGGTAATCCATGACAAACACATCCTGATAAAGGTATTCCATTAAGGTGACATGTTAATGCACTTCAATTATCGATTTCGGCTTCACTCAGGTAAGATTAATTCTCATTGGGAAGGTCATGTTGTTATTACTAATGTTCACCTATTTAGTGTAGTGAATGTCTAAGACCCATATTCCAAAAGGACATTAAAATTTAATGGACATCGGTTAATGAATCACCATGAGAGAATGCGCAATCCTGGATCAACATCGACTTCTACTGGATCCCCAACTTTTTTAGTCGACCCACCACTAGATGGAGATGACGACCTGCCCAATCCAATCCAGGGGGAACCTCTTTCCCTTTAACTCTCATTATCTCTTCCTTTATGTCACTCCTTCATATTTTTACTATCTATTTCATTTTTATCACTTTCTTCATCAATCACTTTCTTTGTCACTTTCTCTTTTTTGTGGGTGTATCTTTATGAAAAACCTAAAAAAACCTAAAAAAACAAAACAAAAAAAGCATCATAACATAAAAAATATACACAAGAAAATCAAGAGTCAAGATTACTCAACTTCAAATTTTCAACACTTGTACAATGATTTTGGGGAGTTAACAGACATGTTTTCACCCTAGTAATTTGGTATTTTCATCATGAATATGGGTAAAGATTTTTTTTTTCAAAATTAAGCAATTTTTAATGCTAGATTTTTGATTTGGAAAATGATTTTCCCAAACCATGAGGAACAAAATTTTCTTTCTTTCCAAGTCCACCTATGGCTATCATTTCAAAATATGTGTTTTCACCCCCATTTGTGATTTTTGAGTTTGTGGACCGTTGAGCCGAATTTCCTACCTTACTGTGCATTAATATGATAGAACCATTTTCTGAACCACATGATAATCACATTTTCCAAATAGATCCCCATTAACCATACATTAATGTTCAATTTTAAATCCCCTTCGAGAATATTAATACCTTTTCTTTGATAGCCACATTATAAGACCAATTCCTTATCCCAACCAATATTAAAAATTAATTTTCTTTGCATAATTGTTTTTGAAATTTAAGTGTGGGGAGAATGGATTTCATTTTGGGTGCCCTGGGATGATGTCACTATATTATATTATGCTTAAGGGAAAGCATTATTTTAATTGTGGGGTAGATTTTTTCCATCTGTGGGGTTTTGGAATGTATATATGTTTATCATGTATATTTGAAAAGTGTTAAAAAAATCAAAAAAATCAAGAAAAATAAAAATAATAAAAAAAATGGGTTGTGTCTTAGGTAGATCAAAAATAACTATTTCTCAGCCTTTGATCTTATTATAACTATTACAATTAGTTTCATGAGGAGATCAATCATGGGTTGGGATATGGGTGCGAGATCTTTTCTATGATTTACTTTCAAGAAAAGAAAAAAATGAAAAAAAGAACACTTGGATTATATTCTTATGTCATTGGGAGACGTTTGGTGGTTTGTAAATATTTCATCTTCTGATTCCCTTAAAATTTTCTTATTTTATTGTGTCTCTCTTCACACAATCATTCCCTTATAAATATGTGTTTTCATTTCCTTCCATGTTTTATTTCAAAAAAAAAGTGCATTTCTTTTTCTATGTTGGTGTTTTAACCCTCTTCTTCTCTATCTTAGACATTATATTCCTACCGTCCCATAGCAATAGAAAAAACACTTAAAAAGGCCTGTTAATTCTTGTGCACTTTGTATAGGTATCCGAATCTGAGATCCCTTTCAAAGTATATGATTTTCACTTTCGGTTGGTGAAAGAGTGAACCTCCACAAATGAATTTTATCATCTTGAGAGGTGTGAGTTTTGAGTGTCCACATTTTCCATTTCTAAATTTGAGCCTGAAAAAAAGGAATTAGTTTTGAAACATTGTTTCTGTAACAACTTGTGGTGGAATTCAAAGGGATGAGTGAAATAGTCTAAACCTCCCCTGATTGAAGAAAACAAAATTTTAATATTTGTTGGTGAGTGAAAATGATATTGTCATATTTTTATATTTGTTTCACATTAGGACATGCACAAAACTATGTGTGGGGAGTTTGTGTTATATAAATTTTCATAACATATTATATACTCCTATTACATATTTTATATGAAATTTGTTTAATTTTTTTGAAATATTAATGTTTTAATACATTGTATAATTTTTGAGCAATTTTAGAAGTAGTACAATTGAGTCAGTTTACTATTTTATTAATAACACTAACCCTACTGATTCAAATTTCATGTATTATGTGTTTAAGTATTCCTCATTTAATTTCTCGCATATCATTATAAGGAATCATCGTCCAAGTCTGTCATTAGAAGGCTCATATGGACCACACAAGATGACCAAAAGAATTTGTGATGAAACTGGACCAGCCATGATGATTGATTTACTGGTATCACTCCCAAAACCCATATTTTTTGAAACTCCACCATGTGTTCCTGATTGTAAAAAGAAATCATGTGTAAATATTTCAGGGCCCAACTCTATGAACAAGGGTCCCAAATGAATCTTTTAAATTCTGCCCACCATTCTTTCCGGTAATTTAACTCAGTATAGAATTAATAAAATATCTCCTGATATACTCATCACATCATGATGAAATTTTGATATGTGAAATAGGAGATATATTCGGCAGACTGTGTTGAATAATGATTTCGTATTTGATGGAATATTACTATTTCTAAATCAATTCACATCTTTTCCATCGAAAAATAATGGATTGAAATGGACGGTTTAGTTTTGTTTAATCAACCGACCGTAACATTGGATCATAATTTTAAAATGACTCCAAATATTGATATAGGTTGGACAACATTGTTATCTTAAACATTGAAGATGGAGATATTTCGAGATTCAACTATTTGGATGTCCAAAATAGTCAAGCCAAGTGGAGGGACAGATTGGGAATGCATACAGTCCACTTCCTTGGGATATAAATACATCCCCCTCCTCTCCATTCAAGGGTTTTCCATTTAAGAAAATATGAGAACATATTTTAACGACTAAATCCTTGAAAAAGGCTTTTGAGGACCTTACATACTCAATTTTTCACTTTAGATACCCTTCCTCCTCTCGTTGTTTCCATTCACTTTTGCGTTCTTCTTCATTTGTAATCTTGTAATTTTGTGTTTTGTTATTCTATTTTAATGAATGTTTATTCTTCAAATATCTCTTATTCTCATCCACCATCTATAGATTAATATTAATGTTCTTAAAATATTTTAAATAATTTTGAATTCCCTTCCCCTATTTGGTTCCTCATTCAATCGAGAGTCCGATTTTTTTAATTCTCATCATTGTTAGTGTGTGTGTGTTATATGTACCACTCTTCTCTAATCCTTTTCATTTTCTTATCTTTTTAATTCATAATCATAAATATATAAACCATATTAATATTAATATCAATGGATGAGTAAATATATTATTTGGTTGTGTCAAAATTTAGGGATGTTAAGTGATTGAGAGTATTTTCACGATGAATATTCATTAATTTAAAATTGTGTATGTTGGACTTAACATGTCATCGATTAATGACTTATTTTGTTTAACGTGTGGTTTCCATGGATTATTGGAACCATAAATACCCCTACATCAAAAATCATTGATTGAGATTAGAAGGCAATGTTATGTTAAGGCTTGGATTAAAGCCTTAACACTAAGTAATTCCAATCAAAATTATCTTGAAAAGTGGGTGTTAAATTAACAGGAATATAAATCAAATCTCCATGATATCACAAGCTTAAATCCTTAAAAATGAACTCACCCCAATATTTATCAAATTTTTAAATCAAAAACCAATCATCAATCACTTCATTTGAGCTCTCCAAAAAGAACCCCTAATCAAAATTCAATCAACTAAAAACAAACGACTATTGCAAAGTATCATCACCGGGGATTCAACCCGAGTGCTTCTATATACATTAGCTTAGCACCGGAACCTTGAATGGTTGTCATGTGACAATCGGCCCTACATTTTAACGTTTTATTATATGTGCATAAAAATAATCATTGAGGTCACCTTCCAAGAATTTCTTTTGCTGCAAAGATCATTTTGGTTATGAAATTTAGTAACCCTCACTCTGTTGATCAATACCGGCCAATTTGCATGTAAAAAAATGCATTTTAAGGATATTTCTAGTTTGGTCAACATAAGACATTCAAATTTCATTCCACCATGGATATATAATAAAAACTTGAAATCATCAAAGGTCGTACCATTCAGGGGGTGGTTGTATTTGTTCTATAGGTTTTCAACGACATCAATCACAAGTCTATTGGGAGAACACTGGTCATAAAACTAGACATGATCAAGGCCTACGACATGGTGGAATGGAATTTCTGATTCTCATGTCTATCTATTGTGTAGTTCTCATCATGAGTTATTGATCTCCTTTATAGATGTTTTAAATTTTCAAGTCTTACCATATCCATTATGGAAATTATTATGGATTTTTCAAAGATATACGTGGTCTCAGACATGGAGAGCTATTTTCCTAAATCATCTACATAATATACTCGAACGGTCATAGGATGTATATCAATCGGGGTGAAAGTACAGGATAAATTCTTACCTACTGTATCTGACAAGAAAATAGGGGCATCATGCATTTTATGTTTTCATATGACACTATGATGTTCATAATTGGTACCAGGTGATTAGTACATGGTATCTGTAGTATTCTAGAAAGTTATTTTATATGGAAGGGTAGGTGATCAATCCATCAAAAAATACACTATTATACTGCAATGAATGTTACTACAATGAGGTTTAAGGACATGGAATATATGATGGACACGAAAAAAGGTCCCTTCCTGGTGGAATATATTGGTGCTTCAGTTAGAAAAAAATATCCACACATTCAACACTATGAAAATATAATAAACACATATTATGGGAGTGTTTTTAATTATATTAACATGTTTTAACTTTCGGTTGGAGGATTGTGCTTAAGAACGGTGTCATAACCTATATTCCAATGCATGTACTCTTGACATTGAATGTTACAAAAAATGTGGCTTCCATGTTGGAGAACAAAATGGTCAATACTGTATTGGACGTCAAAATGGAATGAAATAATAATTTGAAATCATAGACGAGGATTGGAAGACCCACTTAAGATGGAGGGATTAATTTAAAGTGAACAACTCAAACCTTGCACAATTTTCTTATTAAATTATCTTGGGAGGGATTGGAGGGTATGTATATGTGGGGGAAGCTTATTCAAGATTAATATGCAGTGGATGTTAGTATGTAGTGGTCATGTTATTCAAATATATAATGAACAATCCTACCTCTCTTTAGGTCCCTTCAACCCAACAACCGATTGATCATTGGGAGAGGTTATATTAGTTTTTGGTACTTTGATTATGGAGGAGGAATTATATGGCATCCATCCTATCATGAAACTAATGTCTATTTTTGGGAGGCTTATAGTGACCCATGTTTCATACATGAAATTATAGATGAGACATAGTGTCACATTCTTGATATTATTGAACTCAATGAAAACTGTGATAGATGAATATTTACCTGCTCAGCTATAGGAGCTTTCTCAAATTGTGAGTTTCTTGGATTGTCAAGGGAAACATAAAACATGAATGATTGGGGGTTATAATATGGTGAAAAGTTATTCTATTGAAGATTATCTTCTTGTTATGGCGTGTTATGAACAAGGATGTGCCTACCGAGGACAATGTCTGAAGGATTGGTATTCAATAGGATTATAAATTCCTATATTGTAGTGTTCCTAATACATATTCTATTATCCATATCTTCATTGACTGTGACTTTTCCTGGTTTTATTAGAGAGATTTTGATATTTTTTCATGATTTTCGGCATAGGATTCGATGTATGAGACTTTCCTCACCCACTGGTTTAATGATTCTTGCAACAACGGTTGGGAAACGAAGGCCTATGCTACTTTACTCAATGATGGATGATGGAGTTTATGGTCTATAAGGAATGGTGTGCGGCACAGGAAAACATTAGGGACAAGAAAAAAGATAATGATTAAATTTAAACACACCATTAGGAATTTTAGAAGGTTATGAAAATGATATGGGAAATCACCCAATATTATCCTCCTCCTAGAGTACAGATCACTCAATAATTATAACAGAACCATTCAATGATGATTGCTCTGCTATAAACCACCTATTCAAGAATTTACACTCAACACAAACAGATTATAACACATGGGTAACATGAAATGTAGGGGTATGCTGTGGGATAAATGGGGTGCAGTCATTAGGGGTATCACATATATCAATTATTGTGATGATTCTCTTCAAGCGTAGGCAATGGAATGGTTATAGGTTTGTGGTTGTGCATCAAGCTAATAATTATTCTTGATGGTGTGGAGAGAGACTCTATGATTCTATATAATGTTATTGCAAGATATGAAAATACTTTAGGGACTGTTGCTTTCCCAATTAGATGGGGCAAGGTTATCTTTCACAATTACATACTTATTTCACACAAAAGGCATGGTGGGAATATAGTCATGTACTTACTTGAATCTATGTTGAATCTTAATGAGATACTCTACCTTTATTCAACCATTGGTTCATTCCTATACAAGGGGATTAAGTATGTGAATGTGGATGATTTGGGTCTCTATTATTTCGGACCACTATGATGGGAGTTGCAGTTTTTATATAGCACATTTTGTAGAAGATTGTGTAAATTCTATTTCTCATATAGAAGATATAATAATAAAAGATTTTTTAAAATATATAATATCCCATTATTTAGAAATATTTCATAGAAGAAGGAATGGGAACTGTAGAAATAATTGTATACCAAATGCAGTAATAAATATTTATTTAATGGGGTTAGACTAATATTTCTAAAGGAACTTGTATCCCAAACATCCATGTTTGTCAAATTAGGTTTAAGAACCAGATATTGTGGGGTTGACCTAGGGAATGATAGAATAAAAACGTTTTCCTCTTTAGATCTTGTTTCATCATGAACTGAAACTATTTTCTCTCCCTTTTTGATATTAGAGAACGACATGAACTATAATAATTCATGAGATATAAAACTTTTACATGGTTCAAACTCACTAGGAAACATCAATGGAGCATAGAATAATAATATCTCGATGTACCCCATCCAATAAGGATCACTACAAAAATAATATTTAGGCTCAATCAATTCTATCCCTAATCTCATTTACATTAAAATTTTGGGAGTAGACTCACCATCCATTCTAGTTTAAGACCATTCAAAATTTTATGATCACTTAATGCTTAACTATTGTATTCTCAACAATCCATCATATTATTATCATTATTATCAAATGATTTAATAGGTTTTACACTTTAATTGGTGAATCATTATGTTCATCTATCATCCTGATGGTGAAAAGTGTTTTACCAAAAAATTTATTGGATATCCCTTCTGGTTCAAAAATTTATTTTATCTCATCCATTTGATGACTTTTGCACAAAATTACCAACTTAGTGTAATAAATTTTTTCATTGATCTTCTTCTTACCCCAAACATGTTACACATTGCACAGAACTCCACTGGTTATATTAAACAATGTCTATTTCTTCATGAAACTAAAAACTGGACTGTTTTTTCATGAATCCATTATTGAAAAGAACTTATATTGTTTTGGTACAATTCTTTTTGGATTCAGAACCCTAATGTTCTATAAAGTTGTCCTTCTTTTAATGAGATGGTAACAACTTATTTATAGTCCCAACAAACCATGTGCATATAATCTTGCTGTTTCAGCCTGTATGATTCCATCTTTTGTTCCTTAAGCACCAAATCGCTTTTTTACGTCATATTTGGAATGTAACTCTATTCCATGGGAATGCACAATACTATATACACTATACAAAACAACATCATTCATGTAAATTAATAATAAGTGTGAAATTATTTTGATTATATAAATTTGGAATTATTTAACACAATCATCACTTATATGAAACATTATAAAATATATTCACTATATATGGAATTATTTTATATTTACAAGGAAATACATGTTTTTCTATAAACACATATTTCCAACATCCAAATATTGGCCAAAATTTTTTGTCAAATGATGGGAAAGGGAGTCACTTTGTATATGAAATTTGTTGTACCACTAAATTATCTTCAAAATCTTCTTCATGAAAAAATTTCAACATACCTTTTCATTAATATTTTTATAACTCAATAAATTACAATCAAAGCGTTTTTTCATCATACAAAATCATCCATTAACATTATAATGTTGCAATAAGGGATTTATTTCAGATCAATTGTCCTTATATGAGGATATAGTATAATGTTCTAATAATATAGGTGTGTAATAATTAAAATAATATGTATTTAAATGGAATAAATATATTAATAGGATGATAGAGTAAATAAAAAAATATTGTAATAAGGGAAATAATGATTTTCCCATAGGTGAAAATTATTGAAGGAAACTCATTAATACATTCATAAGAGGAAAATAAATATTTTTCATTTGTATGGAAAGGACCACAATTATTTGTATTATAAGGGAAATAATTAATTTTACAATGTTGATTTATTTGACTCTATGTATATGGGGAACTTAAAAAATTAATTCCACTTCCTTCCGGGGAATATAACATATAAAATGATAAGAGGTAAAGGTTTTTCTAATGTTATTACTATAAATGAAGTGGAATGATTAATTTTATTGTTTTTTGGGTCAAAAATAATATCATATTACTATTTTATCAATTATTTAATCATTAAACAAAATAAGAAATGTCTGAGGATTGTACGGAATACCTTTCATAATCGATTAGAATTTATGTGATCAATGGTATAATGAAATTTGATTCAGTTGACAATAGATCATATTGGAAAACACATGATAAAGGGTAATACAACAATTAATATTTTTTTAATTATTAAATAAATATTTTGGGATAATGATCTTGTTAATATGGATAAAAGAATTGGATAGTACTAACTACTGTGGAACTGATTACTTGTTTTTGAAAAATTGGCTATGATATCAATGATGGATTTTAGATCATATTTATAATTGAGAAAATTCATCTAATAATTTGTATTTTAATTTTGAATTATGGAAGAAGGAGTGTTTTCAATATGTTTTTTATGAAATTAAGGTTATTATAGTGTTCAAAGATATTACATAACGAAGTTATTCACATGTTTAGTATTTGATGATAAAGAGCATATTCATTCAACAATGGGGATTTCTGATAAGTGCATTTATAAAAATAAGTGGTCTTCATTATAAAGCTATGTATCAAAATCATTTTGAAGGACCAAAAGGGTAACCATTTACCTAATTATTTAACTGAATATTTGATGTGTTTTTATAGATTATTGTATTAATTCACTATATTTTTATTTATGAATATTAGATAATCTATGATAACCATTATATAGTAATATTAAGTAAATATCCAATGAATGAATTTAAAATATGTTATGGAAATTAAAATTTATATTATTACTTCAAAAAATAAACTTTTTTTGATATTAACTAATATAGGAAAGGGTTGAATTGGAAATTTATGAAATCACAACCAAAAGATGAAATTATAATTATGAAATAAAAACTTATCAATTATGTGTATTTAAATATATTCATATATAGTTAATAACTCAACTACATTATCAAAACAATATTGATGAAAAATGGTTTCCTTACTACCTAATGAATCATATTGTCATTTTAATCATCACATATTTATGGCTTTGAAGATGTTAACCATCCATTTATCTTTTATTATCTTATATTCAATGACCTAAATCACTGTCTATATTTTTTTTTAATCTTTTGATCCATATCCATATCATCACATTCCACTGATTTTACACGATATGGAAACCTAACAATGTGTTGTTATATATGAAAATAATACTTCACTTATCTATTATTAAGAATATGGTTTATTAATTAATCTTATGTTGTGGTTTTTTAAAGAAGTGTTTTTTAAAATATCAAAATATTTGTTTCAGTGTTAATTTTCAAATAGGGGGAAAATAAATTTATATTTGCAATAATATAACACCCCATGATTTTAAAATAATATCATTATTCTCAATAACAATGTGACAGAAAACCCCGTGAATAGAAGGAAAATATCACCATCAGACATTGTGATATTTTTCTAAATGAACCAAATCCTTTTAATAAGTATCATTACATGCAAGGAAATATTTAGCATGAATTACAAAAAAAATGACTTTAGATTTTGATATATGCAACAATTAATTTATTATACTTTACATGCAACATCATGTTTAATTAATATTTAAATATTTGATAAAATTTTAATTTTTAATATAATAGTGACTGACTACCAATTAAAATATTATTTTACTGATTTAACTAACTTAATTATAAAAAAGGAAGTCAATTCATTAGTAATAAAATCGATTCATTTAGAATTAAAAAATTTGATACAAAATTTATATTATTTAATAGAAAAAATATTCATTTTTTCTAACGAGAACATGTTATTTATTGTAGCGTTATTTTTTTATAAAACAATATTTTGTGTTGAATAGTCAAAATTACAATATTTTAATTCAAACGCTCCCTCTTCATTTAAATAAATAATATTTTCAAATAATATTTTGAACGTTTTAATTTACATTTTTTGAATTTCAAATTATTCACTCCGGTTGTATTAATTTAAAATACATTCATGTTGAATTTAGGTATTTAATCACAGTAAACATTTGATTATTTCCACATTTAAACGCCTCTTTTTAATCATGTCTGCATGATTTGTTTTAAATTAAAATTTTAAACAATATATAATTGAAATTGTTAAAAAGGATTATATAATTGGGAACTCAAAAATCTATAATATATAATCACATCAACATAATTAATGAAAAAAATTAATAGTGAATGAAGTTAAAATTAATTTTCAGCGTTACTATAAAATTGGGCTTGGGGGGATTACAGTAAATGGATATGCATAATAATGATGTATAAAATTGTCCAATATCTATTAGAAATATATATTTTTAAAATTTATTCTGTATTTACTGGTAATGGTTCATTTTGGACACATATGACATACGAAGAACTCATTATTTGTAACACCCATGATTTTTGTGAATTTTTATTGAATTAATTTCATCTTTTTTATATTTTTCATTCACTCAACAACCAAAATAATTATTATATATATGTATTAAACCACAAAGTATGTGTTGATTTATATAAAATTATATTTTAAAAAATTACTACACTTAATATAATGGTTAGATTCCAATATAAGGAACACTAAGTCAAGATGACATTTCTAGCAAAACAGGCATTCCCTGATGGCTTGTGTAACATGCATGATTGGGTGTTACCACATAATATGATATTATATAGTAATATATAACCTAACTATTCAATTAGATATTATGAATATTGTTAAATAAAGTATGTAAATATATTATTTTCACAAAATATGTAATGAATTAATTAGTTAAAAATACATTAGAAATGAATATAAGAAAAAATTGAATACAAAAAATTAATTTTATACAAAACTATTTTTATGCTCAAAATATATTCTTAATCGTAATACATGAAATTAATTAATATTATTAATTAATTTTAAGTTAATATATTTTTATATATCAATGTAAATATTTTTTATATTCATACAATATATTTTGTAAGCATACTATATGAATAAAACTAATTTAACTCAATAACACCCAATATTTTTATTATGCCATTTAAAAAAGAATTTAATTGAAATAAACTATTATATTAAATTTTTTTATCTTCTATAAATATTATATGTCGAAAACATTCTTATTTTAATTTAAATATTAATATATAGTTTTGGCTGAATTTTTATTATTTTCTATGATGTTTTATAATTTTAATGAACACCGAAAAATAATATATCTACTACAAAATTTATTTTTCATATATTTTATATATATGTTAAAATTTAATACTAAATTAGTTTTAAAATTTTATGCGGTAATTTTTTTATAATAAATCATATTTATTTCATTATATAAAATTCCACATTTGAGTTTGGTTTAAAAATTTAGAAAACTTTTGATCATTTTTACATTAAAAACATTTCTTATCGACCTGCCCGTGAGATTAAATTTAAATTAATGAATCAAATTATAAAATTGGATTTTTAAAAAATGGATTAAATATATTGATTAATTATAATTCATAATTTATAATATGTTAAAATTAGGTTTTGAAAAAAAAATATATGAATGTAATTAATATTAACTACAATGATTATGGTCAAATAAAGCTTAATAAGGGTCAAAAAGATAACTATAAGGATAAAAAAGGTTAATAAATTTGTACTGAATCCATTGGATGTCCCATTTTTACCATATACTCCATTTAATTTATTATTCACCATTATTGAATACACATTGAAAAAAACGTGGGTGGGGATTCCCATTTCCAAAATATTAAAAGAGGGCCACCTCATATCATTTATAAAAGGAATCCTCTCCTCCAACTTCATCACACATCTCATTCACATAATATCAGCAAAATTATGCCAAAATATCTGCCAATTATCCATGACTTTCTACATTATGGTTCATTGGGTTGTAAATATTTCGAAGTAATCCCACTGTTTCTAACAAAAATGAGTTACCTGATTATGAGGTAACACCTTGCCTCAATCTGTTTTTTTTATATTGAACTCCCACTCTCTAAAATCTTATTATTATATTTTTATATAAAATTTAATGTATAATTTATAACTAGGATGTTTTTTTAAGTTATTTATTGTAAAATTACACATACAGCTAACTAATGGTTAATGAATATATTGTATACAGGTAAGAAATACTATTTCCTCACTTAAAGATGATTATTCATTTTCCATTAAATAACTATCATTGTGGCCATTATGATGTAAAATCTATTTTTATATATGGTATATAATATTTATTATATCAGTAAAATTCCTTAATTAAATTTAAACACATATCATTAAACATTACATTTGGTGGAAATAAGATAATTTTTATTGAGGAATGTGGATGACTACCCCCTCATACAAATGTGAATCTTTCATTAATTACGCTGCATTTATTAATAATGGGTTTATGTAATATATATGTAATATATTATATTATAATTATATTATAATTATAATATGTATATATATATATGTCTTTTACATTTTTCATTATATCACAATAATTAAATAGTAATAGTTTTCATCCGTACATATGACTTACCGACTCCAGGAACTGTGTATTCCATTTGATAATTATATATTATAAGGATTATAATAATACAAATATTGTGAATATAAATTATAACTAAATCATGGTTTGAAATATGGAAATAATGATATCAATATAATGACTAATGATTTATCAAATTAATACACATGTTTATCATGAGGGTGTTAGAAAGGCATACAAAATATATATGGTATTAAAAGTATGGAATTTTTTTAGTAGATTTATTGTAAATTTATGTTTATTATAAATGTTTTTTTATGATGTAAGATGAGAGTCAAGGCATAAGGTAAGGTAATTTCATCTCACTCTTTATTTTCGTGATATAAATGCCTTATTCCATGATCACATATTTTGTGTTGTGTATATAATGAATTTGAATGTATTAAATTATTATTATAATTAATCCAATGGTTATTTACATAATCATTTTCTGATCTTTAGGTTTGGTTTTTTATGTTTCAGAAATTACCAAATAGGTAAATTATTTTTGTCTCACTTTTCCTTCATTGAGACAATTACCATGTTATACAACAATATAATTCTATTAGGTGTATAAACTAACAATGAAATATGTTAAAATGAAAATAATTATTTTCATAATATTATAAATATCCATGTAATTTATTTTTACTAAATGGGGAGTATGATTCCATGTTACCATTTTGTAAGAGTTTATTGTTACAATCTCACCATTTATTAAGATTGTTTAGGATCAAATTGTAATTAATGAAACCATTTTTTCTCTCATTCAATTCAAATCGTCAATTTTTTAATCCTCTGGTCCTTTTTGAGGTGTTCATGTATTACTACAATTTTTAACAATTTGGTAATTAAAAAATCATGAAAATACTTTTAAAAAATAACATCATATTTCCATTCGATCGCAAATCTATAATCTCAAAACATTTTTTATAAAATGTTCCCCTATAATATTATAATATTATCCTAGAATATTCAATATAAATATTCACCAATGTTTTACATTTTAAAAATGTTTTTGGAAAAAGGATTCTTCTTGTCATTTTATGGATGAGGCATTTTTAAAAACATTTTACTCTAAAAAATAAATGTTCTATTTACATCATTTAGCATGTATGTATATACCCCAATAATTTCATTCAAGTTTCATTTTATGGTTTAAATGATCATTTATTATGAATTTTTTAAATATATTTTCAGGTAAGGTAGTTCAAAAAATTTTATTCATCTTTTATATTTTATATAGAAAAAATGGTTTTAAATAATTTTTCACAATCAATTACATGTGTTCAATGAAAATAGTTTATAAAAAAATTCATATTACTTTATAAGTTCTCATGTATATTTAAAATTAAAATTGTATTCATAAGGATTTATTTTTAATAAATAAATTCCATTAAGAAGGATATTTTCCCCATGAAATGTTTCTTAAAAGATTATTCAATATTATTTCCCATCAAAGACATTATCTGTTTGTGTTACTCATTCATATATTAGGAAATGATAAAATGTTTCCATTTATATAATTTCATTGAATTATTTAACATTTTTGTAATGCACTTTTTTAAATATGTTTCTCTTTCACAGTTTATATGCCTATGAAAATCTCTTCTTTTCTAGATCGGGTTTTTATTGTTATTATCAGTTTTAATTCTATGATAAACGTTATAAACTAGGATGATGAATCATTTTTGAGATCCCTATGAATATTATTAAGGATACTTTTATCGATGTCTCTAAGGACAAGTTTTAGGATGGGTAAACGTTTTGGAAAATGTACATGAATTATTGTAATGGATAAAGAGATTGGTTTAATATAAAAATATATATTCACATCTGGTTAATACAGGTGAATGTGGCTATGGAATTGATGTACATTGTGGTATAGAATCAAACCCCACATCACAGTCTTGAATCCTGGGAATCTAGTACATGAAAACAATCCTTGTTACACACCTGGTTTGACACTCCTTGGGGATATAATTTTGAAAGTCGCAAAATAATCAAAAATCGTTAGGAATTATTTTAATAAACAATTACAACAAATTACCATACATATACCTATGATCCCATCATTTAAATAAATCGTTACATGATTTATATGTCATATAATTAATTATTCATTATTATGATGCATTCTTAAATGATATGTGTTTCACACCTGTGCTTTTTGTTTCTAGCCATTGGAGTGAACCCGAATAAACTATATTAAAATTTAATTAGATGTAAAATTTTCATCTGAAAAGTCAAATGGGATTACCATTTGATAGAATGATGTTTTTATCATGCCTAATTAGTTTTCAAGGATCATGCTCCTCAAGTTATACTGTATCCATCTCTTTGACAAACCATATAGTAGTTGGATGGCTTTTACTGAGAGGTCAGGTAATATAGGACATGGAAGAAATAATATTTAGATTCCTTTATGTCAAGAATTTTGAAATAATCAACAATTTTATTGTATTAAAGGAACATGAATCTTTTTGACTGTGGAGAATAAGGACATTAAGAAACTAAATGTATCGAAAAAAATGAATTGTTTGACTAACCAAACAGAATGGAATATTGGACTCCCTAGGACATAAAAAAGGATAAATTCATTAATTGTGCAATGAATGACCGTTATGAAAATCTATATCTACTGTGGAATGATTCTGAAAATAATCCTGAAGGTTGTATGAGTAAGGGTAATATTGTGGATGACGATTAGATTATGGTGGAAATTTGGAAGGAAAGACATATTATTTAATAGGATAAGTTTTCATTCTTATGACATATGTATATAGAAGAATATTAAATGTTTATATGTATTTGACTTAAAGAATTGTGTATTGTGAATGGTTAAATATGAAATGGTAGTTCAGTTGATTTTTTTCTACAAGAATTTTGATGTTAATGTTTAATGATTCTGATCGCAAAAATAGTTTTTTTGGAAAAGGGAGGATAACCCATAACATGTTCCTTATATTAAGATTATTTTTTGGAACATTATATAATGTATAAAGAAAATGTTTTATAATATTGATAACATTGTAACTAATTTAGGACTTATTAACAAAGTGGTATATGATATCATGTTCACAAAATTTTTCTTTATCTGAGGAATATGCCCAAAAACCAATGGAATAAAGAAACCTGAATGTTTTCCCAAATTATTTATGGTAATTAATGATATTTACATGTTTTCAGATAATATATGATAAGTTTATTCACTTGATGGAATGTGCCACCATTATATACTTTATATATATATATGTGATCAATGTTAAGATGGTTTTGTGAATATATTTGCAATGTTTTTCTTTTTTTCATTCTTATAGGTTATAATTATAACCATTTATTTTATTTTTATGTTAATGTTTTGGAGAATATTATGTGTTTAAATTATTATGTCACAGAAAAATGATTTATGAGTATTAGATAACCTTCTCTAACAATTTTTTTTAATGGTAATATATGTGGGATGTGATGAGTTTGATGGATCTCATGATCTTTTAGTGCTTCAAGAATGAAAAATTCAGCTTACATTTATAAAGATTATTATGTGGTTCATGCAACAACATTGAGAGGTAGTTTCTATAAATATGGAATTATATAATTTCATTAATGTTCGCTAGATTTTGAAAAAATATTAATATAAGGTTATCCTATAATTTTTTTTCCAGGGATCATATGGTCCTTTATGTATTAATAGATTTTTAGATTTTTCATTGATATATTTATCCTAACCTTATTAATAAATATAAATCATCATAAATTTATAGTTATATTTCTATTCCAGGTAGATGTTTTAACATTACACCAAATTTCTATTATGTGTGAAGCTAGTTGTGAGTTACTTTTGGTAACTGTTACTCTTCCATCATTATTTTTTGAATGGAGGTTTTAATATAAATTATTACTTTGTGGGATTCTATGAACTGAACTATATGGTATTAAACTACTGATAATTGAGATGTATTTCAAGGTTAAATGTAATATTAATGGGGGTAGAATGTAACACCTCATGATTTTGAAAAAAAAAATCAAATTAATTAAATATTTTTGATACTTTTCATTTTAAGCAACATTAAAAATATTAAATTTATATATATTAAAGTATTATGTTTGGATTTAGTTATACACAATGAAATTTCGATCAGGTACTAAATTCAATATATTGTACAATATCCTCTATGAGGAAAACGAATGTATGATTTCGTTTCTTATAATACTGACATTCCTTGATGGCTTACATAAAAGGAATGATTTAGCTTTACCGAAAAATATTATATTATATAATAATTTAAAATATATATTGTTAAATTCGATTTTATGGAAATTATTAACCTAATTAATCATATTTTTTAAAAAAATTATAAAATAATTTAATAAGTTAATAATTCATTATAATTTCATTTATGAAAAAATTGAATATAAAAGAGTATTTTAATATTAAACTATTTTTATGCTCATAATGTGATTTTAAACATAAAAAATAAAAATAATTACAAATTTTAAATAATTTTAATATGATACATTTGTTATATATATTTGTAATGTTTTTATATCCATCCAATTTATTTTATAAAAATAAAATATTAATAAAACCAATTGAATCCATAAAACCCAGAATATTTATATAGGAATGTTTTTATCCTTTTAATGGAGAACATATTATAAATATAAATTTTTGAAATTTTATAAATAATAAATTTTAAAATAAACATCATATTTGATAAAGAATAATAATAATAAGGTTAGGGTTATTTTTTGTTATTTTTTTCAATTTTTTATTATTTTAGTGGATAGTGAAAATTTATGTATTTTAGTTGGAAACTTATTTTTCATCTAATTTATATATTTTGTTAATTTATATTTTAAAATGGTTTCTTCATTTATCTAGATAATATTTTAATCATTAAAAAAATTTATGTAATTATAACTAATTCCACATTGAATTTACATATATAAACAAAGCAAACAACTGATCCTTTTTTTAAAAACTCCATTGTCGACTCAATAACATGATATAATGTAAATAAATTTCATTAAGATATGTTATTAGAATTTTTAATTTCTTTAAAAATTTGGAATAATTATTATTTATAATTTCTAATATGGGAAACATAGTTTTTGCCAAAAAAAATATTAGTGAATGTAAATAAAAATAATTACAATGAATAAGGATAAACAAAGATTAATAGTGAACAAAACCATTACCTTAATGCCAAAAATGACCTTAAAATTATATTAATTAATTTAGTTTATAAATTTATACCCTATCCTTCCATGTATCTACCTTTTTCGTATATTTTATACAAATTCAATAAAATATTGTGGATGGAGATTCCCTTTTACAACATTTTTCAATAGTACCACTCATATTCCATTATAAAATCCCACATATCATCCCACGTCCTCACAACCACGAAGCCCCTTATGTTCATTCATCATATTGACAAAAATCCATGTATATCTATATTTATCCTTTTAGATTCCTTTATTTTATTATCCTTTCAAGTATTCCCTTTGGATCAATCCGAATGGATTTAACAAATTAAGAGGTATTACCTTTCCTCAAACTCTTTCTTTTATTTTTTTACTCCGCAACCTATAATATTTTTATTCCATGATTATATAACAACAAGAGTATCCAAAATATACTAATATATTTTTTTCTATGTATTCAAATTACACATTCACAAACATTCATAAAATAATTAATGAGATTATTGTTTTTGTGTATGTAAGACTATCTCCTCACTAAATGATGATTGTTCCTTTTTATACCACCTCACCTAATGGACATTACGATGGGAAAACTAATTATATATGTTATATATATTATTTATTATCTCTTTAAACTTCTATAATTATTTTACAAAACCTATCCTTATGCTTTTGATTTTGTTTTATTACAATAATTTCGTTTGAGGATGTGTGGAGTACGACCCCCTCAAAGAGATGTGACTCGTATGTACACAACATTGACTATATTAAGGATGTGTTTAGTTAATTTATATCATATAAATGATATAATAATTATAATATAAAAAGTATATATATATATACATATACTCCTCTATCCTTCTTTTAAATAAAATGAATAATATATGGAAATAGTGTTCTTGAGTTCGTATGATATACCGTCTCCGTGAATGTATTATTATATTTTCTAATTCTATATTATAAGGATTATTATAAATAAGTATACTGAATATAAATTATATTTAAATTATTTGTTACATTATGAAAATCATTATATAAATATAAAGATCAAATATATAACAAATTAGGGTACATGTGTAAAACAAAGCGTATATTAACTGATGTGTGATATTAACTACAAATTTTTAATATGCAGGTGATATTAAGGCTTTATAAAACCATGAATTTTATTAGATATATGAATATTATTCTTTTATAGATGTATGTAAAATTTATAATTATCATAATTGATATTTGAACATGTACGACTATAGTTAGGACACAATGAAACAAATTTTCATCTCACTCTTTATTTCATTTCATCATGCATTATACACAACTCCCTTATTTTTATTAGGTGTATATAATTTCCAATAATGAATTATGTACCTATTTTAAATAAATGTATCGGTATTTGTATAACAATTTTTTTACCTCTATATAATTAGTTTTTTTTTCTAATGTTACCAAATCGATAAATCAATTTTGTCTAAGAATTCTTCTTTGAGACATATGCCATGTTATAATCCTATATTTTTAAATGAGGTTTATAAATTTTTTATGGACTTTTATAAAATTAATCTCATTATAGTCAATATATTTTAAAGTTCCATGTAATTATATTTTCCAAAATTTGGAGTATTATTCAATAATAACATGTGGGAAGACTTTGTAGAAACAATCTCAACATTTATAGAGATTTTTTCCGATCACGTTCTCATTAATGATATTTTATTATCCATATATCAATAACAAGTTTCTACACCTTTGATTTTTCTTGATGATTTTTGTATTAGTAGCGTTTTTTCACTATTTTGTACTGAAGACATGTAATAATCTTGTTAAGAAAATATCACCATACCACTCTCTTAAGTCATAAATCTATGTTCCTTTAAAACCATGTTTTCTTAAAAGTCGTCCATGATAATTATTATATTATCTTATGTTATTAAAAATCAATTTAACCCATAGATTACATTTTAAAAAAAATTTAAAAAATTGAATCATCATATAGTTTTTTGGTTTAGGAACTTTTCATAGCATTTTATAATGAAAAATAAATATTCTTTTGACCTCATACATATTATATAGAGTTAACATCAATCATCCCAATGAATCATCCTTGTCAGGTTGAGGTGGAAAATTTTTTAGAATATTTTTTTGAAGTCTATTTTCAAATAATGTTTTTCCAAATATTTTTCAGTATTCATTAATAACATTTCAAGGAAAACATATTTCTTAAGTTTTTCAACATCATCAACATATTTTCTAAAGAAAAAGGATTCAAATTTTTTTAAAATATTAATATATTGTTTTGATGTTTGTTTAAAAATGAATTATTTTAAAAATGATTAACTTTTTAGAAATAAATGTTGAATAAAGATGAATATTTTATTAAATAAACTTTAATAAAAATATCCTTTGAAATTATATATCACTAATGAATACATCCATTAATGTTATTCATTATCTTATTGGGAATGATCCACTATATACATTCATATTATTTTTCTAAATTGATTACCTTTTAAGGAATAATGATTACAAAATCATTTTCTTCTTCACGGTTTATATGCTAATGAATCCTGCTTTATTTCATGGGTTATTATTGGATTAAATGAATAATTAACCTGTCTATTTTACAAAGTATATTAAATGATTATATTTTTAAGGCATAATATATGATTATCATTTATTTTCTAACACATGTATGTATTATTTCATTATGAGATAGGTGGGACTTATATATCCCTCAATGCATTTGTAAAAATTTATATCTCATTGGATAGACTAATATAATTTTGGTAATTTACCATGAATACCATGATAGTCTTTGGAGTGAACCATTACTACCAGGATGATAAGAGTTGTGAACTCATGCTACAAATATAACAATTTCAGTAAACCATGACAACCAAGATGGTTTATAGAGTGAAACCATCGAACTATAATGGTCACTGAAGAGATCCCTTGGATATTATGGAAGTAATGTTATATACTTATTTTTTTTTTCAGAATTCCAGTTTATATTAATATGTTATTCAATCCTGGATTGTTATTTTTTATGTATTTATGGTTAATGTCTTATGAACATTCAATCTTTATTACATAATTCATGTATATGATCTCTGATATGTCAGGTATGCTCTTACAATGTTTTTATCATGTTATCACACTCTTAATCCCGTATTTATGGTTATAGGTATCCCTTGTTAACCCTTACTGAGCATCTGAGATTAACACTTTTTATGATTCCTTTCCTAGGTAATGATTATATGTACAACATATGATGTTTCAAAGATGGTTTCTAGTCATGAAGAACCTAGTAGAAGATATTATATTAATCTTATATTCCAATGATTAGGATTCCTTGATTACAAAGGAACTATACTAATATGGTGTTTGGGTTCTTATTTGTATAATGTTTTATTTATTGAACTAAGGTGATGTCATGTTAATGTATTTAAATACAAGGTCATTATACGAGTTCATAGTTCTTTTCAACAAACCAAGTGTTCCATATCCCACTCTTATAAAAGGGAACTCACTCCCTTAAATTCACCACACATCGCAATCCTGAGGTATTAAAGAAATAAATAACAATTATCTCCAAAAAATCATTAGTTACCATACATAGTCAGTGACCCTCTTTAAGTAACATCCACACGGTCCTTTAATAAATATCAAATGGATGAATATTTTAAAGAATATAATTATAATAATGAAGATATTTCATTGTATTTCATTATTTTACACATTCAATTATATGATAACATGTAAAATATATTAATATAAGTATATTAAATCCTATTAAAATTTGTAATTTATATGAAATAATAAATATACTAATGCATGTCTTTTTAATGATTTACAAAATCATTGTTTGGGTCTACAATGATCTATTGTCCTGTGAACCTGTGTAATTCATTTTTTCCCATCAATCACACACAATTGGATATAATGGTTTCAATTCAACAGTTATATGATATACATTATATTATTATACTTCGGTAATTTTATAATTACATATACCATTTTTGTTCCATTATTTTTAAAATATTATAATTCTACTCGTATGTAAGGGAGACTACAACCTCATGAAGTGAAATGATTTGTTTTCCAATTGTCCTTTAAATGAAATTTCATAATGTAAAAATTATTGAATATATTTGAATTATATAATATGATATTTTTTCTTTAATTTTAATATATAATCTAGTAACATACCCTATCACTAATTTAGGGAATGATATTATCAGTCATGCATATGTACAACCTACATTGTCCATGATGAAATGTGATTATTTTTTCATTTTAAAATTCAAAAAATTATTGTATTAATTTATCTAATGTGTAACTATGATTTTAATGTCATAAATATAATTATGAAGTTAATGAATATATATTATATTTAGTTAAACAAAAATAGTCATAATAAAACATGCACTAGAAAATAAGGCAGTTATTAATTGAAATTATGAAAATAGTGAATTCTATTTAAAAATATGTATGTAAAATATTATAATAAGATCATATATGATATTAGAGACATTATTATGGTTATTTTTTTAGTTAATAAGAATAAAAAAACTATTATAAATTTTTTTAAATCACAAACAATCAAACAAATTAATGAGGAATGTGATTCTATCTAAATTTACATTCCATTGAGACTTGTTGTTTATTATTCACTAATAAACATTAATTTTGTGTATAAGTTACACATGGAATTTTAATTATTTTATCAATTACTTTTATATGGTATTTCAGGTCTCAATTTGAAATATTTCATCTAAGGGTATTTTAAATGAAATAAACCTAGTGGTAAAACTTATTGTACAATCTCACTTTCTGTTGTGATTGTTATCATTCTCTTGACATAATAACTTTATTGTAATAATATTTTTTTATAAATTGAAATTATATGAAATATTCATCATATTTTATACTAGATATGATTATTTACTAATCTATATTTCTTTTTAACATATGGTGATTACTTAGAATTTTATTTGATTAACTAGGGAAATATTGATAAATTAGTATCATTTATTCAATATAGATACTTGATGATACACCATATTATTCCGAAATTAAATATATTATTTGATATATGTGGAATCATTTGAAGATAATTTTATGGTTGGGTCCCAATATATATAAAACCATGATGCATTGAAATGTCTCGTAGTTCAAAATCAGTTGGCCAAGGACTATGCATTTGTATCCCAAAACATTATACTATCTTGATGACAAATACTCATAGTATATATATAGTTTTCTAAACATGATATGTTTTTACCTAGTATAAATTAACTATAATTATGATTTATGTTTATAGTAAATGTTTCATGTTCTTTGGAATCATGGTGTTCGATACTAGAAAATCACCATTATTCATAATTCAGTTATTATTGTCACTGAGATTTCCATAGTGATATTATATCTGAATCTATTCCAATCTGAGTTTACTGATTAAATAAATTTTTTTAGTTAGATAACATATCTTATAGATTATTAATTATATATTTATTTAAATTTCATATGTATTCAGTTATTTTCTATTACAGATTGATTATTCTTAATAAAGTTAATTAAATTTCATGTTTATTAAGTTATTTCCTTTTACATATTTATTATTATTTGTTGATTCTTGATAGATTCCATTGTAACTAACCCTAATTTTGAATTTAATATCCCCTATATTTATTTCCTATATATCAAATAGATTTTGTGTTCCATATCTGATATGTATTAATATTTAGTAGGGAAATATGTTATTATTGAAAAATATATTATGTTTTAATTTGACTTTTTAAATTTAACATTGGATTCATATAAGTAACTTGATTATAAATATAAATAATCTATTGGGTCCATTGGGATGTGATTCCTTGATTTTTATGCCAATTTATTAATTATTACACTAGCTTTTTCTACTGATGTTGGGGAAGCTACCCTTTTGTTATAGTAATAAATGATACTTCTATGGAAATATAAACAAGATTGATTTTAACCATTCCTGTTTGTTATCGCAAGTATCAGAATATAAATATCCATTATAACCAATAGTTTCAAAAATTAAATGTTTCAGTTGTTCGCCAATATTACTTTGAAGATTTAATTGAGAAAACAACTATATTTGGATTATTATATTCGTCCTAATATAAAATCATTGGTATCATATAATAGATATGATCCCAAAGTTAGTTGGTGCTTCAAAAATGTTTGTGATATTTTTTTTGGAAATGATTTTAAAATCCCTCATGATATATATATATATTCTTATTTATAGATATGTCATATATATTAGAGAAAAATTTTCATGAGATATATGGTTGATGCTACATTGAAAACATTGTATGGTTAGTTGAATACCTTAATTTATATAATTATTCAATGATTAAATTTTTATTTATATTTATCATACACTAAAAATGTTTTAGTAGAGGATGTTAATAAATATAATTATAATCTCCATACATCTATTAAATATGTATTATTGTTTTAGAGGAATGATACGTATTATATTTCTAGGAATTTTTTTTCAAGTATAGAAATAATATTTTGTGTGTGATTAATGTAAATTTTATTTACCAAGGATGTTTTCTATAATTGACTATATATTTTTTTAGATATTTATTTGATTTTTATAAATTTCACATATTTGATATACATTTAGTCAACTCCATTGTTTATATTTTTATTAATAGTATATAATGGTTTTTTATATTGACATATTGAATGATTATATAATGTTATAAGTAATACTGATATTTTTAATTATTTAAATCATAATATTTTTTTCTATTAATCTTTGACATGTTGTGTTACATTCAATATCACTATTATTTTTAATGGAATTAGATAATGGTTAATTAATGTCATTGTTATATAAAATAGAGTTCTTTTGAGATACATTTTGATTAAACAATAGTTGTGTTATCATTTTTCATATATGGAAATAGTATTTTTGAAAATAGGTAATGAGATTGGATATTTTTTATCAGTATAAAGGAATAAAATGACAATAAAAATGGTCTATTTTTATCATGAAAAGATTAAATGAGTATAGTGCAATGTTCAGATATTATCATTATTAATTTATGATCATGAGTCATATAGTAACATATCATGGTGGATTCATGTTAAAATAAAGTATACTTGTTTATATATGATGAAATGTGATACAATACTATTTGTAAAAAACTAATCAATGGTTGAAATTATTTTATCCACATATTTATATAAAGTATATATATTTAATCATTGGTGATTCTTTCTAGCACAGTTTTGTTAAACACCATTAGTAATTCATCCTTGGACAATATTATTTTTAAGAGAAACTTGTAATGTAGTTTTGCATGTGCTTATGAAAAAGAAAATAATTATGTATAAAGGATAAATATCTAACAATGATACTAAGTAGTGATAAATTTTTTTCGATATACTAATAATTTATTATTTTATTGTATTATCACCAAAATAATCAAGTAGTTAGTTTTCATTAGTGACTTATAACATTGATAAAAACAATGTATACGATATAGGGGTTTCCAGTATAATATATTTTAAATTTTTTGGTGTATAGAAAAAAAATAATTTCATAATAGTATTTTTGGCAATAATAGATATTTATTTAGATGGGATGATCAATTTATCATGAGATAAATATGGTATTCCAGTATTTTTCGTGACATGTAATGCTACAACCATAGATGCCTGATGTAGGTGCATTAATTTATTAAATTTTAATTATTAAAACGAAATAACATCCCAACAGACAGACAATTCAATAGGTTTTTATAACATTATTTGTATATATGAATATAAAACATGTTGTATAAAAAAACGAAGATAATCCATGTAGTTTTATTTGATTCTTGCCCCATATCCTAGGTAAATGAACCAAAATAAGTTTGAGCTAAAATTTTCACTATATGAATGTATAGTGGAACAAATAATGATTCCACTAGAATAAGTCAACATGAAAACATAAATAATGGAAAAAATAATTCAATTTCTATAACTGGATATGGAAAAATAAATAAGAAATGTTTTTTACCAAAAAAACATTCCATTTAATCAATAAACTAAGAATGAAATCAATTAATAGATAATATAAAATGAAAATTCTCATGTATAAATAAAAAATCATTCTAAAAGTGGGAAAATATTGATTTTTTGACACTATTTTTCTTAACTACATTGTACATTTACATTCGAAAACATTCAAAATATGGATTATAACATGCTGAGTCAAAACCAATCTAATTTGGTCGAATGATTCATCACATTAGACTACTGATACAACGAGGCGATATATATGACTAGGAATCACCATTCTCTTACATATCCAAGTCATTCATCATATATCAAATAATTGATTTAATACATGTTACATATTTCAAATCAAATATCTATATTGCGTAAATGATACGTTGTTTATAAAATTACCCTAGTCAATCAAATAACATTCATGTACACATCATATGTTAAAAGGGTATAATGTTTGGGAAATAATTATACCCATCACATAAGAGTATTTATATCCAAAATAAATTAAATTTTCAATGTAACATAGTAATATGGAAGTTATTTTTTTCTATATAATGTTTATAATCAAAAAAGAAGAGGAGATTTCAATGTTATCTTTTTTCCACATGGTGATTTTCCAGCACCGACCCTTTGGAAAAAATATTTCAATGTAAAACATAATATACAATGAAGATAAAAGTATCCATGATATAATATATTAAATTTTTTATTATATACACCTCACAAAATATGTAACCGGTGAAAATTAAATTTATCTCACATTTGTAAAATGTTAGATGAAAATTTGCTACATTTCATTTCCATTTGCTTGAAAATCCATTATCCTTATAAATAATTTTATGTTGATTTTTAATAACATATTAATGTACCATATTAATATTTTTGATTTCATAAATAATATAATTATAATATCTAAATTCCCATTTTATAGTAATCGTTCATTTATTTTCCTTACCATGGTTTTCAATTGCATTGTCTCTCGAGTATGTTGTGATTATTTATTCATTGATCCTATTTAATATATCAATATTGGATCATCTAAAAAATTTCAAAACATTATTTATTTATCTTATTTATTGTATATATTTTTTTTAAATAATCCATAACATTATGAGATAAGAAATGAAATTCAACGTTCAAGGAGATATTAGGTCGTACGTACACATCAATGCTACTTATATTTCAATATAATATTTCAAAGAGAAAAAATTAAATGATACATATTTATAATAAAATTATACACTTAAATTTATGTTATATATTTCACATATATTTATTTCAACACATAATTTACAAGTTCTATATAATGTGTGAATGCATCACATTGTTTTGAGGATTCCACAATCTACACATCCACAAACAATGATATAGAATTTAAAAAAATTGAAATGATTAGGTTTTGTGTTATATATAAATTAAATAAGTATAAAGAAGAAATAAATATCAGCTATTTATTAAATAATCAGAGCTTCAATCATAATACCCTGCCACGAGAGAGGGTAAATGTAAAATTAATGTCCTCGTTTTTCATGGTTGTAGTTCACCATACATGAATATGTAAGTTCATTACCAATTTAATGAATGTTTATGTGGTAAATATTCAAAAAGATAACATAAATTTTATTATTTTTTTTGGAATCCTATAATATTATAGAATTATGTTAAAATAATAAATTATGTGTTAAACAAACAAATAAATCATTAATTCACATTTAATAATGATTCCACTTTTTGAGGTAACTATTTTTCATTTGCACAAAAAGTATATTTTGTCTAATTTTTTTCCAAATTTAGGGACACTATGGATAGCTGGGGGATGCTGGGTTATTTTTTGTGAAATATTATTTAATTTGAAGGTATTGATTGGTGGGAAAAAATGTGATGGATGGCTAGATTTTATAGTAGGGGATGAGTGGAATTCATTTAAATGGATTAAAATTGAATTCCACCGACACTATTTCAATATAATGTGGCTCCATTAATTAATAAATTAGATACATAGAATAATAATTTCTAAATATTGACAGAGAATGGATTTTTGGTAATTTTTTATTTCATTTTGGTCTTTAAGATTTATATTTTGTCCCATGTTAAGCTTGTTTTTTCCTTAATATTTGAAATTATTTTTAATTACATTATCAACAATTTTTTTTAAAAAAAGAAATTTTTACCTTATAATAAATTATAAATTATAGTTATAGAAAATATTGTAACCATAATTTCAATTTCAAAAGACTAAATATGAAAAATTTCATATTAAATTAATCCAACAATTTATAAGATAAAGATCTCTTTTAGTAAAAATGTACAAATGATTTATCTATTTTTACATTAAACTTCAATGTGAAATTGATTTAAAATAAAATTATTGAATTAAATTATTAATTATTGAAAAAATATTACTTTATATGAAATTTAAAATATAATCTATCCATATAAAAAAATAAACGAATAAGTAGTTTTCAATAATAAATCACATTTCATCAGATAATAAAATTTCACATAAAAATAAAACAAAATTCATCCTAACATATTTTTTATGTTTCCCATTAAAAATTTATTCTAATAGTTTTATATAATATTTATAAAAGTATAAATATTTATATTTAAGATAAGTTCTCCATTAAAAGTCTCTAAAATTAAAAATATAAAATTTTGGTTTTTTTTCTAAAAATAAGGTTCCTTATTATGTTATGTATATAAAATATATTGAATGAATATACTATATATTTTATTGAATGTAAAATATATATGTATTTATTATCATATAGTAATATTAAATAATTTATTTTTTTTAAACAATACACCATTGTGGGCATAAAAAATTTTTCCATAAAAACAAATCAATTATATTACATTTTGTTCTATATTAATTTATAACACCAATTAATTGAATTAAAATATATAAATAATATTGTTATATTTTAGAAAATCATTTTCATACATTTCATTCAAATTTTTAGTTTATGATTATCATATTAAATAATAATATTAATAATATATTGTAGTTTTGTAAAACTCGTTCTTGCGTGAAATGAAAGCCACCGAAGAAAGTCATTGGTGCGTGTAACACATGAAAATAGAGTATTGTGTTCATTATATGTTATAAAAATTATTTAATTTTAAAAAAAATATTAGGTAAAAGTAAATTCTCTATTGTTGGGTTCTTTTTATATTTATTGGTGTGTGTCACACACGCTATTAAATACAACATTATTAATCTAGAATATTAGGGTGTGAAATTACCCCTATAGAAATTGAATTGTGTTCTTGAAATTTAAATTTTTTTTCAGCAATATGGGGAATCATATTTGAAAATATTGTTTTAGAACAACTCACGTCAAAAAAAAGGGTAAATAAAACCTATTATTAATAATAGGGAAACAGAAATTTGAATTTCACCTCAAAACAACGCTTTCAGTTTTGATAAAATTGGTGAAATAATGGATATGGAAAAAATATAACTATCATTTTTTAATGGAGAGTTATTGAGAACATGTTTATTTTATTGTTGAAAAGAACATATACTTAAATCATTGTTTTAAAAAATTACATTTATACCATCAAAATTGATGATAATGGGAAAAGAATTTTTTTTGATGACCATTTTTCCTAGACATTAAAAATATATTCTCTCTATATGAATATATGTAAATTTACAATTCTATATCATCAAAAAAATAATATAATTCTTCTTTACATTTATTCACTTCTACTTCATTTATTATGACATGTTTCACAATATGGTTAAGTAATATGTCTGTCTCTAAAACAACATATAATTTTTAACATAAAACAATTCATAAATTCTAAAACATTAAAATCTTTTATGATATATTAATTTAGAAAGAGGTTTATTGAGATTACCAAAAAAAAAATAATTAATCATTTTATATCATGAATTATATAATTTTTTCACATTCTAGATGTGTGAATATTTTTTATCGTTTATTTTCTTGAAAAATATAATTACAATATTTAACATAAAACATTATTTTATCTTTGAATTCTCCATTATTCCTTATTTAAAACAAATATTGTTGTAAATAGTCATTATATCTACTATTATTGTAAAACGCAATCATTTATAATATATTACATCATTTCAATAAATCATTAATGATTTACAAGGTAATTATCATTTATTGACCTTTTTAATCCTTATCACTCATCTATTTAACCAATAACCATTATCTCAATGCTAGTATCTAATTATGTCTTATATCTCCACTGATCCTATTTTTAATATATGTTTAACATGTTATTGAATAATATTCTCAGTACCATGAACCATATGATCTAAAATCCTTAATGAAAATTTATTTCCGTAAAATTCTTATATTTTTCTTAATTCAAATTATTATAAAATCAAAAATTATATACCAATATAGCATAATTCATTGATCCAAATTTTAAAGATCAATATTCATTTAACTTCGGTTGACCTTGTTCACATAGCTTCATCGATAGGAAATTTCCCGGATGCATGGGTAATTTGCTCACATACATCCCTATATTTTTAATGTTGTTACACTAAATAACAACCTTTTACTTCTAATTATTCAATCATTTCTTAGAAACCCATTTATCCACAGATTTAACAAACCCCCAACCCATTCATGCATTTCTGAAGGTGTTCTTTTCCAATGATCTCACATGTAATAAAATCCTTCATTCCCTTGTAGTCTTCATCAATTATTTTATCATAAATCAACTTATTATCTTTATTTTTTTATGCCATGTTACGTAGATTATAATTTCTTCATCTTAATATAATAAAACACTATATCATAGAATTAATAAATAGGCTAGAGACAACCAATCCTTGAATATATATGGAATAATTCTTTTATATAAATTATAATTATTTCATTTAATGATTCATATGAAGTCTGTATCATAACTTTAATACCTTGTAAAGGATGATTCATACTCTGACACATATTCTTCCATATTTGTCTCTAAACAGTGGTACATTATATTGGTGTTAATATTTTTTCTCATAAGTGAAATATTGGTCAAATAATTCCTCCTTAAAAACATTCAATTGGATGACATCTATTTCTTATTCACCTTATGTATTCTGGAACAAATACTACACTGATGAGAATCTATATTGAGAAAATGAACCACGTTTGTAATGTTTTCCTTTTTATTACACTACAATGCAATTGAAATCATATCCAAATACAAAATCCACTTATTTTTATCCATTGGGTTAGTAATCCCCTTATATGATTGGGGACTTTATTTAATTAAGTGGTCCATCATTCGATAATCTCATTATGGAATAGTTTAATGCATCCAATAAATGTTATATTTCATATCCTGAGTAAGATTCCCAAAAAATATCATTAACATGCTCTGTTTCAATAATAGTTATATATTTTTTTAATATTGATACATCTTCTCTTTCGATGTGTATTAATAACATTATTCCATCCAAGTGAAATTTCTAAACAATGGAATATAGAAGATTATATCAGAACATTATGTAACATATTTTATAATAACAAAACATGTGAAATACATAACATATATTTAATATTTTATGGGTATGTGATATCATAATCAGAAAAAAAATCACTATTGATATCATTAATTTCAAATCCATTATAATGGTATGTAAATTAATTTAAAATTATACTACATTAAACCCCATGGAGCGTCAAACATGGAGGAATGTAAGGGCCAATATTTTCTATGAGGTTACACTCGAGTCAAACTCGACTATCCTTTTCATAGTTGTTACACCTAGTTACAAGTGTGTTTGAACCATGTCCACTAGTATATCCAGAAAAATATATAATTCTAGGAAGACCTAATTTCACTCTACATTACCAATATTATTAGTTGTTATTCTATACTAATCCTAGGAGGTTAAAATAAGAATATGCCCCCTAATTTATATTTAATAAATCTAGTTTCACATGTTACTACTATGGATTCTATGATACTAATTGCAACACCCAGACCCCCGAAGCCTAGAGATCTCGCATTACATATTTACTATGGAATTACAAAAAGAGAATTAAATAATGATTGATAAAAAGTCTAATTTTTTTGGAAAATATATTATATAAATGATATAAGTATTACAATGAAAAATTGAATATAAAATAGGATACAAAATAAAAAAATGATAGTCATCCTTGAACGCTTGTTCAATGATCTCTCCTTCATAAAATTTAGAACGTGAAAAAATAAGTGTGACCTCAACTTACCAGTAAGGATAGGTACCACAGAAGAAATAATGAATCAATGAGAAAATATAAATATTCCAATGTAAAAAATAGCTCGTATATAATTTATATTACTATATAAAGAAAAATCAATATAGAAAGGTATGTATCTAAAACACATTCCATTTAATGAATAAACATAGAATGAACTACAACCATATTTAATTTCAACGAAATAAAATCAAAGATAAATTATAACAAAATCTGAATGAGTTTAATGATTAATAATTAGAATCCAAGATTACAATGTAAATGGAACCTTTACTGTTAAGATGTTTCAAAAATGGTTTAAAGTATATTACATAAAACCCTTTTAAATTGGAGAACAATGTCATCTCAATTGATTATCGAGGCTTTGAGGGGATATCCGCAATAAGGCCTCACTCAAGACATTCCAATCAAATGCATTCCTTATATATGGAAAATTAATATAATTCATAAACACAATGTCTTACGATATAACATTATTTATTAAATCTTACAGATTTACCAATATTTCACAAATTAATTAAATTAATGTTAAGTACACACATCAAGTATATTTTTTTACGATTTAGGAAATAATTATACCAATCACATAATATTAGTTATAAAAAAATAAAATAATATTTATAATGGAAATAGTCATGAATAAGTGATGGGTTTTATAGAATGTTAACAATCACATAATATAGTGATATTACGAATAGAAATTTTTCTACTCGCTTGTTTTCGTGTCAAAAACCATTGGATGAGATAATTAAAATAAAAAAATTTAAAAATATAAAAGCAAAAGTATTCATGATTTACTATATATAAATTTTCATTATATAAACAATAAAAAAATATTATGTGGTGAATAGAACAGTTATCTCAAATATGTAAAAAGTGAGTTGAATTTTCATTAACATATGTTTCCTTTTTTTAACATCCATTAACCTCTAGTATAATTATTTTATGAAAATTAAAAACTATTTACAGAACAATATTATTATAAATGTTATCATTTAATATCACCTTATAATATCCAATTACCAATTTTTTAGTAATATTTCATTATGCTCCGTATTTTAGGTACTAATTTCCTAGTTTCTCGAGTATGTTTGGGCTTGTAATTTATTATTACTATTACTTATATCACGATTTCATCATATAAAGAATGTAACCCATGATTTCACTTTTATATATACTTAATATATATATATATATATATTAAAAATAATCCATAATATTTTGTGATAGGAAATTTAATGAGTATTCATTAAGGTTGTACACTATATATATAGGAATTTTACTTTAATTTCACTATCACATTCAAAATAATGAGAAGAAATATATATATATATATAAATTATAATTATTGAATCGTATTTATGTCATATATGTACCACATTCTTATTTAATCTTATCATTAATATATTACATCTATTGTGTAAATGAATCATATAAATTTGAGGATTTTATAGTCCACATGTCCAAAAATGATATTTTCATATATACAAAAAATGGAAATCATTAAGTGATAGGTAATATAAAAAATAAATATGTTTTATGAAAATATAAATTTAACATATATCATATATAAATTGGTTTTACATCATAAATCTCAAACACTATAGGTGGTAAAGGAAAATATGAATGATAATATTTTTCAATGTGGTATAACGCGTACAAGAATACAATATGTCCTTTAAACAAATAAATGATTTTTTCTAGGTATAGGTTAAACCATTAACATTAAATCATATAGAATAATGTGGATAATAATGATATAAAATGATAATGTAATAAGAAGAAATTAAGTGCTGGAGAAACCAATAAAACAAAATTTCACATTGAATATTGTACAATCTTCTACGAGTAACTCATTTTGGACTACACTAATTAAATTATTAAATTTATATCTACTAATTCCATTTATCTATGGCTAGGGTATTGAATTGTGGAGAATATTTGATTCAAGAAATTTTTTTTCGAGTAGTGAATTAATGGGTGGATGAGATATTTTTTATAGTGTAGGGAGTGTAGAATTCTTTTATATTTCTTAAATGGGAATAAAACCCATTCTTTCATAATGTAATATGTCTCCGAAAATGAAAAAAAAAACTCATAACGAAAGGACTATATAGTCTAAATATGTATATAAAATGGATTTTATATAGGTATGTAAGCTAATATAGCCTATAATTTTATGTTTTAGTCCCGTGTTATGCTATTTTTTCTTGTAATCCCAGAATTAGATTTTAGTTACATTCACTATTTTTTGGAAAATCATATTTTACCATATTATAAATAGTAAATGATGTTATTCCAAATGAGTACTCCATTTTTCAATACTCCAATAACAGATGTGGAATAATTTAATATAATTTTAATCCATCATACGAGACAACAACATTGTTTTTAAAGTAAAAAATTTTCATATGTTTTCTATTTTATAAATTGAATTTAAATATGGCACTGATTACTATGAAACAAAACGGATTCACTAATAATTTTTTTTATAATTTTATTTAATGACCACATTATAATATAATTTATCAATATAAATAAAGTATATTATGAAGTAGTTTTGAATTTTAATAGTGTATATTTAACTATTCCTCAGAAAAAGTTACATCGAGGAAAAATTCAAAAAATTCCCCCTAAAATTATTTTTTATTTATTTCACCATAATGTATTTCATTCTGGAAATATATATATATATATATATATAATATAGTGTTTTATATATATAATATGTTCTCCAACAAAATTTGAAAAACTACCTTTATAGAAATATGTGTTTTTATATGTAATAATTTAGTTTGTTGATGTATTATATAAACCAATTATGTTAAATTAATTTAAAAAATATTTTATTAAATATATAATATTCAAAATTAATGTATATTAACAATTGTTAGTAGTTAATTTGATTTACCAATTTAAAACATCTATGTAGAAAATCACAAAAAAAAAATTAAAAACAAATCCTATTATATTCAATCGATTTCTATATTAATTCCACACACAAAAGAATTATATAAAATTATTTAATTTATATTTCCTAAATTGTGTTAATTATTTTATTTCATTTCATTAAATTTTCTAGTTTATTACTATAAATTGAATTAATAATATTAATATTATATTATAATTGGGAAAATTTGGGTCATGTGTGTAACATAAGATATCGAAGAATGTCTTTGTTGTGTGTAATGTGGGATAACCTAATATCGCATTCCATGAATGATTTTAAATAAATAGTATAAATTTTACAATATTAAAAAATCCATAATGTCTCGTGATGTTATAATCATTTTTTAGTCTTACAAATGCTATTAAATAAAATGTTCTTACTTTAAAATTTTGCGGTGTTACATTAACTACCATATTTGATAAAAAATGACATCATCCAATGTATTTAAATAAAGAGAAACAAAAAAGTATAAATTCAGAGATAGAAAAATTTTAATTTTACATATGGTGGTAGGAGTTCATACATTCAGGGAATTATTATCTTAAGAATATTATTTAAACCCACCATGTAGTACACTACTATTTCATTCGCATATAATTTATATGGAAATATTTTAGTATATAGGACATCAAATTTTTATATTCTAGTAATGTAGGATATTACAAATTATTATTCCCTTATTTCTTACATGGATGGGGGATACATTCATAGAGCTTTTTGCATGAAATATTTCCATAAAAATTATATTATACAGAAAAATATAACTATTCAGCAAAATAATATTTAAGATATAAATTGAATTAAAAATTATTATATATAATATATTCATAAGTTATTATTGGTAGAGTAAATCATAGAAAAACCTTATATACATAGTGAAAATGACATTAGACACAAATATAATGACGAAAGACATTTTAATTAAGAGAATACATTTTTTCACAAATAATCATTGAATAATAAAATAATACATAGTGTGTACCACCATATTGTTTTTTTTCTTCATTTGACGATAATAAAAACTCCATAATGATCATACTGAAATGACATTGTATAAAATTGAAAAAAATACTTTGTTTCATTGTAAAAAGACATTAATCATATTGATATATCATTTGCTTAATTGAAGATGGACTATTATTGTTAAAGGAACTTAATAAAGACCTATTAATGTAATAATTTTTGGAAATAATTATGACTATATAAAACCAAATGGTTTTTTAATTTAATAAATTATTAAATTATATATAATATATATCACTCATTTATTTAGTTATTTATTTAATTAAATTTGATATTTCTCTGGAAATTCATGTAAAATGGTGATAATTAAAAAACATCAACAACGTGTAATTGTATTCTCTTCATTTAAAATCAAGGAAGAGGTTTTACTTACTCTTTTTAGAGAAATAGTTATACACTTTCATAAAGGGATTACTGTTCACTATTGATACCACTATAGAAAAGATTATATTAGTTTATATGATGTGAATATAATAAAAGTAAGTACTGGTAATTGTTGCACATTAATATTGAACGTATGGTTTTCCTATGTCATTTCATTTCATCTTGTGGATTACACTCTTCAAAGACAATGTTTAGGGGATTTTATTTATTTTTTTATATTTTATGGTAATTTTATTTCTATTAAATCATTTAGTAGAATTACCATGTTTATCGATAATGACTTTTTCAAATAAGATACATAAAAATTATATTTTATGAGTTATTTTCTTGATCCGAGACCATTGACATATAAATATTTAATATTTTAATATATTTAGAGATGAATAAAATAAATTTTAATTTCAAATGATAAATGATATAAAAATTCAAGAAAATTGTGTGTTTTGGAAAAGCATAGTAGATTACTAAATACTAAACAGAGCATCATTTTTGATAATATAACATCATTATTTACTATAAAACACCAATGATTAGAAAAATGGGATTTCCTTGAGATAAACCATGTAGTGTATAATGTCAACTGGTTAAGTTGTATTGTGTTACAATTCATCCAAAATAGTGTATGATAGTATATTACCCCATTTTTCTAGGTGTGAACTTTTGGAAATATTTTTCAAAAATTTATAAGATATAGAAATATAATCTTTCAGATCGATTTTATCATAAATTAAAATTAAAAATTATCATAATATTTTAATTCTATAGGCCTACACAAAAAATATAATAAAAATATCGACAATATTAAAATTGGAAATTATATAATTTTATATTATGACCCTTATTAAATCTCAAGATAAATATTTTAAATTCATAGTCATTATTAAAATTCAATCTAATTTTTATAAATTCTTTAAATTTGAAAACCTTCATTAACATTTTTTAATAATTTTAGATTATTATTATAAATTTTCATTTTGTGAATATGTGATTTATATACTATGTATTAAAATCTATATTAATATAATTTAACTATTGAAATGATTCTGTATTAAAAAGTTAAATTCAAAAATAACCAGTATTTATGGTTTACTAATATTTTATGTATGAAATAATTTGGAATAGATTTTTCTTATAAATAATGATACATGGATAATGAGACATGTGGTTTGAATTTTAGGTGGATTATTAGAATAAACTATATCTATGAAATGTCATGGTATACTTCCAATCCACCATTCTGACTCTAGGGAAAATTTAATTTTTTATGACATAAATTCAACAGTAAAAATAGTTTCATGTACCTTATTAATTATTTGAATTTTTATAAATTCTAATATATTTTTATTTTATTATTGAGTGAGTGAAATATATTTGGATATATATATATGGTTTAATTAATTAATATGTTAAAAATCTATTTTTTTGGTTAATGTAATTGGATTTGAATTATAGGTACCATTATACAAGAATAATTCAATGGAATATTTTTTTATAAAATGGGATAAGATATTATTATATATTTTTGAATGTATGATTATTGAAATTTTGAGCGGAAGAGATAAATGGATAATATAATGTGTCATATTACTACAACATCACACACATTTGAAGATGAAATCGTCCTAATGTAAATGTTTTTGTAATATGTATTATCCAATGATTTTTAAATATATGTAATGCAATGTACTTGTGATACTAATAGTACTTTTAATCCATAATTAGTTTACAACTTAAGGATGCATTTTTATAGATGAACCAATAAGAATCTATATTCTAAAGGTAATTTATATAATGAGACTGGAATGTTATGTAAAATGTAACAATCCAAAAATCATATGTGATGTGATTTTCATGATAGCCTACCTAAATTGATAAATGATGATTAACAGACAATATAGACATAAAATTTACCCAAATATGGATCTTATCTCAAAAAATATTTCATTTTTAAGGTTATAATATATAGTGGGAGTATATTAATGAAATGATATTAATGAAAAAATTCAAACCATGATAGAATTCCCCTAATATAACTTATATAATATATTTATATAAATCATTAAAATAATTAATAGATATATTTATCTCAGAATTATATTTTAATACATATTGTTAAATGAAGTATATTTGATATCAATGTGAATAATTCTGATCATATAGATGTAAGTTTAATATATTTTTGTTTCATTAATAATGATTATTGGGTGTTGATTACATGGCGTGCATAATATATTTTTTTGGATAGAAATAAATTTGCATAGGAGAAATATAATTAAATGAGTGTTCAATAAATATGTCCATATTATGGAACATTTCATTATATTTTAATTTATGACATTTTATTTAATTTTATATAGTAATTTTTTTGAATTCATAAAATATTATTATGGTCTATCCATTAATATAAATTTTATTCAACTGATTTTTTTAAAAAAAATTATTTTTTTGATTTTAGGAATAATGTTTCTTATACACATCTAAAAATCAAATGTTCTAGGGAGTTGGATTTATCATTAATAGATTATGCATACTGGATATTCTACAAAATGTCTTTGATCTAGGTGAACCCCCTCTATAAAAAATTAATACAAAAAGTAAAATACTATAAATTAAAGGGGGGGGGGGGGTGGGTTACAACACCAGTTAAATAGGGTATGACATGCGTCTTACACAACATATATTTAGATAGACTCTAATACCAAAAATGCCATCCGAGTTTAATCAACACTGTATTTATTTGAAAAATCACCAGAAACATGATTATACTCTATGTAAACAATTGTTACATCAAGTGTGATACAATTGGTAAGTTGAAGACCTTAAACACAGGGTGAGAAAATTTTTAATTGGATATTTTTGGACCTAATCCTATGAATTTTTAGTACCACTGTTCTGTTTGACTCCAACATAAGATTTTTCTGACCATAATTGAATGAAAATATAATGGGCTTAATCCCGTACCATAGATCTTCTTAAATTTTTAATATGTTACTTATATTATGGTATAAATATCCTTTAACGGATAATTGATGGGTACAGAAGACCCCACCACAACAAGATGGTCTTTTTCCACCTAATGTCACCATATCCACATTTATATTGAATTAAGGAAAAAATGTGGATTCTTGAATAAAATATTATCATCAATAAATTTTTATTCCTCTCAGAAACACTAAATAATCTAAGTATGATACGAGTGCTCATATCATTATTCTTCTAACCTGTTGTGTTTTTCAAAGCAGTACTGATAAATATTTGTATCACCCTTACTACTAAATAATTGTTTAGAGGTTGACACTAAAATTAATCACCATCCCATGATCTCCAAATGATTATAAATATTTCATATATTGCATCATATTGTATGAATGTAATTATATCACAACGAATAGCGGTAGTTATGGATTCTGAAATGACCTAAATGATATTATTTTGAAGCCTACATCCATGCATGTCCTACAAGTAATTCCACAACATGTTGGTTACGTTACAATTGATTAAGTAATGATCGATATTTCCCTAATCTACAACATAATTATGACATGATGAAAGGATTTGGAGTCCATTTTTTAGAATTTCATTAATTGGAAACCTCCTCCTCCATATACATTTTAGAACTATGCAAGAGGAAGGAGGATGTACGTCTTCTTGAACTCCACTATTCATCATGTTTTAGTGATGTTTATATAAAAAATAATTGATCCATTTTCTCAAATTTAGGAGACTAGGGGAGTCAGAATTCTATATTAGTGAATCAGTGGCCTTGAATTCAGGCTGTTTTATTTCAGTCCAAAAATAAGCAGGAATAAAACAAAACACATTCATAAAATAATCACGGATATCACTGATGGATATATTTCTTAGAGAAGTATATCATTCAAATCCCCCTGAATGGGGCCAGTTACTATGGAGTGGTCAGAGAATTAATAATGTAATTCATATACATAATCCATTTTGATATGTTCTTGATGATTTTGTAGGAAGAAGTCACGGAAATACAAGTAGTGGAAGATAAATATAAGGAAAAATTGTTTTTCATTTTTTTGATGAAGCGAGCATATAGAATCTCTATTTAGTTTTCATTTCATGTTAGGAGACTATAGGATAATGTTATCATTGGGATTCAAAAAAACGGCTCTTAACATTAATGGATAAACTTCACAAATTAGTGGGATTACTATTATACTTCCATTAATCATTTATATTATTATTTTTATTAGTAGATCCAAGCACTATGAAATTCTGAATTATCCCCTAGATATTATTGAGAAGACACATGGAACATCTATGGAGAATATCATATCCAATAATTAGATGAATGGTGTTGTCGAGTACCCTCTTATACATGACATGACTATATAAACCATCTTGGACATGATCATTGTGGAATATGATCAGGTAATCTTCATAAAGTGAAAATAGGGGTCTAGAAAGGGGTTCTCGATTCCATAATCCACTGTATAATATCATAGAACACCTGATAATAATATAGATAAAGTAAATAGATTTTTTTGAATAATCAATTAACTATCAATATAAAATGAAAAAACTCTATTTGGACTATTAAAGGAACTAGTGTTGCCAATGTTTAATGAATGTTTCCCTTGTTTAACGTACTTCTTTATGAAAATTTATGCATCCAAAAGAATTGAGAATTCTGTTTTGAATGTTACATTGATGGAAAATGTCAAATTGAGTTAGGGTTATTATTTCCATGGTAATATTCCACTTCCTTATAATTTTTTTACATATATTTTTTCTATATTTTTCTAATTTAAAGTGGAATATAATCCCTGATGTCCACAAAATTAACTATTTTTCTATACCAGAGCAGTGAAATATGAATTAACATCATAGAACATGGAGGTGTGGGAACAGAATTCCCTCATCAAATTTGATTCCTCTTCATGTAAATTATAAAAATTGAACATGAAGAACTTGTTGTTGAATCTATCTGTACCTTCCTCATGTTCAATATATAGGGATAAGAAGGATGATATGATCTATTTCACCCAAAGGACGTCAACTAAAATACTTTTATTTTGGTCAACAATTCTAGGAATGATGTTATTCGTTATCATGATAATTTTTTCACCTCAATTTTCTGAATAGATCTATTCAAAATAACTATTCACAACATTGGATATGTTATCAAATGAGGTACAAAAACATCCTTTTATCTTAAGGGAGGTGACTCCCCACATCATAGAAATTTGATTGTGGATAATATGAATGAATTGGGAGACCCTATCCCCACCCCTAAGCCATCTCACATTGAATTTAGTCTTTAAAAAATTATCATTTTTCTTGATAAATTCACTAAAGATTGATTGATATAGGATTTAATCATCATATGACACACATTGAAGTTTATTAATATTCTAACATTGCAATATTTGGATTTAAGAGTAACTGATGACATTATCCATCATAGATAAATATGTAATTCTCCATTCTTTATGAATATATTTTTACATTCTTAATTTGAAGGATAATATTTGTAATGGACTAAAATGGTTTATAAGAATCATGAAAATCCTCTTTTCCCCCTAGGATATCTGAATGGAAATTTTTTAACTTTATGGGAATATGGAATAACCTTTAATGACCAATAAGGATGTTAATCATCATGGTATTGTAAATGAGAGTGTTTTTTAAGGATAAGACTTGTGTGATTAACCAAGTCCTTTTTTCCATCAAAATGGAAAAAAACATCCAGATGGCTAGTCTGCCTACCATTTATAGTGTACTTACCGCAAATAAATTCATCACCAAAGGAGGGAACCTCAATCAGATTGAATTTTTCAATGAAATGAGATAATTATCTGGAAAGAATACCTCTATAGTGAGATCAATTTTTCTACTTACAGCATAAGATATTGTTATTATTACCTCGATTGATGAAATTTTGAGGAATGATATCATATAATTCACTCAAATCCTCTATAGTTCCCTTATTTTAGTATAATCAGTGGATTATTAAATTAATTACATAGGTAATTTAAAATTATACATTTCAAGAGTGTTTGAAAAAATTTAATGACTTTCACTTCAAGATCTAGGACTAATAGAGTCTTTCTTACGCACCAAGAGATATGACACATCATGTTCTCATATATTTTATGCTACATGACATATCCCAAGGGAGTTTTATTTGAATGATTTACAATATTAATACATCATATTAAGATTAGTAATTATAATAACAAAGGGATTGTTGGTCATGATGAGAGGTCTATATTATAGGAGTGTGAGATCATTCCAACACCCTTGAAAATTATATAATAGTATATTCATTTTTTGAGGCATGTCTTGCGCCTGGTTTGAGGATACCTTTAGTTCAATTATTTTTTTAAATTAGTTACATTTACATTATATTTATTCATGATACTTATTTCATTAAAAATCTACATTTCAGATAATTCTTATACTTCATCTGATCCCTAAGAGAGGGGAATTCATTCTTTATCCTCGACCATGAAACCCCGGAATGAGGACAAAAATTTTTTGTGGACCATTTTACTCTAATTTCCTTATCAGTATCAAGAATTATCATAGAATCCTTGTTTGAGATAACCAAGGCAAAAATGATATATATTTCCTTTTGATAACTCAACATCCCATCCTATGGATTAGCTGGGGGTTCATTTGAGATTTATCTTATGGAAATTCATGTACAATATCAAAGTTAATTTATTTTTCTATGACATTATGATTCTATTTAAGAGGGGGGTTCTGGATATATAGGACTCATTGTAACGACCCAAATTTTCATTAATGTAAATTCCTCTTGATCTAATTAAATTCATTATTATGGTTATATAAAATATGAACTCCATTGGTTTTATGTTTTTTGGTTTTAAAATACTATTATGAATTGTGAACACTACTAATATAGTCTTTGAACAATGATCACATGATTAGTATAAATATATGTATTTAACAAATCCAATTTAATCAGAAAAGGGAGAAATTGCCTCATTTAATAGACATGCCCCGTACGAAGCCCAATTGTCATAGCTAGGATTGGAGTTGGTGTCATTGGGCTTTTCTCCTGAACATGACCAATCCAAGCTTGAACACATTAAGTTTGAGAGGAATTGACTATGGGAGAAGTGGATGTTAGTAGTGATTACCACCCAAGTGATGTTATTAGAGCCATCCTAAGAGTCGGTCACCATCGCACACCTTGACCTTAGGTCTTATGAAGGTGTCTTAAGGGGTTATCTAATAAGAACCATGCACTATGACTATGTACATTTTTTTTGTATAATGAATCTGTATTCATTTTTTTATTGTTATATTGTAAATAGTTTTTAAAGAAAAAATAGGATTTTCTATTAATATACAAATTATAATATTATTTAGATGAATTAATGGTTTTTTTAATTAAATATTATTTTAATAAATAATTATTATAAATAAATTACTTTTTATTAACTATTATATAATTTTATGAATGAAATTGTAATTTTTATTAAGGTATGAAAGTTGTTTTTGTCAAAACCCCTGAATATTCAGTTAATGTATGTTTTTATTATAATAGTATGAAATTCACATATCTATAAAATTATTTGATAAAATGAATATTTTATTTTTAATCCAGACGTCGAAATTATCCAACAGTAAAATTTTCATAATTTTCTAAGACGGTCGAATTTTTGGGTAAAAATTAAATTCTTTTTAAATATATATTGTGCCTTATGACATCATAATGACCCAATAGTGATGTAATTAAATAATATGAACATTATTTTCAGCCAATATATGTTTACCATTACAATAATGTAATTTTGGGTTTGTTTGATTTTTTTAAAAAGCTTTAGTGGACACATCAATGGTTATAATCATGTTGTCCTTTTATATTGTTTTCCTTGAGAGTGTGAATCACCTCCACATAACCAACCACATTTTTTAAGAAGATAGGACATTGACCTAATAAAATATTGTTTTCCACACTTTTTTGGAAAAAACCCATGTGCAAAAACCATGGGATGGTTTGTGGTATGGAATAGATTAATGTGAGGTGTCCCAAACCTAAATAATAAAGAATCTCATCCCCTTTCCTATATTATACCACCATGATCCAACTTCCTATTCTATAAAATACATTTTAGAATGAAAAACACTTTCTTCCTCTCACCAGAATCCTCCCATGGTTCCCCAAACTCCCAATAAGCCTCTCTCAATCCTCTCCCAAGCATTTGGGATCGCACTTCCAAGTAAGTGATTTCTTACTTTATCTTTTTTTCAAATGTTTTTTCATTTTTCTCCCTTTTTTCAATTAAAATTGTGGGGATATGACTTTTCACCCCCTCCCATACTTCCCTCTTTATTTTTGGAGGTTGTGTGACCCCTTTATCTACCAATAATGCCTCCCATGTGCACCTGTTACCATTCCAAAATTCTGTGAGTGACTTCTTTCTCCTCTATTACATCTAAGTAATTTTTTTTGTATTATGCATCAAAATTGAATTACCTTTGTTATTACATGTATCTATATGATCCCCTTACTGTACAAGTCATGTGCATATGATGATACACCTTTTTATATCTCCTCATCCATTTTCATGAATCATTATGCCACGCCGTTATGTTGCCAAAATTGCACACCATTTTTCCAAGCCAAGATCATTGTTTAGTGAGTACCATACCCATGTCTCTATCAAGGGTATTAACATTCATGAACATAATAATATTTAATGGTTATTTGATGTATTTATTCAACATTACTTAATCATTAAAAAACTTATGATGTTTATTGATTCCATGATATTTGATCCATGTGGCACGCTTATGCATAAAAACGGTTTAGAAGGGTTACCCTTATAGAGCTCCATTGCATTGGGTAAAATATAGTATCATGATACATCATGTGAAATGGCTATTGACTCATGCTAATTCATTTTCCGTGAGGTTTTACAAGTGGTTCATGTGCAATGAGGGTTTAATCATGCTCCAAGTGCAATGAGCCTTGACTCATGCAAATTCCATGTTAAATATTCTTTCCACATATCCATTTTATGATTACCATTCTTCATCATTACTTTATGTTCATATTTATCTTGTTCTTCATTGATATTTATATTGCCTAACATTTATTATATTCCACAGTTTATTCCATGATAATTCCCTTACTGGGATTTATTGCTCACCTTTTTCTTATGAATGTCCTTATATTATCCCATGTAATGATATGTACTAGGGAATGTAGTGGTCATGTAGAGGATGTTTTAAATAGAGATGTTTTATTTCATGTTTTATGTTGTTATGTAATGATCCTATGCCCCAAATAAACTATTCCTATTGATCTTATATGTTGTATGAAGTTAATTTTATGTAATAAATCAGGTTAATGTCTGTTAGAAAGATTATGAATGTTATAGTTGGTGTCAACGGATAGGTTTAGTAATATTTGGGTTTATGATTAGAAAACCCTACTAAAATCATAGAGACAAGAATAATTATATTAAAAACATCACCATGTTTTTTTGATAATTGATTAAGTGGTTAATCAATAAAATATATCACTCTCTGCACACGAGTAGATATTGGTGGCTATGTCACAGATGTATCCTAGGGGTAAAACCTGAAAACACCGCTTTGAGCTAGACATGGACTATAACTGGTGCACGGTAATGCTTCATGCAGCACTATTGGATACGACAATCTTGGGGGATATGATTTGGTAAATTCAAAAGAATATTATGAACTCTTTTTAAGGTAATTAAAAAAATTCCCAAAATAATATATGTTATAAATTCGATCATGAATAGCATAGATTGAAGCCTGTGGATTCAGAAGTTATGCAAAAAAAATGTTATTTATAATTCATCATTTTTTTCAAAAGATTACACATAATGTGTTACCCTTAACTTTCCTTTTATTCCTACCAATGGCCGATAATAAGAGGAATCGAGAAAACAACTGATGTGAAGATTAATGGGTTGATTGTGCTGATGAGATGCTCAATCCGATGGGAGTGGGAATCAATAACATTGTCTTACTTCTCTCCAAGTTAAATCAAGAATTGAATAGAATCATGGTTCAACAAGGACATTAAACCCCACATTAGAATGTACAAGTTGGTATTTAGAGCTTTATGTGACAAAGGCATTTTACTTTTAATGGAACATATGATCCATCAATCACCAAACAATGGATCAACTCCATTGTAAAGAACTTATCCATCCTTCTATGTATTGAACAAGAGAAGGTTCTCCTAGATGCTTATTTTATGGAGGGTAAAGTTGATGAATGGTTGACGTTGATCAAAAATATGATGCCTGAGGAGGAGATAGAGGCATTAGAATAGAAGGATTTCTGGAATTCTTTTTCCAATAAATATTTTTCACGCACCCAACAATATAAGATGGAAAGGGACAACCGTTCCATCAAGAAAAAGACAACGAATCTATCAGGTCGTACAAGGAAAAAATTACAAGGCTTGCATGATATTCCTTCGGCTTTGTAATTACCCCCAAATAAATTGTTGACTACATCATTGGTGGGATGAAACATAGCCTACCGAAAGCGATAGTGATTTGTGACTTTGAAAACTATGAAAAAGTTGTCTTATATGCCCTCAAGGTCGAAATGGTGTTCGGAGAATCTCATGAGTATCGATGGGGTATGAATTGTAAGGTGTACATCAATGTTGGCAGTATGATGGATAAATCCAACAATGCTACGAAGATCCAACACCCCAATTCCCAAATCTGCCGAAAGAAGCACCATGTAAATTACATGATGGGGATGAGGGAATGAATTAGGTGTGGACAAAAAGGGAATCTAACTGTTAACTACCCACAAGAAAAAATCTATGGGTGCTACAGAGTAGCAGAATGATACATTATAACCTCAATGCCTTGTCAATTACTACAAATACAAAGAATCATGGAATCATGTGAATCAGTTCCCTATGCCAAGGGTTTTTGGAGGCAACCCAAATCTTCCAAGGCTGAAAAAGAGAGATTTTTACATCACTGCTGGTGAAGTGAATGCCGACAATGAAGTGGTGACTGTTGCGCCAGTTATTCATTAAAGAATCGTGTATGTAATTTTTTATTCAGGTTCTACACATTTTTTTATATCCAAAAAGTTTAGTAGAACAATCCCAGCACAACCATAAATCATGGAAGCAAAGATGTCGGTGAGTACGGAAAATGGAGCAATCATTGCATCCCATGAATATAAATTTTCCCCTATCATAATATGTGGATTGAATTTCGCCGAAAATCTCATCATACTCCCTCTGGTGGAATTTGATGCAATTCATGGCATGGATTATCTATCATTATATATAGCCAACATAAATTTCCATGAGAGGGAAGTCACTCTACATATGGGGAATCAACCCCCAATTCTATACAAGGGGACGGAGGAAGATGATTCTTCATTAGCTCCATCATCTCATGTGTGGATAATACTGTCCTATAAGCATGTGTATCTAGATCGGATGATTGAGTCTATGGAGAAATCCATCCTTGAAGACATGCCTATTGTGAGGGAATTTTCTAAACCGTTGGCCGTGGAATTTCATGGTCTTCCTCATATAAGAGATGTTGAATTCTAAATTGATATTATACCACAGGAATTTCCAATATACAAGACACTGTATTGAATGGATGTTGTGGAGGATGAGAAGCTGAAGAAATAACTACATGAGAATATTAATAAAGGGTTTAAATGACCAAGTGTTTGACCATTGGTTGCACCAGTCCACTTTTTCATGAAGAATTATTTTCAATGCACCTTTGCCTCAATTATAATGATCTTAACAAAATATTAATGAATAGCATGTATCCTCTCCCACAAATTGATGACTTGTTTGATCACCTTCATGGAGAATAATAATTCTCCAAGGAGGATTTGTGGTTGTGATATTATTACATAATAGTGAAGAAGGAATATATCCCCAAGACTACTTTTCATACAAGATACTAGAACTATGAATTCATAGTAATTACTTTCTGACTCACTATTTCTCCCACAAACATCATGGACTTGATTAATAGATCCCTTAGGGATTACCTCGACAAATTTGTAGTATTCCTTATAGATGATATTCTTATATACACTAAAACCATATAAGATCATCAGGTACCTATAAGAACTATAATAGAGACCATGTGAATGGAGAAACACTATAGAATGTACAAAATGTATGTGTTCTGGTTGAAGACGGTCTCATTCTTTGTCCACATCATCACATTCAATGGGATATCTGTAGATCCCTCGAAGGTATCTATATAAAGGGATGGTCTAGGCCAACTTTGGAAAAAATATATGTAGCTTCTTGGGGTTAGCTAGATATTACAGATTATTTTTGAGAAATTTATCATGATTGTCCAACCCACATACCAAGCTAACTCAGAAGGCAGTAAGGTTTTCTTGGATTGATGAATGCGAAGAAATATTCAAGGAGATAAAAAAGGCTTATAAGTACATTCGTGCTCACTTTACCCACATGTGGATAAAATTCTATGGTATTCCGTGATGCAATGAAGAATGGTAAGGGTTGTTTGTTTATGAAAAATGACAAAGTCATTGCAAATGATTCAAGGCAATTTAATGTTCATGGGAACAGTTATCCAAAAATGATCTGGAGTTGGCTACATTGATCTTCGCTTCAAAATTTTGGCTGAATTATCTCTTTGGGGAGATGAGTGAAATATATAAAGAACAGAAAAGCCCCAAGTATATATTCAAACAGAAAGAGTTGAACATGCGCCAAAGAAGATTGATAGTCCTGATCAAAGACTATGACTACTCAATCAATTACCACCCTTGGAAAGTGAAGAAGTTGGCATATGCTCTATGTATAATGGACCAAGGGATTCTATCATTGTATTAGAATTTAGATGAATCCAATCTATTTATATTTGATGAATATGGACATGGGAATAAAAAATAAGAGATCATCATGAATCCTTTCACAAATTATTGTTGAACTGTCTCTTTTGGAAGGGATAATGGATTGTTAAAAGGATCATGATATAATTTAGAAGAAAGTGGAAGCTATCAGAAGATGGAAATCCTCAGAGTTCAATTTAAATGAATAAGGATTTGTGAGATTTGGGAAAAAATATGGGTTCCATCAAGTTCAGAGTTGAAGAAGGATCTTTTTGATGATTCACATAGTTCCAATTTCTCAATGCACCCAAGAAACACAAAGATGTATTGAGATCTCCAAGGGCATTATTGATGGGATAATATGAACAATGAGATCACGGAATATACATTAAAGTTCCTATGGTGTGAACAAGTTAAGGCTTAAAGACAAAATTATATGGGGATGATGAAACCATTACCCATTCCAAAATGGAAATTGGAGAACATCACCATGGACGTTTTCATCGGACTTCCAAAGACATCCAAATCCAACAACAGAATCACAGTTGTCGTGAATAGTCTTACAAAAATATGCACACCGTATTGAAATTTGGGAGGATTTATCATTAGATCAATAGGCATGACTAAACTCTATGTTAGGGATGTGTCTTCAACATTCTCTGGATACTGTGACGAACATCAGTAGAGCTTATCATTTTCAAATGGATGGATAATCTGAGTGGACTATCCAAACACTTGGGGATATGTTAAGGGAATTCTAAATTGAATATAAATGAGGATGGGATCATCATCTTAATGAAGATTAATTCTCCTATAATAATAGTTTCCACTCGAGAATCCAAATGGAACTATATTAAGTCCTTTATTGGAAAAGGTGCAGAACACTGGCGTGTTGGGATGAAGTTGGTGAGCATAAGATACTAGGACCAGAAATGGTTGTAGAAATAGTAGAGAATGTGAAATTCATTTCACTGCATATTAAGGAAGCCTAGAGTTGATAGAAGAGTTATGTAGATAACCATCGATAAGACCATGAGTTTAATGTTGGGGACATGGTATTTCTATACATATCTCTATGGAAGAAGGTCACAAGGTTTGGAAGGAAATGGATGTTAAGTTCTAGGTAGATCATCCCATTCAAGATTCTTGATCATTTTTGTGTCGTGGCCTATAGACTAGATTTTTAACCTACCATGGCCATAATACATGATTTCATTCATGGATCCCCCTTAAGGAAGTACATACAATACCCTTAAAATGTATTCTCTTCAGAGGTAGTACAGCTAGATGGTGATTTTTATTATGCAGAGAAACCAGTGATGTTCTTAGATCATTGAGAAAAAGTTCTACGAAATAAGGAAATACCCCTTGTGCAGGTGTTCGAAAAAACCAGAATTCTGAAGAAGAGATATATGAATCAAAGGGGATGATAAAGCTGAATTACCCACATCTGTTTTATTGTGGGAATATAAAATTTTGAGGGAGAAATTTCATAAGGGGGAGGATTGGAACAAACCAAACATTCATTAATGGATATTACTCTTGATCTAATTAAATGTCTTATTATGGTCATATAAAATTTGAACTTCACTGGTATATGATTATGGATAAAAAAATATAGTTAAGAATTGTGACCGTTGCAAATATAACTATTGAATACTGATCACATGATTAGTGTAAATATAGGGCATTAAGAAATCCAATTTTCTCAATCAAATGAAGTGGTGGACCCTTCCAGTAGAATTGCCTCATATGAAGCCAATTTGTCAGAGCATGTAAAGGAGGCGGTGTCATTGGGCTTTCCTCTTAACCATGCCAATGCTGAGCATGAACACGCTAAGCATAAGCAGAACCAACCACATGAGAAGTGGAAATTAATAGAGATAACCACCATGGCGATATTATTTGAGCCACCCCATTAGACTGTCACCGTCGCACATTATACCCTTCGGTCTTATGCAGCTATTATAAGGGGATATGTAACATGAACTTATCACTATGGCAATGGACATTATTTTTGGTATAAAGAATGTGTATTCATTTTATTATTGTTACATTGTAAATAGTTTTTAATTATCAAATAGTATTTTTAGTAAATATTCAACTAAGAAATATATTTTGATGAATTAACGTATCTTCGAATTAAATTATATTTTAATTAAATATAATTATTATTAAATTAATTTTAATTAATTATCATATAATTTGATGAATACAATTGTAGTTTTTATTAAGGTATGAATACTCATTTTGTCCAAAACCATGAATTTTTAGTAAAATTTAGTTTTTTATTTTAAATTCAAAAATTCACATATTTATAAAATTATTTAGATAAAATGAATATTATATTTGGAATTATGATGTCAAAATTATCCAATGGTAAATTTTTTATAATATTCAAAGATAGTCGAATTTTTGGGTAATATTTAAATATTGTTTAAATATATAATGTGTTTCATGAAATCATAATGACCCAATAGAGATTTAATTAAAACAATATAAACATTATATTTGCACAATATATATTTACCAATTAAATAATGTGATTTTCGGTTTGTCTAAATTTTTTACAAAGATTTAGTGGACACTTCAAGGCTTATAAAATATGTTGTCCTTTTAAATTGTAATCCTTAAGAGTGTGACTCCCCTCCACATAAGAAACCCTATTATATTAATAATATAGGCCATTGGACTAATAAAATTTTGTTTTCCACTACCATTTGGTAATAACCATGGGAAAAAACCAGGGGCTGGTTTGTGGTTTTTATTAGTTTAATATGAGGTGTCCCAAACCAAAATAATAAATAATTCCCTCTGCATTCCTACATAATCCCACCCAATCTCCCTCATCCTCATCAATCAATGCCTTTGGACATTGAAAAACCCATGCCCGCCTCTATATAGTATCCTCTATAGGTTCCTAACGCTTCCAAGAAGACTCTCTCATTCCTCTCACAATCGATTGGGTTCGCACTTCCATGTAAGAGATTTCTCCCATTCTCATTTTCCCAATATTAATTATGTTGTTATGCCATTTTTATTCAATTAAAAATTTTGGTGTATAATTTCACACCTCCCCCATACTTCCCTACTTGTTCTTAGATGATGGTAGACACCTTTCTATTTCATTAATGCATCCCATGTTCACCAGTTACCGTGATGAAATTCTGTGAAGGGTTTCTCTCTCATGTTTTACATCCAAGTAATTATTTTGTATAATCAATCTAAATTCCATTATGTTTGTAGAGACATGTATCTATATTTCCCCCTTTTCCATCAATTTCATGTACATATGATAATACACCATTTTCTATATCATCATCAACTTTAATGAATCCTTATGTTTTGTCGTTATGCTCCCGAAATTGCACCGCGTTTTATCAAGCCAGGAACATAGTGTAGTGAATAATATACCTATATCTCTATCACGAGTATTCTCGATTATGTACATATACATATTGAATCGTAAAATCATGTATTCATTTCACAATATTCAATCCTGTAATAACTTATTATGTTGATTGATTCTATGTTATAGGGTCCATGTGGCACACTTATGCTTGAAATGAAATATTTAAGAAGGATACACCATGATAGCGCTCCATTGAATTGGGTAAAGAATAGTATCATGATACATCATGTGAAATGGGTGTTGAATCGTGATAATTAATTTTCAACGAGGGTTTAATTGTTCTTAATGTTTAATGAGGTTTTACTCATTCCCCATGTGAAAATGAGATTTGGCTCATGCAAATTCAATGTTAAGTGTTGTTACCACATTTCCATGTTATGATTATCACGATTTATAATGCCTTTATGTTCAAGTTTCTCTATTGCTCCATTGACCTGTCTATTGTTTTATATTTATTGTATTCCTCATTCTATTCCATGTTTATTTCCTTACTGGGATTTATAGCTCACCCTTTTCTTATGAATGTCCTTAGGTTATCCCATGCAATACTAATTAAGAGGGAATATAGTGGCCATGTAAATGAATATTTCAAAAAAGATTTTGTATTTCATTTTTATTTTGGTATTTAATCATGATAATCCCCAAATACAGTAGAAAACTCGATCTTTTATGGTGTATAAAGAGATTTTTATGTAATAAATCAGAATTAAATGTGTAATAAAGAGCGGGTTTGTTATACTCATTATAAGTACATAAATATTTTATGGGAATATATCATCTCAGAGACTGTTGGTGTATCCTGTAAATCATCTCTGGGACATCCATATAACTCTATTTTCATATGGAAAATGTACAACATCATTTTCAAAATGTTCAGTTATATATAATGGGCCTCATATGCCTATTCAGGGGCATTAAACCAGTGCTCATTTACTTGGGAACACTCAGTTATATAATTACCAATTTTCAATAGAATCATGGTATAATACCTCTTAACTTGAGTATTGTAATGGGTATTGAATGATTGAGGCATATCGATGGATCCTCTCTCTTTTTGTGAGATTGGTCATCTACATTTTTAGAGTCATCCATAACACAAGTGTTCTGCCCTTGAGGATCCTACATCACCCTTGAGTCATATCATATTGAAAGACCTAATTTGAATGTTGCATCATCAAGAGGACTTTCATTTATAACGCCACAATCCAAAAAAATTTATATAGTATCATCCATTCTAATATAAACCATGATTAAAGAAATAGGGTTTCTCTTATTATGAAGGGGAAAAATTGATACATCAAAAACGTCCACAATCCCAACATGGGCGTGCCACTCTTAGTAAAGGCCTTCATCCTCATTAGTGCATTTCATTAAATCATGCATGTCATAAAATATATCTATTTTCCTTTTATCAGAAGCCTATTTGAAAATAGATGCATCATTTCCTTTCACCTTTTAAAATAAACCGTTATTATATCTCCTATGCTCCTCAAATAAGTTTCAAAAAAATTATATTCCTTTTCAAATTACTTCTTTCACCCATAGAAGATTTCCGATGAGATATTAACTTCCCTAGTCATGAGGAAAACCTCCTCCACCAATGTTTATTCCATGTCAATCTCACTAAGGACTCTAGAAAAATTCCCAACCATCAGATAATCAGTCAGGAAATCCATAATAATCATATTTTCAAAAGAGGATGTAATATTATTGGGAATATAAGGGTTCTAATATAATCATTTGAGTTTATATATGTGAATACAAACCAATACATGGGTTTTTGTGACATTGAAATGATAAAAAAAATTCCCATTTGGAATTCTAGGAATACAAATCATTATGGGGATAGAACCCAGTCTCCAATATGACGTATTGAATTAAAAATTCTGGAAAAAATTAAATAAAACATCTTCCCATAGTTATCATCCTATATAATTCAAATCCCCACACTTTTGTTATCATTCTGTCAAGATCCTGGAATATCCGCACATTATCTATTTTTTGGTCCAGGATGTGATTAATGATAGGGAAAATGAAAAGGATATTCCTATCAATGAAAACATTTTTATTGGATAAAATATAGGCAACCATTCCCCTCCTGATACCCTAACTAGGGAGGGAGAAATAAATTTCGAGAAGAAATGATTTGTGGATGATTTTACAACATCCAAAGAAAAAAAATTGAATCAACAAGTGATAATATCGACAAAATTTATTGGTTTCCTATTTCTCATCTCATATATGGAGAATATATTGATGTTCCCATTTATTCATTCTTATTTGAGGATATATCTGATTCATGATCAAGATATAATTTGGTGGATCACACTTCGCATGATTCCCAAATTCACCATGTTCTTCCACTTGTTCTACCATCCCTACTAGATATTTATAATATGTTATAGATAATTCATGATAAGAATTTCAATATTCATTCAAAATGTCATTATCTATAAATTTCTTCTTTGTGAAGATAAATGTGCGGCATATTTAATTAAATCATAGATAAATATTTTCATAGATCGAAATTTTTTGTTGATTACAATTGTGAATTTTCTTATTAATCAAGCTAATGAACAATTTTTCATGAAAAATATGAGAGGGATGATAAGGGACATGATCATACTGAAATCAGTCTATAAGTACATATTTATACTTCATTATTTTGTGGGTGTATGAACTTTATAAATATTACAAAAGACATCAATAAGTATTTTTATATTTTTTGTAATTAAGAATATGTTTTAATCGATTTAATACATAAGCGAGTACTAAGACCAAGTACCAGATCATCATGGGAAATTATAAATACATCCTTATCTGATAGAGCTAGAAAATTCATTATTGTGGAATTTACTAATCATCTATAAGATAGTGTAATAATTTGACTACTCAATTCTCTTATATCTCCACAAATAAATTATTTATCTAAGTGGTAAAATACTTATTTTTTTGAAATGGTCTAATATATTATGATTTACCGAGATCATTATATATCATCTATTCTATATGATTTTGAAAAATCTTCATTTCAATATAATTGTATTCCATCCAAATAAGACTCAATTTCTCTATATATGACATGGAATATGTTAATTTTATACTTGTATTTCCTTGAAATTTGTGTTTGTAAATACTATATTATATTTCTAAACTGATGTAACCATAACAAAAAATAAAAAAATTCTTTATTAATTATTATTTTTAATAGCCAGATGATATTTTAAAAAATATATATATTTAAAAAATGTTATAGTGGAATGAAATAAAAGGCCCTATTATAATTTATATGTATATACAAAATTTCATGAGAGTCAAAATGAGTTTCTAGAAGTTATAACCCAAAAATTTTGATTTATTCCATTAATAGATTATGAGGGGATTTAATACTGAGTTTTGTAAATGTAAACAAATTGGATTATAAAATATCCTCAAAAGACTAAATAGAATCAGATGGAGCTTGATAGATGAAGATTTATAGTGGTAAATTATTTTATATTAGTGTTCTTAGATGACAAACAAAATATATACAAGGATACCATTGGTTTATTTGAATCAGGGATATGGTTAGAGGCTATGTGAACTGAGATAGACTACATGTACTCTAATAATGTTTAGAAACACAATGTTGGTTAAAAATGAGTTATATAATATTGATAACTGTTTTTTTGTAGAAAAAAAATATACTATCTAGTATCTAAATTTAATTTCCAATTGTTGGAAAATTGTTATATATTATATTTCTGTATTAAACTTGAAAATACCCTTTCGATGTTTATGATTTATAATAGATCTAAATTCGTCATTCTATAGAAGGTTGTTAAGATTATATATATTTTTAAAAAAAACACATTTTGTAATATTAATTTAGTCATGTCTTTATATAAGATATGACATGAACGTTATTATGTGATAAATGAATTTAATTATTTTATAATGTTAAAATATGAAATTTAATTTTTACTTAAAAAATATTATAATTGTAACATATTGTTTGGTAATAAGGTTACAAGTTTTTTAACATAAAAATCTGAATTATTATTTTTGTATAATTAGGTTGTTTTATTCGTAGGGAAACTTTTTGTATTTTTTGGGAACGAAAAACATCCCATTAGAATTGATATTAGAACAATTCATTATATAGTGGTGTTGTCTCGAAATTATTGATAAATGAATGACCTCGGTGATTTAGCTAACATACTAGTCTTGTTTATCAAATGAGAATTCTTATATATCACTCATAGTAAAATTGAGAAAAAAATTAGGGTTAGGATCATAAATTATTTTACATAGATCATCAAGAAGGGTTCACATTCAATATTACAAGAAATGATTATTATTATGACTCAAATTAATTTTCCTGTATTATAATTATTCAATATATAATTTACATTTATATATAAATATATTATAAATAGCAAATTTATGAGATAAAAATAATATACTTGAAATATTTTTTGTATTAGTGTTAAAAAAATAGTTATAATTAGGATCATAATAAAATTATTAGATTGATATACTAACAATGTAAGGTGTAAATTGTAGTTTAATAAATAGTTTAAAATAATTAAACTAATCAAAACATATTCCCCTCAATGTATGGTTATCAGACACAATTCAGAGTATGATGAACAATGTCAAAGAATCGTAATTAGAATAAATATAATTAAATCGTAGTGTAAAAGATCAAAATCAAGTAGAATCATTTTAATCAGTATTTATTTCTCATAAATAGAAATGTGCATATAAATGAAATCGAATAGAAATATGATTACGATATTTCACTTTCAAACATATGTGTAGTGAAATAAAAAAACATGTAGTAAAAAAGTAATTCAAATAATAAAAAAATAAGAATGTTTTATAATATATTAAATTAATAAACCTATTTTAATCTTATAATAATTGATCTCTATAACCTAGAATAATGGTTTCCCATATTTTATACATAAAGGAATATATGGAGTCCCTTAGCAAAAATCCATTGATACGATGATAAGAATATCACTATCTTCATATCCTTAAACTTCCTCAATACGATGATCATATTTTTGATCTACCTAGCCTCAATAGACCTCGATCGGATGTATCATATTCTATGTATTCCAATCCCCATAATACCTCAATTGTTACGATGATCATACATATATTAGAATGAAATTGTGTGTATGGAGAGAAAAAGACAAGGAATACATATAACTATAATAGTCTAAAAACTAAAACAACTATGAAAAATATTTTCAGACTACGAAATATTTAGATCTTTCAAAAAAATGAGAAGTTGGGTATTCAATTCACCGTCTTCAGACATTTGAATGACCAATTATTTATAGGCATCATTTAGATTGTTATATACCACTCCTAATGTCTTATATCTCTTATTTTATTGCAATAACCTAGAATTATGGAACATTACGTATCATAATTTTCTATAATAAATGATTTTCTGAATTCATATTGGATTACGATATTATAATTTAAAATAATTCTAAAATTTGAAACAAGTCATTCGGATAATTTGATAAACAACATTCAGTGTGATGTACTTCCGTATGTTTACCATTAATATAACTATTATGATTATATGTATGGTATATATTGGTACTATTATCAATATGATTTTTAATACATTTTTAGTATGATATAAAAGACAACAAGTATAACACCCAGAATGACAATGCAGTGTCTGATCATTATTGGACACAAACTCATTATTATGATATCAATGATGAATGTAATGTTATAATCCATAACACATTAGAACATATATTTTTTATGGTAAAATATAATTTTTTATAAGAAACACATTAAAAACAATTATGATAAAAAGTTAGTAATCATATTTTCATAAAAAAATTTGAAATTTCAAAATCCAAAGAAAAGGAAAATGTAAGATGAAATATATCTATCTTAATAATCTCCCCCTTTTGGGAAACTACAAACCCATGGCATAAATTAAAAATTTCGTTGAAAAAATTAAAGTAAATTTCTATTAGGTACATCAAATGTAGAGTTATTATATGAAATCCTAGCTCCACTTGTGTTAATAATTCTTTTAAATATGATATAGATGTTAATTTTTTAATACAATTAAAACACCATTGGGACAGTATCCCCACCTAAGCATTATGTTATTCCTCTTAATGAATTTTACCCTATGTAAAATCATCACCCCATTATGACTTCTACTATTATAACAACTACAATTCCTTTTTTAAATAATGCCCCTTTTATAAAATTATCATCCATTTTTATTTTAAAAATGAAAGGGGACTAATTTTTATGTTTTCAAAATAGTAAGACAATGAAAAAACAAATGAAACAAAATAACTAACTAATATATCAACATATTTTTTTAAAATATAATTCAACAATATGAATTGGAAAATATTAATATATATAGAAACTACATGAGAAGATTAATTCTTTTATATATTACAAAAGTATATAATATAATCAATACCAAATACAAAAATACATCAAAAATCATTATTTCCTCATCAATGTTCTTACAAATACCTCGATTTTTTAATATTGGGTTTGAACATATATAGATTCTCTATATTCAATTACTAGATATGAAATTCATCATAAAATTCATTATTTTAATCCCTAAGTATGATATATTTTTTATAATATTTCATACTAGTCAACAAGAAATTCATATATCAAATATTTCATTTGAGATAAATAAAATTTTCAAAATGATTAAAAGTTGTATCCCGAAAGTCTTCTATAAGCATGACTCTATATACCATACAATAGAAAATTTAAATTAATAATTTAGATGATTCATTCTAAATATTATTCGTATAATCAAAATTCACATCAAGAGACTTGATATCAACATCCACATGATTGGACTATTTGACAATATGATTGCAAGCATTTCTGTGTGCTTGAGAATATTCTTGTTTTTTTTCTAATATGCTTCTTGTGGAATAAATTTCATTATTAAAATCATAATCTATTATATTTTATAATATAATATAGTTAAAAAAATTAAACTGATATTCAAAAAAAAAATATGGTTGTTCTTCCTCAATCCATTCATACTAAAGATCAATATAGTCACTCCTTGATTAAAAAATTCTCCTCTTCGAATCTGATAGTTCTTCCTCTATTAAAAGATGTTCAGTTTGACTATCTCTAACAACTAAAAATGCTATTTTCATGTTTTATTGTATTGAATTCACTTTAAAAACGTCCCATGAATATTTTTTGGCAAGTTACATATCATTATAAATCCATGATATAATCATCTTCAATTTTATGTTTATCATCAGCCATAGTATTTTGTTTTTGATATTCCTCATATTTCTTAGATGAGGATTATTCCTATCCATGAAATGATGATTACTATTCTTTATTTCTACCATATCTATCTTATTTTACATATTTATAGGTTGAAAGTGATGATTAAACCATTGATTATTCCAAATATATTTCATCAGAATGTGTTTTCTTATTTTTATCCTCCTCTTCATTCTCCACTTCTTCATTTTGATCCTCTTCGACATGTTCTTCTTGATCACTATATTATTATTAACATAATTATTCTTATTAATATTTATCTATTTCTTATTTAATATTTATATATTGATAAATAATATTATCAAGATTATCCTTGACCTGGGACAATGTTCTTGAATCTCATATTCTAGGATATTTTGTGGAGGTTAATTTCATTCAATAGTAGGTCCATATTCCTCATGAAATTCCTTTTTCATTTTATTTTCTATGTACCAAAGGAACCTGATCATGAAAAAATTATTTTTAATGAAATACTGATCCATATTCATCAAATACTTGATCTTTATGAAATTTGTGTAGAACTATATTCTCAGAAGCTATATCAACTCCCATCAAAATATTTTTCACATTGGATATCATCCACCAACTTTTTCTCATATTTTTTATTCTTTGATTCTTCATTAATCTAATCAGTAGCATGGATTCACAAACACGTGACCTCATAATGATAAATTATGATACATTTATAACCTTACTTCTTCTCATCTTTAATTGTCATCCAATCATTATACACTTATTGAAGAACATTCTATTGGTTCACATCCTTCTTTTTGCAAGGATACACAACCTTTAGTTTATTTTTATTTTCATCTTTATCTAGTTTCCATAATAGTTATTCCTCTCATGTGTTTCACTCCTATTTTTCTAATAAAATGTCTTTCCATAAAAAACCTCATATAGTCCATAGTATCATAACTAATGAATGAAATATTCTCCAACATTGAATGATATTATTTCCATATATTGAACATTATCTTATACTCAATTAAATATTTTCTAATTTAGTTTAAAATCATTGTGATTTTGGAATTGATAGAACAACTCTTGAGTTATTCGATTGTAAGAGAGATGCATCATGAAAGATAAATTTTCCTCATACTGATAAGAAAATTATATATCAAAATATCAAACATTGAGTGCATCGTGGTATCCTTTTCTTGATTTGTGAAACTATTTCATCAAAAATAATACTACACTATTTTCTAGAGTAATATATGATACATTTTAAAAAAAATTCTCCATGATAAAAAAAAATAATCATATTCATTCTTAAAAAAAGAACCAAAAATATATAACTGGTTATGAGATGGGAAATAACTTCTTCCTACAATGGAACTCTCAAAAATTATTTTAATGGCCCTAACCACATGGGTCTATTAATATGTCAAAATCCCATATTTGGCATGTTTTTAGAGGTAACAGAAGCTCATTTCAAGAGTTTTAAAAAATTCCAATTCTTCCATCATTATCTCACATCGATGACTCAATCATGGTAGGTCACATCAGGGACTCAATTTCGGTAGGTCACATTGGTAGGTGGTATCGGTACCTTGTGTTAGTAGTTTAGCATTAGTGGGTTAGCATCAGTGGCCCAACAATGGTGGCTAATCATCGGTGGCACAACATTGGTAGGTCAGGCATCATTAGTTCATGAGTCGGTAGGTCGATGGTCGGTAGTTTGGGCATCTATAGGCCAGTCGATTGTAGTACATGTATAAATAGGTCGGTTATTAGTGAGTCCAGTGTCGGTGAGTCACATAATTGACTCAATGTTGTTTGGTTATTTCTATAACATGATATCGTTGACTTACTTTCACTGAGTCGCATCAGTGACTCACTCATCGGTTAGTCATTTCGATATTTATCTAGTTTTTCATGTTTCCATCCTCATAGATTTTATTTTATGTAAACCAATTATAAAACCATGATTGAGAAGTTATAATAGAATTTCAAATTACATTAGTCATATATTTAATATCCTAACTATCCAATTACATTTATATATTGAAAATTCATAATCATGGTCATGAACCGTCTTTAATGGACCATGAAACTATTTTCCTCAATTGATAAAGAATATGGCTCAAGTAAACTAAGATATTATCTTTCAAATGTATTTCATTTTTTCCCATGGTACACCTTGATCGTTTTTTCCCGTGTAGTTATGTATTGTGATGTGACCCTTGAATCAATTTTCCCTTGGAGTCCCATACTTCATGCATGACCCTCGGGTTTGGAACATGGAATATTTGTCGATCATCTATTTCTTGGCATAGAAATTCAAGAATATTTCATTATTTTTGTAAAATGTGGGCTGTGTACGATAATTTATGTTTTTGTTTACAGTCAATTCCCTATTTTATTATAATAATATTACCAATTATAAACATAATGGGACCTGTTATGATAACAAGTTTTTTAACCATAGTAATAAATTTTGGGTGGGGAAGATGATGATGACTCGTGTAGTGTTTTATCTGTTATGTTTGATAAATCACATGAATTTTATTCACCATATTCCCTATGAAAATCATGGGATTTGGTTGTCTCTATTTTCACACTAAAGTCGTGAATACATGTTGTTAATTTTATATTGAATGGCTATGTACATGGAAAAATTATTAATGACGTATATTTGGATAATTATATTGGTGCCCTAGGTTAACGCGTGTTCTGTGAAAACCCCTAATTTATTATAGTTTAATTATAGACTGACTATGTAAAATATGAATAAACTTTTTCTTGTTTTTTTGGATATGTGCATTGCGTGAATCTTTTATTTTGTTTGTATATTGAGTGGTTCTTCGTTTGGAATAGATGATGAGGGAACAAGTGTGGATTGGGGGTTGGTTATGTGGGTGTGGTGTGGCATGTTTGTTTAGTAAGCCTACAATTTTTGTGGAGTGGGAGAGTGTCTGTGTGTATGAGGTGCTACAGGTGGTGTAATGGAATATCATAAGGATTATTTAATTTACTTTAGAATGGATGAACATTAGAAATATTGTGTCTACATCTAGGTTTCATTAAGGTAGTTGGGCATGGTCTATTAGAATAGTGGGACTGTAACTGGGTTGAGTTTTGTTGTTATTGTAGAATGTTGTGACCTTAAAGTAGTAGGGATACTGAGGATGTTTTGGAATAGATAATTTTTTAAAATTATGGTGTTACCTTGCGTGTGAGATTTTCCAAATGTTCCTAGAGACATTTGTGAATTTTTGTCAAGTTTTGATGTTAGTTGTGGTGTTCTGGGTTTGTTATAATCCCAAGAAGGTATTGATTAAATAATTAAATTAATTATTTAAGGTAGAGTGACAATTAGACAATTGAATTTTTAGGGATAAGATTTATCTTTGTGGATGACAATGTAGTTATACATCATATATGGCAGCAACACCGGTTTATAGTTGTAAAGTTGTTTTTTTGAGTACTCATAGTTTGGGCAGAGTGTTTGGTACCTATATATATACATATTGTTCCTTATGATTTCTATGCCCACCACACCCTAGTTGAGAACTATGTGACACACACCCTATTCTATGGGGTGGGAAATTTTTCCCAACAACCTGGTGGGAGGATGGAGGGATGGTTATTGGATCTTCTCTGATCACACTTCTAGGCATTGGTATCGGAAAACTCTTTAGGCATATTGTTGTGTGGTTTTGTGTCCCAAAAGACTCTGGGGGAGGTTTCATTCCCATGTTTCTTTGGGATGATATGTGATGTTCAATCCCATGTGTGTTTGGGATGAGTTTTCACTTGTTTCTCCTAGGTGCCTTTAAGTAGAAATGTTTTTTGAATTGAAATCTATATTTAGTATAAGGTTGCACTTGTTTGGAATATAGGTGTACAGTAAGGTTCTGAGGTGTTTTATCCCATTTTCTTATAGGAGGGATGATTTATCTATCCTAGGTGTGTATAGATAGGTTGGAGTTGTTGGCCATGAGGAAGAGCATGGTAGCATCAGGATGTTCTTCTTTAGGGATCAGTAGTTAACTACTGGAATGTGGTGTGGTGTATTGTATCATTGATGTGATTATTATATGACATTATTTGACAACAGTGATATATTTAGAATAAAATTGAGATATTTGTAAGGGATAATATAACTGGTTTTTTGCTTTTGGGATTTAATGTTTTCTCATCAGTCATTAGTATTCTCATACAGTTGTTAATGAGGGAATTTCGTTCTCTACTGATTATGCTTATATTCTCATCATATGTATATAAATATATTTTCATGTTTCTAGGATTAGTACATGTATTGTACTAGGCATCACTAACTCATATTTTTGGATATTTTTCGTTTCATAGAATATTTTTTTTATTTTTGAATTTACTATGGTGATTTTCATTGAATATATAGAATTTTTACATTAAACATGCATGTGGGATAGATTTTGGATTCTTATATATATATTGGAGTTTTTTTGTGATTGATATATCTTATCTGTAGGTCTTGGATTAGAAATGAAAATTCAGCCCATTTTAGAGATTTGTATTCACTTAGTGATAGTCACCACCCTAGGGCCAACTGGACGAGGGACATAGGGGTAATTTTCTCTTTTTCATCTTGAATAAGGAGGGTCAAGAATAATTTACATCACCTCCATCATCTTGATGATAGAGGGTCATGACGGAATGGTATCAAAGGTGATGGTTGAGTGATAATAGGGAGTTGGAGTTTTTCAAAGTATGGATTGTATGGGATTCTAAGGAAACAGTGTTCTGTGATCTTGTTTCAAGACACATGTCATGAAATACTGGCTAGTGAATGGGTTTTTAGGTTCCCTCGTGATATTATTCCTGGAATCATTGCTTACCGAATGACCATGTGAGGATAAATCTTTTCTGGGATAGATGAACTAGGAAAAGTATATGAATCCTGATGACATTTTTTCATATTTATTTTGTTCAATTTTTTGAAATTTAAAAATACTATGTGTTAAAATAAGTCCTAAATAAATTCCAAACAAGTCATGATTTGGAGTTTCTGTTCACATTTTAGATATCTAACCGAGTAATAATCCTATTGTGGTTAATGAATTAGAGGCTAAGTAGAGTGACCAAGTCGACCAATGTAGCGTTGATCTAGTGGGGGAGGATGATCAGTGGTAGAAGAAACTTTGTTCTTTCTATTGGAAGACTCTTGGAATGTATGATGGAAGCATTTTAGATATAGATACAGAGATATTTTTTGGTAAGTGGGTGATCACATTCGGTTTGATTAAGGATATGAAGGAGTGGTGGGTTCTTCTATAGGTGAGAAAGATGTTGGGTGATGTGCGTCAGTGGTGGTTGATCCACCTGGGGGAGAAGATGAAGACCGATGTTCTATGGAACCATTTTGAAAAGGTTTTCCAAGTAGAATTTGATTATTCGACCTTGAAGGCTGAGAAGAGGAAATGGTTACTCTCCCTACAACAAGGGATTATTTTATTACGGGGGATAGGGTTCATGTTGAAGGATCTCCTTAATATTTAATATGTATCTCTTTATGTATGAGGTGTTTTGAGCAAGACCCTTTGAGGAGGTACTTCGTCCTTCCCTCCACTAAAAATTTACACGCATCCCCATTACCAACATACCTATAGGTATAGAAAAATGTGTAAGTTGTCCATAGGATTCACTTTCAAGGTGGTCTTCATTGATATGGGATCCAGAGATGTTCTTCAAGGGAGAAAAATATCACTAGCAGCTCCAAGGTGGAAGTTCCTTCAGGGCTTCATCCAGATGGTATTCGACCTTAGGAGTTTCATTTTTGACCATCATGTACATGATTTTCCTATAGGAATGGGATCGTTGGGGTTATCTTTTGGATTTTTTAGGAACATTCATATTTAGTTACATGTTTGAGCTTAGTATGGGGAATGTTGGATGGTTCATCACCCGCCTCAACAACAGTATCTGTCCATGTGGTTTCAGCAGAAGGGAAAGTAGGATTATTCTCCACCGTGGGAAGATGGAGATGAAAGAGGACAATCAAAGTGAATTCTCTAGGGAACTCCACCTGTACATTGTCAATGAATCATTTGAGAACATAGGGGATGAGGATCTAAAAGTTTTTAGTTTCATTCCGCAGAGGAAACAACTATATCGGGCCTGATATATTTTGAGATTTCATCAACATGTTTAGTATTATTTCTTGTCCTTGTTCGACTCCAGAGATTCACACTCCTTTGTTTCACCCAGTCTATCCAATGATCTGGTACTATATAGAGATTGACATTTCATGCCCCTAGTTTTGAGTAAATAGTTCAGAGGTCAGACCATCTTACATTATCTGTTCCAGGGATTTTGACTAATGATGGGACCACATTCGTCATGTGGGGATATTTTCATATTGCAAATGAAACTATACAATTCCATCCTTGTCATCGAATGGATGTACTATGGTCATGTAGTTATAGATTATTATCAGAAATGATTCGTGTATTTAGAAAATGATAGGCAACTTGTGGATTTCATTGGTGAGCAGAGTTGTGTGTTGAGTAGTCGGTGTGTGGAGCTTCTTTTTTCCATGTTGGCTAAGATATTAGTGGAATCAGTGGATTCTGAGATGGTGGGGGTTCCCAGGGTTGTTAGGGAGTTCTCGGATGTTTTTACCAATGATTCTGTGAAACAACCCCCACGGTGTTACGTTCAGTTTGGGTGATACTTGAATCTTGATGCTTATTTGATTTCAATGGATGCTTATCCGATTGTGACTTCTGAGTTGCAGGAGTTAGATATCCATATTGAAGATCATACAGAGAATGGATTTATCCAAAACAATGTATCACCATGGTGTCCACCTTTCTTATTTGTGAAGAACTACGATTGTGGTATGAGTCTTCATATAGACTACCAAAGGATGAAGCAGGTGACGGTAAAAAAATGTTACACCTTTTTGACGATAGAAGATCCTTTCGGACACTTAAGAGTAGATTGTTTGTTCTATAAGATTGATATGTGTTATAGATATCACAAGTTTAGGTTGAAAGAGGATTATACCATGAAGAATATTTTATGGTATAGGTATGGGATCTTTTATTATGTAGATATATCTTTTGGTTTTATGAATTCACCATCCATGTTTGTAGTGATTTGGAATTCAATCCTTCATGAGTTACTGGAACGGTTCATCATAATATTCTTTGATGAAATCTTGATCTAATTGAGGAAATATTAGGATCATACCCAACACCATAAGACTATCATAGAAATAATTTTACATCATTTTCTTTATTGTAAATTGTCCTAGTGAATGTTTTGGAAAAGATAGGTACCCTACATTGGGAATGTGGTGTCTCAAGATGGTGTAGTCCGGTAAATGTCAATGTTTGAGGATGTTGTTTCATGGGAGGAAACAATTAATATGTTGAATGGTCACAAAATTATTTTTCTGGTGGGGTATTAAAAGATATTTTTAACTGATTTCATTCGAGTTATGACTCCTTAGAAATATTTTTCTATGAAGGACCAAGGCATTGTGTATATTGAGAAATGTCAGGTTATTTTTAGATATATTAAGTGGATGTTGGTGAATGCACCAATGTTATAGTTTCTAATGGAATTGGTGATGTTCAATGGGTTTTTAGATGGTTCTTGTCTAGTCTTGGGATATGATCTAATGAAAAAACAAGTTCTGATCTTTTATAGTCAAGGAAGTTTCGTCCCCGTGAATGTATTTATTCCACCAATTATCTAGTACTAGTGGTAGTAGTGTTTGTGTTGTGGTTGTGGTGGAATCACCTCATTGGAGAGTGCTTTGTGTTATTCACTTATCATAAGAGCATGAGGTATATCATTTCCCAGTCAGAAGAGAACATGATGTAGTAGATAAGGAAGGAGTTTCTCACGGATTATGACATCATGATCTCTTACACCTAAAGAATGGTTAATGTTTAGGCCAATGAATTAAGTAAGAATTCATAGAAGGATATTGTTTGGGAATGTTTGGATTCTTAGAAGGGGATGTAAGAGTCTCCCGCCTTGAACATTGATGCAGGAGTGGACGGCATTAGGGGTTATCTATTTGATATGATGTTTCAGTTCTCTCTAATGTAGTAGGTGGAGGAGTCTCAGTGGTGTAATTATAAGGCAGTGGTGATTTGGGATCCCATTGACAAGAGTGATCCTCTGTAGAGATATTAATAGGATGGTCAGAATTGGATGTTATTCTATTGGAATCTATTTTTCACAATAGTAATACATGTTTGAGTTCATCATGGGATTCATATCTCACCATTAACTATGAACCTAGGAGTTTCCATGATTTATTATGGCTTGAGAGAGTAGTTTTTGTGTCCCAAGATGAAGTGGGTGGTGGCTAAATTTGCGAGTATGTTCTTGTTGTTCTGGAAAGGTAAGGTTGATCAAAGTGTCATGTTGGCCTTTTTCAACCACTATATGAACAAGATATGATGTGGGGTGAAATATAATATGACTTATTCATTGGATTACCCAGTGTTGAGGGATGTTGTGGTGCTATATGGGTAGTGTGGATCATCTAACATGATTGGATAACTTCTTACTGAGTATGGAGTCGTTCCTAATGGATTCATTAGTAAGAAGGTTTGTGAATGAGTTGTTATAGCCAAATGGGATTATCAAATCCATAATCTCATATCGGGATATATTTTTACCTTGTGAGTCTAGAGGGGATTGCAACATGCTTTTGGAACTGAGTTAAACCACAAAATATGTTACCCCCTTAGACTGATGGTAAGATAGAGAGGACCATCTTGAAAATGTTGGACATGTTTTGAGCATGTAGAACTGACTTTGGTGGGACTTTGGTCTAAAACATTACATTTTTATAGTTTTCTTACAATAATAATTATCACTATTCCTTTGGTATGGATATATTTGAATCCTTGTACGGGAGATCGTTTCATTCAACTTTGTACTGGACAGATGTTGTGGAGGTATTTATTCCTGGTCCAGACATGGTGCACAGTACGATTGAGAAGATGCATCATGCCCCTGAGAGAATGAGGGAAACAGAAGACTATTATAAGTTGTATTACAATCACAGGAGATAGACCATGGAGTTCAAGGTTGTGGATCACGTGTTTGTGAATGTTTCTACATTCTGTGGGAGGTAGTGGATTGGAATAGGGAGCAAGATTTCTACATAGTTCATTGGAGCCTTCCATTTTTTGGCAAATGATGGTGAGGTGACATAAAAATAGGCATAGCCACCGTAGTTGGAGAGGATCCATGATGTCTTTAAGTTCTCAAAAAATCTTCAGAATTTTCAGGATGACTCTGATGACATTGACTGGGGAGAGTTGGATATCGTGGTTGTTGCAATGTTCATAGATCGACCAGTGGAGGTAGATGATCATCGGTAGAAGGTGATGCATTTATATACTATTCATTTGTTTCATGTGTTTTGGAGGCCTGGTGGCCTAGAGGAGTGTACTTGTGAATTTGAGACATAGATGTGTTCATATATCTCATAGTTGTTTTCAAATTTTCTTTTATGTTTTTCTTTGGGATGTAGTGTTTGTACCTTGTTTACTATAACATGTGGTTTTCCCTTATTCTATAAATTTTAATGATTTTATTACTTTTATAGTGGTGGGTACATGATTCCTTATTTATAAACATTAATTCATAAGTGATCGAACCTATGAGGGTGTGTCAGTGCCTGCACGAGCATATAATATCTCAACATGTAGGAAGGAATTACTTGATTAATGTTACCAGATGGTGTGGTTTGGTTTCACTTGTATTATGTCATCTATTTGGTTGGGGCAATTATTTTTTGGAGGAGTGTTTCATTGATTTTGACATTTCACTATAAATTTTGAACCACATAGGGTGATTTATTGTTTAATTTTTATAATGGTAGTGGTGCTTCAAGTGAATCAATATCATTTAGAGTTATCTAAAAGGGAGGTTGTTTATAACCCTCCTTCTTTTTGTATTGTTTTTGAATTTTCCAGGGAGGAAATAGTTTAGAAGAATCTGGTGTAATTCCCTAGACCTCCACGGACCATTACATTTTAAAATATTGTGTTTGGGTAATTCTATTAGGAAAAAATATCTCATTTAATGTGAATTTCAAAATTATAGTTTTTCCATTAGTAGGTCGTGTTACTAACACATTGCCAGTTGGTCGCATTAGGAGGTCATGTATGTAGGTGGTATTAGAAGCCCACGTTGGTGTCATAGAAATGGTGACTCATTGTTGGTGGCTCGTAATTGATGGCTTATCGTCAGTTGTACGGTCATCAGTTGGTCAGGAATTTGTAAGATGTGTGTTAGTATGTCTGAAATCAGTTGGTAGGGAGTCAGTATATCAGGATTCTGTTGGAAAACCATGGGGGCCTCCCATATGTGAGTCAGGTTTCACTGAGTCACGCCATTTCATCGATGTAGTTTGGTACCATTGGGGACTCAATATTATTGACTCACCCTTTGGTGAGGCATTTCCATATTTTTCTAATTCTTCTAGTTTCACCCATCTAAAATTTTATTTTATGTAAACCAAGTTTAAAACATAGTTTTAGTTCTTCTAAAGTTGATTCAATGTATATTTATTATATTTAATATCTTAAATATCTTGAGACATTTAAATTGACAAAACGCACTATATTTATCATGATATGACTTTAATGTCCCTTGAAATCATTTTATTTTATTGATATTGGATTTGTCTTTTCTACGAAGAGACCATCTCTTCTATGTGTGTTTATTTTTTTCGTTTGGTGCGCCCATATTAATTATTATCTATAGATTTTTTTGTTATATTGTTTCTTTCATATTCTGTTTGACTTGGACTCTCATGCAACATGTGAACCCCTGTATTTTTGATCAAGGAGAAGTTTTTGATCATATATTTCTTGATTTAGGGATTAATTAGTATTTCTTTATTTTGGTATCATGCGTGGAGGGTAAGCCAATGTTTCATTGTGTATAAAATAAAATAATAGTGGTGTGACGTTAATATAACCTATAAAAATCATAATTTCAATTATTAAAATAACATGTTGTATTACCACAATAATAAATGAGGTGTGGGGAAGATAAAGAAGATGCTTTTTGTGGTATCAGTTATCTTGGATTCATACTTTGAATTTATTTGGATGTAGACCCTCTAAAAATCAGCGTCTCTTGGGGTCCCTGTTTTGAAATAGATCTCCTTAATAAATATTTTTTATCTTCTGTTGAACACAATTGAACCTGAAATATTTATTAATCACATATATCTGGTTAATTAAATTGATTCCCCAGGATGAAACAATCCCTGTAATGACCATTGATTTTTCCAAATGGATTTAGATAATGGTTTTATTAAATCTAAATACAATTTAAATTGTTTTTTGGAGGTATGTTTTGTATGTGGATCTTTTATATCATATGTGGGTTGTGTGGTGCTGCGATTGGAAGCATGACTACAAGTACAAGGTTGGATAGGGGTTGGTTATGTTGGTGTGTTGTGGCATGTTTGTGCAACAATGCTTCTGTTTTGGTTGAGTGGGAGTGAGGATTTGTGTGTGAGGTGGTGAAATTGGTGCAATGGAGTCTCATATGGATTGTTTTATTGATTTTGGAATGGATGAATGTGTTGAATAGAGGGTCTACATCACGAATGGGTAATTCTTTTTGGGATGGTATCTTTGTGTAGTGGTATTTTAAACTGGTTGTGTTTTTATTCTTATTACTAGATGTGGTTTTTTAATGTACTAGGTTTTTTAGGATGGTTTAGGAGGGATAATATTGATGAAGGATTTTATTTCCTTTCATGGTGATAATGACGTGAGTTTATATAGACAATTTTGAAATGTGTGTGGGTAATGATGTCACTTTTGGTGTGTTGTGTTTGGTAGTTTCCCAGATAGGGATGGAAAACATAATTAAATTAGTTTTTTAATGTCGGGAGATAATTGATCAAAAAAATTGGTTGGGGATATGATTTGAATCTCTTGAAGGTTGTGTGGTTATGTATTAGAATTCACATTATAGGATGTTTTTCAATGGAATGTTTTTTACAACATATATGTTAGGTTGAGTATTTGGGACCAATACATATACTTGTATTTCCTTATTATTTCAATGTACACACATTAATATTTGAGAATAATGTTATGAACACCCCCAATCAATTGGGGAGCGTGTGTTCCCCAAAATCACTATAGGAGGATGGATTTATGGTTATTATTTGTTCACAACTCCTAATTCTAGGCATTGGTCGCCCAAGACTCTTTGGGCAGGTTGTGGTGATTTTTTGGCCCAGGTTTCTGCGGTAGTCGTTTTTTTTCATGTTTCATCGGAATGAGATGTGTTGAGAATTCCCAGGTGTATTCAGGATGTGGATAAAATTTTGTGTCGCATGATTTATTTAGGAATATAGTGATGTGGTTGTGGACCATGTGTTGTTGGTTTTTGTGGTATGTCGACCAGCTCTTTGTGGGAAGGTTGTGGTGGTGGGGCATGTGGAAGAGTGTTGTAGCAACTGGACATTCACCATTATGAAAGAGTAGTTAACCAGTGGGAAGGGGTGAAGGGTTTGTGATCATTAATGTTCTTATTATATTGGGTTAATTGACATGAATTATTTGGTGAGTGAATCTTGGTTAGATTTTTTATGGATAATATACCTTGTAAGTTTCTACTTCGTTTTTATATTTTCTCACAGGGCATTATTGTGCTTCTGTGCATGTCTAAAAGAGACTTTGTTATTCCATATAGAGTACAATCTTATTCACACACTTTGTATACAAACAATTTTTCATGTTTCTAAGAGGACTATGTGGACATTGTTGGGCATCACTACCTATGTTGTTGGGATAGTTTCTGTGTCACTTGTTAGTTTTGTTCTTTATGTATTTACAATATATTTTTTCCATGTATTTATATCTTTGATACATTAAACATTCATGTGGTATAGATTTTGAATTTATATATATATATATATATCCATGTGTGTGTGTATTTCTTTGAGTTTTTTTGATATTGATACATATTATCTCTCGATCTTTTTCACTATACATATGGTAATGATTCCAATTTTCTGTGATGTGTATACCCTTGGTTGGGTCACCACCATTAAGCCTATTGGAGGCGGGACTCATGGGTCAGTATTTTGTTTTCCTCATGAATATAGATGGTCATGGAACTTTTGCAAACTATCGCCCTCATCTTCACAAAGGAGGTTCGTTAAAAACACCTGATTTATTATCTTATATCTTTTACATAATACAATAAATTGAAAATGATATTTTTTCTTTATGAATTAAAAACATTATAAATTCATAAAAACATTGACAATATAAGGGTAATACAAATAAAAATCATTTTCTGTTTCTAAAAAAATATTTATTCTACACGGAAAACAATAATTTTATTAATGGTTGAGTCAAACCATACAAAAAAATATCATTCATTTATTCTTTTCATGAATACATTCTACTTATTGTAATCATAATCAGATTCTATCGGGTTGATACTAAAATAGTGGACCAATCTAAAATTATTTATTTGTTTAAGATTCATTTTGTTAGTAGTATCTTAAGAGGGAAAAACTGAAACAAACAATGTGACAAAAATGTGGTTCAATCTTATTTAGGTGCTCAGGGTGTGTGTCTAACAAACAAAGTAAATCCAATAATTGATATCAAATAGTTTCTTATCAGATGGATTAAATTAAACCAAATAAATATTGAATTATTTTAGTACTCCTGAGTTTTTTAAAAATATTTGCAAATGTAATATAACCATGAATTATTTTTCTAAAAAAATTGAAATATAAAATACATATTTTTTTGTAAAACAAAAAATTATAAAAAAATAAAAATAAAATAATGAAATAGTGTAAAAATATAAAATATAAAATAAGTACCATTCATGGTGAAGATTTCAATCAGTAACAGTAATATGTTATTACTGGTTGTTATTCACTATTGAGATTATGATATTTTTGATTAATAATCATTATATATGACTATTATTTTTAAAAATACTAATTATAATAATTTTCTAATGAAAAAAATATGTTGATTTTTTTGATAAAAATAATATTTTTATTTTAATACTAAAAACATATTACAATATTTTTCAAACACATGTCAGTCTATATCAAGACTATTGTCTGGAAAAATAATAATAACATTTTTAGATTCTATATTTCTATTTATTAATAATGACTCTGACAACTTAAAAATTAAATATTATTTTGGAATGATGATTGAGATAAATATTCTAGGATTTATAAATATATTAGGAAACTAAAACATTTAATGAAACAAAAAACATATCCCCCCTCGAAAAAATAGTATATTCATGTAAGGAGAAATATCAACAAGAAATTGATATTATTGCTTATATTAAATTGATGAGTAATTGTTTCTACATGATTTAATAAAATTTATTAGAAATAAATTGTTTTTAAAAAATGTTATCACTATTTATTATGTTTTGATAATTATTTAATTATATACCATTTCTGTGTGTGATCCTAATGGAAATTTTTTCTTATATCTATGTTCTTAGATCACGAGTGATCATAAGAGTTTTTACTTAATAAATTTGATATTGTGTTTTCAAAATGTATTTTATTATTTGTAAAAATCATTTCATAGTCAGGGATATGTGTTGGATCCACAACAATTGATCACAAAAGCATCCATCATTCACAAAAATTACATTAGTATAGGAATGTCCTAATGAGTGTTGTTTCAAAAAGACCAATAGACTATTGTTTCTCATTTGAAATTACTTATTATGGATTTACTTTTCCCATCCATTGTACAACCACCAAATTCATCATCATATATAGTTTTTTATCGAAAACACTTCCAATGGAAAAAACAAATAATCAATCGATAAATTTTGTATATATTTTAGATTGAATTCAATTGGATTTTCTTGATATTATTTTCATAAAACTGCTAAAAACAGTAAATATCGATAACTAGTATATATAAAAATTAATCACATTATAGTACATATAAAATAATTTGACTAAATAGCTTCCCATCATATCCAAGACATAATGTCGTTTAGGTACCATTGGGTGAACTAATTATTTTCTTATTTTCCAAAAACCTATTTTAAGAAGATATTTTATATAATTATGTTTTGATATAAATGTTCCATCGAGATTTTGTGAAACTCTAAAACCCATAATATATGTTAAATCACCCATCATAATCATACCAAACTAATTTTACATAAGATCTATAATGTAATATGTTAAATATTTTTGAGTATATCCAAATATAATAGCATCAACATATATTTGTACAATAAAAATGATTTTATTAACTTAGTTTATATAAAGAGATGGATTTGTAACTCCCATGATATAGATTTGTTTACAAGAAATAGTATTTATCTATCAGCCCAAACTCAAGTCGACTGTATAAGACCATTTAATGATATTATATGTTTACAAATATACTGAGGATGTTTATTTGTATCAAAACCAAGTGTTCGGTCATCATAAACTTCATCTTAAATATATACATTAATAAAATCACAATTTCCATCCACTTGAAGACATTAGAATTTAACAGATTATACAATTTCCTGAAGTATATGAAAAAATACATTCTATCGAACTGTGTATATATTTCTACATAGTTTAGTACTTCTTGTCTATTATAACACTTGGAAAAAAATCAAGATCTATTTCAATCAATTATTCCATTTTCCTCATTTTTTTCTAGAAATTAATATTATTCTAATTATAGTGGGTTCATTAGTTTGTTTAACATTATTATAGAAGTTTTTCGTCCCAAATTCATTATATCCAACTTGAATGATCTTTATCTAAACCTCATCAACTAATGAAACATCATGATTCATAGGTTAATATTTGGAAAAAAATCTAGATGTTCAATTTCAATACATAAAAAATATATAGTGCTAACATGTTGATCTACATCACTAATGATACTGTCACTAAAATATAAATTATTTGGAATGAAAAGTATATTATTCAAAAATATAAACACAATATTCAAGAGGAGTATCTACAAAAAAAATTTATTTTGTTCAATCAATATGAGAATTTCTTATTAAAAATTTTTGAAAAACAATTTTACAAATTTTATCTGAATATGTTGCTAGAGGATGATTGAAAAAAATGATTTTTATCATAAATATTTACATACATTATTTACACAAAAGTACATGAATTTATATTAAAAAAACTATAGTAATTTGAAAAATTGAATAATCTAAAAATATAACTTCATTGAATTTGGATTCAAATTTTACGTATGTTATCATTCACATTATAGATGAATACATTGGACCCAAAGAAATTTAAGTGAGAAACATATAGTTTTCATCCTAACCAAAACACATCTGGTTTTTTATTAATTAAAGACCAAATTTAATATTATTTATTTTATGTTAGCATATATTAACATCTTCATAAAAAATAGTTATAAATTGAGTATTCACTCAACATAGTTGATGTTAATTTTTTAAAAATTCTATTAATTCATTTAACTGCACAATATATATAAGAGGTTTTAGGTTGTAAAACGTAATGTTCATTACTTTTATTACTATAAAAATTTTGAAAATCAGATTTTTCACATTCTCCATGATGATCACTATCAATAGTAATCATGGAAATTTATTTATCATTTTTTATTTTGGAAAAAATCATTTGGAATATAAAACGGCATCAGGTTTAATTATAATAATATAAACCCATTGTATCTTGTGTGATCATCTATTGAGGTGAATACATAGTATTTTCCACTAATAAATCAATTTTATATTTGACCAAAAAAATACATGTTCACAAACTATAAATAAGTTATTGTCGATAATTCAATAATAGATTAAAAACATGATTTTTCTTTATAAAATATTAACTAGGGAAATAAATTTTAATAAAAACCCTTTGATCTAGTAAATACATAAGAAGTATTTTTAATTTTATCATAAATATTTTTTTATATTTACAAATTCATAAACATCTATTACAAATCCAATATTAATATTCCATTGAACAAATTAAATGTATGTCTTGGATACAATATTATTCTTAGTTAAATGGGTAAACATTCCCATGATGAAAGGTAGAATGAATGATTTTTCTCTTTGATCTATTTAATAAATATTTCTATTTTCTAATTTCCACCAGGTAAAAATAAACACAAAATTTACTTATAATTATAATGATTTCCATATGTCTTTTATTGAACAAGACATTGGAATTATGTGTTTTTCTAAGAAACACTATATTACCTATATCGATAATCTCCCCTTGAGATTTATCTCCAGAGGTGACATTACCTCTTATAGTTTTGATAACAAATTATGATAAAAAAATATTTTCCAATGATGTTTCTTGTGCACTCACTATCCATTTACTATATTTTTTTTGACTTCACTGTTTTCCTAGAAAAAAAAATTAGAATTTCATCACCCAAACATTCATGTGTTCCGTAATGTTAGAAAATTCATCATTATAAATCCACATTTGATTATAGAAATATGATTTTGGGAATCCTAGTTTTTAATGTTTATATAGGAACAATTATTTTTCCAATCAAAACTAATTTTATATTTACCACCAAAAGCGTTATTTTTAGGCACACCGAAATTCTTATTAAAAAATGGTTTTTTATAATTATAAACAATTCTAAAACAATTTCCATGTGGTAGTATTTCATTTTTTTTCAAAACATTCATTTTTATTGGTAAATTTAGGATAAATATTTATAAATGTATATATTTCAGCTTTTATTTTTATGAATAAATCATTATCCTCATTACAATTATATTTAAAAGTATGTTTTGATTCCAAAACAACATTCTTAGAAATTTCATTTTCTTAAAAACCATGATATTAATTATTTTTCTAAATTAATTTCATCATGATATTTTGAATGATTTTATATTTCTTATTTCAATACATAAATTCTTAAATCATATTTATCATGTTTTCCTTACTAGTATCATGTTTATTTTTTTAATTTTTCAATGTTAACTCTCAATAAATTTAGAAAAATGTTAAAATCTATCATTAGAAGGAATAAAAATATATTCAAAAGAGGAAAAATCATTTTTAGAAGCTATATAATTTTTATATTTTGTATAATTAGATTTATGGGAAATATTATAATGTTTCTCAATAGTTATAAACTTATCCAAGAGGCATTGATTTACATTTGGTACATTGTAAAAAATACCTATGTATATGTGGTGAAAATAATAATTGTTTAAATAATTCTCAATAGTATAAAATGCACATACTCTACAAATTTTCAAATCCTCAAAAAATTTCTATAATTTATATTTATAATATTTTTATTATTTAATTTCTAAATGATAATACGATCTTTCATTCCTCTTCATCTTTGCACAATATGGTCTAATGAGTCCATTTTTCTTTTAGTTGTAACATGTGATTGAAATTTTCTGATAACTTTTACCATTATTACCTTTATTGTGTCGATAATGAATTTTTTTAACAAAATAGTTTATTAATTCCCAGCTAAACATATCTATTTCATTACAATAATGTTCAGTAACACATAAATAGGAAAAAAACTAATTTCTTCTCCCCTGAAAGAAAAATACATTCTCAATAGATTGATCTTTATTGGGTAAGATAGATGTGGTATCAGTGGAAATACCTCCATTTTTAATTTATTTTTTTATAATATTATGTTACTCATCACTCATAGTGCATAAGGTTTCTAATAATACTAGAAAGTGATATAATTTTTTATTTTTAATGTATTAGCAAAAAATCTTATCATTAGTCCCATCTTGTTGGGTTTTATATCAATTACCTTGAAAAAATTATCTAATCATCAAGACCATTCTCACCAATATATTGAAAACCATTTATTATGGTCCAGAATATATTATTAATATTTGATAATAATTCACCTAGAATGATGTAATAGGATTGATAGTCTACTCTTATCATTTTTCTTCAATTTTCTACAACTTTTGGTTTACTGAAATGTACAAATTCCATATTTTTCCATATATTGTTTGTAGTTTCCCAAAAATATATCTATATATAAATTTTCTTTGTAATATGATATAATAAATTATTCCATAATCTCGAGATTAAATAAGAGGCTTATTTTTCGATTACTAAAAGATGTTACTTACTTATAGGGAATATTATAGTCTCTATGCAAAGAAAAAAATTCTGAACTTCTATATTGATAACAATTTTATCCATCCAATCAATATATTACTCATTTCCATAACTATCAAACATAGATGTTCTATTAGGATTCATTTATTCTATGAACATGAAATTTGTTCATGTAATCTTTTAAAAGATAAGAAATTCGATTCCACAAACATTTTACTGTAACAAAAGATTAAATCCCAAATGTTTAATAACCATTATATATTAAATAAATAAAATAGTCAACAAGATATAATCAAAGAAACCTTCTTTTATTAAAGTTTTCAGATCAGTTATACATATCATATAATGATTATGATCATTAGAATATGAAAGTATGTATATACATAAAAGATACAAGTTAATTATAGTTAAAACATAGTATAAAATAATTTAAAAAACCAAACAATAATATAAAATAATGGTTATCAGATTTAACTTTCTGTCTAATGAAGATGGTCATACAATCATTTGTAAAATCAATATGATTAAATTATTGTGTAAATGATCTGAATTAGTGTGGATCCAATTAATCATAATTATTTATTATAATCAGAAATGTAGAGAAAAAAATAAAAATAGAATGATGAATGCTTTATTTAAATTCATATTATAGGTGATGCAAAATATAAAAATTAAAAAATAAATTAAATCACTAAAATATAAAATAATGACTTATAAGTTATTAAAAAATTAAAACAATTTTAACCATAATTGAAATATAATCAATAACCTAGAAAAAAGGTATCCCATGGTTTATAATTATAGTATAGTATGCCTTCCCATAACCAGGAATCCCTCTATACAATTATCATAATAACAATGTCTTCTAATCCTTAGAGACCCAGTTATATTGATCATTTTCTCAATCCACCTTGCATCTAGAGTGCTTGATCATATGGATTGGATTCTCTTTCTTCATATCCCATGAACCCATCGATCATTATGATGATCAAACATGAATTACAATTAGAAGCATTATAAAGAGAATACCTTAAGAGGATTACATTGATGATAAATACACCAAAAAGTTACAAATTTAGAAAAATTGATGTTCATGATCATAAATTAGTATAGATATCCCAAATTTTGAAAATGAAAATGAAATTTAATACCTCCAAACTATGATAAATGACATGGTATTTATAGTCATTGTCCAAAGGATCATGTTTCTATTCTAATGTCATAATTAACCATATATGATGAAATGGTATTGGTACATGGAACATGTCTTTTATTAATGATATTGAATAAATTAATGTTGAACATCATAGTGGTTTACACCAATACAATGTAAATGATTTCCTTATATTATAAACAAGTCTTAGAAATACAAATCTAAACTCATGTTAGTATGATGGAATTACTTTTAACTTTACATTCTATAAAATTTATGGGAATCAATCTAATGGTTATACATAAGGGTATCTATACATTTTTTTAAGAAATTGGTTGTTTTATAAAAAGGATGAAATTTTATCCGCTGATCTAATAATGGTGAGTCCTATGTTTGTTGGACACATAAACATTACAATGATAATAATGAAGAGTGTAAATTTTATATTTGTAAATACTTATAAAATATACTATTTTTTGTATAATATAATTATTTCTACAAATACATTCTAAATAACATTGGATATAAAAATTTACAAATCCTGATTTTAAATAATGGTTTTTAATTACAAAAGAAATAATGGAAATATATGAACTAAAACATCTAACTCCACATTATTTTTATAATAATTTTGTGATGAATGAATATTCAATGGAAATGAGACAATTATTTGGGATCATGAATAAGATATTTTTTCCACCCTGGGTGTTTCATGACCACTAAAATGACATGAAATCATGAATATATACTTTTCAATCATAAGAATTTTTTGAAATCATTATTTTTAATGCGTCAAAATCTCATGAATCATCAAAAAAAATTATTGATTAATATAAAGGTTATATTAGGATATTTATTTGATTATAAAATTAATAATTCATGTTTATAATCATATGATTCAGTTTTTGTGGAAAATATATTTATTTGAATGATTATATATATTTCTTGAACAATTATTATACAAAAAAATTGAGAATAAATAATTATTAATTTTTTTGATAGATTAGAATTGTTATATAATATTATTATATGTTCAATTTTAATTAATATAGGATTATAAAATAACAATATTTAGATATTATTATTTTACTATTTTTTTTATTTTTGTTGTTTTTTTTCAGAAAATAAAAACCATTTTTCTTCCCATGAAATACAATCTGTAAAGGCCAAACTGAGTAGCGACTATGACTAATGCTGTGATGAAAACAACAAAATAACCTCAAGAGAACCTCCCATATACCTCATGTTTCTAACTAGACACGTGGTTATACAAATGTATAATATGGAGGCAATACATACTTATCAAAGTAAAACCATATCCTGAATAATATCAACCCATACATCAACCAAATGAAATAGTATTGCGTATTGATTAGTGGAAAGGTCCAACAATTATCAACGTTAATCATAATATAAATATCAAATAGATACCCCAAATGTATTTTAATCATATATAAATGACCTAAAATACTAAAAACTACTATAATCCTTGATCATGGTTTTGAGTCAAAACAGAATTCTCACATCTCATTCTCTAACACTCCAATCATTCATAATCAAAATACTAAGTCTCATTCCTTAACTAATGCCTTTAATCATAGATAATATACTCAGATACTCGTGTTACATGGATCATAGAGATGTGTCTATGTATAAATCATTACAACATCACAAATGGATTCTGAAACAAGAACCATTGTGTATAACAATATATGGAGATAATATAGGTTAGATAAATAAATAAGGTAACTGAGGGATTACACTTCACTTTTAAACTATTTTTAATTTGGAATAATATATTTTATGATCAAAATAGTTTATCACGCTTAAAAATAAGAATTGTTCATTACAAGAACCCTGGAAATAATATAATGGGTTTACAAAATTTTATTCATATGGTTTTGTTCACTAATAAAGACAATTTAACCATGTACTATAGAGGGACATCCTAGGTAACTATATAATGTACATACATTGGGAGTATAGATCCTCAGTTTGATATCCCAAACCATTCAACCTTTTGGAGTATATATATATTGATTGACATCCAAAACGATAAATATATTGGTGGGGAAAAAGGATCGATGCAATTAGACCAAACGATAATCATACAATTTCTAATAAAATAGTAATAATATACATTGGTGGGGCCAATAGAATTATTCTAGCCTAACTTGTGGGAGTAGAGCCTCATTCCAATAACCCACCCAGACATTTTCCAACATGTAGATTATTCTTTAACCGTTAATCATGTTTAAACATATGATCATCTTATTTACCAGGGTCCTAATAAACCCATAAAATAAAAACATGGCGTAAATAAAACCCACCACTTTTCTCATGGAATTAAACCCATAAAAACACATAGAAACCCCATTAATATCATGGATACAATTCTTTACAAAAATAAACCATTTTAAAAGGGATTAATTTCAATTTCCATCCACAATTTTTTTTGTTAAATCAATTTTAGAAAAAGTGAAACTGCCCCCCCCCCCCCCCCCCATTTCAAATCATCATTTGAATTCCAACAAGATATAACATTTTCAAATATTATAGAGGGAAAATATTCATTTTAAAAATTTATCCAATTTCAAATCACCATTTTCCATCATTGAACACTATATCCAGATAAAAAATCCAAAATATATCTATTTATCATTTTCTAAAGCCTCGATTATATTTCTAGAAAAACTAGACTATAATCATATCTATATTACCAGTAACTATTTCCCATTATCTAAGTAAAAATTCAAACCAATTTACTCTCATAAGTTACCTTCCTCAAAATTTACTAATTTATTTTAATATTTCATGTAGTTTCACTTACAATATCTATAGTCCTATGTTTGGTCTCACATCATCATCGGACCCAAAATTTTCTATGAAGGGTCTCATACCTCAATCCAACAGCAAATTTACCAGACATATTAAATGATATTAAAATTAATAATGGAAGTATATATACAATACCAAATACACTTATAAAAAATAATTATTAAGTTAAAAATATTTTATACCACGTAACTCATTCTTACAGACATCTACTTATCCAAAAGAACCCATCAATTAAAAAAAAACCAGCATTAAACACTATAATGAATAACACATCAAATAAAGTTGATTTATATATTTGGTAGGAGGGGAATCAACAATCCAATAACAATCTGGAATATTGAATAAAATGTGTTTTTTATTTAACTGAATAATTGACTTTCAACCAACTACCCAACAAACGTTTATGTAATAGTGGATATTCATCTATAGAAGAGAGGGGATCTCCTAGTTCACCAGCCATAATATAGGGGTCTATGTGAGAGAAAATAAATTGAGGTATCATAAATACCTACATTGGAAAATATTAATTTCCAAATTAATAAATGGTGAATCATTCAATCTCTCGGCCGGCGAGACCGTGCACCGAATGTGTGTTTCCATCTTTCTAGGAGGGGGTGCAAGCCACATGGTCATTCAAGGGTACCCAGATATTATGAAAACTAGTGTCGATCCATGAACCATCCATTATCCAATGAACATATTAGCTGCATGACTATCAGGGAAGACATACACAAGTTTCAAACCATGTGAAGGGCACATTATGGTCTCTATCAATGGATCCCCGCACCACAAGGTTCTAGATAATTTCAGAACTCACCATGTGACTACCCTGAAACATTCACAACATGGACCCTTATTAGGTATTTAATGTCTTAAATCCCTAGGAGACCCCAAATCCACATTCAACATATAAAAAACACTACATTAATTAATAAAATAAAACAAATACCTATATAAACTCCTTGTTGAGATCAAAAAATCTTTCCACTATTTAACAACTCATCCTCAATTTATGCTCTCATGTATCACCAAGCCTCCCAGATATGAGTTGGAACACATAGTCCACTTATATATATTACTCTACCATATAATCCATTTAAAATTGTTTAATCCATAACAATTTTTTGATCAGTTCAAAGTCTTAATGCATAAACAATCACATCATTATTCATAACACCATTTGGGTGCTCCTCAGGGGATGCGTCAGCCATAGGTAAAACAATAAAACATCATGAAAAAGAGGAACGATTAGGTAAAACCACTAAAATAGAACACAAATATTGAATCATGCAATGAACTACACCCCATATGAATTTGAATCATCAAACCTCTAGTCCAATTCTTCCCATAACCCCAAATATCTTGACATACCATCTTGAGAAACAATAATACTTTTTGAATATAAAACGATCCCAAACATTGCGTTACTTGAAGGAAGATTTTAATAACCTACCACATCGCCCAAAATATTTTGGTCCTAAACTAAATTATAAATAGCTTCATTCCATATCTGATCAACCAAAACACGAAAAATGTATAACCTTTGTCTCAAGGCAATCAGTTGGTAAAAAATGTACCAATGGTCGTTAAAAAAAATGAAACACTAAATATGTGTTTACCTCACCCCATCCAACTCATAACACCAATAGTTTTATAAAATAACAACTTTCCTTATATTGTAATCCCAACCATATGATTTAGATAACAACCTCCCTGCTCTAGTGTTTGGTATACCCATATTTGGAAAAGGGAAACTTGACCCCTAAAACCAAAACAACATAAAATAATTTTCATATTCCCTATCTATCAATTCCCAAATATAAATAGTATTTCCACCCAATTATAGAGTCCATAATTTCCATGGAATCCTCTAAGAATATATGTATATATGTCATCTATACATGATCATTGGAAAAAATATATATTATAAATACCATACTTCCACTTCTTAATCACAATTAACATCTCAAAACATCATCCAATTATGGATTATAACTCACAATATTCATTAACTTATCATGTCGTTTTTGATATTCTCAATATGTCATTCCTCAAAAACACCCACATCCCACTATCAGTACATTTACACACTACATGAACATGATGGATTATCACTTAAGTCATTACACCTCTATATGACATGCCTATCATAATCTACCCTATCCTTGAATAGAATGTTCACCATTAAAAATTCACCAAAACATATTTCAGAAAAAACTATTTATTTTTTTGAGATCCCCCTTGAGCCCATATCCATTTATCATCTCAACGAAACAAACCATCTAAGTACTACCATACATTTCCCATGAAACTAAAACACATACAACACATGTTATTTATTGGAAACCCAATGACACCACATAAAACCCAAAAACTATTCCACAACCCTAAATTCATACAACCACATGGACCATACTATTTAGAATAATATGTCACTATCAACCATAATAGTTTCACATACAATGATTTCATCCATCACCCACTCCACCATGGTCCATGAACCAACCCCACAAAACCAGTGAATTTTATAAAGTAACTCATATCTTTCCCACGTGACAAAAAAATTTCTACTATCACCCGACACAATATTACATAAATGGAATCATTTGAATTCACCATTACCTATCCCACCACAAGGATCCTTCTCACATATGGATAGTGGCTCGACTCCCATCAAAAAATATTACCAACCATTCCCTGTGGAAAATCCATCATGATGGGAATACATTTAAGATGATTAAAACAATTATGTATATTGGCATGTGCCCATCACTCTTAGAATTTTCTAAAGAGTATATAATGTTACTATGAATGATATTATTTTATCAATGATTGCAATATTATTTCATCTATGAGATTCACCTTTCACGCATGGATCTCTACCAAGAGGTCATGAACTAAACATTATATAGTTTACTAATGTCATAATTGAACTCATGTTCCGCACAAAAATTAAAAATATTTACTTGAAATAAAATCTCTCTATAAAATTTATCCGAATAAAAAACATCTCACAAATTACCACCACTTTCTATTTTCATTTCAGGAGAAAAGGAAGGTACATATATGTTTTTCATCACTAAAACATGGCCCAAAATCAAACTCATGAATTTATCCATGTCTCTTTGTCATCAACCCCATCCAACTCAACATAAATTCAATGTTTTCATTTAACAACACAACCTTCAATACATGATATGTCCGAAAATAGGAACAACCATTACCCATGTGAAATTATTTAATTTTAAGAGTTCTACAACATATTATCAACGCATACCGAATCCACCAAATGTAAAAACTGATTCTATCCTTGACCAGCATCATTTAAACAAGATAAGGAATCTGAACGATATATACTATTTCTAATACTTCCATATATCCAATCACAAGAACTTATGTGAGTCACTAATAAGGAAACCAAGGCGTAACCCTAAACATTTCACCAATGCTCTATGCAACCAATCATTCATAGAATTCACCTTTGATTAATCCCTAATGATTTTCATAATAATGAACCGACAACACTGGGATAAAATATCATTAGGTTAAAGTTTATTTCCCCAAACCAATGACTTTCATATTTATCCCACTAAAAGAAACTACTATGGGAAAAACTCTCTCCGCTCCATTTTCAAGTATCAAATCATATTAATTTATCGCACTCACAATAAATATCCAACAACCTTGTTTGTCCCTATAAATATTCAATATCAGTTATCTAATGATGTCAACTCCCTAAAATGGAATCATTTATAGAAAAATCTATTGTACCCCCAATAATCCATATACATTAGACCTGATAAAATTATTCCCTCATGGAAGAATTACTTCCTTTGTTCAAAAACAATCAATTCCTGACACACTAGGTGAATATTTACTCAAGGTTCCGCACCCATGATTCATTCTCAAAAACATTTTCCCTATGAGAAAACTCCCACTATTGTGTCCAAAAAACAACATGCATTTTCTCAACACCCATGTGCCGCCACTCCCAAATTGAAAGATAAACTTCAAAAAAAAATGTTCATAGCCTAAAAAATGTACAATAAGAAAGATTCCATGATGAGGAACATCCATGCACAGTAATATGGTATCCCACCTTTTTATTAGATAAGTTTTCATTACATTTAAGAAAAATATTATCTTTAAATCTACTATCATGGAAATTAGGATCATAAAACATGAAAAAAATAAAATATTCTTCTAAACCACTCGTAGGGTTTCATCATAAGTTCTTCCTATGTACAATTATTGAATCTCATAACTTGGAGACATATATAAAAGGAACGGGTTAGTATAAGGCCTGGTAAGGAAATCAAGGAAATCAGTTTACTTGTGATATCAATAAGAACTTGATGAAATCCATAATGACATGAGCAATGGAAGTTGGGGAATTTAATAAATAAAATAACTTGGATAATTACATGAATTTTTTATACTACAATTAATTTAGATACTCATGAACATATCATCAAGTTCTACCCCCAAGATTTCATAAAAATTACCATGGTTATTCAACAAGGTATCGTGAAACTTGTCATCTCTTAATATTAATTTCATTACCCAATAAATTAGAGAGATATCAGGGAACACCATTAATATGTTTTTATATTCATATGAGCCACATATATCATAATCAAACATTTGATAAATAAACCATAGAGAGTAAAATTAATGGGTTTCACTTCAAATTCATGACATTTTAAAACATATAAAAAACATGATTGTTATATCATTTATAACCCAAAGAAAGGGAGTGAGGGTTATAAGCATGACATTTACATGAATAAAATAGATAAATTTTATGTATTGATGAATAACATTGGGAAAAAAATTAGATTCGGGTACTCACATAAATAATAGAAGATAATTTCTTGAGAAAAAAGAGTGATATTTTCAGATGAACACTCTACATCATAACGACTATATAACATGTTTTTATAAATCATTGAAAAGTGATGGGACAAGAGTAAACCACTAATAGAAAACACATAATAATGTATTAATAAATAATAAAAAGAAATAATATAATGGTATGGATATTTGAAGGAAAGACCATATGAAAATGAAACTCGAAAGGAAAGATAAAATGCTATTTCTTTTTTGAAAATTCTGCAACCTAACAGCGTCATTTAAAAATTCATAAAATAAAATGATGAAAGAATAAAGGGTCTATAATCAAATGGAAATGAAATGTATAGTAATAAGAATATATAAGAACATTCCCCCACATATGAATATGGAAACTGGACGACATAAATTAAAGGAACCCATGAATAAATAAAGAGGGTGGATGGTTCCTTTACCTTGATTAGTAACTCTGAAAGCCATAAGGTAGGGAACTTGGGGGGATTGAGGTAATATTAAGAGGTATCCATGAGGGTTAAAAACACTATAACATTGTTGACAATGATTTTTTAATGAATTGAATGAGGTAATGACATTGTATTTATAGGAAAAGTGAGTTAATATTTAATTAATTTCTAAGGAAGACCTTATTGGTGGTATTAACAAAACCATGGGTTTCCCATGGTATTTTCCCATGGTATTGGCCACTTGGGACACCTAATATCATATAATACTATTCAAAAGATGACTAGAATTATTACATAATGATTACATCATTAATGATTTCATTATACACCTAAAACTCAAAAATATATATTTACTCTTGACCAAAAAATCCACTCTTTCAGAAAAATCTCTAAAATTTTCCATAACCAAATATCATTGATAAGAATTCAAAAATGATCTCCATTTTATGGAAATAATTTTATAAATATTTTTAATTTAATTTTAAAATAAAATCATTGTTTATTCAAAAAACAACTCTAAAAATATAACTAGTTTTGTAACACCTTGAAAAAGTAATTATGGTCCCATAAAATTATCATACAAACACAAGAAAATAATATAATAATTTACTATTACTTTTTATGGAAATAATTTTCAATATTAAATTATAAAATTAAATATGAAATTGTAAATAAAGTATTTATGACATAGAAAAATACAAAAAAATATTCTATGATCGTTTTTTCACTTTTAAGAATGCCTAAATTGTATTTACACATTCATGGGTGAAGTTTATTTTTTTTCTGATTTACTATTCATTACTATTCATCCATTAAAATTCACTAAAAACCCTATTGATCTTATTAGAATCTAAATTTTTTACTGATCAACACATTAGAAGACCATTTTATGAAAATCATTTCACGTTATTTATTTTATAAGTATACAAAAATATTTTAAAATACATTTCCCAAAATTCATCAATAATATGTAAATTATATGAATTCATCATTCATTTTTCTGGACATTTTAAATTCACTATTTTTACCATAAGAAGAAATATCAATTTTATTTATACCAAAATATAAAAAAAATAATCTATGTCTTCATTAAATAGCCCCTTATAACACATGCATATGACCTAAGTATAAGATTTTCTATAGTGATAGAGTCTAGGGAAACTTAGAGTACAGTTGTCGAGTTGTGATTTCCATTAGATTGAACTTCTCCCTTAGGCGATTATGATCAAGATTCACATGTTGGAGTTCAACTTCGGCATGGTCCAGAGGAAAGATCATTGAAGCCACCACCTTCCCTATCTCTGACAAATTGGCTTCGTATGGCCTGAGTCTACTAGATGAGTACATCGACTCATCTTTCTGTATTAACCAAGGTCACTTGTATATATAAACAATAATAGTAACATAATGAGTTTAGTTTACAATGGTCATATAGACCAATGGTCATATAACTATGAAAACCCAAAGGACTCATTTAATTATAATCACTTCATTAATTAAAGGATATAGTTTTGTGGAGTATAAAATGAAATAACAAAAAAAATTCGGAAACAAATATTATTCAAAAGATCGGGTCAATACATTCTTCCCCATTAAGAAATTGCATCCCCAAAATTTTAACTCGTACCCTTAGAAGAGAAAAGGTGTGGGTACATCTGTCTCATAGACCCATCTAGTTTCCACGTGGCTTTTTCATATTTTTTGTTCCTCAACAACACATTAAAAAATTGGGTAATCTAGTTGCGTATAAACATGCCCCTACTATCTAGGATCTCCACCAGCTACTTCTCATAAGATAGGTCAAGATCCAATTCTATCTCCTTGTGATTTAGTACATAAAGGGTGATGTATGTACATCCACAAGTCGTATACATGGAAGAAATTATGAATATGCTCTAGATTTTGAGGAAGTTCAAGTTGATATGCCACTGCTCCTATGCGATAATGAATTTCATAGGGGCCAATGTACTTATTGATGAGCTTTAAATTTTTTCCAAACCTCATGAATCTATTCCTAGGGGAAATTGGATGTATGACCTTGTCACCAACATCAATATCCAAGTCCCTTCGACCATTGTTGGCATAACTCTTTTGTCTTCTCTGAGAAGCCTTAAGGTGTTGTTGGATAGCATAGACCTTTTCATTAATATCATGAACAATATCAGGCCAATGAAGATTTCTCTCATAAGCTTCATGCCAAAAATTTTGAGTTCTTCATCCCTTACCATATAGATCTTCATAGGGTCCCATTTCAATGCCTTAGTGGAAGCTATTATTGTAAGAGAACTCAACTAAAGTGAGATGTTGATCCCATCCACCTTTAAAATCCATTGATCATGTTCTCAGTATATCTTTGGGTGTTTGAATAGTCCTTCTAGATTGGACATCAATTTGGGGGTGATATGCCATACTGAAATTCAATTCAATTCTTAGATTATGTTGAAGACTTCTCTATAATTTTGATGTAAACCATAGATCATGATCAGATACGATAGAATGTGGATCTTAATTCTACCTTACAACCTCCTTCGCGTAAATTGTGGAAAGTTTATCAGGAGTGAAATCTTCCCAAATGGACATAAAATTGGAAGTCATAGTGAGACTGTCTACAATAACCCATATCACATTGTATCCTTTGGATGTTCTCGGGAGACCAATGATGATGTCCATAGTGTTATTTTCCAACATTTATGATGGTATTGGTAGTGGTTACAATACAACTTTAGAATGTTTTTCCTTTCTATCACTTACTAATATACTAGGAACCTTGAAGTGTAATTAGCAATGTCCCTTTTTATATTGTCCCCCCAATAATGATCATGAAGGTCCCTATACATATTCATTCTTCTAGGATGTATAAATAATTTAGAGCTATGAGATTTATCCACCACCTCCAAGTTTATTTCAGAAATATATTGAACACATTGTCTTGTATAAAATTTCAGTACTTCTTCTTGATCAATATTGAGCCCAGTAAACTTCACATCCTTCACATCCTCAAACTTCATCTGTATAAAGGATCATCATTTTGAGATTTCATGATCTTCTCTATAAATGACAGTTGAGAAATCATTTGGGTTAGGGTTGATGATTTTTCTACCGTAATAATTCCCATGCCCATCATTACTATGTTGTTGATCAAAGGATCTCATTGAATCCTCATCATGGAAAGAACAACCGGCTGTTTCTTACATAAGGCATCAGTGACATTGTTTTCTCTTCCAGAATGATAATGGATTGAACAATCATAGTATTTGAGAAGTTCCAACCATCTCCTATGTCACATGATCAATTACTTTTGTGTAAAAATATACATCAAAATATAACAGTCTATGTATATATCACATTTCTCCCCATAAAGATAGTGCCTCCATATCTTCAGTGAAAAAATGACCATATCCAGCTACAGATCTGGCGTAGGATAGTTTTTCCCATGAGTCTTCAACTGTCGAGATACATAAGAAATAAAATTTTCATTTTTCATGAGGACACACCCTGTCCCTTTCAGTGACGCGTTTCTAAAAATATTGAATCCTTCTCTACTTGAGGGAAAATTTAACCCAGTTCTTGTAACCAATCCCTTCATCAGATCTTGGAAACATTCCTCAAAATCCATTTTCTATATGAACATTCCCACATTTAGATTTAACTTTGTTAAATTATTAGAATATCCTGTAATTTGTTTTCACAAACCTCAATAATATCCTGCTAGTCCAAGGAAAATATGAATCTCAGTTATTGTTGTTGGTTTATGCCACTCCTCATAAACTTTTCCCTTTTTTGGGTCAATTTTGATTCCTTAATTGGTTTCAATGTGCCACAAGAAACAAAAATTCACATTTGATGAACATCCCAAAAAGCCTCTCCCTCAATAGAGTTAGAAAAATAACCCTTATATGATCCTAATGCTCCTCGAGACTTTTTGAATATATGATAATATCATCAATAAAAACTAACACAAATTTATCAAGGTAGTCCTTAAAGTCTCCATTCATCAAATAAATTAAAATAATATGTGTATTAGAATGTCCGAAGGGCATATGAAAAAACTCATAATGGCCATATCTTGATCGGAAGGCTATTTTCAAAATATATTCTTTCTTCACCATCAATTGATGACAACTGGATCGATGATCAATCGTAGAGAAGAATTGAGCCCCACAAAATCAGTCAAATAGGTAATCAATTCATGGAAGAGGGTATTTTTTCTTCACGGTGATCCCGTATAGTTCTATATAATCAATGCATAGCCACATCAATCCATTATTTTTCTTCTAAAATAGAACTGCTACTCCCTAAGGAGAAACACATGGTCAGATAAAACCATACTCCAAAATTTCTTGGAGTTTTTTCTATAACTCGGCATGCTCCGCATTTTCCATCCTATATAGGGTCATTGATATCGGATGGGATCTAGATATGAGTTCGATGGAGAACTCTAACTCTCTTCCTAGGGGAGTTCCGAGTAGCTCCTCATGAAACACATCAACATATTACAGGACGACAGGGACATTTTCTATCCTCAAAATCATTTTTTACTTATTATTTGCAACCGATCAACTGCATAAAAAAGTATATTGGAGGTTCTTATAGACAATGTTCAATACGAGATATCTCCCCATGTAAGATTACTGTAGGTTTTTCATTCATGACTACTGATATTTCCTTGATTCTACATTTGATATCATCATTATACATTGAGAGCCAATTCATCACCAGTATAATGTCGAATTAGAGTATGGGAATGACTTCTATATATGAGATAATATTGTGCTCACTAAAGTAAATATTAGAGTTTCATAACATTGACGATGTATGGATAATCCCACCATGAGTCTTCATTGATATCTCTACATTTAGAAAATCAGGGGTTGATTCTAAATTCATTGCAAACATGGAGGAAATAAATGAATGCATAGAACCAGAATCAAACAAAGTACATACTAGCTTTGAGAGAACAATAAGAGTGCCTTCCACCACAACATTTGGTGCATCAACATCAGCTATAGTGATTGAAAATGTTCGACATTTCTCCCTTGGTCATTGCAAAAGCTGATTGTGATTTCCCTCTACCGCCCTTAGATTTTGTCAGGGATTTCCAATGTGCCCAAGTTGTCTAATCTTATATTTTTTTATCAGGTATAGCCTACACTATCTTACCTTTTTCTTTAGTTTTTGGAATTTCTGGTTTCCCCTCACTATGACAATTCTGAGCAATGTGGCCATCTCGACCACTTTTGTAGAACTTCCTGCCCCCGAGCAAGAAGTTCCTTGAATTCTTATTCCCACATTTATTACACTTTGGATGTTGTACTTTCTTGCCTCCTCTTCCTTGTTTGAATCTCCTCTCTATTCTTTCCTCCATCAATCATTTCTTGTCATTAGATTTATGAGATCATTGCACCTTACCATACTCCAGTTCGACTTTCATCACACTTCGCATGATCTCCTCATAGATATCATAATATCAGTTTGCTATATTCTTCCACGGATTAGGTCTCAGTCCACAAATTAATCTATTAACCTTACCATTTGGATCCATTACTAATCTAGAGGTGTAATGTGAATTCCATGTAATGTTCATCTCATAGCTTACCAAAAATTCATTCTCCTTATGCTTCAGCTCAAGAATCACCTTCTCCATTCTTGTTCTCATTGATCGAGGGAAATATTTGTTTATGAATATCCTTATAAACTCTTCCCACTCCATATCATCAACATCCCCTCATGGAATTTTGTTTTAAATCAGTTCCCACCATTGATCAACTTCTCCATCAATGGGATAAACAGCCAAGGTAACCATCTCTTGTTCAGAACAGCGAAGTAGAGAAATGATCTTATCGAAAGAGTTGATCCACTGGTCAAAAATTGATGGGTCAGTAGATGCACTGATGTTTGGTGTTCATTGATGCATAAAATATTCAACATAAGGTTTTCCCCTGCGCTGTGAAATCATTCTCTTAGTACGATTAATGTTATTTCGAATAACATGAGTCAGTGGGTTCATCACTCTCATGATAGTTTCTATTATTAATTCAATCGGAAGGTCGTCAGTAAACGGTCCATTGTGGTCACCATTTTTACAGTTCCTCATATTACCTTCCATTTTCTAAATGAAAATAACTTTATTGAGAATATTATTTCATTTATGAATGTTTTAACTATAGATGATTTTATTTTATAAAATATCATGTTTTAAACAATTACATTTCTCTATAAATCCTTCATGATGATTCTTAAAAAGATAATGATAAACCAAACATATCCCTCGAGAGTGTCGTAACCAAGACTTCAGAAAGTCCCATTATCATGTACCAATATACCCTTGGTCATACCCAAAATTCCTTGTCTGATTTTTCACTCCAAGGTACATCTGTGCTAGATCCGCCTCTACCTTCTCATATCCATACGAAGTTGTATTTTCATGATAAATCAAATACTCAATACTCACCAAAATACAATTATGCATTCCAATATTTAAACATCTCTATAGTGTTATTAAAAAAAATTTCATAACCAAATTTCTAAAAATAACTAAACTATCTTTTCATACTATCTATGGAATCCCTCTATATTATTACTTAACATTTCCTTACATTTTACAAACTGGGGATCTTTAATGCCTACTGTCTTGGAAATCAAGAACATAAAACATGAAAAAATAAAATATTCTTTTAATCCACTTGCAGGTAATCCTAATATGTTATTCATAAGTAAAATTATACCATCTCAAAACCTAGAGACAAACATCAAAGGAAAGGATGAGCAGAATGCCCAGTAAGGAAAGCATGGGAATCAGTTTACAAGTGATATTAATAAGAACATGATGAAAAACATAAATATATGAGAAATCGAAATAGAGGAATTTCATAATAAAAATAACATGAATATTAACATCAATATGTGGCTAAAACAGTTAATGCAAACATTCATTATCATATCACCAATGTTCATCAGCAAGGTTTTATAAAAATTACCAATGTTATTCACCAAGGTATTGTGAAACTTGTCATCAATAGAGATTAAATTCGTTACCCAATGAATTGGAGCGCTATCAGGGCACACCATTAATATTTCTTTATATTAATGGGATCCTCATAGATCATAATAAAATATTTCATATGTAACCCATAGAGAGTAAATATAATGGGTTTCACTTCAAAATTGTGATGTTCTTAAAGTCCTTAAAATCATGATCGTTATGTCATTTATAACCCATAGAATGGGATTGAGGGTTATATGAATTGAAATTCCGGAATCAAATAGATCTATTTTATGTACTGATGAATACCCTTGTAAATAAAAATGGAGTTGGGTATTCACATAAATAATTCAATATATTTTCTTGAAAAAAATAATGATATTTTTAGATGAATATTCTACAATATAACAGCTATATAACACATTTTTACCAAACGATGAAAAGAGAGGGGACCAGAGCCAGCCACTCATAAAAAATAATAATACAGTATGAGAAATGAATAAAAAGAAAAATGATCATGCTATTTATATTTGAATCAAATTCCATATGAAAATGATACCCAAAATAAAATAGAGGATGTGATTTCTTTTATGAAAATTTGGCAGCATAACGGTGTCACTTAAAAATTCAGAATATAAATTGAGGATAGAAGAAAGGTTATCTCATCATTTGGACATAAAATGGATAGTAATAAGAATATATAAGAACATTCACCCACATAAGAAGATGGAAATTGGAATACATAATTTAATGGAAATTATGATCAAAAAAGGAGGGTGGAAAGTTCCCTTACCTATAAGAGTAACTTCAAAAGCGTGATAGTTAGGACCATGGTGGGATTGTGGAAACCATGGGAGGACTCCATGGGAGAGTAAGAGACTATAAATTCATTGAGAGGGATTTTATAATGAATTGAACGACGGAATGTCTTGGTATTTATATGAAAAGTGAGGGAGTATTTAATTAATTTCCATGGGACACCTCATATCTGGTATTTGAAAAACCCTGGCCTTTCCCATGGTATTTTCCCTTTGTATTGTACACTGGGGACAACTCATAGCATATTTTACAATTAATAAGTCGACCATATTATTTATTGTTTAAATAAAGTCATTATTTTTTAATAAAACATCTCCAAAACTATAACTTCTTTTGTAACACCTTGAAAAATAAATCAAGGTCCCATAAAAATATTGTATGACCATTGGACAATAAAGTAACAATTTATGATTAGATTTTATGAAAATACACTTCCATGTTAAATTATTAAACTAATTTTAAAATTATAAATAATGTATTTGTGACATACAAAAATACAAGAACTTATACTATGATCGTTTTTCACTTTTAAGATGTCTAAATTGTATTTATACATTCATTGGTGAAGTTTCTATTTTGTTGGCTTATTTACTAATCTATAACATCTTGTACTATTCATTACGATATGTTACTATTCATACATTACTATTCATTTAAAATCATGATGATCTTATTAGACACTAAATTTTATAATGATCACCACTTTAGGAGACTCTTTTTTGAAAATAATTTCAAATTATTGATTTTTTATAGTATTCCAAAATAAATTAAAATACCCTTTTTTGAAAATTCATCAAAAATATGGACCCTCTATAAATTTTTCCTATATTTATCCAGACATTTAAAATTCACTAATTTTACCATAAGAATAAATTCCAATTTTATTTATACAAATAGATAACAAAAATTATCCAAGGCCTTGACATATTGCACCTTATCACACCAGCATAGGACCTGAGTATATGATGTGCTATGGTGATAGAATCTTGGGGCATCTCAGACAACATTTACCGAGTGGTGATTTCTATCACCTTGAACTTGTCACTTATGTGATACCATTAAAGATTTACATGTTAGAGTATAGCTTGGGCATGGTCTAGAGAAATCCCAGTGAAGCCACCTCCTTCCCAAGATCTGACAGATGGTCTTTGTAAGGACCGAGTCTACTGGATGAGGCCATCGACTATTCTTTATATATTAACCAAGTTCACATGTATATATAAAAAATAATTATAATGTAATGATTTTAATTTACAATGGTAATATTGACCAACAATCATATAAAAATCAATACCCAACGGTCTCATATAATTATACTAACTATATTAATTAAAGGATATGGTTTAATGGAGTAAAAATTGAAATAAAACACCAATTTTGGAAACAAATATTATTCAATGGATAGGGTCATTCCACACAAGGTATGAAAGCCCGCAACCCATGTTCTCAAAACTAAGGTACAATCACTACCAAAACCGCCCATACATAAGGCCCCGTTAGCACAATAGAGATGCCCATATCTAGTGTCCCTTTGGTCTGATCGTTATAAATTACTCATTATATAACATTATCATTTAAAACAATATAATTCAGATTTCATGTTGTTTTTTTAAAAACCAATTAAAAAATATATTCTTTACTCATTATCATATTTATTCAAAATTATTATCATTATGAACATTTAAACAGTTGATCTAAAAGCCTAAAAATATATAAATGGTAAAATAAATCCATACAAATCCTATGTAATTGTCCATCATATATAAAATATGTATGATATATCAATCATATATTCATTGAATGATCCATAAAGCCATAATGTTTTTTTCCATATTGGTCGATGATGTGAAACCTAATTAAATAGTAACATCACATCCATGTTAACAACTCAAGGTTACAATATAATTTAATGGTAAAAGAAAAAAAGAACATATAATCCCAAATATAGAACAGTAGGGATTCCCCATTATTTGGGGCTATATGATAACCTGAATAGTCTCATTACCAAGACCAGACAATATGATTGCATCATGTATACTATTTTAAAACATTAATAAAAAATACACCACATACAACACCACTATGTAATTTCCCAGACATTATCCACTATAACTGTTATCCTGATCCAGTCCATTACATGACCTCAAGCACACCTCCCCATATTCTGGAGTCTAAGAACTATCACCATGGTTCTATAAAGGTACAAATGTTATATTATTCACACTTATTTGAGTAAAACTATATTAGTGAAAAAATCACTATATACATCATCCAAAAAAAATTGTAAAAGGGAAGTACAAGAAAAATGGAACAAAAATAAACAAATTGAAACATATTATAAACATGGAATGTCTAAAATAAAATAATGGTAGTCATATATTAAAGACCAAAATAAAGAATAATAAAAAACCGCATTCACGATCCTAATACCCATAATTGTCTAGGCCTCCCATGTTCTAATCCATTATCCATGCATAATATAAATTGCACATCTCAGTCTAGAACCTATAATAGAAAAGATTATCATCACATTTGGAAACCAAGTTCAATGGAGGCCCCATTAGGGTGTGAGTAAAATAGATTAGGAAAAAAATGGTTTCTAAGGACACACACATTCTATTCTTGAGTTTATTCTAGTAATCATGGATAAATTAATATACAACTGAACAATTGGAGTGTTCTTCGCATTTAAAAAATCTTCTTTATCAATTTTATCATTTATCTTATATAGTATTATCGAAATAACGAAACTAATTATGGTCATTAACAAATACTAATCCATAGAATAAAGGCATTACATATTTTGATTTACAATGGGATGTTTAATAATTAATTCAATTTATCCATTTATTATGGAGTATAAGTCTAGGAAACCATATCATTTACATATATCAAGAGAATAATTCTTCAATATGACATCCCATGTCATGAAAAATTTCATGAATATATCCTAATTCTATTATGCTATTATAGGAAAACCATCATTAGAGAGAAGATACTTGGTTAATCTTTAGCCAAATCATAAGAGTCATGGTCCAATAATATATTCCATAAATGAATATTTGTGGACTATAACATCAATATAGCATTATCGTTGTGTGTAGTGAATATGTCTAATACGATACCCATACAAATTATCATAATGTAAATTCTTCTTACTCTTATCATCAAATTTATCTATTTTTTCATATAATTTTTATTATCTCAATATACCCTTAAAACCAAATCATTTAATAAATAAGACACACCCATTTTCTCATTTAATTAATCACCAAATCCAAATACACATTCAAAATAATAATGAAATACTCCATTAATAGATGTATCTTCATCTCATAAAATCAAAACCATTCTCCAAGGATTTCATTTCCATTATCGACAATTTTAATTTTCCACTAAAGCATTTTAACAAAAAGGGAATTCAAACCAACATTTCATGTCCACATTTTAGGTTTTAAAAAAACCCCATTTCAAAAAACATTATGGTGGACACATCCTTTTAATATATTACCCATTTTTAAAATATCATTTTACATTATTGTACTCCATAACCAAACTGGAATCCAAAAATATAATTTATCCTTTTCAAAATACTCATTATAATTTCTAAAATAATAGTATATAAACATTTTAATCATCTAATTAACCTTTTCCAAAATCTATGTAACAACTCATAACCATTTTCTCCCATAAAAACCATAAAAAAACATTTACCAATACATATATACCAATTTATACTATTTTCCATACACAATGTTTATATCAAGGTCCGACGACACATCATTAATAAAACCAATGTGATCTATAAAGGGTATACCAGCTAAATCCATGTCAAAAATTACTTTCATTAGTCTCTTAATTTAAAACCAAGGAAGGTTACACATATCCACAACCACATATAGATATAAAAAATGTGACTATTGGGAAAGTATTGTTGAACAATTATTTTAAAAAAATTTAACATACCATTTTATGAAAACCCAATTCAATGGCAATAAATCATGATTAATCCCAATGATGAAGACTATCATAAAAAAAACATTTAGCAGACTCTAAAATAATGTCATGAAGAAAACAAGGCTCCCCCAAAAATTTAAGTAATCCTACATGAAGACCTATTATGATATTTGATTTTTCACCTATGACGCTGAAAATTCCAAATAAAAAATTATGAATCATCCATATAGGAGGCATGGTGACTTGTATAATCAACCATTATAAAGGGTTATAATGATAGAGAAAATCGTGGGACGAGTCACATTTTTTTAGGGGAAAATGGGAACTTCGATATTTTTATAGAGGAGTGTGGTTTTTGATAGGATTTTACCAATTATACACTAACTACGTTAATAATTTTTTTCTAATGGGGACAAGCTACATGATATCATATGGGTATACACATTGTTTAACAAATCATGTTGAGAATGTTCAGGAATCTCAATACAAGGGATATTTACTCTATAAAGCTGTTTGGGAAGACTAACATGGTTTTCAAAGCCGATGAATGTAGTGTACATGGATAACAAAAACTAACCCCAACACAACCTGGATGTAGATCATGGATAAAATAACCATGTGGAAACCACAAAACATAAATATCTTTACATCATTTTTCTATGTGTTTTTCCAATCTCGTAGGACAACCCTGAGACCCTTTAAAATCTGAAAACAATTCAATTAACCAAAATAATATAACTTGGATTCAATTTATAAATTTTTAGAGATCAGAAAATATATATTTATATATATTGTATTTATAAGTACACACATATCCTCTTTTATTTTTTAATTTCGTTGAAATATCAAATTATAATTAGAAGTATTTTTTCCCTTATGATAGTCATTCATCTTGTTATTCATAATAGTCATTTAATCTAATTAATTTAAATTAATTATTCTTAATAGGAGATGTGTAATTTCAATGTTGATGAAAAAAAGTGAATAACATAGTTATTTTTATATATATCTCTAGATTTTTCTCCATCTAGTTTTACACATTTGTTATAGTGTTGATTCATCATATAATAATATTATAGAATATCTTCACCATATAGTCCAAGATAGAATTACTTATTTTAATGGGATTTTATTCAGAAACCATTAGTAATTATCCATACATATCAAGGGATTGTATTATAAAAATTAAACAATGTGAACATTTTTCAATGGAATTTGGATTTTTTGTTCAATATATTACATTTCTTTAATAAATACTTCTTTGAGTAAACATTTTAAAAAAATATTTCACTAAAAAATACATTTATAAAATATATATGCCGATTTTATTAAAATATTATATAATATAATTGGAGATTTATTATTATTTAAAAAAATCATGAAATTAAAAATACTTTCTAAATTTTTTATTCACATGGTAACTATGTTCATAAAACGGAAAATTTTATTTTTTATTGGAATTTTCCAGTTTCATGTTATGTAATGACTGAATAAGAAATAAGAATTGATTTATTAGTAAAAAATTAGTATCTTTTTGTGATTAATTCTAAAAATAATACAAATTTTTTATAATTTAGTGGGAATTGAAATAAAAAATATTATTGGAAGTTTGATATCATTTGATATGTAATTACAAATTAATGTTTAAACATATATCATTATACTTTGAAAATAATGTTTTTCTATCAGATATTTATAGTCATTAGTGTTACACTATAATGGAATATTCTTAGAAAATGGTTCTCACCTAAGAAAAAATTCAAAATAATATTTAGATTATGAGAATGATATCAGAATGCATGGAAAGGTGTAAAATAAATAAATTAAAATAATTCACATTAATTTTTTCAAAAATGTTTTTTCATTTCATTGATAAAATAATTGATACATAATTTATTTCAATAAAACATTATATTCTGTTAAAATATTATATCACAAGAAAATATAATGAAAATATCAAATAATTTACATTAATTGATGAATTATTTAAACAAGGTGAGCCATGTAGATATAAATGTTTCAATTATCTATCATTATGTGGGAACACAATGAGTTATCAATGGATAATTTCAACATTGTTATATGTAATATTAATGGAAGAATTATCTTATCTTCTCAAAATAAACTACAGTTCATTATTAATGTATAGTTTTATGATTTAACTCTTCTATATAGAAGAACATATTGTATATTATATAATTATTAGACGGTTAATATAGAATTAAATAATATATATTTTTGGTAGAAAATATGAAATGTTTAATATATTTTTAATTTTTAATGTTAATAGATGTCATCATTTTAACGAAGAAATTGATTATGGGTGGATTTTTGGTGTAAAATGTTTTGTTTTATTTTTTTGAGGAAAATGATAATCACATGTTTGGGAAATGTCTTATTTTTAACTATGTGAAGTAAATCTCATCATTGTGAAGATTGCAAACCTACAATGATAGTGAAGAACAATTTTTTAAATATCAGAAGAGGTAATATATTATATTTTGGTACACCAACATATAATATTGATTATTATCCATATATTTATCTGGATGTGGTGGCCCTAAGTAATAATACATTAATTATACATTTTCAATTTTTTTATTGGTTCTATATTTTGCAGTGAATAAATTTAATATTTATTATTAGATATGATAAAAGAAGAAAATTTTATATCGATATATCAAGATTTAACTAATAATCCATTGTATCCTCCCATGAGAGAGAAAAACTATTATAATATTACATGGTTTAGTATGATAGATTTTTGTACTTCTTGAGGATGAATAATTGTACTTCAATCAGAAACAAATTATGATATTTTTATGTTACCATTTTATACAATAGAAGAGTTAAATGAAAAATTAGTTAAACTATTTATTTATGTATATGTGTATAAAATCCTTCCATGATATTCGGGTTAATATAAACACTTGAATTTCACAAAAAACAGATCATATGGAGTCAAATTAAAACACAAACACTGTAATTGGTCTTGGGGTAATTTTTTCTATTAATATATATTAATAATTAATGGGTTTTTAAATCATTAAATTTTTTTGTGATATTATTTTCACATTAAATATAAATGAGGTTGAATAGTATCGGAAACTATGTTACAATTTCATGTATTTTTTGATACACCCAAATCAATATATTTATGAATAAATTTATGGAGTGAATGTGGATGTAACGGATATATACAAGACATAGAAAACCTTGATGATACTAAATTCTTCAATTATAGCTTATAAATATTTCATTAATTGTGGAATATAATGTTTTTCAAATTTGAGGAAAATTATACATGTCTGAGTTCATATGGTAGCCTTTATCACAATATTATTACATTTGAGGATTGATAATTAATATGGTATAATATAAATGTGGAATCCTTGAGATGTCGAAGACTTGCTTGATAGATTGTTATACTGATTCAAATTATATTGAAAATGTTACTTCTTTTCACTCAAAAAATATACACCATGAAAAATGAACATTTTATTGTTACAATACAATATATATATATATATATGTATATATATTGGGAAAAGTTTCACTAAATAGTCAAAAAATAAATATTATTATTAATGTGAGGTATCCTTGATGAAATCATCCAAACATTTCTATGTAAATAAGTTGAACATCAATAATTTCATTAAAAATAAAATCATGATATCATAAAATGGATATAGATTTAATGAAATTATGATAAATGATATTATTCACTGTAACAACCCTTGATAAAAATTATATATCACAATAATTAATCAGACAATAAATAACAACATTGTGATGTTGAAAATTGATATATATACATTTTATGGTATACATCGTGGTTAATATGCACATGTTAATTGAATAAATATTTAATAAGTGATATCAAATACATAAAACCTATATTGTGGTAAATAATCTTAAATTTTATGGGAAAAATTAAGAAACTATGACAATTTATTTATTGGACATGATTGTCAACATTGAATTTCATAAATTTTGAAACACATTTAAATTACTTAATATCATGATATAATTTAATGTTATTTGTTTATTCATTTATAACATTACTGACACGGTTAAACAAAGGTTTACTAGGTTAAGTTATATTGAATAATAACATCATAATATGTGAAAAATGATAGAGGGTAAATACATATTTAAGTCTTCTCTAATGCTATCAATAATTTTGATACTGAGATTTAAAACAACATTTTTGAGAAGATTATTTATCTAATAAAAAATATACTGTATTTACAACAACAAAAAATTCTCATTTATGGGAAAATATGTTTGGGTACTGATCAAATAAAAATAGTGGTCATTATTAGTAATATTGAAAAAGCTCTTAATATTAGGAAGATTGTTGAATTGGGAGACACCTAAAATTTTAATTGAGAAGTAGAAAAACTATAATACAATATAAAATATATTATATTTTGGTGGAAATATGTTCTTCAAACATAATTCATATTATATAGTGAATAGATACATAATGATTCTTTAGTTCCAAATAATCCAAAACATAAATTTGTAATCATGTAATGTTATTGTTTGAAAATAATATTTCATTAATGTTATAGACACAAATATAGGACCTACTCAAAATTGATTTCTAGGAATGACCCCTGAGAGACTCAATATGGTTGGGGGTACTATCACAATGCGGTAATAAATATATCAAAACCCCATTATTATACAGTGGTGTTATGATACAAGGATGACCCATAATATTTATATAAGAAAACGATATATGAATAAAAGTATGTGAGGAAACAAGATCGGGTGAATACGAAAATGGTTTATAATAAAAAATTATATGAGGATTCATTGAAATTAAATGAATAATAAATTATATGGATTCAAAAATGTAGATAATCATCTCATAATGTGTGAAATGTGTCTTGTAAAATGAAACAAATAAAACTAGATGAAGTAATATTCATCTAAAATAATCAGTGTTTAATGATCATTATCATTTAAAAAAAATTATCCAAAAAATAATTGGAGAAATTATATAATATAATTTGACAGTCTTGTCCAGAAGATATAAAGTGTTAGAAAAATAATTTCGTGATAATGAAATAATGGTCATAAATAAATATTACACTATTATGGGGAAATATTCTTAAATTATGATTATGAGAAATTACATAAAGGGGTATCTCCACCTCATTTATAGTGGAGAAGATATATTATTTAAATACAATGAAGGAAAAATTAATTTGGGGTATAAAAATATTACATAACTAATATAAAAAAATTAGATGCCTCAATGAAATATGATGGTTCTTATGAATACTGTAAATATTCATTTGACCATTATCATAATCATAAAATTAATCAAATTCTTAAGATCATGTTGATGTATGTCATATAATATTACAAAAATTCCAGATGAGAATAATGGAATATAAGGGTTGAAAATGATCACTCAAATTTCTTATGGTGTCAAATTTAATAACACATTTATATATAGTGGTTGAAATGATTCCTATATAGATTATATTAAAATTCCAAACATATAATTGAATATTTTTAAAATTCATTTCATTAGGATATCTAATTAATTTTTTAAAAAATATGCCTTTAAATAAACCTCATTGAAATTAATCAAAATAAGTACATGATCATTTAAATTTATATGGGAGGAAAAAAATTCTTGTTATATTTTTTATAGGATGAAGATTACATTAGAGAATATTTAAAATTTTATATTTCAAGGAATAAATATTTGTAAAATATAAAATACGTAGGATTTTAGAAACCAATATTGATGAGGTTAATTTTTTTCCATAATCATATAAGTGATGGGATTCTAATATATTTATTAATAATATTAGGAATAATATTAAAATAATACATCAGAACATAATGAATGTGACAATATTTAATAATAAAATATTGTGTTCTTTTCAGTGGATCGAATTGGATAATTTATAAACCATTGGGGGAAAATTTAATATTTCTAAATTAGATGAAGATAAAACATAATGATTTAGTAAAATATAAGTACAAAATTAATAAGAAATTTAAATTCTTAGTTGATATTAGTGACAAATTCTTTATGTACTAGAAACAACAATGGACATTATATGAATGAAGTCACCATAATAATTATAAAAATTATTGAAATTTGATAAAAAAGTGTTTTTAAATCGACAGTTGAGTTGCCATCTAGTTTAATAATATGACTGAAGTCAAATACTAGATTAAGAATAAGTAGACATGGGAGATTATTTAGATTCTAGAGTGAAAATTGATATTAGAGCCAAATTGGATTTCAATAACAAGTCTAATGAATAATAGGAAGAGATTTAAAATAAGGAATAAAAAATATGAAAGGGTTCAACTAAAAATAAATGGGTTTATATATATGTGATATGTTCTCCTATTTTTAGGGTGGGAATGATATATTTATTCAAATTCATAATTTTTTTTGTATGATAAGAATTTGCAAAATGGAATTAAAACATCTATATTTTATTTGATTTGATAGAGAATATGTATAAAAATAATATATATATATATATATATATATTACTAATTTATTAGGAAGTAATAAATGTGTGAGAGTAAAATAAACTTATTTATATTCCAAAAAAATCATCATTGTAATGATACTAAAAGGTTTATCAATAAATTTTGATTCATGGTCTTACATTTAGATATTTTCATCAATATAACTATTTAAAAAACGAAAATTATCAAATGATGATGGCCATAATATAATTTTATTAAATATTCTACTTTGGTTCATGAAGGACTCAATATATGTAGTTTATTTTATTCATTGGTATTCAATTTAAAATTTTAACAATTAATGATTTTAAATATTCTATGGTATATAGGTTAAACATGAATGTGTTCAAATATTTAATTCCCAATTCATCAAATACCATAATAGTTATAGAAGAATTTTAAATTAATGATTTAATGGACCTTAAAAAACAAATTTCAACATTGGGTAATTTTTTAAAAGATGAAAATGTAAGTGGTCAATTCATCAAAGTATAGGAAAATCAGTTTATTCTTATTTTACTTCAAAACATCATAATAAAAAATTGGTTTCACGAAACATAAATCCAAAATGTACCAAATTTTTACAAAAAAAATCCATATGATATTATCAATATGAAAAAATAACAACATCAAATCCATAAGTGTTTATAGTCATTATTATAATAAAACATCTAAGTATGTCTTATTAGGATATACGAATGAAAATTGCATCAATATAGTTTTACAAAGGAATTGAATATTATAAGGATCACAATATCATATAGATTCAGGTATTTTTAGTTGCAATAATAAAAAAATTTATATTAAATTTAGCACTACAAAATATAAATACATTGGAACATATCATACATCCACACAACTCATTAATATAACACAAATCTATAGATGAGGGATTTTATGTGAATTCTCTAGTTAAATTAGGTTTAATAAAAATTTTACTATTAATAATGTAAATAATGATATCCCTCATTTTCTAAAAACATCATAAAGATCAAATATCACTTTTCATTGATATTTAATACAAGGAATTTTGATATTAAATTATGTGTCTTCTAAAATTAATATTTCAAATTTCATGACAAATAAATATTTTATGAAATTTCATATACTTTTAGTTTGATTTGCAATAGAATTATCAATATTCTATTCAATGGTATAATAATTGTTCAAACATTACAGAATTTTTTTTTCATTCAATGTTTAACATTCCAAAGGAAAAAATGGGTTCATAGAAAATAGAAATACCTCTCAGGGTTTTAATAAATGAATAAAAATATCAGAATTGTATGTTTCAAAAAAGTTATTATTATGTTTATATAATAACAGTGATATGTTTTATTGAATTTTATAAGATAAAGATATACTCAATGAAGTGATGGATATTATTCCATGGTTTCAATGTATACAACAAGTAGCTACTCAAATTGGATGGATGCTTATTATTATAATAAATTAAAATTGAGAGTTTACATTATTTGATCATAAATAGAATTTATAGATGTGTCATTTTTGATAGAGGAATAATGTTATGTCAATTGGTTTCCTAAACAAATATTTTAATATATTAGAACAATTTGGTGTCAATATAAACTCAGATAAAGGGGTTCCAAAAGAATTATTGAAATTATTATTTTTTGCTGTAGAACATTCCATTTAACTCATGATTGTAATTTAGAAGTCGTATATAATGAGATTAGAATGAATAATGGGAGACTCAATTAATAATGTATCTAGTGTATTTTTTTAATGGTATACTTTTTATGAATAATTTTTTTATTGTGGTGGAGTATTTTTAAAAAACCCAATGTCGGAAATAATAAGTAAACATCCTCTTAAATAATTTAGGATTTTGATTATCAACAAGATTTTACTAAAATATAATTTGAAAAAATGAGTAATTTTAATCCATGAGTTCTTTTAGATGTTGAACAATATTTAATTTGAATGGGTATTTAAAACTAATTCCACACACATGAAAATATATGTTAAAATAAAGGATGTTTTTTCTAGTTACTTATGATCAAATTCATTATTCAATTATTTTTTTAATTAATGACATATATTATAGGTTAAATTGAATTCAGAAGAAGCTATTTTTATGGGATAACAGTAATGTAATAATGGGTGCATCATGAAATTAGATCATTGTCTACAATTTGTAACCCGCAACATTTTTGTGAGATTCATGAATTTAACAGTACAACAAAAATGATAGGGCTATTCCATGATATATTGTTATGAGATTTTTTTAAAGAGATTGAAATTTGAAATTATAAAAAATTTATTTGGATGATGATATGATATTAATATGATTTAATCGTTATTCCATTAATGTTTACAGAACACTTCCATAATTTTTAGTGAATATGATTTCCAGATATGATATTCAAATATTTTTAGTCATTGACCTACTTTATATGTTCCCTATATTGAAATAAATTTGTGGAATCTTTTTTATTCATAACATTTTAGCAATTTACAACTCTAAATAATTTTTAATATCTGATCCTCTTTCCAATTTATAGAATATTTCCAAGAATAATATATTTTAGTTGTCTTTTTTAGCCTAATGTATATTTTACCTTAAATTTATATTTTAATCACTGCGTTAATTTACGGTACATATGATATTTGTTCATACATTAATTTTTCATCATTATGTTTTTAAAAGTGGAGATAAAGACTTTGAAATAAAATGTTATAATTTGTATGATTTTAGAATATAATTGAATAAAAAAAGAAATATAAAATTCAGTTTCCTAATATTTATTAAAAAAAATTCCTGTTCATGAATGGATCATCATTATCCATGTGTTTCTAATAAATTCGATGTCAGTGTATGAATAATTTCAATAATTTGGGGTCCATCATTGCTTTTTTCTATATTTTGTGAAAATCCAACAGTTTGGATAGGAATGAATGATTAAATTACAGATGAATAACAAATAAAGATGACTTAATAATGATATATAGTGTCTATACATGAGGAACTAACATTTTTATAATAATTAATACAAATAAAAAAGAGGATATTTATGATTAAAAATCCAATAACATTACATAGTTATGTCTGGATTTTATAAATTATCAAATAGAGAATAGTGGTATATTAAGTATTTATGTTTCATTGATTAAAACTCTATAGGAGGATTATTAAATAGATACATATAAGGGGATGAAGTTTATTATTTTGAATTATTTATTTATTTGAATCTAGTAAATTTGTAATTTATAATTCATGAGTACATCCTAAAGAGATAGGAACAATGGCACTAAAACCCAATGTTGTAAGGATTAAATGAAATTAAAGTAAAAAAATGGAATATGTAAAAATGTTGAATAATATTCCTATAAATTCATGGTTTTATAAATATAAATATCATTCCCACGCATTACTATTATCTTTTACATCATTTATGTTATTCAATTTATTCTATATAAATCAGAGTCCATTGATTGGTTACCTTATTAAATATGATTTCATACTATTTTAATTATGAGAAGAGAAACATGGTAATAAAACCTACAGTTAAGCTTATTTTTATCCCAATACAATTTGATTTGAATTGTATTTAAAATTTTTTTAATTTTCTACACAATCACGGGAGTAAAATGTGTTGATTTTGAATGTTCTTATTACATTCGTTTTCTCATTTATTATTTCTTTATTGGAAAATATTATTTCACTCTATTTGAACATGTACTTATATAATATTTAATCAATTAATGAGATATGTATATAACATTATTAAAAACAAGTGATTCTATTGGATGATATATGATTGATTGATTTGTTTCCAACTGCACATGAAATGTGAAAGTTGTTTCAACGTATAGATTGTATCATTTTGGGTTTTCATTATAAAAAATTATTGTATGAATACTATCATAAAAATTATATTGGATTTTCTATTTCATTATATTAGTTACTAATTTATAAATTCAGGAAATGAACAATTAGTTAAATTCTGGAATATTATCATTTCCCTGTGTTTAGTGGTATCATTATAATTTACATTAATTTTTATTTTGTTATACATAGCGCCTCCATAAAAATTATAATATTTAGAATGAAATATAATAAATAAATAAATGTCATCATGTGTACCATTTGTGAGTACATATTTTTAAAAATTAAAATGTTAATTTTGGTTTTTAGTAATGAAGTATTAGAAATACTATTTACATTGAGCGTAGGTTGAAGTCATTTATTTTTATGTTTTAAGAGAAAGAAATTTTGAAAAAATACCTTAATATATAGATAAAAGAATTATTTATAAATTATTATTCTTTATTAATTAATAATTTTATTATGTGTTAAATATTTATGTATAATTATTATTTGGACTCTCAATTATTGTAGGACTTAAATATACTGAAATGATTAGTGATGAGTTAATATAGGTTGACAATCATTTTTTAATGAAAATAATTTATCATATTTTCTGAATAATTATTTATTATTCATCTATATACATAAATAAAATATTTAGAAAATATATAGATACCTCTAGTGGAGGATTGGGTTGAAAAACTATTTATTGAGGAGACCATATTTTTTGAATAATATAATTCACTTGTGATGGAGTTTATAGAAAACTTACCTTAATTGATATCCAAAAACTACATTTCATCCTAGTGAATCAAAAATAGGTTTGTGTAATTAGATAAATTGTTCAATAGAGAATCTACCATGGGATTATTAATAATATTTTACCTATTAACCTCTTCACCAATACATATCAGTACACATGAAATTGAAGTGTTTTAGAGTTTTACTTCACGAAACTCCACAACAATAAATTAAGGATAAATCATTGGAATTTATAGGATTTATAGAAAAAATGATTCCTATATTTTATAGGTTAACCTATGTTTTATTTGTTTTATCCACTATTTAAACTAATGGCTTTTCATTTATTGTATTCTATGAAATGAAAAGGCTACACCACATCACCGTAAAATAAATCAAGATATTAACCATCTGATTAATTAAAAAACATTCATATCTTTTTTTCTCATGATTATTCTTAATTACAAAATGAAATTGAGTGTATATAATAAGTTAAATAATTTATGAACTATATAGAGTTGTAGTGTAGGATGAGTGTTGTGATAACGGTACAAACAAATCATAGAAATTTCTTGTCATAATATTTGGGAAACCACCCCTAGTGCTCAGAATACCCAGGATGATAGTTTCCCTAACTAACATGGTGGATTATAGTATATTAAAAAAATTGTAGAATATAACTTAGATCACAACCACACTATGGACATAACCTAATATTAGACTCAACTATAGATAACATCTCTCAAACCCCCGACTGCCACTAATAAGACTATTTATCTGATAGGAACAGAACCACGAAATGATCTTTATTATATTACTAATAACCTTTTGTCAATATCAATTTACATTAATTAATTATTTAGGCATTAATTAACCTTTATAAATTCCATGTTATATTTCATTATCATCACAAAGAAGTTATATACCCTCCGTCATAACCAAACCAAGTCCATTGTTCCATAAAAATTGAGTGATATGAATTAAATATTATCAATCTCAAAAGTCATGGGATTACATCATTTATATAGTCATTTATTAATAGTACAATTACTATCCCTTATACACAAAAAATTTATAAGATTATACTATGATACCAAACGTTAGGGGATCAACAGGGTGAGTAGGTGAACTACTTGTTGAGTATTTGACACCAATAACTAGATCGTAGAAACATCCATAAACCGGAAGCTATACCCAGAATATACATGGCATACCACATGATTCATCACCACATTTGGAAGGAGAGTAAGAAAAACTGACTTCCTCATTCAGTTTGGATGGTAAAGTAGATAACATAAAACATGTTCAACTAGAAACTACTTTCATATCAATAGTAATATGAGCTTCAACATGTTCCATCATCCATGATGTCTTCTAAAACCCCCACTTGCACAAAACGATTATTCTTTCCACTCTATGTGTCAACATACACCACCACCACTACGCCTCCCTACCTACACATACCAAAAAGTCCTTCAAGTCTCATCTGTACTATGCTTACTCTACAACACAACCAGCATGAAACAAGAAAAATAAGGTGGGATCTTGGAAATAAACAAGGGCTTCAGCCTTAGCTAACAAAAAGAACTCACAATTGTAAAGAATATGATGCATAGACTTTAAATGAAATAGGGTAACTCAAAACACATTAAACAAAATATAATTATCACACAACCATTCAATTATTTTATATTTAATTAAATGACTATATTTAACATTCATAACTGTGTCTATTTGATGGTCATCAAATTACGATAATAGATTGATTCATTTACATACATCTTTATCTTTATCCAATTCTTTATTAATTAATCATGACTTTTTGTTATTTAACAATTCCATTAGATCATCATTCTAATAATAAATGAATATATATCCCATGATATAACAATAAAGTGTAAAACTGTTATCATGGTATATATAAATTACATACGATGAAATCCAATTCATTAATCTGGTAAAATAATTTATTATGACAATTTTATTTCGATCGAGTGGGAAAACATGCTTTCTCTATGACATAACATAATAATATAGAAGCTAGGAATCCCCAACAACAAAATTTACTTGATGTAAATTACCTGAGAGTAGGATAACATAGTAGATCACAATAACCTCTCCTAGATAACTGCATCCACCTAAGGATACTGAGACACCACGGTTATAACCAACACCCATGAAAAATCCATTAGAAACATGGATATAACATGCCATAACATGTTATATAAAAATGGAAGGAGATGAACCCCAAATAAAAATGGTAGAACATGCTTTATATCAGAGACAGAATGACTCATAGTTATTGCTCTAAAATAGGGCATCACCTTGTAGTAAACAGACTCCTGATAAAATTATATGGTAATCGTTGTTTGATTTCAAAACTCCTATGTGATTATGAACTCTAGGTATCATGTGGGAGTGAAAAAAAATATATGAAAAAGGTGGTATGTATCTCAGCCTTATAAAAAAATATATTGAGCATCGGTTTAGATAATGTGTTATATTTTCCTTTACATATAGATCTTTTAATGATTGCACGGTTTGACTATGTAATGTAACTAAGATTGTTTTTAATATTAAGATAAGAGTTATGGGAGTTGAATCATCCTTAACTCAATTAAAACAATGTCTTGAATGTGTTTTATATCAAGAAAAATTTTAAATGGGAGATACTATAGGAAGCGAAAAACAGTTTACACTTGTGTGTCACCAACAACATTATTCAAACATGACTCTCCAACAACGTTGTTCACAAATGTCTCACCGACTGAACTATTCTCAAATGAATCGTTGACATTGATGTCACACATATGAATCACTAATATCATTGTTCACAAACAAATCACTGATAGTGATGTTCTTAAAAAAATTACTAAAAATAGTGTTCACAGATGATCCACCAACAACATTGTTCAAAAAACTAGAATAACAGTTCAGAGTACTATATTTTTAGAATAGTGTTACGAACAATCCACCTGGACAACCCAGAACACCTCAGACATCCTAATTCAATAATGTAATGGACTAGAGTGGTCTAATACATTACATTAGATTCCTCTCATTATATTCTCCTCCCCGAGATTCCAAATCCAACCCATACAGGAAACAAAAAAGGGGTCCGAACAACCACCCTTCGAGACTCCAATCTAGGCTCTTACTACCAAAGGAGATCAACAACTTCAAAAAGGAACATGTGAAACCACATGACAACCCCATATAGATACAAAAAACTCTCTCACGGATGATTCCTCTTAAAATATAGTCAGCTATTTCATAATAAAAAAAGAAATTCATCCCATAACTATGAATGATCTACAACCACAAAACAAACATCATTAAATATGAAGTGCTAAACATCAAAAAGATCAAAGTATAAAGCACATATTTATGATTCATGTTCCCAAGTACAATCCTCCATGACACTATACTTCCATAGTACATGAACCAGGGGGATTTAACACAAGTACAACATATTTTCCTTGAGTTCCAGGATCTCTACAAAATTCTCCTCGAAGGTCGCTTCATCATCAACATCGTTATCACCTCAATAGATTATGTGAGTGTCATCATGAAGATAACTAAGGAGATGTAATATGTGGAAAACATCATGTATCCATCTGATCTCTAGGGTATTTTATACCTGATACACCTCACCTGCAACAAGAGACAACACCTCACATGGACCAATAATCATGGGAGAATGCATACTCCAATGAACAAACATTCAATCCCATGATATGGAGTCATCATCAGAAACACATGATCCACATCATAAAACTCCGTAGTATTCCTCCTATAACCGATACATGAATTTATATGATCCTGTGCTACCATCATCCACTAAAGAACCCTCAGAACCATCTCTACCATGTTCAATACCAATTCAAGCCCAAGAATTACTATCTATCGAACCCTAGTATAGCACAACAGAGAACAGAATGATCATCCATTAAAGGCATCGAACGACACCATACCAATGGTGGATTGAGAAGTATTATTTTTGGAGAACTCAACCAAGGTTATTTGCCTCATCCACGATCACCCAAAGTCATAGACATAAGAGCACCACATGTATTCATGAGTCTATATTGTCCACTTTTTCTGGCCATATAATTTTGGATGAAAAGTAGTGATAAGTCATAGATGAGAATCAAAAGAATTATCGATACCTCTACACACCTAGGAGGTAAAATGAGGATCTAGATCAGAAATTATAATCCAACGATCCCAGTGGAGTCTCACCACCACCTCTATATATTTACATTGAAAAACATATACTTATATCAACTCCTTGATTGCTATAAAGTGGGAAGATTTTATCGACGATCCAAAAACTACCCATATAGTATCATATCCCACATAAGAAGGAGGTAAAACAGCAATAAATCACATTAATATGTCCTCCCACTTCTATTGAAGATCATCTAACGGATGGAGAAATCCATCGAGAACACGGTCCTCAGCATTCTCACTCTAGTAAACAAAACATCCAGACACAATCTTTATAACTGCACACATTAACCCAGACCGCTAAAACAGACTCTTAAATGTTGTTTTTGTTTTTTTCATGCCCAGTTGTACTACTATGTGTGATCTATGGAACAATATGATATCCTTCCCACACATCTAGAAAGGAATGAAAATATGTCCCTAATAGAACACTATGTGTTGTTCAACACCATACTAGATATTTGTTGCCTCTCTATAATCAACTTGATCTCTCTAGAATTATACGTCAAGATCCCCCAATTGTGAATCTTCCACCTTCTGTACCTAGTATAATTGTTCTATCTTCTAAAAAAGACATTCTCTACCCCAAAACATCTCTTATATCGAGTTGTAATGGTGATTGTTCTTCCATTACTCTCTATTAATCACATGATTCACAAACTACATCACTACATGAACTCATTATACGTGAAAATGCTACTAAATTAACCTTCTCAGGTGTATAATTTATTTTGATGTCTTAATAATATAATAACTCCATCCATCGACATTGTCACAAGATCAAATCATGCTGGAAAAAAATTAGTCCACATTATTTTATGATCACTGAAGTCCAAAACGTTCTCTACGATGAGGCAATGTATCCTCAACGTCTTGTAAAAACCCCCAACTTCCAACACTAGATAGTGGATGGAATAGTTGTGATTATGGGAGTGTAAATGGGGATTACCATATGAAGTGACTAATCTGTATTGAATCATAATACATCATCACCCTAGATTTGAAGCTTCATAGAAGGGAGCCATCATGATTTCACCCGATGATGTGTTATGGTCCATGGTTTCCTATTTTCAGGGAAGACGTGTTCTCTTATCCAAGGGTAGGTATCAACCCTTTGTGTCTCGTCTCTCCTGGGGAAGTGGATCTCAATGTTATGTCATAGGATCAGAAACATGTTTTTCTTATAGAGGATGAGGTAATCCTTTGTGAGAGTTCATGAACATTCTGAGTAGTCTGTGTGCACTAGGTGATCTGCTTAACATTCACCATTTAAGTATGTTTCATCCAAAGTAGCAGCATCAGGTTGAACCATCATTGGATTAGTAGAGAGAAAATGGGGAATGTAAAGGATAGCCTCAGAATTCTCCCCGTACACTGAGATCATAGTGCGACCATGGTGGTGGTCGTTAGTAGGGATAGAGAGGTCATGGAGAAGGTCGTGGTCCACTTAATTCTTTACAAAAGACAGCACTGGGTGAGCCATATATTGTTTAAGCTACCCTTTCATTATTTTCTACTTCATTTTATGCCTTGTTTGATTTATGACTGATGCACTCCTTTATATCACCTCCCCTGTTCCATGAAATGGTACCTTAGGTAGAGAGGTTTACATTGCTCTTGGCATTGAATATTCTACTTAGAGGTTGTGATAACATGTTTGAAGTATGTGGAGGATATGAGCTACTATTGGGGTAGAAAATCCCATTGTGTTTTTCATGTGTTATTTATTACTACCATATGATGTTATCCTTGACATGGATTGGTTTTATTCATTGAAGGATTTAGTGGAATTCTTCATGATGAATGATGGGTTCATTGATGATGATGGAGAACCAGTGGCTTTTTTTAGAGAGAAAGACCCTCATGTGGGATTGAGGCATGTTCCACCCTTAACATAGATGATGGTTGAGATAATTTAGCACTCATCATAGGTTCAGTAGTTGGTATTTCCCATGTTTTGGAAGAGTAACTGGATGTAATTATAGAAATCTTTTCAGTGTTACCCCTTCAAATAGTGATTAATTTTGGGTTCAAGATACTACTAAGAGTGTATCCTATCTCGATTTCTATGTATAGAATAACCCCATTGAAGTTTTTATAGATGTTTATACAGCTCAAGGGTCAATTACATTATGGTTTTTTTCATCCAAGTGTGTCATTGTGGGGTGAACTATTTTTTTGTGATGATTTTTTATGATAGTTTGTGGTTGTGTATCGATTATCGTCACTTGAAAAAAGTGACAGTGAAGAATTTAAATCTTCTTCCATGTATTAATGATTTATTCAATACACTAAATGGTTCATGTTTGTTCTCGAAGATAGAATTTCAATTATTATATTGTCAAATGTGTGTGAATGATGAAGATATTACGAACACTACTTTCTATTCTATTCATGGGAATTGTGAGTTCATTGTGATGTCATTCGGTGTGATGAATTCTATAGATGAGTTCATGGGGTTGATTAACACTCTCTTCCCTGAGTTTTTGGATACTTTTATGGCGATATTCTATAATTACATCCTTTTTTACTCAACATCTAATAATGAGCATCCATAGCCTCTTAATGCCATTTTGGGTGTTCATTTTTAACAAATTAAAAAAAAATATTTAAGGAATGGAATTCGACCCTTAATATATATAGATCTAATATATGTCATTTAATGGAATATTTTCTATGAAGATGAATTAAAAAAAATTAAATCCAAAAAAGTCAAAAAAGGTCATTTTTTGGGCCTTCAATATCTTTTATGTATCCACATATAGACAAATGGGTGATATAAACAAATATAAATTATAATATTTATCTTCAAAAACCCATTTCCCTGATATAAATTTAATTTTGACTTTTTGGAACCATTGGGGAGGTATTATGGTATTTATAATATTTTATTTAATCAAAATAAAAATATGTCACATACATGTTTTAAATAATATATCAATTTTTACATATTGTTATACAGAATTCATTAAAGAATGTAAATTAATATTCAAAATATAAATAATTTATCTTTATCCGGGTACATTATTTTAAATTTTTTGGAATGAAATAATTACCGTAATGTTTTATATAATTATGATGTAGAAATTATTTAATCGATGAAAAATCAATAAACTAATTGTTGTAAAAATGATAATAACCATTAAATTTCCAAATATATTTACCAATTTATATAAGTCAATTATATATGGACCATAATCATCCAATGGTCTATATATGGACCATTTTGAGAATCGTGGAATATATGAGGACATTTTTATTATTTTATTTAATGTAATTTTTAAATTATGACATTCATACTTTAATAGGTATAATATTTTTAATGATGAAATTATAAATTGAAAAATTCGACTAGATATATTATTGGGAATGATAGTAAATTAATATTCATAATAGTATTTTTTTAAAATTTTTCATTCATTATATTACTATATTAAATAATAACCAAATATTGATATAGTTATTATTTTATTAAGGTAAATATCAAATAAATGTAATTAAAAAAATTAATATATGTATAATTTGGGATAATTAAATTTTTCATTGTTTTTTTATATTCCCTTGACCCCATATAGATATGATAAATACTTTTTTTCTACAATAACATCTTATCATAAATAATTAAAAATCCCTGAAATTATTTGTATCCAAATTGACATAATTGATAATTTTTCATAATAATGATTTTTTAAATTATTTAAAAATAATAAAATAGTTTTAAAAATATATAATAAATTTCAAATTGTCTAAATTGTTCTTAATTATTCATTTATAGTCTAATTTACTTCAAATAAATAAATATTCCACCCTTTTAGTATTTAAATATTTGTCACCCTAGTTTAAAATTCAATAGATTTACCATGTGTTAATTAATGTAAGAATGCTAAAATTGACATAATCAGCAGTATAATTTTTTTTGAAGAGATTACAACCCTATCATAACTAGTATTACAAATTCTGAAATTTTTAGTTTTTTTTGTGGAATTTAATTTTATTTTAAATTAATATGTTTTACATTTCCAAAAGTGACCCCCATCACAATTAAAAAAATGGTACCTCCTATCTAATTTTTCCACAACTCATTAATACACCATGTTAATACATAAACATAAAATTTCTCTTCTAAATATCCCTATTTACAATCTTGTGGTTTTTTAATTCTCAAATTTCTATCTGTAGTTCCATTACGAGGAGATTTATATATAGCATGCCAAAGAAGTTGGAATCTCCTTTGCTAATTCTTTCATATTAATTTTAACTTATTATTCCAAGAAATGAGTAGTTTTATTATATAATAATATCACTAATAAAACATATATATCGAGACCTTATTATAATTTTGAAACAACCATATTCATCTTTTTATCTATCCATTGAATGATGAAATCACCATGTATGCATACTTATGGATTACCATCTCCACACAGTGGAGTAATCTATTTTTCACCACCATATTACATGGTTGGTGTTAAAAAAGTGATATAATTGGTATATTTCAATATTATAATATTTTATTGATTTTTAAATATATTACACAATTCTAATCAATACCATTCAACAATTGTAGGAATGATTTTTTAGCTCATATGTATGTACGACCTACCGTCTCCACGATGCGATAAGATTTGTTCTAAATGATATAACAAAAGAATAATAATGTAAATTTACATTCTGAATAAATATGGTATTTATTATGTTAATATCATTTTATAATGTTATAAATATGACCTAATAAGGAGAACTAAATCTTATTCTACAAAACATGCATATGATCACAAGGTAGTTAAACCTCAAATAAAAAGTAACAACGAATTGTTACTAACAAACAGAGGAAACAATTACCACATAAGGTTACATGATTTGATAATAAGTTAATAAAATTATCTAAATAATTATATAGGAGTTTCAAACACAAGTAATGAATATCATACCTAATGTAAGATCTAATTTCCAAATCTCAGTATTTTCTGCGATTGTTTACACATAAATATTTATTGGGGTATATTTATCACCCGCATCCATGTTTCCTAATTTTGTAATATTTTTTATATTCATATATAATGTTGTATGGTGAAATTTACCCTTTTAAAAAAATTATTAACTAGTATGAAAGTAATATTTCTTCGTTATTTTATTTCAGATACTTTTTTTTTCATTTGTGGAAAAATTATGAGGAGAGTGTTTTTCCACATATACGGCATGAATGGATTTTTTATGGTTTAATGAAACCGATATTCAAGGAATATTCTTATACATGTACTCAAGATTATTTTAAACTTAAATTATTTATTTTGAAATTGTGTGGCATTTTTAGAATTGAATTTTTTTTTGAAAAAGGAACGATATTTTACTCAGAAACTATGTTTTGGCATTTCATCAAAATTATTTTCCATCTATGATGACATAGTGTTTTTTATCCCTAATATTATATGGATTTATTATGTTTATTATGGAATTAATTTTATGAAATAAATTTATTTTAAATGTATTTTTATTTATGATTATTAATAATCCCATATTATTTATTTCTTTATTCCATCATAGTGAATTTTTTTTTTTAGAAAATGTAAGAATGATTTAATTATGATATGTGAGGGACCCATATCTCCATAAAATTTATTTTGAAATGATTTATGTCTAATGATATAGAATTGATTGGACTGGAATTTAAATCTGATTCAGTAATACAGAGAGGGAATTGTAAGTAAATATGGTTCAGTAATACATGGATAGAATGACATGTAAGACCGGTTCAATAAAATAATTTGTTCAATAAGATGGTTTTGGTATAAATATCTTAGATCCGGTTTAAATCATATTATGAAATTATTTGTTTTCAATAATTCCATGTGTTTATGAATATTCTATGTTAATGTTCCTTTATGATCTATGTCTTATGTATTTCCATGATGTATTTAATGATACATGGATTTGATATTTAAAAATTATGATCACATTTTATAATTATTATGATTATGGTTTGTTTTATGTACTTAGTGTTTACCCTTAATGAGAATTCAAAATCAACCTTTTTATTTTTTATATTCCCAAGGATATAAATAAATGTTTTAGGTATAAAAAAAATATGGGAATATATTTATTTGAGATGTTGAAGATCATTCACCGTGTTAGAGGAATATGTTCTGTGTTTCCAAAAACAATACACTAATATTGTAGTTCAGAATTATTTTTCATCTATGAAGTGTACCTCAAAAGAAATATAATGTACATGTATATCAATCTTGGGTCGTTTGTTTTGGTATCTATGTTATTGTTCAGTGAACCTTAAGAAAATACGATGTGAAAACATTAATGAGATCTGTACGGATATTTCTGATTTATGTCAAGAGATGTCCCTATGGTTATGTATAACAATAAGTTATTGACCTAGAATTTTGGTTACTATCTTGAATAACCCATCATTAAACCTATGACGTTAGGTATTTAATGTAATCCCCTTTGAATCTATTGTTTACCTAGTATTAGTTTGGACCCCCACACGATTCATTTTAGGTTTTAGATAATGGATAGAACCTGAGGGAAGTATGTAAATGATCAATGTACTAGGAAATGAAACGATTTTCCTTTTGAACAACCGAATGTTATTTGATATTGAATGAAAAATTTTATTTCTATAATTTTACAATCAATTAATCATTCTGGACATCCAAATGAGTATAGAAGAGAACAATGTTCTATTGAGTCCTCCATGAAGTAACACCCACCTTTAATCAGTGGGTCTCATGATCGTATTGTTGTTGAACAATGGATCAGAACCATTGAATAGATATTTTACATCCTTTTAAATTTAGAACATGAAAAATTTATTTTGTATGCTTATCGTTTTGAAGGTAAAGTAGACCAGTGGTGGACTCTAATTACAAATATAAGGAAACAATATTAAGTTGAATCCCTATAATGGGATTAGATAAAGGAATTTTATTCAATATCTGGATCCATATTATTATTTGAGGAATTTTGTAAATGGAGTTCTTTGAGCATAATAATAAGGATGATGAATCTGTTTGTACATATGTAGTGAATTTTACAAGACTAGCAAGGTATGATTTTGACTTTATCGTCCATCCTGAAATTAGTTTTGATCGATTCTTCTTTGGCTTAAAACCAAGTCATAATAGGGAATTAACAATTATATACTTTTGTAGCTATGAATATATTGTGAGCTATAATATCAAGGTAGAACTGGAATTTGGTGTTACATATGCATATCATGGTTTTGACAAGAAATGAAAGATGGAGTTCAAGGAAAACCCAAAAAATTATTGAAAATAATATGAATATTACATTATGATCAATGTGTGGAAAACGCAAGGTGGATATTTTCTCCATGGGATGACAATGATTCATGGGTGGAAAATATGGTCATCTAACCATTGAGTGATTAAGTACAAGGAAAATGTTTTTTAATGATATTAATAGAGAAAAGCCAATAGAGAATGCACCACCAACACATCAATTATACAATTACAAAGATATAGGGAATTATGATAACCAATTAACTAATCCAACGATTAATTATGATAGACACCAGCAACCACTTAATGAAAAAGACCATGGGAAGTCACATGCAATAACTATTGGCGAATTATAGTATGACAACAAAGTGGTGGAATGAATATGTGTTTATGTGATGGGATTCCACAAATTTGTTATGGAATCTAATTTATATTATTATGGAATATTGTAATATCTATGTATAGGCCCATTATGGTTTTCCTTAATAATATAGTTCTAATAACTGTGAAATGATATTGAAATATTTGTTGAAGGCATGTGATATGTTCATAATGAAGGGTTGTGGATATAATGAAATGTTTGATAGTATTAATCAGATCATGAGAGATACAAGAAAAAAATGATATTGTATTATGATTATATTGAATATTTTGTATTTCCAGTGTGTGGAAAGAGTTATTTTTGATAGAATGTATGTTTTTACTATGGTTTTATGGTAATTCATGTTAATATCATGTTTCAAGAGAATAAATTATTAAGATATTCACTTTTTTGGAATGTGATAAACATGAACATCCAAATGAGAGATAGGAGACAATTGTTATGTTGATTACATCACCTATTTCTAATGATTTATATTTTCTATTCTTCAATTGATTATAATTTTACTCATAAATTGATAGTATAAGTTTTATTTGGATTGATGTTTATTAGATTAATGTATAATACCACAAAAGGAAAACTTATGCTTATTTGATAACTTTTTCTATCATTTTTGTTGTGACAGATGGAATTACCTTTCATTCTATCGCAATATCTTCTAACACATTAAGAATTGAAAATTAAATATCATTTAATTAGAAAAGTGGTCAAATTAGAAATTTTTTATGGAACGACCAAAAATATGATTGTACTGAAATCAAGAAATTATTTCTCTCGAGGAAAAGTTCATCAGAATTTATAATAGGATAATGAAACCATAAATTCCATCCTAGTACCTTTTTTTAGATGAATCTGATGGTCCCTTCACTGATCTCAAATTCATGGAATTCAAGTAGTTAACTTTCTCTAAACCTTATTCCTGATCACTAACAACTAGAACATGAGGTCATATCCTTGTTCTCACTTCCAACCTATGTTTTAAAATATGGAAACCCAATGATGTGTTACATTGGGTAACCATTATGTTTATAACATTCCTTTTAAAAAAATTAGTATTTCTTTTTAAAATCTGGGTTTCCATGAAGAAACATTCAAGTAGTAAACCATTTATAACCCCAATTAATTTAGAGGGAGAAATTCATTTTAAGGGGTGTTGAATGTAAATCCACATTATTTTATGATATATGTTCTTTTTAATTTCTTCAATGTATTGTGTCATATGCTATACCAAGTTTAGTTTGTTCTATACGCACAACTATATTAGCATATAGTATTCACAACACAATTAAACACTTGTATTAAACACAATTTATAGTTATTTTAACATAATTCATTTCATGAAACAATCGTCATTAATTTTTTTTGAATGTATATAATAAATATGTTTGAATTATGTAACATGAAACACAAAAGGAATATTTTACTACCTGTAACACTATCCTTGCTTGGGTCTCATGCAAGAGAGACACTCCTTGATATCTTGCGTTGTGCACAATAGCGAGTTTCACAAAACAATGATATATTTTTAAAATATTTTTATTTAATGTGATATAAACTATCCATTATGAATATCATTAACAAAATTTTTAATTTTATATAAACTTAAATTCTATATATATATTTTCTAGAACATGATATAAGTACAAAATCAAGTTTTCAGATAAAATAAGTACTTATAAAAAAATGTTATTTAATTCCTTTGATGGGAAAAAAATTTAAATATAGTATTGGACACATTTGGATATTCAATTTTTCAGAATAAACTTCTTATTTTAGTGTGGAGTACAAAAATTTACATTGGTTGAATTTTTTGTATTTTTCTAATTACATTAATTTTTTTCTGAACAGTCAATATACAATTCACTATTAATTTAAAGTCATTAAATAATAAAAATATGTTTTGGATTAGATTTAAAATTTAATTAGTTCATTTATATCCAATAATTGTATTTTAATATTATTTAATATAGAATTTATTATAAAAAACATGTTATATTTAATAGGGGGCATTTTTCCTAAACCTTTTTTTCTTGACATTTTGATGATTTTATTTTAAATTTAATTCTGAAACATCTGTATATTGAATATTGAAAATCATATTTAAAATTAAAATTCATGAGTTCCAAATTTGGTAAGTATGTCCCTTTTAGTTTTTTACAAGATGAATAGTAACCATGTAAAATTTTACGGTCACGATAAACTTTAAATTAGGTATTTGAGGTTAAAAATAAAATTATAATTACTATTAAATGATTAAGAAATGAAAAAATGTTATTTGATGAATAGAATTATAACTATAAAACATAAGGATCTTAATTGTGTCATTTAATAGAAACTTTTGCATGAAAATGACATAAATAGTATTAAAATCAATGAAAAACATGAAGTGTCATTTTTCATGGTCTTTAATACCTATTAGGTATCCAAATCTTTATAAATGGGTGATATAAACAAATGAAATTTGTAATTTTTAACATAATAAACATTTTTCCTGGTATAAATTTATTTTTTAAGCTTTGTGGATGTTTGGGATATATTATGGTAGTTATAATATTTTATTTAATGAAAATTTAAAGATGTCACATTCATCTTTTAAATAATATATCATATTTAAAATAAGGATATACTGAATCTAAACTGAACTATAAATCCTTATTTGAAATATAATATGATTATATTTATCATGATAATTTTTTTAAATGTTTATGAATGAAATAATTACCTTAATGTTTTATATATGATTGATGTAGAAATTATTTAATTGATGAAAATTCAATAAAATAATTTTTATTAATATGATAATAACTATTAAATAGACAAACCACATTATAATATTTTATTTTTCATGTATATATAGACCATAATAATCCAATGGTGGTGTTTTTGACCATTTAGAGCCACATGTTATATATTTGGGAAATTATATTATATTATTTATTGTTAATGGTAAAATTATCACATTCATACTTTAATAAGTATATAATTTTCATTATTGGATTTTCAAACAGATTAATTCCACTACATATATTATCTAAAATATAGAAAATTTATCTTCATAAAAAGTATTTTTTTTAATTTCTCTTTATTAAATATTTATATCAAATAATCACTAATTATTTGTGTAGTAATTATTTTATTATGTGAAATATCAGATAAATGTTATTAAAAATTAGAAAATATATATTTATATGGGATAAATAATTTTTCCAAAATTTTTTATTGAGTTCTTTGACCAATTATAAATATGATAAAATATTTTTTTAGGATTACAACTAATCTCTATATTTTTACTAATCAATTAAATAAATAGTGTCATAATAGACACAATCGATATTTTTTTTTCAAAATTATGATTTTAAAAAAAAATTAAACTCATAAAATACTTTTGGAAATATACAATAATTATTATGCGGTCTATACTATCCTAAATTATTAATTTATTGTTTAATTGACTTCAATTAAATAAATATTATACCCTTTTAATATTGAATTATTTTTTACTCAAGTAAAAAATTAAATTGAATAAATTAGTCTTGGTAAAAATGATCATGCTTAAATTGACATAAAAAAATGTCTAAAATATAATATTTGAAGATATTACAACCCTGTATCATATAATACTTGGAATTGAGATATTTTAGAGGTTTTTATGTGGTGTTTTTTTGTTATAAATTAATATTATTGAGGATTCAAAATGTTCACCCACATGAGTTATATAAAAGGAACCTCCTCCCTCATTCATACACAACTCATTAATCATTTATGATCGTTCAGAAATTACCCATTTCTCTTATCAACATCCCTTGTAACATTCTAGAGGTGATGGTCTTTTCAAAATAACATCTCTAGCTCCATTTAGAGGGTAAATAAAGAGAGATCATCAATGAAGAGGTAATCACCACTATTGATTCGTTCATATTTGGTTCTTCATGTACATCTACATCATGGGAAATTTAATTATAGAATAATAACTCAAATAAAACTTATATATTGAGATTTTTATTATAATTATGAAACAACCATATTAAACTTTCTATCAATAATTTGAAAGATGAAATCACCACACGTGTGAACGTACAATTTGTCATCTCCATGCCATGGTATAATCTGTTCCTCAGCACCACCATTCTTGGACGAGTATTAAAATGGATGTAATGACAATATATGATTATTATTAAAATATTTTTATTCTGAAATATTGTGAACCGTTAAATAAATACAAATATTCAATTAATGGAATGATCTTGTCGCTCAAATGTATGTACGACCTAATGTCTCCATGATGCAATGCTATTAGTTCTACATGATAACCACACCAGCATAACTGTATTAATATGGAGAATGAATAAATATGGTATTTATTATGTTAATAAAATTTTATAATTATATATATATATTTCTTAATAACTATAACCTGAACTTATTTGATAAAACATGCATATGATCATGAAGCAACTAAAACTCGAATAACGAGTAGAAATAAATTGTTACTAACAAATAGAATAGAATATGACTATAAATGAAGACAATGGGTGTGGAATAATTTTATTACACAATATAAATAATTATACATGAGTTTTGGACTCAAATACGGAATATCAGACCAATGGTAAGGGTTAATTTCAAAATCTCGTTATTTTCTGAGATTTTTTATGCATAAGTATTTAGTGGGGTAAATTTGTTATCTGAATCCATGTATACTAATTATTTTATATTAATGTGACTTTTATACAATGGTTTAAGGATAATTTTACCCATTGGGTAATTTTTATTAAATGATATAAATGGATTGTTTTATCGTTATATGATTAGAGATACTTTCTGACTTTTACAACAAAAGTACAAGGAGAAGGTTTTTTTAACTTTTTTAGAATGAATGGAATTTATTTATTTATTCATGAATCCTTATTTCCTTGATTCATCTTCTACATGATTTAAAGATTACATCCAACTAAATTTATATCTTATAAAATATTGTGGAATTTTGATAAAAGAAAACATTTTTGATAAATAAATATATTTTCCTTAGGAATATGTTCAAGTGTTTTATCAAAATAATTTTCCATCAATGATGACTTAGGGGTACATTTTTATAACTATTATTTAAATTATTTGATTGTTTTTATAATATAATTACATTTATACCATCCATTTACATTATATGGATTATAAAGGAAGGATGATTAAGAGTCTAAATTTATTTCTTGGGTTATACTATGTTGAATGATTTAGGATTTGTGTGTGACATATGTTAGAATGATTTCATTATGAGATGGTTGGGACCTATTTCTCCATCCAACAAATTGGGTAATGTTTTATATCTCATGAGATAATTTTTTTTTGAATGGCATGTATATCCAGTTCAGTAATATAGTACAGGAATAGAAAGAAAATCTTGTTTAGTAATACATGACATGAATGGAAAGTAAACCCTGTTTAGTAAAGGAGTTTTTCCACTATGATGGTATTGGAAAAATTGACTTAGATAATATAGAAATCATATTATGATCTTATTCAAATACCATAATTCCATGTTTTATTCCAATGATATGTTAATGCTATTTTAGGATATATGTCTTACGTACTGCATTGATATACTTCCTGACTAATGATTTTTACATTAAAACATTAAGTTCAAATTTTTACATTCTTATGTCTTTGTTTTGTTTTGTTTTCACAATGTTTAACCTTACTGAGAATTATTTCTCCCCCTTTTATGTTTTCTTTTCCCCCGGATATAAAGAATGTTTTTTAGTATGGAAAAATGTGGAAGATCGTTAGAGGAGATATTGAAGTACTTTCACCAAGTAAGAATATTGTTATCCGTGTTTCCAAATACTCTAATCTAAAAGAGTTTTGGGGAATCTATTTGTTTCAAGTATTAAGTATTCCTCAAATGTAATATAATGTCCATTTATGTCAAGCTTCGGTCTTTAGATCGCCAATTAAGGTTCCAACCTATACCACCACTACTATCCCTCCCGTCCCCCACATACCACAGAAGCAATCCATACACAGATATCCATGGCCCACAACACAACATAAGAAGAAGAAAACTTAAATCATCAAATAATCCAGTTCAACTATTTATTATTGAAATTTCATTTTCATCTAGTAGATAAAATATGATATCTATTATACTTTAGGTAAACATATAGATTCCATAAATCCCCTACTCAAAAAGTTCAAGAGGTTAATTACACGAGAATATTCCACCATAATGGATCAATATCACCTCTCCAGGAAGACTACATCCACCTAACAGTCTAAAGACACCAACACACAAACTAACACCGAAGAAACATCCATTTGAAACATGGAGATCACATTCCATAACACAGAAATAATATATATATGGATATGAACCTATATTAATAGTTGTAAAAAATACCTTATATTGGATACATATTAAGACTATCTAATTGCACCAAAATAGTGCGTGCACTTATAGCAGAAAGTCCCCAAAGAAATTGATCCAAAAATTCTTGTTCGATGGAAATACTCTTATGGGAGGATGATCTATGTGTATCTAGATCCATGGGGATGAAATAAGGACAAACAATGCAGAAGGTATCTCTTACATTTGAAAATCTAAACAAATAATTGGTTTACATGTGGGTTTTGCGTTTCCATTGATAGATGATCATGTAAGATTATGTGGTTTCACCATGTAAAGGAACTCCAACACATAGGCATATTAAAATCAAGTTATGGTAATTGAATTAGCTTTAAATCCTTTATAACAATTTATAGAATGATTATTACATCAATGAAAATGTTCAAGGGGAGAAACTATAGGATGTTATAAACATTGATGACATGTTTCTCACTGATATTGTTGTTCGCAAATGACTCATTCACATCACTATTCAAAAAACGAATCACAAGAAACATATTTCAAATATGACTCATTGATACACTACTCTCCAATGACTCACTAACATCACTAATAACTAATGACTCACCAACATCACTTTTAAAAAATGACTCACCGATATAATTGTTCCCATATGTCCCACTGACAATACTATTCAAGAAACAAGAAACATTATTCCAGGAACTAGAATTCATGCAATGTATAGAGAATAATCCGCCTTGACCACCCAAAACACCTAAAAAATCTATTTTTTACAAAGGAATGGACACAAGAGTTTCAATTCATTACATAAATTGCAGGTGAATTGAAATTTTTTTATAATTATTCATTTTTTGATTTTGGGTTTAAATGTTCTATTTAATTCAATTTTTTGTTCTTCATGTATTTTTTGGGCATGTGAAAATTCTATTAGGAAAACCCATATTTATAGTTTATGAATTCCTCATTATATAATTATTTTTATCCCAAAATGATAAATTTGAGTGTCTGTAAATGAATGTTTGGTTTCTAGTATTGACACAGAATACAATTTTGTAGTAATATTTTCCCTCACATAATATATTATTTTATCTAATATATTTGATGTTAGGATATTTGGACATGGATGATCTGGATGTTAAATGATATATTTTATATAATTGGAATAAAGTTTTAGGAATATTATTTTCAATATGGTGACACTATGGATCAACTAATGTACTTGATTTCTGTGAACACGTGAAAATGATAAAAAAGTGGATTTAGCATACATTGTAAGTAATATGGAACCATTTTTGAAACAATTGATCCATCAAACTATGAATAGGGCCTAACTATTGGTGGTAATGATTGCGATAATGATTTTTTTTGTAATTAATTCTCATAATGGAATGAATCTATAAATTTATTGACCACACATCCTCAATTCAATTATAACATGACTTTTAAAATTTCGCATGTTATGGATACGGTACAATGGATCAAAATATAAATCAAAATCTTACTCATATTTTCATACCACGTATGGTTATTAATTGAACAAGTAATATCACATGTTATAAATTAAAAATGAACATGATGTGTAATGTTTGGTCATAGAATATGGTGTATACTAATGAATACCAACATTTTCTCATGAGACCAATATGATGTTCAATATAATATTATATATAATGTTTTTCATGGCCACATGATTTTTTGTGTATTTAAGTACACACCAAACCACACCAATAAATGTACATGGAATGTATACTTGATATACATGACATATAATAATAGAAGATATATATCTTACTAGATTTTACATTTTACTATATGTGAGAAAAAAATACTATGTAAATTAATATACATTCTTTTTTATTCTCACACTATTTGATCGTGGTAATATGATAATATAGGACCTGAACCCCATACACATAATTGTACATGTTTTAGAGTATATATAATTAAATTTTTTTCAAATATTTTTTTCCTTTTTGTTTATTTGAAAAAAATGTTACTTTGATTAATTTATTCTTTAAATAATGTTGGTACAATCCAATTTGACATCAGTTATTGTTATCATGATTTTCTTTTTGTTATATTTTATTTTATAAATTTTTGCACTATGAAAATATGTGGGAGAGATACATGGAGAAGACATGGGGTTGGTAAAATGATGAATATTAATATTTGGGATAGTCATCTATACACATAGTGTATTATGTCACTTACCAATGTAATTTGGTGAGGGTCCTCCACTTATAGATTATATAATCATTTCGACTAAGGAACATACCTCATAATAATGTTTAGCACATCCATAGGGTACATAGACCCCAAAATAAAATTAAAACATCAACAAGGTATTCGTACCTAACTACAACATTATAGTTATTTTAAATGGATTGGAGTTGAGTAAATAGATTACTCATGCATCTTTGGGGTTTCCAATGGGATCCCACAACTAGGGAGGTAAATAACATCTATATACCATGATAGAGTATCCCACATGGGATATTTTCCTTAAATATAGAGGCATGTTATCAATGAAGATCATTGTGAATATTAGTTATCTTAATAGTGAATTTGGTATTATGAGATGTCAATTTGTTTGGTTATTGTGTGTAGTATGATATTCCATTGAATTTTTTCTGAAAAGAAAAATGTATAGTCATTCTCTGGGGATTTGTGGGAATATTCTTATGATCATCATTTATATCATGTTATGACCAACATATGGGTGGTTTCTATGTGTTTTAATTTATCATTACATGTGATGAGAAACTCTTTTTACTATGATATATATACCTTCACGATGTAGAGAATAAATTTATATAATATAATTTTATCAATTTTTTAATAATATTAAATAATATATTTGTTATGCCTCTTCCTAGAATACATTTTTTCATATAATGTAGATGAAATTATGTTTTAAATTTAATTTTCTATAAATTCATAGGGGTATTTTTATACTCAACCATTCACATGACTTCTTCCCATACATGTTATGTGTTTATATAAATTTTATAGTTTTTTATGTTCTATATTCACATGGAGCTATGTATATTTTATTTGGGAAGATGCTTAGTGGTTTTTGTGGATTCATGATGGTGGAGTTTTTTATTTACATACGCTTTGTAGTAGGTTTTATTGATATTTTTATATATCATAATTCATATATCTATTGGTTATGGAATATTATTATTTTAATTTGTTATATCTCAAGTTTTTCCATCATATAATGGTGGTATATTATTGATTACCAATTTGTGATTTTTTATTTTTAGTTATCATATTTCATTATATTATATTGGTGAGTGATGTATGTATCTTGTGTATTTTTGTTACATATTTTTCACAAAATTAAATTGACTAAGGGTCCCTGGTACTTTTTTTAAATTTTTGAGCATGTCGCCAACCCTAGGCCTATGGGAGGGGGGAATGAGGTGGCAGACATAATTTTCCGTATATATATGGGGATATGGTAGGTCAATATTTGTTATTATTATATCAAGATCATCATAGAATAATTAATATCTAGATTAACTATGTTTTTAGGGGATTTTTTATTTATTTTTTATTAAGAAATACATAATGATATGAAATTATATAAATGTAAATATTATGATAAAATAGTAAATGGATTGTGGATTATTGTTGTTTGAATATTTTTGTCCATAATTTGATATATTTTACATGAAAATCCTCTCAAATGTATTTTATATGGACTAAAAAAGTGATTTAAAATATTTAATAATTTATATATGGAAATAGAAAATGGGAATTATTATTATAAAAAAAATTAAACAATATAACATGATGTAGTGAGGGTCCCCAGACTGTTGATTGGATAATCATTTTTTAAATAAAATCATTTGATAGTATTCATATTTAATTTCACTGAAAATTAACTTATGTATTATCAAATCACTATTCTGGAAAAAATTGAGAAACCATAGGACTAGAATTACAACACAAAACCATTATATATAAAATCCCATAACAAAACTATAGGATCTACCTCTCCCTAGAAACTACACTGTGATGACCAACCATCACCATGCATAACCAATCAACAGACTATCCCGTGTAGGAGTTCACTAGAACGGATCTGATGGCATAGCCATACCCTCTCAAACAACCAATTCCAAATGGCATGTGCTGGTGAGGGATTAATGCTATGAACTTCATATGGAGTAGACCCAAGTATAATACATTTTGTGTATCCCATATTAGTCACATCAAATCCAAAGAGCAAAAAAACCGACCACAAAAAAATTCACACTGAACTAGAATACCATCCCAACCTGTCAACATGGACCACCATTTTATCATCATTGAAATATAATTTAATATTACCATAAATAGACTCCCTACACAATTTCCAGCAAATTGAAGATACCCGGATATATGGTACACTCAACACTAGGCTTTCATACTCGGAAGCCTGCTGATCCCAGGACTAAAGGTACTTCTCATTTATGATCCTCCCTTTATTTAAGCCCCTACTAGGATTTTGTCCTACAGATTGATCCATGAGTATGGTTCTTCATTGAGGTATACCCTTAAAGATTTCCACTTCATCATAGATGCTTCCTCCTTAGTTGCATTAAGAAGTAAAACCCGATAGGCCACTTCTTCATTAGAACATAGAAATAGTATCAAGGATAAATCCTCCAGAACCTCTAAATCTACATTAATTTAATTTATCTAGTTTGTGGATTGGGTCTCCCTGGGTTGAGGTAAATAGAAATAGTCTTTCTTGATTCTCCTTACTCTATTACTCTTATTACAGTTTCCCCTTGTGTCTTCACATACCGAATGACAAGCCATAATTCCATTGAGTACATTCACATTGACCTCATCTATATCCAGCAACGTAGTTATAACAGAACTCGAACCAACTTCATCAAGGCGTTCAAACATATTGCTCGCCTATAAAGGGGTCTGAGACATCAAACCAGAATCTCATGGTCTCTACACTCTTTCTGGAAATTCCACCTCCCTAACATGTACCTGCCACCCCATTAAAGAGACATCATTACTCATAATCAACGCATCGACATAAGATGTTCTGGTTTCCCCTACCTCACCGCACACCCGCTACTCCATACAAGTTATAAACCCCTCCATCTGGGCCAAATCAACAATCACCCTCACATTCTCCACGTGAATCATCTTTCATATCATAACGATAATCTATATTATTCAAGAATCATTTGATGATTTATTATAATGAGATATTATAATTAAAAAACACCCAGTAATTATGCGAATATGTGTAATAATTGTCAAATTATTTTAATAATCACATAATAATTATAATGATTTTATAAATAGTTAAAATGGTTAAAATAAAAATGGTTTTTCCCTATAATATGTTTTGAAAAGTAATAACTCAAAATGTAATCTTCATTAAATTTGATACATTGGGCACCATTTAACTATAATAGTAAAAAATCACATATCGGAAGCATTATGTGTACCATTTTCTTCATTTTTATTATAGGAAGAGTTTATAGTACACTTGTATAGATTTTGAGTCTATAAAAATATAAAATAAATATAGTGTATAATTCCTAACTTCATAGGTAATAACCAGTTTCTTGATACATAGGGATCTATATCAAACTCATTATTGGAGATGATTCAACATGCATAGTGAGGCATCATAACATGAGATTCTAAATGTAGAACATCTTCAAAAAATAATTATATATAAATTAATTTTCTATGATTTCTACTTATTTTCATTGTATTTATATTTAACAGATAATTTCAATTTAAATTATCATGAAAACTCATGTATATGGGTTAATATTTTGTATAAATATATTTTAATACTATTTATTGTTTTTAAAATTAATGGGAGTTCAAATTACATTCTTATGGTTTGATTTTTATTTGAGATGGAATTAGAAATAAACAATTATCTTATAACCTAATATTGTTATATAAATTATTTTACAATGAATTTTATATTAGATATTATTTTCATTATCTATGATTATTAGTTACAGTATATAGATATATGGAAATATTTTCATATCTGAAGGGATATCATGTTAAATTTGTAAATAATTGTATATAAATATTGGATATATATTAATTTATTTTATATTAATAAATTATTACTATTATGATATTTTTTTAGATATGGTTGATGATTATATGTTTCCCAATGTGGTTCTTGATCTTTTTGGTTTTCACAAAATAAATTTAATGATTACCTTCTTGAAGTTGTACTGAATTTTTGATTATCTGATATATTAGTGTTTCTTTGATTTTCAATTAAATTACCTTTCCCTAATGAACTCCCTCTTGGGTTGATATTTATTTCATATTTAACCAAGATGACCTCTAAACAGTCTTTAGTTAATGAATATATATTACTGTAAATAAAAGAAACAATTTATTGAAGCACGCATAGACTCATAGAAGTAATATAAAATATTACCATTCAACACCATACTATATATAACCAATATCGCATTATAGATGGAATGTTTTTAATGGATAACATATATTTAAAACAGTATTAGAGTGATATTGTCCTAAGGTTTGGATGCTAACTCTAATGTTCATCATGGTCACGAAATTTTTAACATTATCACTAACTCAATCAAAAAAATTTAAAAATTTCACATATAGAATATTAGGGACAATAGAAATGTATACATAATTGGATCCTTTCAGGAATGTTTCAATAATTTAATGGTGATGTATATTAATTTCAAAATGACTAATATGAATATCATATTTTTTTACATTGGATACATAACTAACATAAAAAATAAATGAAGTATCACCTAAACAAATTCATGGTAAATAATCTAATATGATTATTTTGAGAGTATATATATATTGATGTATCCTACACCTAATTACTCAATAAAATTTTCATTTGTTTTCACAAAAATATTTATAACAAGGATCGATTTTGCCTTTGATATATATATATAAACATTAAACATAAAACATCATAACCATATTCTATATACCAGTTACCAAATATGGCTTTTGAATACCAAGACCACTTGCCGCATACCAAAATCACACATTGGATCTCATTTATAATACCAATCCTTTAACTAATCTTTATTACATACCAATAAATAATTACGTGAGGATTCCCTAGATGATAAAATATATTGATGATAGATTTTTGAAGGATGGTCGGAATCTATTGGTATCACCAACCCCATGTTTTTTTATATACCAAAACCCCAAAACCTCATTTGTTCCTTAGAATGTTTACCAAGATAGGGGTTGTCTATAAGAAATGAAAAAACTCCAATTTAGTTATATTAAAAAACAATGCCATTATATAGGTATTGTTCATCGAAAAATGTTCTACAACTACATTAAAATCCATAATTCCACCATGGGACATCAAAATTTATAATCACATATTGAGAACATACCATCCACCTCTACATATATTATTTTTATCAAATTGTACATATAATCATAAATAATTTCTATTGTTAATTCAGTTTTTTTTAAAATCAATAAATATTTCTAAAAAATACTACATAATTAGAAACTCCCACTCATTAACAGTAAAATAAATACCGTAAACAAATTGGCTTCATCGGCCACCTCATTCTAACCTCAATAAGGAACGAACACAAATAACATAAATTAAATTTCTACTACACATCACAAAATATTTTGATAAATATATTTATTTTATCATCTCCTCATTAAATATTTTACTTAATTAAAAAATTGAATATTCCAAAATAAGAAATAATTTACAAAAGTATGAATAAATCCCCCATACACTAATAATTTATCATTTGGAAATAAATTAGAAATATACTAAAAACAAATATATATATATATATATATATATATATATATATATTAAGTCACTAAATTACCATTATTTATTTACTTGTTTTTCAATACATGTTTATTTAATAATGATAAAATAAAATAGAATAGTTTACTCAATGTATAAAAATAAAAAAAATATTCGAGGAAATCATGTCAAAACATGTGATTCATAATACAAATATAATTATCCATAAGAAATTTTATTATAATAATTAGCTAAAATCCCACAAATCATCCAAAATATTTAAGACAATTTTAATTAAAATTGAATATATAAAAAAATAATACATATTGAATTCACTATAATAAAACTCATAATAAAAATAATAGAGTGATAAAACATTAATACTCACCTAAAATATCATCACTGACCATTAAAACATCATCCATAATCAAATATTATCAAAATGAATTTTCAAAATAAAATACCATAGACTAAAATGTCCTATAATAAAATTGTAGACAATAATAAGTTATGATAATAAGATAAAAGAAAAAATTTATTGAATGAAATTGATTCGATGAGATTTTGGTTTAATGTTTTTTTACAAATGTATAAGATATGATTAAAGGTAATCTAAGAATATAATGTGATCATGTAATACATATGTAATCCAATAGATATATGACGGAAAACACATTTAGATAAAAATTGTGAGACCCATCAATAACATGGTATTAGAATCATTATAAAATATATAGTCTTTTCAAACATGATTTTTTTTCGACAAGATTCAAATTAAACATAGAACCTCTTAATTTGTTGGATATTTTAATATACTAAAGTAGATTTATATAACTCTAGAGTAAAAATTTATATATTTTATGGATGTTAGGAATAATTTAATTATTTAAATTCATTTATTCTGGGAGTTATAACCCAGGAATATGGCATCCTGATCATATAGGAGTCTTGTGGGATAAATTGGGAAATATATGCACGATATCAAAATAAAAGATAAAAAATAGGGGAAAACTAGTCCATTAAAAACCAATTGCATCATTTAGATAAAGAAATGTTTTTAAAGGCTATGTCTGATCCATGTGGGGTTATGTCATTTTACTCATTAAAAATAATATAATTTTGTTGTACACATTTCATATGTGTTCCATAGGGATACCACAAGCTATGTAAAGGGAGGTTACACAATTCCCTCAAGTACAGTTTATGAGTAAGTTCATTCCCTGTGGAACTACCTATGTATAATACAAATGGGGTGCTAGATGTAATTTTTAGGAAGTAGATGATCATGTTTCATAGAATATTCATATAATAAATTTGGGTAGTTTAGTTAATTGTTAAAATGATGTGAAATCCTTGATTCTTCTTCTGATAATATAATCAAAACAAACACATTCTTCTATAGATTAAAATTATACTCTAAACTACTCAAGATATTTTCTCTATTCGAAATGTATGAGTGAATTGTTTTTCATTAATTTTTATTCTATGATAATTTTTAAGCATCGATGGATCAATAATGGGGTTTAATAAAATGTTTTCGGTTCATCATTTTATCTCATATCATGTATATAAATTTTATTGGTTTGTATAATACTTAAATTTTGATCATTCTTCCATATTTTATGATATTAATGGTGTTTCACGATCAGATGTTTTGAACCCAAAACCGGGATATAAGAGTTCTTATATAATGAAGTTTAATCCTAATCAGTGGATTCTAAAATTATGGTTGCTAAAAAAAAAAAATTTAGACACATTATGTAACATTATATTTTTATTTATTTTACATTTTAACAGGATTTCTATATTTCAAAAGGTATAGTAATTTATCTGGGATGGATCCTTGTTTCCAAAAAATTTTGTGATATGCATTATGTTATGAAGAAATAAAACATATAATTTTATATTACAAAATGAAGATAACATTTATTAAATGTATTAAAACTCTATTCAAAAAGAAAAAATGTAATTATAAAGAGTTTATTAGTAGGAAATTTTGTGTAATATTTATACTATTAGAAAGTAATAGTTCTTATGATTTTTAGAGGAATGTAAAAAAAAATTTTGATGAAATAATATATATATATATATTTGACTATTATATAGAAATGAATAATGATTTCAGGACGAAATGGTTATTAGGAATGATAATTTTTTATTAATGAATACTGGATTGTCATATAACTAATTTCCACATTACCAAAATTAAAATACAATCGGTCTAAGAAATATTCATCGATATAGTGTTGGACTTTACACTTCTCATATTCTTCTAGAATCATGGGATATGATTGTGACCACCAAAAGAAATGTTTACAATAAAAATATCTTTGATATTGAATATATTTATTTTATAATTCTGAATAATGTGATATGGTGGATGGAATTCTAGAAACCATTATCAAATGGTCAATACTGATGGAAGACGATTTTTTTCCCAAAAAATGGTCAAAAAATTCTATGAAAATTATTAAATGAATATGATGTTTATTTTATGGGATCAAACTTATATGATTTATTTATTGGATTGTAACATACCATCCTAGCTTACTGTCAAACCGATAGCCAAACCGGTGGGTCCTATTTAATCATGCACATCTCCTCGTATTACTGAGGCTGCCGACTAGCAGTTAGGTGACATTGGTGATAGTGTGGATACTATACCCTCTTATCAGGGTTTCACAGCAGTATAATATACAATAAATATAATAAATATTGTAACAAGATAAAAAAGTATAATAAATCTATGTGATAATAACATCCTCAATTTATTAGAAGTGTCCAATTATAGTTTATATAATAGAAGACAACTCGGTCAACTATATGCCTACTATGTCCAAACAACCATAGGGTGTCTTGGGTATCATAAATTACACAAGGGACAATCCCCACATAATTTAAAAAGGAAATTTAAATGGTTATTATAATAGGATAAGGTCCTAAACATTTCATTTATCATTCATAGCTTCAATTCATAAGAAACACAATTGTAGCAACCAAAAAAATGACAATATTATACATATTAATCTCAAAGGAAATGTTACTCCGTTAGAGGTTTTTTATTATGAAATCATGTCATTTTAAACAAGAAAACATTTAGCTTATTTAATAATCCCTTCCAACTCACTATAGAGATTAATTCAAGATAAACTACTGTGAACAGAAAAAATATATTATGAATTCATGAATGAACAATTAATTAATTAAATTATGGTTTCATAAAATTAAACGACATTTAAAGGGGCCCTACCTCAATGTGGAACTATGATTTCCCCTCTGAATCTTGACACAAAATAATTAAAATATGTGGCTTCCACACTAATCATGTGTGCCTTCACATACACAAACAGACACCGAGACCATATGCATACATCTACATGTCCCGTAAACATGTGTAAAAGTATCCTTGCCAGTATCATTATAAGAATATACCAGTATCCACTCACCAACATATACATTTTCATATATACACGTAAAAATACCTTGGATCATACATGTATATTCAATGACATGTATTCATATACATGTAACATGAGAACAAAAATGTGTATATATACTTACCAATGCACACACATGTCAGTCGTCCTTGACGCGGAGACCAGAAATCCCAATGAAGAGATCCAAACGCTACAAGATATATTCTATGAACCTTTGAATTACTAAATAACCTAATTTTATTGGTGAAAACCCAATATGTTAGAGTAAACACTCACCTTGGATGATGGCCGAGAACTGAAATGATGTAAACTACATTTCCTTTGGTGGTGGTTGATGGAACACACAAGAACACACCCTAATATACCATTCACAGAACCTATAATAATAAAGAACACAATAATCCGAGTTTGACCCAACCCAAGGTTTGGTCGAACCTCATCGGGTGATGGATAGGCCAAAATCATCCAAGAGAAGGGAATGAGAAGGTCTTCGGTGTCTTAACTCGAAGGGTTGAAAAACAAATTTGATGAAATCTGAAGAAGAATGTCAACACGATAGACGCAATCACAACTACAAATACCTCTTTTTTCAATGCTTAAACCCCCACTTTTATCTGCGCTATAAATTCACTGTTAAAGCCGGCAAAGATAGGGGGTCCTCTTTATTAGCACTCCAAAAAGTGCTGATAAAGATACATTTTATCCATGCTAAAAAAAGCACTGATAAAGGGGTCTTTTAACAGCGCTAAAACAAAGCGCTGATAAAAGGGTCCTTTATCAGCGCTTTGTTTTTATCATTGACAACTGTCCCCTTTTATCAGCTCTTTTTTAAAAGCACTGATAAAAGTTATAAAAAATTAAAAAAAATTAATTTTTTTTAAAAAATTTAAAACAATTTAAAAAAATTTAAAAAAATTCGTCCAATTGGGGGGGCTTTATTGCACTTGAGCCCCCCCCCCTTACAGCATTCACCCCCTATGGCGCCCCCAGGCACCCCCTCCACACTTTATCGGCACTAGATCCCATATTCCCCCATGTACGCGCGCCCCTTCCTTTACCATGTTTTGAACTCGAGACCTCCCCCCTACGCGCCTAAGCCCTTACCACTCCTCTATTTTGATTTGTGTTACATTTCATGATATCTCCCTCTACATATATATTGTTATATTTATTCGTATAGTAATATATATTTATATTAATATATATATATATAGTTTTATTAATATATATCTATATATATATATATTGTTATATTTATTCGTATAGTAATATATTTATATATATATATACAGCTATATTGATATATATCTCTATTTATATATATATATAGTTATATTTATTCGTATAGTAATATATATTCATATTAATATATATATAGTTTTATTAATATATATATTTATAGTGATATTAATATATATATTTATAGTGATATTAATATATATATTTATTGTAATATTAATATATATATGTATTTATATTAAAATATATATATATAGTTAGTTTAATATATATATATATCGTTAGATTAATATATAGGTATATAAGTATTCATATATTTTTATTTTAAATAAAATGGATATTAGTTATTATTTAGATAAAACCAATATATTTTATATGTAAATATATATTATTATTTATATTTATAATTAAATTTTTATATGTGAATATATAAAAAATATGAATATATTTTTATATATTTGATTATAAACAGCAATTCATTATAAAAAACGATAATATTTCAAAGACATAATATCAATATTAATGTAATACCTTGGAATTAATTTAGTCCCCACCAATAAAATTCAATAATACCCCCTTAAACGAGGATTAAAATCCATAAAATTTTAAACAATCGGGGTACCCCGAAAAAGAAACTCCGTTTTGGAGGCCTTTTGGGCCTTTTTTGGCCTTAAAAAACTTCATTAGGATTCCATCCAAACAGAGATACGAAGATCTCATCGCAGGCATTGATTTGATATGTGGTAGAGCTCAAACGGACACCCGGATCAAAAGTTATCGTCGTTTGATGTTTGAGTGGCATTTTCAACATATTTTGGATCTTTTTATAATTTATTTAAATTTATTTATTCTGAAATTTTTTATTAAAAGACTATAACAACATAATAATTAGAAAATTATTATTTAAAAAAAATTAAATTTTTTTTATAAGCCATTTTCACTAAATATCTTATACATTAATTGTAACTGTATATTTATACTTATCTATAATATATTAAAAATTATTTTTAAAAAATATGTATTATATTTATATCAATATAACTATATTTATATATTTAAAAATTAATATATATTTTTGATGATTTTTTTTGGATGTATACCTGTAACATCCCAAGTAAGTAATGAATAATAGATATTTTTATCTATGTCTATTAATTATTAAAATAGTGTTATAGAGGCTTAAAATGAAAATAAATACAATCTTATGCATGGAATACACTAATATTCTTAAAAGATTATTTTACTGCCTTATGATGGAAAACCCTTTTTAAATTTATCTTCTGACAGTTTTATAAACTATGTTTTTCAAAATAAACTTATTATTTATGATTGGGACATCAAAATTTACCTTGTGTGAATTTTTGGTATTTTTCTGACAATGTTCATTTTTTTAATGAATAGTGAAAAATACTGCATTTTACATCAAAACTGCTTTTTAACCTAATTTATTTATATGATTAGATTATGTTTTGAATTGGTTTTGAAGTGAAATTAGAATATATTTTTACCATTTAATCCAATGGTGGTCATTGGAATCAATTTCACTTTGAAATTAGACTTAAACTGGTGTCAATCTTTTGATACTTATTGTTTCATAAAAACACACTATTTGCTCTGGCAGCGGGAATTAATTATTGAATTAATTAATGTGACTTATATGATTTGAATTTTGTAAAATGGACTTCATTTTTGAATTCGGAATATCAAATATAGCTTAGGCTGAATTTTTGGTAATTTTCTGAAAAACTTCAATTTTTGATGAATAGTGAAACCACTAAGTGGTAATCAAGCAAACTGATTTTTCAGTTAAATGAAATTTTATCGCTAATGTGTATTGAATTTTGAAAATCCGACATAAATTTTTGTCATTAAGAAGTAAAATTTGGTTCAATGGGATTATAATAATTTTTTGGTGAATAGTTACTTATTAAGTTCTTAATCGCGATTAGTGGTAATTAGGGTAGTTTAAGGTATAAATAATGCTTTAATAATATGAAATGACCTAGAAACATGTCCCAACCTCATTGGTTGTGTCATGGCCGACCATGACATGCCATGGGTCAACATGGGGACCCCATGGATCCACTTTTGTGGGGAAATGACATAAATTACTTTTTATTTAATGTTAAAGTGAAAATGACACAAACATAATATGTTTTGCAAAAACAATTTTTAAGTGGGGTTATACAAGTCCAAATTTTGATTATAAATAGTCATTGGAAATCTAAAAAGATTTCCTATATCATAGTATTTTTCCTACAATTTTTAGACATTAAATAAATTTAATTATTTATGACATAATAATGATGCAGCGATGACATCATTATTTGACTATTTAAATAAAATAGAAAGATAATGTAAAATATATGAACTAAACATGTCCAAAAACAATTGGATGAGTGGATTTCGAACCCTTATCACCTTATACACGAATTATATCAATGTGGGACCTTTTAAAACCGAAACTAATTTTCAAATAAAGTAATGTTTCTTTACTTTCCAAAAGTGCCCCTCCTCTCCCCTTATAAAAGGCCCCCACCTCTACCTCATGTCACACACTCTTCAAGCCTTTGGCTCGGCCAAACCCTGCCCATTTGCTCTCTCCACAGCCCTCTCCTCATCCTAGAGGAATCCCTTTTGGCAGAATCCTTTCAGAGGAAGCCTTTAGGCTCAACTCAAAAGGAGTTACACTTTTAAAGGTAATTCATTCTCTCATGTTCATTTGTTTTATTTTGCTTCTCCAACCCCCTAAACACTTTTTATTTACTTCTTTTGTAACAACACGAGTATATTAAATATACTAGGATGTTTTTATAAGATTTATTTGAGCTACACTCTCACACAACTACATCAAATGGTTAAAGAACATACGGTTTCCGTGGATGGCGAAATTCTGCCTCCCGAAACGATGATTGTTCAATACTCATTTAAAACCTTCAAGGGTGGCCATTATGATGTCACTATTTTTATATATGATATATAATATGTTTATGTTTTCTTTATGCTTCTGTATTTTTCATTTTTGGGCATACCTTTATGGTTTCCATTATGGGTAAACACGATATCTTCATTTTAGGAAGTGCGGACTACCGCCCCCTCAAAGTGATTTGATTCGTTAAATACAATATGTGGGACATATAAAGGATGGAACTATGATATTATATCTGATATTATACTGGAATTATAATATACCTTTATATCATTATGATTCCATTCCAGAAAATATGAAATATATATGGAAGTAGCGTTCATGCGTACGTACGGCTTACCGTCTCCATGAACGGTGCGTTTCATTTCTTACCTCTAAATGTGATGTAATATTATAAATGAATGTATGTACTGGATATATATGACATATATGATATCTACATAATTAATATCATTCTGGATATAATGAACCTTTGATCAAATTAACAACATGTAAGTATAAGAAGTCTATTTTTGACTTAAGAACCAAATACCGACAAAATGAACATTATTATCTTAAATGATTACATGATGTTCATAACATGGTATAAAAGGAATAATGAACTTGGAAAAGATTCATAAGCAAGTAGAGATTAACTCAGGTTTATTATTCAGGAGTTTAAAGAACGGTCGGGTCAAGTCGGATACGTGGTATGGGACTTCGTCTCAATCTCCTTTCGTTGAGGCATATTTTATTTTATACACAAATTTCTTTTATACGGTGTATAAACCCCTTTTAATTTTACGTTTATTCAAAAGGAATCTTTTTTATATGAAGCGTTTACTAAACGACAAAAGGGAATGTTTTTGTCATACATATGCGGTGACAACGACTTCTCCGCCGTCGTGACCGTTATTTGAGTTTCGGCTTCCTCTACAAGCCATACCTTCTTTTTTTAAAAGAAAAATAAATACCATGTTTTACTTTTCTTTTATTTTGGTATGGAAAATGATTTTCACAATGTTTTTGTGTTGTTTTGATATCTTGTGATTGAAATGTGGAAATGTTATGTTTCCTTTATGCATGTTTTATGTGATACGATTATGTTATGGTTCTTGGGAATTATTATGAAGACGGGTGGTTCCGTGATAAACTAAGGGCGGGTGAGCCCGTTATATCTCTCCAATGCATTGGGTAACGCGAAGGAGTGAAACGTTAAGGTTTATCCGAAGAGATTTTAGGGAATATACTGTGATGTGTATTCCAAACGTAGCCAAGAGGGTTACTCCCTACGTAAGATTGTTATGAATGCCTCAAGTTACATTTATGTCTTATGATTTCTATGATTTATTCATGATTTGATGAGGTATGTTAAAGTGATTATGTTTTATGGGTAAAGTATGATTTCACTCTTATGTATGTATGTACCCATGTTTCCTTTCCATGTTTTTATAACCCATACTGAGTTTTTATGCTCATCCTAAGTTTTTGAAATGTTTTTCACAGGTCAAGGGAAAGGTACATGATAAGATGATAGAGTCAAGGATGTGTCAAGAAATAATCCATGTTTTATTTTAAATGTGTTTCCATTGATGGGAATGAAGAATACTATCTTTATGTAATCACTTTGCTTATATGTGGAATGTAATGCAAGTTTTATGATCTAATTCTCTAAAACTCTAAACCCGAAAAGATCCTCAATGTGTAATCTTGTAATAACTCAAGATTAAGTAAGGTTTAAGGCTGGGGCCTTATAGTTGGTATCAGAGGACGGTTAAGACAACTTTAGGAGTTAGAAAAGTGTTAAATTGTAATATGATTGAAATGATATAGCATTTACGGATTACCATGTTGCTTCGCCTAAGATATTTCTGTGTTCAGAATGGTTTTCCGCAGAGGAAACAAAGCAACTATGTTGGGACGACATCGGGAGAAAGATAAACTTCCAAATCAGCAACCTGAGATGGTCGGAATCGGAACTGAACAGTTTGTTGCAGTGATGGCACAGTTGACTCAGGCTATAAATGGTGGTGGTATCCATGCACGAGATCAGCCAGATCAACCGCAGAGGAACATGTCAGTGGTGGAACATTTCATGAGGCAACATCCCCCATCATTTAGAGGATCATCTAACCCTGTGCAAGCTGAAGGGTGGATTAAAGCACTGGAGAAGATTTTTGATGTCATGGGGTGTTCAGAACATCAAAAGGTTAGTCTTGCTGTTTACCGTTTTGAAGGTGAAGCTGATCAGTGGTGGTCGATGGTGAAAAATATAAGGGATTGTGATTAGATTGAGGATCTTCACTGGGACGAATTCAAAGGTCTGTTTCTTGAGAAATATTTTCCTAAGGTGTTTCATATTAGGATGGAAAAACAGTTCCTAGAATTGTGGCAGGAGGATGATTCAGTGGCTACTTATGAAGAAAAGTTCACTCGATTGGCAAGGTATGCTCCAAACTTCATACGAGATCTTGATAGTAAAATAAACCATTTTTACTCAGGGTTAAAGCCGAAGTATCGAAGGGCTTTAGCTTCTCGTGAATTCAAAAGTTATGAAAAACTTGTTCGATGTGCGGAGAAGGTAGAAATGGAGTTTTCCGATGATCAGGTGTTCTATGAAAAACAACATAATAAGAGATCTAGTTGGTAGGAAAAGGGGAAGAATTCATCAAAGAATCAAGGAGGTAAGAAAACCAAATATCCATCTTGTGAGAAGTGTGGTAAAATGCATCCTGGAGAATGTTTATCCAAGTCTGGTAAGTGCTTTTGGTGTGGTAAGTCTGGTCATATTGCTCGTAACTGTAAGGAAGATGATCAAGCAGGAAATGAAAAGCCAACGGTAAGATGTTTTAAGTGTAATGAAATGGGTCATTATGCAAACGAGTGTCCAACGAAGAACTCAACTGGGGGAATGCAGCTAGACTACAAGAAGAAAGGGGTGGTAAAATCATTTGCGACAACTTCAGCAGATGTTGGGCCATCGAATGAAGTGGTATCAGCTCCAGGGAGCTCAGTATTTTTCGAAGATTGACTTGAGGTCGGGGTACCATCAGTTGAAAGTAAATGAAGCAGACGTTCCGAAGACTGTGTTCCGTACTAGATATGAACATTATGAATTTGTAGTTATGACTTTTGGGTTAACCAATTCACCTGATGTATTCATGGACCTTATGAATAAAATTTTCCATGAGTTCTTGGATAAGTTCGTGTTTGTGTTTTGAGGTTTGGGAAGAGATTGTGTGTGCCTTGTGATTCACAGTTGTAGAGAGAGTTGTTATCGGAAGCTCATAGTTCCCCGTTTTCAGTTCATCCTGGCAGTACTAAGATGTACAGAGATCTGCGAGAGTATTACTGGTGGGATGGAATGAAAAGAGATATTGTTGATTTTACTGTGAAGTGTTTAACATGTCAACAGGTTAAAGCAGATCGGCAGTTACCGAAAGGGATGCTTCAACCTTTACCAGTGCCAGAGTGGAAAAGGGAAAACATATCCATGGACTTTGTTGTGGGATTACCGAGTACATCTCGAGGTAATAATGCAATTTGGGTTATTGTTGATTGCTTGATCAAATCTGCTCATTTCCTTTCTATACGAGATACTTTCTCTCTTGATCAACTTTCCCGTTTGTATCTTAAAGAGATAGTCAGGTTACATGGAGTTCCTCTCTCCATTGTATCGGATCGTGATCCCAGGTTTACTTCTAACTTTTGGAAAGGCCTTCAGAAGTCGTTGGGTACTGAATTAAATTTTAGTACAGATTTTCATCCTCAATTAGATGGGCAGTCAGAACGAACAATTCAGACATTGGAGGATATGCTACGAGCTTGTTCTATGGATTATCAGGGATGTTGGGACCAACATCTTTCTTTGGTTGATTTTTCATATAATAACAGTTTTCATTCCAGTATACAGATGGCGCCATTTCAGGCATTATATGGGAAGCGGTGTCGAACTCCAGCTTTCTGGGATGAAGTGGGTGAAAGGAAGTTGATGGGACCAGAATTGGTAGAAGAGATGGCAGAAAAAGTTCAGCTGATTCAGAAACACATGAGAACAGCTCAGAGCAGGCAGAAGAGTTATGCGGATAACCGGAGGAAGGATCTATCTTTCGAGGTAGGTGATCATGTTTTTCTCAAGGTTTCTCCTTGGAAAAGTGTGATGAGATTTGGTAAGAAAGGAAAGTTGAGTCCAAGGTTTATTGGACCATACGAAATTCTGGAAAGAGTTGGATCAGTTTCATACCGAGTGGATTTACCTCCGAGTTTATCTCAGGTAGACAATGTTTTTCACGTTTCGATGTTGAGGAAGTATATGCCAGATCCATCTCATGTTTTGAGTCCAGAGGTAGTTCAGCTGGAAGAGAACCTATCTTATGAGGAACAACCGGTCCAGATTCTTGACCACAGGGAGCAAGTGTTACAGAATAAGGTGATTAAGCCGGTAAATGTTTTGTGGAAAAACCACATGATTGAAGAGGCAACATGGGAATCTGAAAATGCAATGAGGGATAAGTACCCCCATTTATTCGATAAGTAAATAAATTGCGGGGACGCAATTTTATAAAGGGGGAAGGATGTAACATCCCATGTAAGTAATGAATAATATATTTTTTTTATCTAAATCTATTAATGATTAAAATAGTGTTATAGAGGCTTAAAATTAAAAATAAATACAATCTTATGCGTGGAATACACTAATATTCTTAAAAGATTGTTTTACTGCCTTATGATGGAAAACCCTTTTTAAATTTATCTTCTGATAGTTTTATAAACTATGTTTGTCAAAATAAACTTATTATTTATGATTGGGACATCAAAATTTACTTTGTGTGAATTTTTGATATTTTTTTGACAATGTTCATTTTTTTAATGAATAGTGAAAAATACTGCATTTTACATCAAAACTGCTTTTTAACCTAATTTATTTATAGGATTAGATTATGTTTTGAATTGTTTTTGAAGTGAAATTGGAATATATTTTTACCATTTAATCCAATGGTGGTCATTGGAATCAATTTCACATTGAAATTAGACTTAAACTGGTGTCAATCTTTTGATACTTATTGTTTCATAAAAACACGCTATTTGCTCTGGCAGCGGGAATTAATTATTGAATTAATTAATGTGACTTATATGAATTGAATTTTTTAAAATAGACTTCATTTTTGAATTCGGAATATCAAATATAGCTTAGGGTGAATTTTTGGTAATTTTCTGAAAAACTTCAATTTTTGATGAATAGTGAAACCACTAAGTGGTAATCAAGCAAACTGATTTTTCAGTTAAATGAAATTTTACCACTAATGTGTATTGAATTTTGAAAATCTGACATACATGGTTGTCATTAAGAAGTAAAATGTGGTTCAATGAGATTATAATAATTTTTTGGTGAATAGTAACTTATTAAGTTCTTAATCGCGATTAGTGGTAATTAGGGTAGTTTAAGGAATAAATAATGCTTTAATAATATGAAATGACCTAGAAACATGTCCCAAACTCATTGGTTGTGTCATGGCCGACCATTACATGCCATGGGTCAACTTGGGGACCTCATGGATCCACTTTTGTTGGGAAATGACATAAATTACTTTTTATTTAATGTGAAAGTGAAAATGACACAAACATAATATGTTTTGAAAAAACAATTTTTAAGTGTGGTTATACAAGTCAAAATTTTGATTATAAATAGTAATTGGAAAGATAAAAAGATTTCCTATATCATAGTATTTTTCCTATAATTTTTAGACATTAAATAAATTTAATTATTTATGACATAATAATGATGCAGTGATGACATCATTATTTGATGATTTAAATAAAATAGAAAGATAATGTAAAATCTATGAACTAAACATGTCCAAAACCAATTGGATGAGTGGATTTCGAACCCTTATCACCTTATCCACGAATTATATCAATGTGGTACCTTTTAAAACCGAAACACATTTTCAATTAAAGTAATGTTTCTTTACTTTCCAAAAGTGCCCCTCCTCTCCCCTTATAAAAGGCCCCCACCTCTACCTCATTTCACACACTCTTAAAGCCTTTGGCTCGGCCAACCCCTGCCCATTTTCTCTCTCCACATCCCTATCCTCACCCTAGAGGATTCCCTTTGGGCAGAATCCTTTCAAAGGAATCCTTTAGGCTCAACTAAAAAGTAGTTACACTTTTAAAGGTAATTCATTCTCTCATGTTCATTTGTTTTATTTTGCTTCTCCAACCCCCTAAACGCTTTTTATTTACTTCTTTTGTAACAACAACAGTATCTTCAATATACTAGGATGTTGTTATAAGATTTATTTGAGCTACACTCTCACACAACTACATCAAATGGTTAATGAACATACGGTTTCCGTGGATGGAGAAATTCGGCCTCCCGAAACGATGATTGTTCAATACTCATTTAACACCTTCAAGGGTGGCCATTATGATCTCACTATTTTTATATATGATATATAATATGTTTATTTTATCTTTATTCTTCTGTATTTTTCATTTTTGGGCATACCTTTATGGTTTCCATTATGGGTAAACACGATATCTTCATTTTAGGAAGTGCGGACTACCGCCCCCTCAAAGTGATTTGATTCGTTAAATAACATATGTGGGACATATAAAGGATAGAACTATGATATTATATATGATATTATACTGGAATTATAATATACCTTTATATCATTATGATTCCATTCCATAAAATATGAAATAGAAATGGAAGTAGCGTTCATGCGTACGTACGGCTTACCGTCTCCATGAACGGTGCATTTCATTTCTTACCTCTAAATGTGATGTAATATTATAAATGAATGTATGTACTGGATATATATGACATATATGATATCTACATCATTAATACCATTCTGGATATAATGAACCTTTGACCAAATTAACAACATGTAAGTATAAGAAGTCTATTTTTGACTTAAGAACCAAATACCGACAAAATGAACATTATTAACATAAATGATTACATGATGTTCATAACATGTTATAAAAGGAATAAGGAACTTGGAAAAGATTCATAAGAAAGTAGAGATTAACTCAAGTTTATTATTCAGGAGTTTAAAGAACGGTCGGGTCAAGTCGGATACGAGGTATGAGACTTCATCTCAATCTCCTTTCGTTGAGGCATATTTTATTTTATACACAACTTTCTTTTATACGGTGTATAAACCCCTTTGACTTTTACGTTTATTCAAAAGGAATCTTTTTTATATGAAGCGTTTACTAAATGACAAAAGGGAATGTTTTTGTCGTACGTATGCGGCGAAAATGACTTCTCCGCCGTCGTGACCGTTATTTGAGTTTCAGCTTCCTCTACAAGCCATACCTTCTTTTTTTAAAAGAAAAATAAATACCATGTTTTACTTTTCTATTATTTTGGTATGGAAAATGATTTTCACAATGTTTTTGTGTTGTATTGATATCTTGTGATTGAAATGTGGAAATGTTATGTTTCCTTAATGCATGTTTTATGTGATACGATTATGTTATGGTTCTTTGGCATTATTATGAAGATGGGTGGTTCCCCGATAAACTAAGGGAAGGTGAGCCCGTTATAGCTCTCCAATGCATTGGGTAACGCGAAGGAGTGAAACGTTAAGGTTTCTCCGAAGTGATTTTAGGGAATATACTGTGATGGGTATTCCAAACGTAACCAAGAGGGTTACTCCCTACGTAAGAATGTTATGAATGCCTCAAGTTACCTTTATGTCTTAGGATTTCTATGATTTATTCATGATTCGATGAGGTATGTTAAAGTGATTATGTTTTATGGGTAAAGTATGATTTCACTCTTATGTATGTATGTACCCATGTTTCCTTTCCATGTTTTTATAACCCATACTGAGTTTTTATGCTCATCCCAAGTTTTTGAAATGTTTTTCACAGGTCAAGGGAAAGGTACATGATAAGATGATAGAGTCAAGGATGTGTCAAGAAATAATCCATGTCTTATTTTAAATGTGTTTACATTGATGGGAATGAATAATACTATCTTTATATAATCACTTTTCTTATATGTGGAATGTAATGCAAGTTTTATGATCTAATTCTCTAAAACTCTAAACCCGAAAAGATCCTCAATGTGTAATCATGTAATAAATCAAGATTAAGTAAGGTTTAAGGCTGGGGCCTTATAATGCCCTTTATCAAAGCTTTTAAAAAAAGCACTGATAAAGACCCCCCCCCCCCCTTTATCAGCGCTTTTTTGTTAGCGCTGATAAAAGTGTGGCGCTTGGAAAAACTATTTTTTTGGTAGTGTGTGGAGGATGTTTGAGTGTTGTAGGGGATCATCTATGCTAGGAGTTTATCACATTTTATGGAGATTCATGATGAGATGAGTGATTTTGGATTTAATTTTAATATTCTTTTTTAGTTTAAATTAATTTAATTTATTAAAGAAACCCAACTGCACCATTTGACCAACACATTTTCTAAAACCATTTACTAACAATGTGGCACCTCCTGTCTATGAGACTTTTCTTGAATGGACTAGTCACATTGTTTGGGAAACTATTTGAAGAATGCGAAAAAACACATCTTTCACCTTAAAATAACGCTTCAAGTTTACATTCAGTGGGCTGCACGGATTAACAGACCATGAGCAAACCATGTTCCCTTTGTTTCCCATAAAAAATGATTTCATTCATGGCAAGATCTTTTGAATTTTCTTGGTCAACCTTGGGAAACAAAACAGGCTTCACCCAAGTCCATAATGAAAACTAAAGTGTGATCTAACTATCGGAATTTACATCAGATGTTATATTTTAAAAATTACATGATCAGTAAATGTAAAATGTTCAAAAACCGATGTGTTTTATCTCGAATCTAAATTCATATCATTACAACATTCCAACCATAGACATCTTGTCCTTGAGAATCCTTTGTGAAAAACATAAAATGACACCCGACCTACAAGGGTGATTAGGCCTTGTTTACACAGTCATGTTACATTTTCAAATGACTGACACACCATCAAGAACTCCTTTAAACATAGGAACGTAAACCACCATAAATCAATCCAACACTCATTTTCCAACTGAACCATTGAAATGAGTTTCACTCAGGCACGTCAAATTTGGGATAAGATCCCCTCATCATCTCTTCGAGAATCTTATCAATGGTACTTCCCACCATATGATTTAACAGTATACCCTAAAATTAAAACTATAGCTTCTCCACCATTTGAATTGTATTTCATGGGACACTCCATGCATTCTAAGAATTCCTTTGGCATAATATTGAAATCATAAACTAGTTGACACCTAATTGAACGTTAATCACTTAACGAGATAGATTATCATGAATGGATCTGGTTGACACAAACTACACTCATCATCACTTAATGATGTTCCGTTAAAAGGTTCATTATCATATTTAATAATTAAATAAGTACAGAAAGAGTCGAGGAACAAAAAATCACTGATTAAGATGGAACCTAAATTAGATAACCAATGTTTTAATATCTGAACTCTCATGCCTTCTCCCATGGCATCTCACATTTACAACATACATGCTCACTGAATCCAACACTTTAATTTCGATGATATTTCTATGACAAAAACACAGGGGAACCCATGAATCCCATTGGAAACACCATAACTAAACCACCCAAATAGTTTTAAATCATTAAAAGAATTAAGTGAGGGATAAGAATGATGCTCTCTTAGTGAATCTTGGAAGAAGAAAAGATATGAGATATTCTCTTTATATAAAGGAATACCATAAGATGTTTTTTAATCATTTCAAAAACAATCATACTAGACTATTGAAGGAAAGGTAAAAAAAATATTCTATTACACATGGGAAAATCGGTATCGACTGCCAAAGGGTCACGAACACTGATCATAAGCCCTCACCATTCAAGTCACAACATGGTTGTTCTATATTCGAGAACCAAATTCATCCAAGACAAATGATTTTTATTAGGGGTTGGAGACAAAAAAAACATAACTGTTCTTATTACGTCTATGAACCTCCCCATCTCCAAAACATTTAAACTCAAAAACATTACAGCATAATAAACCACTTCCAAAAGGCATTATAGTGTCCCATCTACATTGAAGGCCTCGTATAGAAGATTCAACATGACACTCCATTCCATATGAGTGTTCTAGGTGTAATGTAGATGATAACTAGCCGCTCACAAGCAATCTAGAACAATACAACACATTTAGATATGTGATGCTCCTCTATTATTCGATCCCAATATAAAATGAAAAAGGAAGATCAATGCATAGATAAACCCAAAACCAAAAAGAACGCCATGTCAAAACACCCGAGTCAATAGAAATGCATCACGAGAATTGGGAAAAAACTTTTAATTTAATACCAAGGTCACTCTAAATAGGGATGTCCCAAGACCACACTCAACTGAATATGGTTCAAAAATCCTATATAGCTCAACATGTACAATAATGATTTTATATCTTGACTATACCTTGTATATCAATGCACACTAACCGAGGAATAGGGAATGGTTTAAATGACTGATGAAACAACATTCCATGAAAGAGGCATGTCTACCAACCTAAAACTGAGCATTACCTGATTCTAAGACCAATATCATAGGTTGAATATATCATGACCACCCATCTTAACAAGCATTTCAATTGAAAACTATAAGACCTACCTAGGACATCGACACTTGAATGGAACAAAACATCATAACAAATGAATCATACATGGAAATCCTATTCTACGGAAGATACATACCATGGGATATCCCCTAATGATCTAAAAACATCTACCCCAATATCATTTAATGTTAAAAATAGTCACTGGATTAGGACCCTAACCACTAATCCGTCTCTTAAGAAACAACACCCAAGGAATACACATATAGTTCCTTTACAAGTAAAATCAATGAGAAACTAGAAAATACCTAACCGTGAGGGTTTTCAACAAGGATTCTACTACAGATTTCCATTAAAATCCCATTTCATTTATTCACATTTAACATTTAACAGTTTATAGGGTTTTAAACAAACATCATGTAACCATTTGAAAAAAGAGTTGAAAAGTTGTATCATACACCCTTTTAAACATTTAATCCATTAACATCACATCATATCAACAATATTTGTCACAATAAATTTGTTTTGTTAACCATTAAGGTGACCGAATAGGGTCATATATATCAAATTTACCTTAGATTGAAATTGATTATCTTACACCTAAATGAGCATTTCATAAAGCATCAGTTCATTACATTTTTACATGGTTTTCTATTAGTCAATAGATAATGTTCCCACACACTTCAATGATTTAAAATTTTCCCCCATTTATTGAACCCAAAATCACATTATATTTTTAACATGATCACATATATATATAGTAGTCTAGATATATGGGTGGCCATCTACTAACATATAATGTGCACATACACATTATAGTTTCCTATTTGGGTCCCATTTAAGTAAAACAAATCCCATTTAAAATTATAACCTCATCATCGATTTAAAATGTTTTGAATACACATGTTTCTTTTTCCCAGCTATATGGCACCCAAATACCTTATAACTGAGAACTGACTCCCATCATAGTTGTAACCAATTATCATATTTCAAAACAGTATAAGCATGCTATCTTAAGAAATAAACACAAAATCATGGAATATTATCAATGAATCGCTAAAAATTGTTTTAAAATTAACAACCAAGAATTGATATCTATACAAGGATGATAAAGAAAATGAAATATCATATCACTCATTCGACATAGTAAAATTATAGAAAAAAATTAGTCTACCAGGCATGGAATGTTAATTTATATGAGCCTATAATGATGTTTGCAATGCGGCTTCCTTTTGGTATCCATCAATGTCTCAAATTATAGAGGATCCATAAATACTTTAGGAAGATAAAATACATCAGTCGCACAAATATAAATCATATCCAATATAACAAGAAACAACAAGAATAGATAATCTCAACCCGAGATACTTTTTAGTTTCCCATATGGGGCGTGATCAGACCCAAACATAGCTATTAAACAAGTGCCTAATCATTCCAAATCACTTTTCTACAATCCCAAAAAAATAAGGAAATATTTATTTAACACCTCTGATACCACTTTTGAACATCCCATCCCAGATTTCCATGAAACTAGTAGTCAAACAGGTGGTCCAAATTACCTTAAGATCAACTCCCCGTTTGTCAGAGGATTCTGACTAGCAATGGGGGTCTCAAAGGAGATAGTGGGGAGGATATAACCTCTTATTAGAGATTCACAATCATATAACAATGTATAAATAGAAGTTATTAAAGGAAATAATTAATAACAGATAATAGAGGGGTTGGATAAAAATTTTCTCAATTAAAAAAAATTATCAAATGCCAGTTTATACACAAAATGGATGTGTGACATGATAATGATACATATACAAAAGTAGTAAAAATATAACTTTTACTTCAAAAAAATCAATACATGACTCAAATAAGGAATATATGTAAACTATCCTGTGGAAATACTTCATGCATCATGGGATCTATATTAGTACTTCGCTCCTAACTCTAGGTACGATTACACAACAATAAGAAATATCAAATGTTTCCAGTTCTGTGATCAGTGAAGGCCAACTTCGGTAGCCCAGTGCTATAGAGGCCTATGTAGGGTGTTATATATAAATATCAGTAGGCCAATACCATTGGTTTCTATCCCTATCCTGATAGTTAAATCTAAATAATATGGTGTACAAATATGTAGTATTAATGTCAAAATTGGATAAATAATTAATACTCCCCTAGCTTCCTTCGGGACACTAGCCAATGATACCTACTTCCACCCATGGTCGGTATGACTGATCAAGTAATTATATATATATATATACATTCATTTTTTGATGTATTGAGATGTAACTCTAATACATCCAATTCCAGGGTAGTTCTCATGGTTTAACCTCTAGCATAACTCTAAGAGCTCCTAGGGTCTCTTTTCAATCAACATGGAAGCTCACACTGTCTTCCAACCATGGCTCTCATGGTCCATTGGATATAAATATTGGAAGGTTCGGGATGTCAAAGGCTCACATCAATAAAAAATGATATCACTCATGTTCTATCCCCTAGATCAACTCCATGAGCACTCACGGTCTCATGGAAATCAACATAGACGTTCACACTGTCTTCTTACCCAAGGGCTCTCGCAATCCCTTAGCCCCTGCTTATATTAAGCATAACCATTAACTACATATAGTGCATGATGCATTAAAATATCATGAATTTCATTATACCATTTTAATTACATGTAATCAATCATTTTTACAATATATACTTAAAAATGACCATGTGATGTATTTCAATCAAAACATCAACAAAGACTTCATAGTCAACTCAGATGAATGTGGTGATGGCCTCTAATGCATCTCATTGGACATGTTAATTACTATTTCAATGAATCCATTACATTTAAACCCATTGACAAAATGCACACAATTCAATATTACTAACCCATTTATAAAGACATTATATTCAGTATGAATCACCCTACTCGAGGACATCATACCCAATTTACCTTATATATTGAATAAGAGATTAATAGATCAAGTTTCAAGGTCACTCCATCTAATAGATTGAACTATCTCTGTAAGACCATTGATCCAATTTCATTGGTCTTTAAAAATACATGTTATTAATTATGTAATGGTTAATTATAAAAATCTTACTTGAGGAACTCTAATCCTACTAAGTCTGAACACGAATAAGGTGTCTTGGGTAAAATAAATTACATGAGGTTGAATGCTCTCTTTATTTAGAAAGGAATATAATTTATTTATTATTATAGGATGTGGTCCCAAACATGTACTTTATCATCCATAGAATCAATTCCTAGGAAAAAATAAATTCAAAAAACATGAAAACAAAAATGTCTATATTCTATATTTTTCTCTTGAAGGTAGTTCACCTATGTTGGAGGGGTTTTACTATGAAATCATGACTTTTTAAACAAACAACCGGATATCATATATATTTATAAATCCCATCCATTTCACCATATAGACTCATTCATGAGAAACCACAATAATAGTCAAAGAATTAATAAGATTAAATTAATGAGATATCAATTAATTACTATGTGATTTCATAAAATATAAGGGCATGGAAAGGGACACAACTAGAATGTGGAACCTTGAAGTCCATTATGGTTCTTGACACATTATAACAAAAACATAATGCTCCCCCACTAAGCATGTTCTCCTTCGCATACATGCAAAGACACGTCACCCCTATGCACACATCTTTGTGTCCTATGTACGTTTGAAAGGTGAACCTTCCATGTATGCTTAAACACATATAACAGTCTCCACTCACCAGCATATGAATTTTATTATATTCACATTGAAACAGTTGTCCCTATAAATGTATATTCAATTCCATGGATTAATATACACTTGACGGTAGAACCTACATGTTTTTATATAATTTCTTATGCACATACAGGTGAATCTCCCTTTACCTGGACACCCAAATTCATAGAAGAGCGAATAAAACACTATAAGATAAACACTATGAATCTTAAAAAACATAAATGCACCAATTTAATTGGTATAAAACCAAAAAAACATGATTTAACTGTAACCTTAGATGAAATAGGTGAACTAAAACAATGATATCTTCCTCTCCTGCGACAATGGTATATGGAAGATGAAAAAACACATCCATACAGACCATTCACACGCCCTATAACCAGAAATGAAAAAAATGAATTAGACCCAAACCTAGGTTAGGTCTAACCTACTGGGTGATGGTTTTTCGAAATTTAATTGAGAAAATGGAAGGATAATGTCAATTGGGTCTCACCAAGAATTATTCTCGAATAAATTATAATAAATCAGAAGAATAAAGGAAGGTCAATAGAGGACATAGAGGAGGGTTTCGCCTTAATGGTGAACCACCTAGCTGGTCATGAGTCACGTTTGAGGGATAGGGTGTGGAGATAATGGATTTATTTTTTAAATTTTATTATTATTTTCTTGTAAATTAATTTAATTAATTAAACCGAACCAACCACATGGTTTAGCCCAAAAAATTTTACAAAGCGTGTGCATACCGTGTGACACCCCCAGTCTAAGAATCTCCCCTCACATATGCTACTTGCACGGTGACAGAAATCGTTCCCATCCCATGTCAAACACCTCTTCCAAATTATAATAAGGCACATGGTTACCTATAGTTGGCCACATGGTTTCGTAGAGAGTGTGCCAAACATGAACCATCTATTATCCTACAAAACAAGATATATTTCAGTTCTGGCACTACTGAAACATCTGATGCCATAAGGGGAAACGTAACTAGCATGGACAAAATTCAAAAACATCACATAGGATCAATCTAACTATCGTAATTCAATAAACGTCCACTCAGGTACCCCAATGCAATAGTGCCCGGATTAGGGTGTTAGATATAAATCTCATTAGGTCAGTACCACTGGTGTCTAAACCTATCTAGATAGTGTAATATATATTAAATAGTGTACATGTATATATTATTTATATTGTAATTTGATAAATAATTTATACTCGCCTAGCTTCCAAAAGGACACCAGTGTGATACCTACTTCAGCCCATGGCCAGTATGTCTGATCATGTAACTATATATATATATATATATATATATATGTTGTGATGTGTTGGGATGTGACTCTCAAACATCCAATAACATGGTAGTTCTCATGTTCTAACATCTGGAAAAACTCTAAGAACTCCTAGGGTCTCTTTGCAATCAACATGGAAGCTCACAATGTCTTCCTACCAGGGCTCTCAGGGTCCTTCAGATATAAAAATTGGATGGATCAATATGTAACACACTCACATCAATCACTAAGGATATCACCCAAGTTCTATCCCTTGGATCAACTCCATGTGCTCTCACGGTCTCTTTGAAATCAACATGGATGATAACAATGTCTTCTTACCCAAGGGCTCTCGCAGTCCCTCAGCCCCTGCATATATTCAGAGTAACCATTCACATTGTATAGTGCATGATGCATTAACCTTTATTAAATTTAATTATACATTTTAAATTACATGTAATCAAGAATATTAAAAAATTATACATACGGAAAATCATCTTAAGTATTTAAATTAAAACATCAAAAAAGGATTCATAGTCAACTCATATGCATGAGGTGATGACCTCTCAGGTATTTCGTTGAACATATTAAATAATATTTCAATGAATCCAATAAATTTAATCCCATTGACCGAAATCTCAAAATTCAATATAACTAACCCATTTTTTATCTCATTTTATTTGGTATGATTCACCCTACTAAAGGTCATCTAAACTAATTTTCCTAAGAATGGAAAACCAGATTAACAGATCATGCTCCAAGGTCACTCCATCAAACCAATGGAACTATCTCAGTAATCCCTTACATCCTATTTAATAGGTCTTAACAAATTCATTTTATTAATTATGTAATGGTAACATATCAAAATCCTACTCAGGCCACCCTATGCCTATTATGTCTGAACACATATAGGGTGTCTGGTGTTATATAAATTACAGAAGGGAAAATGACCACATCATTTAAAAAATATAATATTTTATTTATTATAATAGTATGAGGTCGAAAACATGTCATTTATCCTACATAGATTCAAATTCCTAAAAAATCAATAACCATGAAAACACAAATTTCCACATACAATATTTTTATCATTAAGGCTGGTCAACTCCGTTGGAGGGGTTGTACTATGAAATCTGGATTTCATAAAAAAATCATTTAACTTATTTAAGAATACAATCCATTTCACCATAGAGTCTCATTCATGATAAATTAAAATAAATGTAAAAGCATTAATAAGAATAAAATAATGAGAAATAAATTAATTAATTGATGATTTCCTAAATTATGATGGCATGGAAAAGGACACTACTACAATGAGGAATCAATATGTCCACTATGGTTCATGAAACATTATAAAAAAATATAATGCTTCCTTGATAAGCATGTGTTACATCACATACATGCAATGAAACCTCACCCCTATGCACACATCTGCAATGCCCATGTCATTTTAAAGGTTATCCTTCCTTGTATGCTTATACACATATACAAGTCTCCACTCACCTACTTTTGAATTTTCATATATTCACATGTGAAATTTTATCCACAAAAATGAAAATAAAATTCCATGGATTAATATAAAATTAATGAAAGAACATACATGTTTTTATATACATACCCATGCACATGTAGGTGAGTGTCCCATGACCTAGATAACTGAAATCACAGAGGAGGGAACAACGCAATACAAGATTATTATTGTGAACTTTAAAACATAGAAATACTGTAATTTAATAGGTGTAAATTCAAACATCATTATTAAACCCTTACCTTACAAGAAAAAAAGTTGAACTTAAACAAAGAGAACGGCCTATCCTACAGAAGTGGTAAAAGGAACATGAAAATACACATCCCTATAGACCCTTCACAGGCCCTGGAACCGGAAAAGAAAAAATATCTGAGTTAGACCCAGCCCTGGGTTCAGCATAACTTCACCATGTGGTAGATATTCCAAAATAGTCTGAGACAGGGGGATGATAAGGACATATGGGTCTCACTATGAATTATGGAAGAAGAAATTGGAAGAAATCAGAAGAATAGCAGCCACTAGAAGGAGGCCTTAGTGGAGGGTTTCACATCAATGGTGAACCTCCTAGCTGGTCATGAGTTGCATTTGAGGGTGAGGGGTGAGGATATGTGTGATTTAGGTTTTAATTTAAATCGTATTATCTTGACAATTAATTTAATTAATTAAATAGACCCATCCACATGGTTTTACCCCCATGGTTTTTCAATGAGTTCATAAGCTATGCGACAGACACTGTCTACGAAACACCCCTCTCATGGGATAGATGCACAGTTTGGGAAATCATTCGTAGCCCATGAAAAACACATATTTATTCCTTATAATGAGGCTACATGGTTAACTAAAGTGGTATAAATGGTTTAGTATACCACATGCCAACCTTGCACAAAATAATATACTTCAAAACATTATATATTTAGGTTCTGGCACTTCCAAAACATCTCAAGAAACCTGGGGAAACATAACTGGAATTTTTGTTGTCCACAAACATCACTTATGATCAATACATATCTCTTTAGAATTCATATATAATATCCTGAATTTGTGAATATATATCTATGATGGCCTAAAACCCCATCGATGTGTCAATAGTATAGAAAACAAATTTACTACACATTCCATTCTGAGTGTGCTTAATATAGAATTGAGTAAGTTATCCAAACATTTATAAATCATTAGATATAGACACAAAATACAAGTATGTTATATTATATTTTACACTAGGGATTCAACATCTCTATCACATTACTATCATCCAGGGAATATCATGACATCAACCAAGGATTAGGTGATAATGAAGAAGGGAATAAATATCACATGATTATTATTATTACAGTAAAAAACCATACATCTCCCCTCCAATATATTTGAATGAAATTACCCATTTAAACTGAGGTAGAAACATAAATAAACATATTAATATACAAAAATATCTTCTATGGTGTCTTACATTCTAATATTCCAAAATATACTAGGTGTTAAATTCAGCTTCTCACAAATGTTTTATAAAAAAAATTGAATGAATATTATAACCCACCAAACAACGTTTTAATATCAAATTAACATGGCCCCTATTAAAAATTCATTTTAATTGTCATTTGAAAAGTCAGTATTTCCATAAAAAAGGTTAAATTTATTGAATGATTTCTATTTTTAAAAAAATAGAATAATTAATGCTACTTTATAAGAACCCATGTGGGGTAAGATACAATTTCACATTATAATTTATGTAAAATGTTACATATTGGAAATTTGAAATAATTTTCCTTCCACTATAACATAAAAATAATGTAAAATTTATAAAATCCACATTTTTCCATGGGAAAAACTCATGAATCATTATAAAAATTCATATGAACTGTTACATATAATATTTAAATGAAAAAATAAGTCATTAATAATTAAAATTATATATATAATGTTATTTTAATTTAAATGAATAGATTTCCTAAGAGGGATCATGTAGAAATGTTTGAAAAGAATTCATAAATAAATCACCGGTGGTGTGGAATTCCCTAGCACAAATGTATACTCCTACTTTAAGAACTGGTATCTTACACACTTCACTAAATCACATAGTGATCCTTAATATTTACTATGGATTCACCATTTGTTAATATGAGACTTATAAAATATGAATAAATATATTATGGATAGATTAAAATATATGGGAAAAACAAAATGTTTTCATAAAATGGTAAGTGAAATTAAAATCATGGGGATAAGGCCAAAATATCAAATAAGCATTGTGTATGAAAAAAACTTTTTTCTATGTAAAAAATATATACAAGGAGAAGTGATAATGTGGTATATATTCATATAGAAATATTAAGGAAATGTGTAATTTACAGTTTAAATTAAATCTGGGAAGACTGTATGGGTGTTTCACATAGTTTTCTAAACTGTGGTCTGAATGTATTGCACAAAATACTGGTGAAAAAACCTACTCGTATGATTGGTAAACATATCTAGGAAAAAATTCAACAACCATGAAAATAATATCTTCTAAAAGAATAGGGAATCATGAAATATTATTTCTTAATTTTATTTGACTTCGAACATTTCTTGTGCACATACCCATACTATTAAAAGACCCCACATGGTCCCCACTGGGTTTTGTAAGGTTTGGACAAAAAAATGAACTAACTATGTATATATATTGTTGAAATAATAATTGATCATAAATTAATTTTTCTTATGGGAAACTACATGATTTGCCTTAATCTAGGTACAAATGAAAAAATTATTGAATTATGAAATTTTACATGAGGTTACCCAAACATTTTTTAATATACATGTAGTGGAATAAAAAAATGTTTTATAATTAAAAAAAGTAACTTGCATGTATCAAAATTATCCCATCCATGAATCAATATTCCACTATAAATCCATTTATAAATGAGTAAGGAAAATAGATACAATATATAACTACAAATCTGGATGGAGGTCTATAGATTAAAAAAAGGAACTTATAACAAGAAAAACATCTAAATTTATGATATAGGTGGGAATAATGGGCGGATAATAAGTATACATATCAATAAAATTATAATTATTCTAAAGTGGTAGAAATAATAGAATATATATCAGGAAATCACAACATGATTAGAAAAAATATATTCCATTACATAATATCGCCTTCTACAATAATGATTAGTATCAAAACCAAAGACACATAAGTATCACCCTTATCCAATTAACCAAAAAATATCCAATTTATATATCCCACATTCACATCAAATGTTTAAATCCAACACTATGTTATAGAAAATCCATAATAATGACCATACCATAAAAATTTTTAAACACTCAAATCACCCATGATTCTATATCACAAAGGAATTAATCCATTATAAACTCCAAAATATATAATCTGAAGATTAGTAATATCCTAAAAATAGAACTCACTAAAATAATGAAATTTCTCTGACCATTTAAAAACAATAATAGTTATTTTATCTTTATGAAAAGCAGAAAAATGGAACTAAAAGTCATAATTTAAATTGAAATATCAATCTACAAATACATTTGGATTCTTAATGAATAAAAAATAAGAAAGCCATAAATAGAATAATAATAAACCCTAAATTTATAGAATCAACCCTAGAAGCCAAAATCCAATGTTTTCTACTAATTTCATTGTCGTTATTATAAGAAATAAATCCTTTATGGAGTGAAGAGTTGATTAGTCTTGGTAAAATAGATACATAAATTAATATTGAATTACAAATTACTACACTAATTAAAACTATAATATTTTTTCATACCATATATATAAATAATAATTGGGATACCATTATTCCATCACTTAAATACCTACATATCATTAATTGAATTCTTCTAGGATTCCAGGGGAAAGAAACATCATAAGGGTAGCTCAAAATCATAGTAAGGGTAATGTATAGAGGAATAAATAATGAATCAATTGTAATAATATGTATGGGATTGTAAAGACGATAAAACAAATAACATATAATCAATAAAATGAGAAGGATGTTCATAAATAATAAGGAAAGGTATTAAATGGTAAGACATTTATTTGAATTACTAGATGAGGATAAATCAGAATGGAAAGGTATAAAATAGAACCACATTCCATCTAATCAATGAACTGAATTGAAATGTATCCGTAGATAAGTCGACGCAAAATTTCATGGTTGAAAAATAATAAAAAAATTATCAAGTAAGGGAATGATTAATTATTAAACTTCATGTTTCCCATGAACATTATACCTTTAATGTCAAGAGACTATTTAAACATTTTTATTTGGTGCAACTAATTCATCCCATGAGACTACCAATTCATCGAGGGACATTCATTAACATGTCCCCACCGCTTAGTAATTTCCTCAAACAATCCCCAACTCATCTGTTTCAAGTCTAAAATATTCCTCATATCAGATAATCAATATTCCATATCAAATATTCACATTGAAGAATGTACAATAATGTATCATTATTTCCACAAATATTCAAATAAAATTTAAAATATAAATTGTATTAAAAATGAAATATTTTTCATTCAAAAAAAATATCCACAAAAAATGATATAGATATTTATGGAAAATTCAATGTTCAATGTTCATAGTTAATAGAATATATCAATTGGAAAAAGGGAATCAAGGAATTCGATGTGTATAATATTTGTGACCTAATAAAACAAAAAATATCTAGTGAAATATTAAGGTTTTTAATAATAAAACATAACCAAAGTTTAGTAAAATAAAGAGTTATAGATTTTAATGAGTTGAATAATTAGAAAAATATATTTTTAAAATAACCGCTTAAGATAAAATAATTTTGTTTTGAAAAAACTTTTGAAATACATTTTCTTTTAAAATCATTATTGAAATTTTTTCATTAAATATTATCCTTTTAAACATTAAGTGTCTACCTTAAATAAATTATGGTGGGTAAATCCTTATAAGTCGTATACGGTAAAAATAACATTCCTTTTTCACGATTAATGGTTATAAAAATACCATGTTTAGGATTCCACAAGAATATTATTTTGAAAAAAAATTAGTAAAAGAAAATTAGTGTACACTTTTGTATAAAAAATCTTTTTAGATATAGTTAAATAAATCATTTTTAGAAGGAAAACGTTTCTCAGACTAATGGGAGAAATGATGATGAGTTTTCATAATAAAAATCCTATAACAGTTTTTGTACAAAAGATTTGAATTTTTTTACTAATTGTTGGAAAAGGTGATGAATTGAAATAGAATACAAAATGAAATGGTTTATTGTATAATTTTCATATAATATAGTTGAATGGAAATACCATTGACTACAATTTCATCATTTTGGGCGGTAGTGATCCAACTCACATGGCCCCATATGGGGACTTCACTTCAAATACTATGGGGGTCAAAAATTCCAACAACTATACTGTCTGTAACACCCCGAGATTTTAATAAAAATATTCTTTTTAATTTTATTAATGCCTTGTGTTGTATGCTAAACCAAAAGGATCTTTCACAACATGAATACCTGACTTGGCTTGCATTAGACGCATGTGCAACCTTCCACGATAGCGTGTGTTGTACGCAATACCGAGTATCGCTAACAACGATATGTTATATAAACTAGCCATTATGAATAGTAATACACAGTTTTTGAAGTTTTATAAATTTTATATTTAAAAATGGACTTCATTTTTGGATTCATAATATCAAAATTATCCTTGGTTGAATTTTTGGTATTTTTCAGAAAACATTCAATTTTTGATGAATAGTGAAAACACTGGGTTACTATTCAAAAACCGACTTTTTATTGAAACAATTTTTTATTTTATTTAAATTTATTTTAGGTAAAAATTGATACATAATACCTATATAAGTTCAATTTATGTCATTGGAGTCATTTTATAATAATTATAGATATATTAACATTTTACTGAACTTTTCACCGTCTTTTACCCAACTCCTAGGATCATTTTCAAATTCACATAGAACATAATTTTACGACTTCTGTGAGTGAATTTCAAAAATACGAGAGACATGGTTAATATCAAGGACTAAAATGTGGTTCAATGAGATGAAAATAATTTTTGGTGAATAGTAACATTTTACTTTTTCTTACCACGGTTAAAAGTAAATAGGGTAATTAAAGGTAAAATTGATATTATTATTACCCTAAAACATGTCCTAATTCTAATGGATAAGTGTAATTCGACAAAAAACAACCTTAGGAATAAAATATGACCATTTAGGCCAACATGGATTAGATTAGGACATTTATTATTAATTTATTTAAAGAAGGGTTAAAATAGATAAAATCAATGTTTAATAACTAAATCATTTTTAATATAGGGTAATACTTAAGATAAATTAGACTATAAATATTAATTAGAAAGATAAAAATATTTCCGACATAATGGGGTTTTATTTATAATTTTTAGACGTTAAATAATTTAATTTATTTATGATAAAATGATGATGCAGTAGTTATCTTATTAATGAAATATTGACATAATTGATGGTATAAATACCCAAATAAATGTAATTTGAGACTTTTTATGAATTACAGTAATTTTATAGGTAAATATGACATGTTAGTATTGATTTAGTTATCTTTTTTCGATCTAATATTTCTTTTATGATTTTCAAAAAAATCAATTACCAAATAGTGTCAAAATTGACATAAAATAGTTTTTAAAACAAATATTAGATTATTAATTGTTACGTTTTTCCTAAAAATAAAAGGATCGGAAAAAGGACTTAGATAAGGTTATATATATTAATAATAAACAACTTGGGGTTATTTTGTCTTGTTATAGTATGTTTATTTACCTTATAGTGTAAGAAAACAAGAAGACACAGTAAAAAAAATTATTTAACTTAAAGTTAAATCTATATGATAAGGTTAAAATATAAAAATAAACATTTTTAAATTCAATTTGATTAGAGGATTTCGACCCATACCCACCTTATCATAGAAATAACTCAATTTGGAGCTATTAAAAACTGAATATGACTTTATAATAAAATAATAATTTTAGTTATTCCAAAGGTGCCCCTCTCCTCCCATATAAAAGGGCACCTCCTCCCTCTCTTCCTCACACCACTTTGAGCCGTAAAGCTTGGCCAACCCCTGCCAAATTCTCTTCAAAATTTCCCTAGACACATCCTAGAGGTCCCGGTATTCTTCAATGACCAATTTTAGTGCCCTAAGAGGAGGTCTCAAAGAGGCGCTTCAAAGAGAAGGTAATGTCTGTTACCGATTCTTTCAAATTTATTTCTTCTTCCAATTCTTCTTGTTTAGTTTTTTCGTTATGAAGTAATATCATCAGTATCCCTCATATACTGATATGTCATTATAAGTATGAAACAACCATATTTCACCATCTATCCATCCTACGCAAAACGAAATCACCACACCTACGTACGTACGGAATACCGTCTCCACGCCGTGGTGTAAACTATTTTCCACCACCGCCTTACTTGGATGGGAATAATGGTGAAAGTAATGAATATATATGAGTATTGTAAAGTGATATTGATTCTGTAATATTATACATACACATTAAAACAATTCCACGATCATGGGAATGATATCATCTCTCGTGCGTACGTACGGACTACCGTCTCCACAAATGCGATGAGATTCATTTTCCATGATTAACCTTTCAAGAATGATTATAAAGTATATATAATGAATAATAATTAAATATATGACATAATAATTCTACTGGATTTATGTATATACATATATGTATGTCATCTATTTAATTTCATTCAATTCAATAAGGAAACGAAAACAGCGTTCATGCGTACGTACGGCCTACCATCTCCATGAACGGTGTATTTCCTTTCTTTTTATAGATCTATAATATATATGTATATAATGAATATATATTATATATAAATCATGTTTATACTCTGAAATTATGTAAATCAGGATATAAGTAATAATATCAAGAGCGACAAGTCGAAACACATACGATAAATGAAATGATTTTACCCAAAATGCTACATTAACATGGAATTTACAAAAGAACGGGAAATATAAAGTAATAAGTGAAACATATATGATATAATAACAATGAATATGATTATTTAATAAGTCAGTGACATTATTTAAATCATTATACAAGAGGTTAGGATCCATACGAAGCATATCGGATCTTAGGTAAGGGATAATTTTTAAAATCTCATTTTTATCCTAGATTTCTTATTCGTAAGTATTTACTGGGGTTATTGTTATCATACATGTCCATGATTTATAAAAGTGTTTTCATTTTTTTAATTTCCTTTTTACCCATTTTGAATTTTAAACAATGGTATGGAAGGAATCTTTCTTTTATTTACCCTAAAAGGTACTTTTTGACTTTTCCGACAAAAGTAAGAGAAGAATGTTTTTTAACGTATAAGGCATGAAAGGATTTTTATTGTTTTATAAAGAGTTATTTTCATGAAGATTCCTCCAGAATATTTCATGACTATTTTCAACAAAATCCTTTTCTTTTAAAATTTCATGACATTTTGTGAAAAGAAAATGATTTTGAAGAAAAAATGATATTTTCATCGTGATTTCATTTGAAGTGCTTTATAAAAACCATTTTTTATCTAAGATGAGATTATTTCATATGTGTATGTTTCAAGTATAATGTATCAATTATTTACATGGTTTCACTTTTCTTATTCTAAAATGATATCCATTTCTTTTATATGGATTATGTGATGATGGGATGATGTTTATGAAACCCATTTTATTTGTTGGGTTATTATGAATGATGTATGTTTATTTTGTGTCACAAGTAAGAATAATTTCATTATGAGATTGGTTGGACCTATATCTCCCTCCAATTCATTGGGTAAAGATTTATATGTCATGAGATAGACATGTCTGCAACGGTAAGTTAATCCGGTTCAGTATTACAGGATAGGAATGAGGAGTGAACTTGATTCAGAAAGCAACTTTGTCCACTAAGATGGTCTTGGCAGCAATACCTTGGGTACTATGGAAATCATTACATGTGAATAATGGATGGAACAATTAAATGTTTTATTCCCATGACATTTTATCATGATTTATGTTCCATTATGATCTATTCCATATGTACATCAATGTTTTATGTCGCTGCTCAAGATTTTTATGTTTAAACATTTTGTTCATGTTTTTATGTTCAAATGTATATGGTATGTTTTATTTAATCCATGCTTACCCTTACTGAGAATTTGAGCTCACCCATTTTATTTTTTATATTCCCCCAAGATTAAAATAAAGGTTTTAGGTAAGGAAACAAAAAGTGGATGATCTTTATAGGAGATTTTGAAGATCTTTCACCAGGATTAGAATATTACGTTCCATGTTTCCAAAGAATCTAAACTATTAAGGTCCTTATGTGTTTGATTTGGTTATGTATTAATTATTCCGAAAATGTAATGTAATATCTATGTACATCACGTTTCGGGTCTCTATAATTGGTATCAGAGGAATGTTTTAGTTAACCTTTGGAAACTAGGATGCGAAAACATTAGTGAGATCCCTAGATATATTTCTAAGGTATGTCTAGTGATGTCTCTAATGTTAAGTATACGTATTGGTTATAGTCCATGAATTGTGAAAACGATCATAGAATTAAACCTAAGATGTTAGATATTTAATTTACTCCCCCTTTATTATGTTGTTTTCCCTAGAATGGTATTTTCCTCTCACACTGTTATTTTTGGGTTTTAGACGATGGCTGGAACCCGAAGGAACCGTGTTGATCAATTTAATGGACAATGAAATGATTGTACTCCTGACCAAACCAATGTCATGGGAGATGGAGTGCACAATCTTATTTCTATACTTACAAAAGCTATGAATCATTTTGGATTTCAGAATGTGAAGAGAAAGGAACAACATTCTGTTGAATCATTCCTGAGGCAGCGTCCACCTTCATTCAGCGGGTCTTCTGATCCCTTAGTGGCAAACAATGGATCAGTACTACTGAAAAGATATTTTTAGTTCTTCAATGTTCAGAGCATGATGTAGTCATCTTATTAGTATATCGTTTGGAAGGTGATACTGATCAATGGTGGAATCTTATCAAGAATACCATGAAAGGATATGAAATTGAGTCCATGGAATGGGACGAGTTCAAGAACATGTTTTTTAGTAAGTACTTCCATCGTATTCTTAGAACAAAGATGGAAAAGGAGTTTCTTGAGCTTAATAAGAAGGATGATGAATCTATAGGTATATACGAGGAATATTTTACAAGACTTGCAAGGTATGTATCTAGCTTTATCATCCAACCTGAAAGTAAAGTTGATCGATTTTTCAGTGGCTTAAAACCAAGTCTTCTAATGGAATTATCTATAAAAGACTTTAGTAGATATGAATAAATTGTGCGTTGTGCTATCAAGGTAGAACTGGAAGTTGGTGTAACATATCCATCTCATGGTTTTGACAAGAAACGAAAGATGGAGTTCAAGGAGAAATCTCAGAACAATTGTGAAAAGAAGATGAATGTTTCTTTATGCTCAAAGTGTGGAAATAAGGATGGTAGAGATTTCCTAAAAGGTACATGAAAATGTTTTAAGTGTGGAAAAGAAGGTCACTGAGTAGTTTATTGTCAATGTAATGGGAAAAAGGTTGCTAATGATGTGAATAGAGAAAAGACTACAAAGAACTCTCCACCAACACTTCAATGCTTCAAGTGCAAGGAAATGGGGCATTATGCTAATAAATTCCCTAATCAACGGGTTAATGATGTTCAACATGAGCAGCCTCTTATGGAAAAGGATAAAGGAAAGTCTCATGTGATCACTATTTGTGATGTTGAGTATGAAAATTTTGTTATGTAATGATTAAGTGTTTATGTAGTGGGATTTCAATATACTATCATGGAATCTCATTTATGGTATTGTGGAATTTTGGAATATCTATGTATTGGTTTTCAATAATTATATGGTACTGGTAAACATGGAAAGGTGATTGAAATATTTTTAGATAGTAGATGAAATGCCCATAATGAAGGGATAAGGGGAAAATAATATGATAGAAATCAAGAGCTCATGACTGATACAAGGACTAAGTGATATTATGGTTTGAGTATATAGAATTTTTGGGATTTTGGTGTGTGGAAGGAGTTAAAATTTTACAACATTCATGTTTTCACTAAGGTTCAATGGCTATTCATTCTTCAAGAGAATACATGATTAAGGTATTCACATGTTTGTAATTTAACCAACACGATATATCTTATGATATATGAAGGATAAATGATGGCATTCACGTGATTGTTATATGAAATTTCATGTAATCATATTCTTTGTACTATGAGCTTGGACCGAAGTATTTTAGATAATCCTAAATATTGGAATGGATTATGTTGGACATATGTTAGTTCGACATTATTGATGGGATGTTATAGTAATGTAGTTTTAGAAAAGGGACAACCTTCCAGACAGGCGGCATCCCATCGCGTCGGACAAGGATGTGGGAATCGAACCCACAACCGAAGTGTGACTGGCCTTTTTCGCCTAACACTGGCCTACAGGAAGTCCCTGTTTAGTAGAAACTAGTTTTATTTTATTAAGAGGTATGATATATTAATTATAAGTTCATTTTTGGAATCGTATATGATTAACCTCACTATAGATGGACTTATGTACATTTGATAACTTTTTCTAACATTTTGTTTGAAATAGATGGAATGAAACATCATTCTATCACATGATCTGTTAACACTTCATGAATAACAAATTCAACTTCATTTCGTTAAGAGAGGAAGTGGAAATTGTTCAAATCACGAACAATAGTGAGATTGTACAAAAATCATGCCAGTATTTCTTCTAATTCAAAATTTCCATATTTAAGGAAATGGTATTGAAAACCAAAAATGTTGTCATAGTGATCTTATATTTGATGAATCAGATGATACCCTAGAACATCACAAATTTATGGCTTTGTGATTGTTGGATTTTTCATAGCCATGTTCTTTACCACTCTCCATTAGAACACGACGGTTATATTTCTCTTCCATATCCATATTTTCACCTATGTTTTCCTATGTGGAAACATCGTGATTAGTTAATTAGGGTAACTGTTATGTTTCATACATTAGTTTTTAAAGACATGTTTTGGTATTCCTTTTTATGATGTGGGATTCTATTAAAGAAACTTTCGAGTAGTAAACCATTTACAACCCCAACGAATTTCGAGGGCGAAATGCATTTTAAGGGGGGTAGAATGTAACACACCAAGATTTTGTGAAAAATATTCTTTTTAATTTCATTAATGTATTGTGTTGTACGATACACCAAAAGGAGCTTTCATAACACTCATCCCTGACTTGTCTTGCATTACACACAAGCGCGACTTTCCACGATAACATGTGTTGTACACAATATCGAGTTTCTCTAAACAACGATATATTATATAAACAAGCCGTTATGAATAGTAATACCCACTTTTTGAAAATTTATAAACATTATCATTCAAAATGGACTTAATTTTTGGATTCAGAATATCGAAATTAGCCTTGGGTGAATTTTTGGTATTTTTCTGAAAACTTTCAATTTTTGATGAATAGTGAAAACACTGGGTTACTATTCAAAAACCGACTTTTTATTTAAATAATTACTTATTTTATTTAAATTTATTTTAGGTCAAAAATGATACATAATAACTATATAAGTTCAATTTATGTCACTGGATTCATTTTATAATAATTTTAGATATATAAAAATTTTATTGAACTTTTCACCGTCTTTTACCCACCTCCTAGGAGAATTTTTAAATTCACATAAAACATAATTTTACCGCTTCTGTGAGTGGAATTTTGAAAATCCGTGAGACATGGTGAATATCAATGACTAAAATGTGGTTCAATGATATTAGAATAATTCTTAGTGAATAGTAACTTATTACTTTTTTCTCAAGGTTAAAAGTAAATAAGGTAATTAAGGGTAAAATTGATATTATTATTACCCTAAAACATGCCTTAATTCTATTGGATAACTGTAATTCGACCAAAAACAACCTTTGAAATAAAATATGACCATTTAGGACCACATGGATTAGATTAAGACATTTATTATTAATTTATTTAAAGAAGGGTTAAAATAGTTAAAATCAAAGTTTAATAAATAAACCATTTTAAATATAGAGTTATACATAAGATAAATTCGACAATAAATATTAATTAGAAATAAAAAAATATTTCCTACATAATTTTGTTTTATTTATAATTTTTAGACATTAAATAATTTAATTAATTTATGTCAAAATGATGGTGCAGTAATTATCTTATTAATGAAATATTGACATAAGTGATGTTATAAATACCCAAATAAATGTAATTTTAGTCTTTTTATGAATTAGTCTAATTATATAGGTTAATATGAAATGTTAGTATTTATTAATTAAACGTTTTTCGAACTAATCATTGTTTTATGATTTTCAAATAAATCAATTACCAAATAGTGTCAAAATTAAAATAAAATATTTTTTAAAACAAATATTATATTATTAATTGTTATTTTATTCCTAAAAATCTAATTTTCGGACAAAGGACATATATAAGGTTATATATGTTAATAATAAACAACTTGGGGTTCGTTTGTCTTGTTATAATAAGTTTATTTACCTTATAGTGTAAGAAAAAAAAAGACACGATAAAAGAAAAACTATTTAACTTAAAGTTAAATTTAAATGATAAGGTTAAAATAGAAACATAAACTTGTCTAAATTCTATTGTATTAGAGGATTTCGACCCATCCCTTCCTTATCTTTGAAATAACTCAATTTTGATCTATTAATAACCGAATATGACTTTATAATAAAATAATAATTTTAGTTATTCCAAAGATGCCCCTCTCCACCCTTATAAAAGGGCACATCTTCCCTCTCTTCCACACACCACATTGAGCCTTCAAGCACGGCCAAACCCTACCAAATTATCTTATACACTTCCCTAGAAACATCCAAGAGGTCCTGGTATTCTTCAAAGACCAATTTTAGTGGTCTAAGAGGAGGTCTCAAAGAGGCGCTTCAAAGAAGAGGTAATGTTCGTTACCGATTCTTTCAAATTTATTTCTAATTCCACTTCTTCTTCTTTAGTTATTTCATTATGAATTAATAACATCAGTATCACTAATATACTCATATGTTATTATATGTATGTAACAACCATATTTCACCATCTATCCATCCTACGAAAAATGAAATCACCGCGCCTGCGTACGTACGGAATACCATCTCCACGCCATGGTGTAATCTATTTTCCACCACCACCTTACTTGGATGGGTATAATGGTGAAAGTAATAAATATATATTATTATTGTAAAGTGATATGTATTATGTAATATTATACATAGACATTAATACAATTCCACGATCATGGGAATGATATCATCGCTTGTGCGTACGTACGGACAACCGTCTCCACGAACGCGATGGGATTCATTTTCCCTGATTAACCATTCACGAATTATTATAAAGTATATATAATTAATAATAATGAAATATATGACATAATAATGATACTGAAAATATATATATATATATATATATATTTATGTCATCTATTTAATTTCATTCAATTCGATAAGGAAAGGAAAACAGCGTTCATACATACGTACGGCCTACCGTCTCCATGAACGGTGTATTTCCTTTCATATTATATATCTATAATATATATGTATATGATGAATATATATTATATATAAATCATTTTTTACAGTCTAGAATTATTTAAATCAGGATATAAGTAATAATATCAAGAAAGAAAAGTCGAAACACATACGATAAATGAAATTATTTTACCCAAAACGCTACTTTAACATGGAATTTAAAAATGAAAGGGTAATATAAAGTCATAAGTGAAACATATATGATATCATAAAAATGAATATGAATATTTATTAAGTCAATGAAATTATTTAAATCATTATACAGGAGGTTCAGATCCATACGAAGCATATTAGACCTTAGGTAAGGGATAATTTTGCAAATCTCATTTTTATCTGAGATTTCTTATTCGTAAGTTTTTACTGGGGTTATTGTTATCATCCATGTCCATGTTTTATAAAATTGTATTCATGTATGTCTAAAGTCCTTTTTACCCATTTTTACTTTTACCCAATGGTATGGAAGGAATCTTTCTTTTCATTTCCCTACAATGTACTTGTTGACTTTTCCAAAAAAATTATAAGAATAATGTTTTTTAACGTATACAACAAGAAAGAATTTTACTATTTTATAATGCCTTATTTTCATGAATCTTCCTCCAAAAGATTTAATTATTATTTTCATAAAACACGTTTTTTTAAATTGCATGACATTTTGTGAAAAGAAAATGATTTTGAAGAAAAAAGATATTTTCCTCAAGAATTCATTTAAAGTGTTTTATGAAAGCCTTTTTTCATCAAAGATGACATTATTTCATATGTGTATGTTTCAAGTATAATGTCTCTCTGATTTACATGGTTTCACTTTGCATATTATAAAATGATATCCATTTATTTTATATGGATTATGTGATGATGAGATGATTTTTATGAACCACATTTTATTTGTTGGGTTATTATGAATGATGTATGTTTATTTTGTGGCACAAATAAGAATGATTTCATTATGAGATGGGTGGGAACTATATCTCCATCCAATGCATTGGGTAATGATTTATATCTCATGGGATATACATGGCTGGAACAGTAAGTTAATCTTGTTCAGTATTACTGGACTGGAACGAGGAGTGAACTCGATTCAGAAAGGGACTTTGTCCACTAAGATAGTCTTGGCAGTAATGCCTTGGCTACTATGGAAATCATTACTTGTTCTTAAATGATTCCACAATTACATGTTTTATTCCCATGCTATTTTATCATGATTTATGTTCCATTATGATCTATGCCTTATGTACTTCCATTTTTTATTTTTTTTTCTCATGATTTTGATGTTTAAAAATTATGTTCTTGTTTTTAAGTTCAAATGTATATGGTATGTTTTATTTTATCCATGATTACCCTTACTAAGCATTTGAGCTCACCCTTTTTATGTTTTATTTTCCCCCAGGATTTAATGAACGGTTTAAGGTAAGGAAACAAAAAGTGGAATATCTTTATGGGAGATGTTGAAGATCTTTCACCACGATTAGAAGATTATGTTCCATGTTTCCAAAGACACTAAACTATTAAAGTCCTTGTGTGTTTGTTTTTGTTATGTATTATGTATTCCGCAAAAGTAATGTAATATATATGTACGTCAATCTTTGGGTCTCTAGAATGTCTATGTGCATTCATGAAATAGTATCAATTAATAGAGGGGAATCCACTAATAGGTGTTGGAAGTTCCATGGATGGTCAAGAGTGGAAGGCTCCCAGGCTTGTACCATATTAGTCGAATAACAAATAGATCCCCTGAGGACCTTTGGCAAGTATCAATTTGAATAAAATTTTTGATATATTGAGTGTTGATGGAGAGGATAAATATAAAGACACATGTCCCTCATAAGTAGAGTCTGATGGAGAATGACCCACAATTGATACAGGAGAGTATGGTATTGGCCCACACAACCTACGAATAAAGAAGGGGAATAAAGTGAACATGGACCTTGAAATTTTCATTATCAACAAGATGAAGTCCAGGGAATGAAGTGAATATTCATATATTCCATGGCCGATGGACACACGGTCCTCAAAAAAAGTTACTAAGCCCATAGAATAGGAACCTCATCCAATGGAAAAAGTGGAGTTTTCATAGGCTAAGGGCACCCCAACTGGTGGGAATGCAGATCAACAAGTAGGTGACAATGGTTCCCCAAATCAACTGGCGGAGGGGTACGTAGAAGTATAGGAGTATCCTCATGCTGATGAAATTTAATGGAATGAGGGTTAATTTGAGGTGATTCCACTACATCTATAGGATACATGATTAGTGGAGATGGTTGTGCACTCTTCTACACAACAGTGGGAGTCATAGACTCCCGATGGTGCTCAATGACATGAAAATGCGTCTATAGACACCAATATGGATTTTATCAGGAATTCGGAAGAAAATATGGTGGAGAACTTCCTAAAAATTATGTATACACAGGAAGAGGTTGATCAAATGATTGATAGAATGATACAAGTTGTTGTTACAAAGGATCAAGGTGATTGGATTGGGAAGCAAGACCGCACATTAATTTGTGGGTTTAAACGTGGGAAGATTGGAAAAAATGTTTAAATTCACTCTTGGATTTAACAGGCACATCCTTGTGAAGATTCCTTGATGGAGGACACAGAAATCTAGGTAAATTCTCTTCCATGGAAATTATGTAGGGAAATTATGTCCAAACAAATTAAAATTTTTATGATAAGTCTGTAGTTTCTTTTGATGCCTGACCGAGATTGTAGTGAGGGTTATCACATTTCCCTTAAAAGTGTTTTAAAAATAAAAAATTTAATTTGGAAGATGAAATACCATTGAAGGATTATTAAATATATTATTCTTGAAAGTAATCATTAAACCTTACAAAGTATCTTATTCAACATTGAAACATTTAAAACCATAATAATAATGAAGGAATAATATTAAATGGATATTTTAAATAACATTATGTTAATTTAATATAATTTAATATATATATAAATTAGTAGAATATACACCACACAAAATATATAAGTTGTGAACGTTATATATATCTCATAGAATAAAAAAAGTGATATGATAATCCCTTAAAAATGTGGTAACAATATAATTTTATAATAAAAAGGTACTAATAATAAAATAAAATTTCGTTTTAAAATGAATATAATTTAATTTATGATATAATATTTAAAATTGGTTTTACGTACACAAAATATAAAATATAAGGAGCACAAACATAATGTATGACTCACAAAAAGAAAAGTGAGATGAAAATTAATTAACATGAGTTTCTATTTGAGAGAACGTGCATTAAATTGATCTATAATAAAAATATTTTCATTATTTTCATTCATGATAACATTAGTCTTATCTAACAATAGTTTTATTAACATCCCAGACTGTTTTCTACAACTACTTATTCAAATATGATTATGTTAAGTGGGGTGAAAAAATTCTATTTATGTATTAGAAACAAATTTGTTAGGAAAAATATGGTCAAAAGGGAAATTATATAAAATCTCAAGAATTTTAATAATTACATAATTATGATATATATAGATTAATTATACTTTTTTTTAATAATCATTATATATAGATAATAAAAATGAATAAATGTTACAATCTTGGTGAAGAAAAGTTGTACATATGAATGGGTAACATTGTTATTTTTCTATAATTTATTTGGAATGAATGTAAGTAAAACTATATATTTATAAAATTATACATACTTAAGAAATACTATTTTATATTGTTATATATATTTTTATATAGTAATATTTTGATGAAACCAAAATCAAATCATTTCGGGGAGGTGGTAGTGCACATGTCTATAAATAACATGATCACATTTTAGTGTGTGAATGGGTAATAATGAAAATAAAATATATATATATTCTATATTTCAATAAAGAAAAATATTTAATGTATATAATATTGAGTTTTTTATGTAAAATATTTTTAACTGATCCCTTCATTTATACATTATATTTATAGTGTGAACGAATCACATCACTTCGAGAGGGCGGTATTCTAAACATTTTCAAACGGTGTTATAAAATTAAAAAAAAATTAGTAATGGTATGTGTAATAAATGGATTAAAAAAGAATAAATATGTAGTAAATATATTATATATAATATATAAATATATTTTCTTACATAGGTGGTAAAGGAAAAAATGAACAACCATCGATTTGTGAGTCAATAGTTCTTCATACACATAAATAGAATATTCATTACCCATTAGATGGATGTGTGTGTATGTTTAGGTCAAATCAAAATCATAAAAACACCCTAATAAAATTAGAAAACATTTAATGTTATGTAATTATAGAATAATAATAGACTATGGATTTGAGAATGGAAATGAAACAAGAGAGCTTGAGAGAAGGCGTTACCTCTTAATCAGGTAACTTCTATTCATTTACACCAAATAGAATAATTGGATGGAAATCATGTGAATTAGAGGCATCCAGGACAGGATTAGGGATTATGTTAAATTATATGGAAATATCATTTGAAAACCTAAGTCATTTGTGAGGTGTGGGGAATGCCGAGTGGTGTTTTCGTTTTATAATGGAGGAAAATGACTCACTTGGATTTTTGAAAACATGTTAGGTGTACACATGTTATTACATAAAAAATTCATAAAATCAAAAAAAAACTCAATAAAGAAAATGATATATCATAATTATGGTCCTAAATTTTTTGGGACAAATATATAGGTCATTTGTTCCCCTAAGAGAAAGAAATAACTCTTTATAATGCTTCATTTTTCCATAATAATTATAAATATTTTTAACTGCATTCACTACTATTTTTTTTGGTAAAAATAAATGTTGTTATTATTATTGTAAAAACCCGTAAATTTGAATTATATTTTTTCATAAATTATTTGGGATTTTACGGGTACGCAGTTTCTGACGGCACTTGATTCTGAGGTCCGGTGTGCCCAGAATCAATTTTTGAAGGTTAGATCTAGTACTTTCAGTGAACGAACGAGTGGGTTTTTCTATCTTTTTAACTGATGTTCGGAATTGAAATCCGAGGACACTGATAAAACCAGAACTCCGGTAATTTCTTAAGAGAACTTTTACCAAAGATGTGATTTCTCAGGAAGAGATGTTTAAAAAAATGTGGATTAAATGAAAAGTGAATACATTTGTGGTACAAATTTTATTTCTTTTTCTAAGGTGGTTTTATCCTACATGGGGGAGTTATTATGGGACCCACTATCATCCTAACTACCCGTGTGAGGATAAATATAAGGTTGGGCCCACACGAGCCCCAACCTTTTCACTTTCCATAACCCCTTAACCCCTTGGAAGTAAATGTACAACCCTTCAACCTTCTATCTCACTCTCTCATAACTCTTTCCAACACACATGAAACAATTAATTGAACCACTTCAATTAGTTAATGAGTGTTTTTAATTATTATATTTTGAAATGCATGACATAAACAATTAAAATAAGGGGTGACCTTATTTTAATTTGGGTTGGCTTGTTGTGTGGGAATTTGGGAAGAGAGCCTTGTGTGAAGGAAGAAGGAAGCTCCTCCATCGATGAATAACATCATCCTCTCCTCTAATAATGACACCTCATTGATGTAGATCACCAAATATAAGAATATCAATAATGGGTAATCATGTTCTTCTCTCCGTGACAAAAAGAGGAGACGACGCTTCCTCCTCGGATGCTCTCTGTTGACGTCTACGAATCTTTATCTCGCGATGTCGACATACGACATCGATTATCTTGGTCGGGGAGTGTTTGTATTGAGTAATGATTGGTTTTCCTTCCATTTTGTTTTAACTCTTATATCGCTTGTTATCGGACTAATGCGGACGGGACCGAACCAAACTAACACGGTCTGATTCATCCATTGTTCTTGTGAATATATGGAGTTCTTAGGCCCTTATTGAGTTGTGAATCAAGATATGTTTTAGGGGCCAATCAGAGGCCCGAAAACATCGTAAATGGACTTAGAGCATTCAGGAGACCTAGAAGAGGAAGTTTCATAAATATTGGAACATCGGAACGAAGAACGAACACCATGGGAGGCGTGCTGTCTAGAGGCATCATTTCTAGAAAATTCCAGAATGCACGGTGTGTCCTCTAGGAGCACATTCCTTGTAGTACAAGCGTACTATGGCATCCGTTTCGGACGTTAGAAAAGTATTACACTACATGTGACTCTAGACACACTGTGTGTACTCTCCACATGGTATAACATAGGAGACTTCGATGGACATGGTGTGTATTCAAGGAAATTAAATGGACATGGACAACAATACACAACCAAGTAACACTGCGTGTATTCTATTCATAGAAATAAAGAACTGGCTTCATGAGGCTCGGCGGGTAATCTGGGTGATACATGGACACAGGCTGAACCACATGAACAAGAGGCACCACGTGTACTACCTTCCCCATGGTAGAAGCAGCTTCGTGATGACTGGGTTTGTATTCCGGAAATACACTAACACAGGGTGGAGTACACATGTATGTACTCCACCACACGGCCAATCATGGCCAGCACACATGGAACCGACCCTAGAGGTTTGGAAACTGTGTGTAACCATACTACACTCCATGTACTTACATATCTACATGTCCAGCCCTGTGACACGGGCCGTCTCACACGGTCAGTACTCGGTGTCTGATGACACGGCGTCTATCGCTTACCTACATGTCGTGTACTTTAGGGAAATGTCATGGTCATCTTGTTCTCCATGACTTGGGCACGTTTTTCTTGGTTATTCCCGTATGACTTGGGATGTAACTATAGGATACATCACCTCTGGTCATCTTGATAGTTGATGTATCGATCTCTGACTCAAGGAGCGGACCCTCCGAAAATCGATCATGCTGTGTGCAGGAACCCTAGAGCTGGATGTGACTGCAATAATGATGAAGATTGTGCTTTGATCCTATGTGGGTTCGGCAGTGTGGATGAATATCCTTGGATCCTCCTTGGTTTTGGCAGAGATCATGAATTTACTAGGTTCCTACATGGGTTTGGTAGCGATGGTTACTGTACTTGGATCCTACGGGGGTTCAGCAGCGATGACTTCTGTACTTAGATCCTAAGTGGGTTCGGTAGGGGAGATGATTCAGAGGCTACATATATCATCTCCACCCCTCTTATTGAGTATTATACCTGTGTGATCTATGTCTTGAATTTTAGTCATTATCATTGATGTGATTGACTTGCATTCCTGTGTGGACTGGGTTGTTCTTTCCTGTGTGGACTGGGTTGAACATGGGCTCGTGAGTTGGAGTCGAACCGGAATTGAAGACTTAGGTATATGTATGGTCAAATAACTATGTAGAGTTGGTTGATACTTTGTGTTTGTATCATTCCTTTTTGGTTATCCATTGTGGATTTTGAGAGACATTGGGGGGTCTCAGGGTCCCTACTAGTTATCGTATACTCACCCCTGCACGGGTTATGCATGTACTATGTTGTGTTGGATGCAGACGACAGACAACACTGATCGAGGTGGAGTCTTGTGGAGTGGAATGATACCTTGAGGTGGACCACTTGGCGGGACATACATAGAGCGGAAGGACGTACCCGAGGAGATGAGAAGACCATTTGTACCCACCATTTTGGTGGGATATCCAAAGGACGATTCAGTGGTTGCTGGTTTACTTTACTACAACTGTTCTTTCTTTAGTTTTGAACTGTTCTTTCAGTTGGATTTTGTATTCTGGACCATTTACTTTCCAGCACTGACTTTTGTACTCAGTTTACTTAGTGTTTACTTCAGCGTGCATACTCGGTTGTGTTTGGTTACTTAAATAAAGGAAATGCCTTCCCTTTAATCGGGATTTAATCTTCTGGTGCTAGTCGCCAGCCCCTGGCCTATAAAAGGTGGTCTTTGGGTAGTCACGACATGGGCCTTGAGGACGGGTCCTGACAAATTCATATCATATGAGTCAGTTCTACCATAGAACTCAGGACTCTGATAATTTCTTCTCTGTGAAGAAATAATGTTTAGAGTATTGAGTGTGGTTATCATTCCAAGGAGTCCAGTGTTGGTGCGGTGGCCGACGTATCAATACACCAGGACCCTGACTTCTGATTTCTGACTCAGTGCCCGAAAACAATGATTGCATGTGTGTTTCAAAAGTTTTCTTTGGGATTACTTTGTTTCAGCTCACCATGTACACTCTATTATCTGTGGCGCAGCTGTTTCTTTTCAGGATGGCCCCATGACCGCAGCCAGCTAGGGATCCTAGTTACGTACGAGATGACAGCCCATTGAGCGACGAGGCCTCGGTGAAAGGCCCCATTACAGTGGAGGCACCATCCGTACCTCTACCCGCTGGGCCACCGATACCACCAGCGCTACCAGCGGAGAGTGCACATGGCATGAGTGCACTACATGAGTTTCATCATCAGAGGCCGCCCAGGTTCCGCAGTGAGATGGACCCTTAGGCAGCTAAGGATTGGCTATATCCTATCGTCTGATTCGTCAAATTGGTAGGGTCAACATAGATCGTATGGAGATCCTTGCAGCGAGTCTCCTTCAAGCAGCACAGGTAGATGGTGGAGCCTGAATCTCTAGGTGCTCGATGAGGCATCTATACTTTGGATGGACATCGAGATCCTCTTCCGCTCGGAGTTCATTCCATCCACCCTCCATGAAGTGTGCATCCAGAAGTTACTACAGCAGTGGCAGGGCAACATGATAGTAGCCCAGTACTCAACGAGATTTACCGATCTCTCACGCTACTCCAAGGACATGGTACGAGACACATTCTTCGGGGCGTGAACCTTTGAGTAGGGATGGAGGCATGACATTAGGGCTTCGATGATCCCCCTCCACATTCGGACCTAGGATGGAGTATTGAAACGATCCCTACTTGTGAAGAGCTTCCATGATGAGCCTACTCCAGCAGTAAGGCCTACCGCGGGGTGACACAAAGCGGAGTATTCTGCATCCATTAGTAGACAGATGTCACAGAGGTCCAAGCGGACCAGGCCATCAGGTGGGAGACCTCAAGATACTGGTTTGGTGGTGTGGCGCACACACAGCAGAGCCAATCATTCTAGAGGTAGGCAGTGCTATGCATTCATCGGGTAGTGCCTCATGGCTCATAAATACCCGACCCACCATGTAGAGGAGTAGCTGAAGGTTGTGGGACCACCCATGCAGAGGAAGAGGTTCAACCATGGTGGTCCATAGGGAGTATGCAGACGAGGCAGAGGAGCTAGTCGAGCAGCGGGTGGTGGGCGACTCTTTTAAGCTCAACCACCACCACCACCAGGAGGTCCACCCCAACCATAGGGAGCTGGCGGATAGAGGCAGGCTCAACTTCAGGCAGTGGAGGCTTACGATCACAGCCCACCTGAGATGATTCGAGGTACTATCTGTGTCTAATCCACCCTTTCTAGAGTTCATATCGAGACATGAGCGGTTTATTCATTTATTTACACTTCCCCTGTTCGGAGCTCGGAGAATCCTATGGAGCCGTTGGCTTGATCCTTACGGCTAGAGACATCTACAGGAGCAGACTCGATGGTTATGCACTAGTGCCGGCAGTGTGAGCTTACTCTAGCAGGTGAGAGCTTCGGCTATGATCTTCGTGTAGTGGTTTCGATGCCTTACGACCTCGTATTGGGAATGGATTGGTTATATACAGTCCATGCTCAGATTGACTATATTAGGTTCAAAGTGCGGTGTATCTGTACATCTGGGAGTAGGTTCACCTTCTCCGGAGAGAAGTGAGCCTTTTTAGAATCGGATGGACTCATGCAGATGAGAGGACAGCCGATCACAATTAGTTGGATAGTCTCATCCTAGGAGTGGTTAACGTGCAGAGTCTGAGTTTTTCTGTTGTGGGGGATCAGTATGCAGATGTTTTCCCTGACGACATTCCAGGACTACCTCCTCACAGTGAGGTAGACTTTTATATTGACTTGTACCCTGGTACAACCCCGATATCTACTCCAGCATATCGGATGGCTCCTGCTGTGCTTCATGAGCTTCGGATATAGCTAGAGTACTTGAAGGGAAAGGGATTCATCTGACCTAGAGTTTCACCATAGGCTTCTCCAATTTTGTCTTCCATGAAGGCGGATGGGAGCTTGCGACTGTGTGTCGGCTACCGTCACCTGAACCAGGTGACCGTGAAGAACAAGTATCCATTTCTGAGGATTAATGAACTCATTGATCATCTCAAGGGAGAACGATGGTTCTCAAAGATAGACCTCAGGTTAGGCTATCATCAGCTCAGAGTTCGAGATGAGGATGTGCAGAAGACGACCTTCAGGTGTCGGTATGTCCATTATGAGTTCTTTGTAATGCCTTTCGGTGTAACCAACTCTCCAGCAGTGTTCTTGGGTCCCATGAACAAGATCTTTCAGCCATACCTCGATTGATTAGTCTTCATCGAAAACATACTTATTTACTCGACCACTGAGGAGGAGCACACCAACCACTTGCGGGTTGTTCTGGACAATCTCTGAGAGCACCAGCTTTATGATAAGGTCTCGAAGTGTCAGTTTTGGATTCAATAGGTCCACTTCTAGGGGAATTTTCTCTCTGAGGTGGGATTAGCGGTAGATCTTGCAAATATCAAAGAAGTAATTCCTTGGGATCCACCTAGGAGTGTGACCGAGGTGCATATATTCCTAGGTATGGCTGGGTTCTATTGGTGATTTGTTCCAAACTTCTCCAGAGTTGCAGTACCACTTTCATCTTTGACGAAGAAGGGGAAACCCTTCGTGGGGATAGATAGATGTCAGCGGTGCTTCCAGGAGCTGATACATAGATTCCCCAGTGCACCCATCTTGAGGCTACCAGAGGAAGGTGTAGGGTATGTAGTTTACTACAATGCATCAGGGACCGGACTCGGGTGTGTCCTGATATAGGAGCAGGCAGTGATCGCTTATGGTTCATGATAGATGATTAATCATGAGAAGAACTATGATACCCATGACCTGGAGTTAGCAGCAGTGGTCTTCACCTTGATGATGTGGCGGCACTATCTGATGGGAGAGCGCTTTGTAGTCTACTTTGACCACTACAGTCTCAGTTACATCTTCTCACCGAAGGACTCGAACCTGAGACAACGGTGATGGATCGAGTTCCTCCATGACTCTGACATTGATATAGACTATAATCTTTGGAAGTGGAATGTAGTAGTTGATGCTCTTAGCATGAGGATGGGCATTCAGCTACTTGGATATTCGACAATGCAGTTAGCCTCTTTGCAGATATCCTTTGTGGATAGAGATGGGGCAGCATTCCTACAATCCCTCAAAGTCACTCCTACACTTCTTCAGCAGGTCAGAGAGGCAAAATGTGGGGACATAGACTGTGAGACACGAGTTTCTCAGATTTCCATAGGGCAGGCACCTAATGGTTTTTCTATTGGTGGAGAGCACGTCATCCTCTTCAGGGAACGTTCCATGGTACCAGTTGCATTACAGGAGGAGGATTTGAGGGAGTTTCACACTTCCCCTTTGGCGGTACATCCAGAATTAGCGATGATGTACCAGGATCACAGAAGACAACACGGGTTTCCGGGTATGAAGAAGGCTGTGGAAAAGTTCTTCTCTTGATGCCTCACATGTCAGCAGTTGAAGGCGGAGCACCAGGTACCGTAAGGTTTTGTACATCCCTTAGAGGTTCCAGAGTGGAAGTGGGATGAAATATCCTTGGATTTAGTGATGGGAATTCCATGTACATCAAAAATACATGATTCCATCTGGGTGATTGTCGACCGACTCACCATGTCGGCCCACTTCCTTCCAATCAAAGAGCAGGGCTCAGTGGAGAGGATGGGATGCCTTTACATTAAGGAGATCGTACCACTTCATGGTGTCCCATCATCTATCGTCTCCGATCGAGATTCTTGTTTTACTTCCCAGCTATGGAGGGAGTTGTTGGAGGCATTTGGGACGCAAATACGCCTGAGCACCACCTTTCATCCTTAGAGGGATGCCAGATGGATAGGAAAATTCAGACAGTCGAGGAAATGCTCCGTTCATGCATCCTTGACTTTGGTCGCAGATTATCCAAGAGCAGATGAGTACTGCACGGAGCTGGAAGAAGTCCTATGCTGATAGGAGGTGGAGACCACTGGAGTTCGAGGATGGCGACCATGTTTTTTTATGGGTCTCACCTCAACGTGGATTACAGAGATTTGGCAGTGGCGGAAAGTTATCTCTACGCTTCATCAGAGCATTCCATGTTCTCTGTAGGACAGGCGAGGTTTCTTATCGCTTGGCTCTTCCTCCTCATTTGCACCATGTTCGTGATGTCTTCCATGTATCTCAGCTGATGAGATATGTGCACGACCCAAAGCATATCATTGTTTACGGAGAGCAGGACATCGATGACGAGGCGACTTCTTCGGAGGTTCCGGTGGAGATAGTGGATCGACATGATTGGGTCCTACATGGATGGTCGATTCCTCTAGGGTGCATCGGGTCGAAGCACATGAACTTCCAGCAGAGCACATGGGAGTGGGAGGCTCAGATGTGTGCATAGTACACTCATTTGTTTCCCTAGTTTATGATGCAGCATTATGGGGATATAAATCCATGAGGTGGGAGTAATGTAAAAACCCATAAATTTCATGGAAAACTTTTTCATAAATTCTTTGGGATTTTACGAGAATGCAGTCTCTGACGGGACTTGATTTTGTAGCCTGGTGTGATCGGAATCAATCTCCAAAGTTTAGCTCAGGTACATTCATTAAATGAACGAGTGGGGTTTTCTATCTTTTGAACTGATGTTCAGAATTGAAATTTGAGGGAACCGATGAATCCACAACATCGGTAATTTCTTAAGAGGACCTTTACCGAAGATGTGTTTTCTCATGAGGAGATGTTTAAAAAATGTGTATTAAATGAAAAGTGAATAAAATTGTGTTAAAATTTTTATTTCATTTTCTAAGGTTGTTTTATCCTACATGGGGGAGTTAGGGAAGGACCCACTAGCATCCTAACTACCCATTTGAGGATAAATGTAAGGTGGGTCCTAGAAGTTCCCCAAACTTTTCACTATCCATAACCCCATAACCCCTTGTAATTAAAGGTGTAACACTTCCACCTTCTCTCTCTCTCTATCCTTCATAACTCTTTCCAACACTCATTAAACAATTAATTGAACCACTTCAATTAGTTAATGAGTGTTTTGAATTCTTAAATTTTGAAATGTCTGGCATCAACAATTAAAATTAGGGGTGACCTTATTTTAATTTGGGATGGCTTGTTGTGTGGGAATTTGTGAAGAGAGCCTTGTGTGAAGAAAAAAGGAAGCTCCGCCATCATTGAATAATGTCATCCTCTCCACGAAGAATGAAACCTCTTCGACGTAGAGCACCGAATCCATGATGATCAACGACGTGCAATCCTCGTCTTCTCTCCGTGACTAAAAGAGGAGACACCACTTCCTCCTCGGATGCTCTCTGTTGACATCTACGAATCTTTATCCCGTGACGCCGACGTTCGACATCGATTATCGAGGTAGTGGTGTGTTTAGATTGAGTAATGATTGGTTTTCCGTCCATGTTGTTGTTCCTATTAAACCTCTTGTTATCAGACTAATGTGGAAGGGACCAGACCAAACTAACACGGTCTGATTCCTCCATCGTTCTTGTGAATATTTGGTCTTCTTCGGCCGTTCATGATCGGTGAATCAAGATATGCTTTCGGAGCAAATCAGAGGCCCGATAACATCGTAAACATCCTCAGAGCATCGGGGTGACCTAGAAGAGGACGTTTCATAGAAATAGGATCATCGGAACGAATAACAAACACTTCGGGAGGCGTGATGTCCCGAGGCATTTTTTCTGGAAAATTCCAGAATACTTGGTGTGTCATACAGGAGCACACACCGTGCAGTACACGTGTTCTGTGGCTTCCATTTCGTATGTTAGAAAAGTAGTACACGACATGTGACTCTAGACACACGGCATGTACTCTCCAAAATGTTTGATAGTGGAGACTTCGATGGACATGGCATGTATTTAGGGAAAATATACTAACAAATACAGTAATACATGACCAAGTAACACGGAATGTACTCTCTTCATAGAAAGGAAGAAGCGGCTTCGCGAGGCACGACATGTAATCTGGGAGATATACAGACAAGGGTAGAACCACACATCCAAGAGGCACGACGTGTACTACCTTCACCATGGCAGAAGCCTGTTTGTGATGACTCGATGTGTATTCTGAAAATACACAGACACATGGTGGATTACATGGGCATGTACTCCACCACACGGCCATGCATGGTAAGCGCACATGGAACCGACCCTACAGGGTTGGACACAAAGTGTAACCATACTACAGGTTGTGTACTTACATATCTTCACGTCTAGCCCTGTGACACTTGCCGTATCACAAAGGCAGTACCTAGTGTTTGATGAAACGGTGTGTATCGCTTACCTACATGCCGTGTAATTTAGGGAAATGGCTTGGTCATCTTGTTATTTGTGACTTGGGCAAGTTTCTATTGGTTTTTCCCCTATGAAGTGGGCCGGAACTACGGGATTCATCATCTCTGTTCTTCGTGAAAGTTTATGTATCGATACTTGACTCGAGGAGTGGACCCTCTGGAAATCTAGCCCACTGTGTACGAGAACCGTGGAGTTGGCTGAGATTGTAACGACGATAATGACTGTACTTGGATCTTCCATTGGTTCGGCAACAAGGATGACTATACATGGATCCTCTATGGGTTCAGTAGTGATGAACACTGTACATGGATCCTATGTGGGTTCGGTAGTGAGGTTTACTGTACTTGGATCCTACGTGGGTTCGGCAATGACGACTTCTGTACTTGGATCAAACATGGGTTCGGCAGGGAAGATGATTCAGAGGGTACATCTATCATCTTCACCCGTCTTCATGAGTTGTATACCTGTGTGAGTTGTGTCTTGACTTTCAGTCATTATCATCTATGTGATTGACTTTCATTCCTGTGTGGACTGAATTGTGCTTTCCTATGTGGACTGGGTTGAAACTGGGCTCGTGAGTTGGAGTCGAACTAGAATTGATGACTTAGGTAAATGTATGGGCATATATATAAGTAGAGTTGGTTTATACTTTGTGTTAGTATCATTAATTTGTTTTTTATCCTTTGTGGATTCCCAGAGACCTTTGGGGGTCTCGGGGTCCCTAATGAGTATCATATATTCACCCCTGCACGGGCTATGCCCACACTACGTTGCGTTGGATACAGACAATAGATAGCATTGATCGAGGTGGAGTCTTACGGAGTGGGACGGTTCCTGGAGGTGGACCACTTAGCGTCACATACACAAAGCGGACGGCCATATCCAAGGATCTGAGGAGACCATTTATACCCACCCTTTAGGTGGGATATCTAGGGGACGACTCAGTGGTTGATGGTTTCCTTTACTACAACTGTTCTTTATTTACTATTGTACTCTAATTTTAGTTAGGTTTGTATTCTGGCACATTTACTTTCCAGCACCTACTTTTGTATTCAATTTACTTATTATTTTCTTTATCTTGCATACTCTATTGTGTTTGATTACTTATATAAATGAAATGTCTTCCCTTTTAACGGGATTTACACCTTTGGTGCTAGTTTCCAGCCCCTGGCCTATGGAAGGCGTGTTTGGGGTAGTCACGGCACGAGCACCGAGGAAGGGTCATGATAATTATAATTTATAAATTATGATTCTAAAATATGTAATTAATTTTCTGAAATTCTAATCACATAGTTGGTAGAAATTGATTTAACATTAATCCCACAAAGGGGACAATATTGCAATTTTTTAATGTAGAAACGTTTGAATGTATTATATTTTTTAATAATAATTTATAAATTTAAATTTATTCCTTTGAAAAAAATTGTATAAATTTATTAAAATAGAATATAATAAACTATTATAACCAATTAATAGTTTAAATTATCCTTATAAATTAATTAGATAAAGAGGAGGTTTGGAACTAAAATTTTGTATTTTTAACTATTCATTAAAAATGAAATGTTTCATGAAAATTTTAAAAAATACCCTAAACTAATTGATATGCTTATATTCATAATGTTTCGTTTGTTTTGATATATTAACACACTTAAAATTTAAAAAATAATATATAAAATGGGTTCTCCATAAAAATGTGTTAAAAGTGCCTTAATAAAAAATAATGTTTTTATGTGTAAATTATAGTTTGTTGTTAACTTATGTGTATCTAACATAATAGATGAATATAAAAAATATATGATTTATTATATAAAATTTATATTTCATTTATATAATTAGATAATTTTAATTAATTATGTTTATTTAGAAAGAAGTCTTTTAGGAGAAGAAAAATAAAAATATTTCTTTTTATATCCAACATGTTATTATATTCATTTCTCATTATTTGGTAAACCATTAATTCATTTTATATTCATATAAACCATAAATATTCATCATTTATATAGTAAAATTCATAACCACTAATATTACTCATATGTTATATAATAATTTAACAATACATTATCATTTGGTGATTTTGTTGTTCTGTGTAACACAATATATCATAGAAGGTCACTCTTCTGTGTAACAAAAGATAATGAGGAATGTCTCCATTTTGTGTAATATAATATTGCTCGGTGTATCATATGATATAATATCTCATTTGATATTTCCAATGATGAAATCTCATGTCATGAAAATTTTTCATTATAAATAATCTAGAAAAGAGAGAATTATATGTATAAAGGTCGCATGGACTACCATGTAACTTGGTATCTATATAATTAATCAATAATGAAATTTGGTAGAGCATAATTTGAGGAAAAGCCTAAATATTTAAGGGGAGTGAATTATTTTATCAATCACAACAATTTAATGATCAATACAATTTTGAGGTCATCACATCCACAAATGTGTGATAATTTAGAAGACTTCAGTTCAATAGAATTTAATATATTTTAAAAAAAATTTATAATTAATTTTCTTATTATTGGGTAATTGTTTTACTACTTATGAATATATATAAATATTTTTTATTGATAGGTTTCAATTCTATAGGTAAAATGTTGTCTTTTGGTTATTCTTCGATTAAATTATAATTCATTACTTTACCCCCATATATTAATACTCAATGATGGATTTTTTTTCCTAAAACATTAAAATATATATTTAAAGGATCATAATAAATATAAATGAGTGAAAATTATAACTATATTTATTTAACTATCATTGAAACCCAATACGGTAAATATATTAATCATTAATACTCAAATTTTATATTATTCGTTCATCGTTAACATTATTTTCATCAAATTATATAACTAAGTAAATAATTAATAACAAGGAAATTTCATAGGTTAGTGGTTAGAATTAAACCCTTATTGTCATACATTCATGGGTTCATGAATCCTAGCCTTTCCATAATTGACTTTTTTTCACTAGACATACTAGTTTCCATTTTCTAGAAGAATTTTAATATAATTTCCAAAATTTCAATGATGGATATCCTTAATATATGGGTAATATCAAAATAGACTTTTATCTAATGTATTATATTCAATTCAAAAACATAAATATTTCCTCTACTTATTTTCACATAGATACTTCAATGTACTATTGTATAACAATAATATTATTTTAGGATTTGTAAATCATGACTCATTTTTTTCAAATTTAAAAATGCATTGCTTTAACCTATAATATTTCTTTTCATTATCAATCAAAATTAATCATAATAGTTTCTAAATAAAATTAAAATTGTCGTAGGAATATCCCTGAGGTGTTTCAATCCATGTGTGTAGTTAGGATCATTATCATATAATAGCTTACCCCGAGTTAGGATCGAAACACAGAGTAGAAGTAATTACTCATAGATTCATCTATTTGAGAACCATGTTTACTTTTGGTAACCTGATAATGCTGCATTTCTAGAATGACCCAAAAAATATCTATCTTAAAAAAATTCATGGATGTTCTTCAATATTTTTCATCAAATTCTACCTTAGGGTTACCTTCTCTAACCTATGTTTTCCTAAATATAAATCCATTGGTTTCTACTAAACTACCTCTAATACCATCCATTGTAAACCAACCCCAGAATAAAGGAGATAGTGTCTACTACTAATTACATTGGAATTATTACAAGGAATCAAACCGCAAAGGACATGCGATTTTAGTATTCATATTAATCCCAAAAACATTCTACGTATTGCATTAATGAACTATACATTACTTACTACACAATTTATTTATACTATATTAAAAACTATATAATGTCATTGAAAAATTTATTTCATCTAGTAAATGCATGCATATTTTTCATAGTTGTCTTATAGGATTCATGGGGAAAGAAAAATAATAATGGGTTGGACAAATTATTTGTAAGGGTAATGTATAGTGGAAGAAATAATGAATCAACAATATTATTAATTATGACATGAAAACTATTCGTGATGACTTGGCGTGTATTCCGTAAATACACAGACACATGGTGGAGTACACGAGCATGTACTATACCACACGGCCAAGCATGGCTAGCACACATGGAACCGACCCTACAGGTTTGGACACAATGTGTAACCATACTACACGCTGTGTACTTACATATCTAGACGTCCAGCCCTGCGACACGGTCCATACCACACATGCAGTCCCTGGTGTCTGATGACACGGCATGTATCGCTTACCTACACGCCATGTACTTTAGGGAAATGGATTGGTCATCGTGTTCTCCGTGACATGGGCCCGTTTTTCATTGTTTTTCCCCTATGACGTGGGACAGAACTGTAGAGACCTGAAGCTTGACGTACATGGACATTACATTACTTTTGCGGAATACTTAATACATAAGAAAAACAGACACACAAGGACCGTAATAGTTTAGTGTCTTTGGAAACTCGGAATAAAATCTTCTAATTGTGGTGAAAGATCTTCAACATCTCCCAATAAAGATATTCCCTTTTTCCCTTACCTAAAACTTTTCTTTATATCCTGGGGAAAAGAAAAAATCAAAGGGGTGAGCACAAATTCCCAGTAACGGTAAACATAGAGAACATAAAACAATTCATAAACATTTGAAATCAAAAACATGAACAAGAAATCTTAACATCAAAATCTTGAGCAAAGACATGAATCTTGTAAGTACGTAAGGCATTTATCATAAGGGAACATAAATCATGATAAAATAGCATGGGAATAAAACAATTAATTGTGGCCTCCATTATGCACATGTAATGATTTTCATAGTAGCCAAGTCATTGCTGCCAAGACCATCTTAGTGGAAAAAGTCCTTTTCTGAATCGAGTTCACTCCTCGATCCAGTCCTATAATACTGCACCAGATTAACATACCATTCGAGCCATGCCTATATCATGAGATATAAATCTTTACCCAATTCATTGGAGGGAGATATAGGTCCCACCCATATCATAATGAAATCATTCTTACTTGTTCCACAACATAAACTTAAAACATTCATCATAAACAAAAGAATAAAATGGGTTTCATAAACATAATATCATCATCACATAATCCATATAAAATAAATGGATATTTCATCATAAGAAAATTGAAAGCATGTAATTAATAGAGACATTATACTTGAAACATACACATTTGAAATAATTTCATCTTATATGGAAAATGGTTCTGATAAAACACTTGAAATTAATTCTTGAGGAAAATATCCTTTCTTCTTCAAAATCATTTTCTTTTCAAAAAAATGGTCTGTACTTTTAAAAGAAAACGGTTTTGTTGAAAATAATCATAAAAACATGTAGAGGAAGCTTTATTAAAATGAGGTGTTATGAAACTGTAAAAATCCATTCACGACGTATAAGTTAAAAATAACATTTTTCTCCTACTTTTGTCGGAAAAGTCAAAAAGTACCTCGTATGGTAAACAAAAGAACGATTCCTTCCAAACCATGTGGTAAAAGTCCTAAAAGGATAAAAATATCATTAAAATACATTTAAGAATACTAAACTTTTTATGAAAACAATTTTAGAAAACATGGACATGGATGATAAACATCACCCCAGTAAATACTTACGTATAAACAATCTCAGATAAAATGAGATTTGAAAAATTATCCCTTACCATAGGTTTGATTTGCTTCGTAAGTGTCTGAACCACCTGTATAGTGATTTAAATAATGTTATTGAATTATTACAGAATCATATTCAAAATTATGATATCATATATGGTTCACATATGACTTTATATTACCCATTCTTTTGTAAATTCCATGTTTAAGAGCGTTTTGGGTAAAATCGTTTCATTTGTCGTCCGTGTTTTGACTTATAATTATTAATATGAGTACTTAGATCATGATTAATTAATTCTAGAATATAAAACAGGATTTTTATATAATATATATTCAGAATATTCATATATATAATAGATCAATAAATGGAAAGAAATACACTGTTCATGGAGACGGTGGGCCGTACGTACGCATGAATGCTGTTTTCGTTTCCTTATTGAATTTAATAGAATTATGTATATGAAATAAATATATATATATACATAAATCCAGTAGCATTATTAGGTCATATATTTCATGATTACTTATTATATATACTTTATAATCATTCTTGGAAGGTTATCATGAAGAGTGAATCTCATCGCGTCATGGAGATGGTATTCCGTACGTACACACGAGCGATGATATCATTCCCATGATCGTGGAATTGTATTAAAGTGTATGTATAATATTAAAAAATCCATATCACTTTACAATAATCGTATATATTCATTACATTCACCATTATACCCATACATGTAATGTGGTGGTGGGAAATAGATTACACCACGGTGTGGAGACGGTATTCCGTACGTACGCACGTACAGTGATTTTGTTTTCCGTAGGATGAATAGATAGTGAAATAGGGTTGTTTCGATCTTATAATAAAATATAATTATATGATTTATACTGATGTTATTACTTCATAATAAAACACCCTAATAAGAAGAAGTGGAAGAAGAAATAAAGTTGAAAGAATCGGTAACAGACATTACCTCTTATTTGAAGCGCCTCTTTGATTCCTCCTCTTAGGGCACTAAAATTGGTCTTTTAAGAAGACCAGGAAATCTAGTATGTTTCTAGGGAAGTAGAGAAGATAATTTTTCAGGGTTTGGCCGAGCTTGAAGGCTCAATGTGGTGTGAGGAAGAAGGGGTGGAGGTTCCCTTTTATAAGGGAGGAGAGGTGCTCCTTTGGAAAAACTAAAAATATTAATTTATTATAACCCCAAATTCGGATTTAAATAGCTCCAAATTGATTTATTTCGAAGCTAAGGTGGTTATGGTTTTAAATAATCTCATAAAATAGAATTTAGACACGTTTCTATTCCTATTTTAACCTTATCATTTATATTTAACTTTAAGTTAGATAATTTTACTTTTACCGTGTCTTTTTGTGATCTCACACTATATGGTTAATAAACTTACTATAACAAGCCAAAAGAACCCCAAGTTGTTTATTATTAATATATATAACCTTATATAAGTCATTTGGAAGAACCATATATTTTTAGGAATAAAATAACAATTAAATATATAATTTGTGTTTTAAAAACTATTTTATGTCAATTTTGACACTATTTAGTAATTGATTTTTTTGAAAATCATAAAAGAATTATTAATTCGAAAATTATTACTTAAATCAATACTAACATGTCATATTAACCTATAAAATTAGTGTAATTCATAAAAAGTCTCAAATTACATTTATTTTGGTATTTTTAACATCAATTATATCAATATTTCATTTATAAGATAATTACTGCATCATCATTGTGTCATAAATAAGTTAAATTATTTAATGTCTAAAAATTACAAATAAAATACGATTATGTAGGGAATTTTTTTATATTTCTAATGAATATTTATAGTCGAATTTATCTTATGTATAACCCTATATTAAAAATTATCTACTTATTAAACTATGATTTTAACTATTTTAACCCTTCTTTAAATAAATTAATAATAAATGTCCTAATCTCTTCCAAGTGGGCCTAAATGGTACTATTTTATTCCTAAGGTTTTTTTGGTCGAATTACACTTATCAAATAGAATTAGGACATGTGTTAGGGTAATAATAATATCATTCTTACCCTTAATTACCCTATTTACGTTTAACCGTGGTAAAAAAAAGTAAAAAGTTACTATTCAACAAAAATTATTTTCATCTCATTGAACCACATTTTACTTACTGACATCAACCGTGTCTCTCGGATTTTTTAAATTCCACTCAGTGAAGCGGTAAAATTATGTTTTATGAAAATTTCATTTTTTTAACTACCACTTGGTGGTTTCACTAATCATCAAAAAAATGAAATTTTCCAGAAAAATACCAGAAATTAGGCCTAAGCTATATTTGATATTATGAACTCAAAAATGATGTCTATTTTATCAAATTCAAAACATATCATTTGCATTAATTAATTTAAAAATTAATTCACGTCCTCCAAACAAATAGCATGTTTTTAAGAGATAATAACTATCAAAATATTGACACATGTTTAGGTCTGGTTTAAATATGAAATGACATCCAATGACCAACATTGTATTAAATTGTAAAAATATATTCTAAATATACATTAAAACCACTCAAATTAATAATTTATCACTATTAATTATTTCGATTAAAAAGGTTGTTTTTATTAGAATTTAGTAATTTTCACTATTCATCAGAAAATGAAAGTTATCCGAAATGTACCAAAATTTCACCCTAATCTAATTTCAATATTCCGAATCCAAAAATGAATCCCATTTTGAAAAATAGAATTTAAAACATTTCAAAAAGTGGTTATTACTATTCTTAATGGCTAGTTTTAATAATATATTAATAGCATATCGTTGTTTAGTGAAACTCGATATTGCGTACTACACACGCTATCAAGGAAGGTTTTGATTCCGTGTAATACATGACATGTCAAGGATGCATGTTGTGAAATCTCCTTTTGGGGTAGCATACAACACAAGACAAAATATGTTTCATATAATCCCGGGTTGTTACATTCTACCCCCCTTAAAATGAATTTCGCCCTAAAAATTCGTCGGGGTTATAAATGGTTTACTACTCGAAAGTTTCTTCAATAGAAACCCACATCGTAAAAAGGAATACCAAAAAAAATATTTAAAAAAAAGTATGAAACATAACGGTTACCCAAATAAACTAATCACTGGGTTTCCACATCGGTGAAAATATGGATATGGAAGAGAAATCTAACCATCGTGTTCTGATGGAGAGTGGTAGAGAACATGGCTATGGAAAATCCAACAATCACAATTCCATAAATTTGTGACGATCTAAGGTACCATCTGATTCATCAGATATAAGAGCAATAGGACAACATTTTTGGTATTCAAGACCATTTCCCTAAAGTTGATGAAATTGGAATTAGAAGAAATACCTTTGTGATTTTGGTATAGTCTCACCGTTGGCCGTTATATGGACAATTTCCACTTCATATCTTAATGAAATGAAGTTGAATTTTTCATTCGTGATGTGTTAGTAGATCATGTGATAGAATGATGGGTCATTCCATCTGTCTCAAACAAAAGGTTAGAAAAGTTATCAAAAAAATACATAAGTCCATCTATAGTGAGATTAATCATAAATGGTTCCTAAAATGGACTTATACTTCGTATATCATACTTCTTAATATTATAAAACTAGTTTATACTAAACATGGACTTCATGTAGGTCAGTGGTAGGTGATAAATGCCGGTCGCACTTCGGTTGTCGGTTCCATTACCACAACCTTGTCCGACGCCATGGGTTGTCGCACATCCTGCAGGTTTTCATTTTTCTAAAACTAAATTACTATAAAATCCCATAAATAATATCAGAAAAACTTCTATTCTTAAACAATACTAACTTATGTCTAACATAAATCATTCCAATCTTTTGGCTTATCCAAAATAATACTTTCTGATCTCGTATTATAGTGAAAATTATTACCAAAGTGTCCATACAACTAGCATGTTAATACCATTGTTTATCCCCATATATCATGAGATATGTCTTGTTGGTCACATTCCAAACATTCGAAGGCCTTAATAATGTATTGTCTTGAAAAAAAAGAATAACCATTGAACCTTATTGAAAACATGAATGTTGTAAAAAGTTAACTCTTTCCACATACCAAAATCCTCAAAATTCTATATACTCAAACCATGATATTACTTAGTCCTTATATCAATCATGAGCTCATGAATACTGTCAAACATTTCATTTTTTGGTTTTCCCTTCATTATGCACATATCATCTTTTTTTCCAAAAATATCTCAATCACTTTCCATGGTTACCGGTACCATTGAAAACCACAATAGACCAATATATAAATATTCCAATATTCCACGATACTATATACAACATTATTTTGGAATCCCATTACATAAACACTTAATCATTCCACCACATCGTTTTCATATTCAACATCACCAATAGTGATCGCATGTGACTTCCCTTTTTCCTTTTCCTTAAGTGGTTGCTCATGTCGATCATCACTAACCCTTGGATTAGGGCATTTATTAGCATAATTCCCCATTTACTTGCACATGAAGCATTGAAGTGTTGGTGGTGCGTTCTCTGTAGTATTTTCTTTATTCACATCAATAGAAACCCTTTTTCCATTACTTCGACACTCAGCTGCTCGATGACCTTATTTTCCACACTTAAAACATTTTATAGTCCCTTTAAGACAATCTCCACCATGCTTCTTTCAACACATTGAGCATAAGGAAACATTCATCTTTTTTCACCATTATTCTGAGATTTCTCATTGAACTCCATCTTTCATTTCTTGTCAGAACTATGATATGGATAAGTAACAACAACTTCCATTTCTACATTGATAGCACAACACACAATTTCTTCATAGCTACTGAAGTCTCTTATAGCTAATTCCATTCAAAGATTTGGTTTTAAGCCACTGAAGAGTCGATCAACTTTACTTTCGGGTTTGATGATAAATCCATATGCATACCTTGCAGGCCTTGTAAAATTTGCTTCATATATACCAACAGATTCATCATCCTTTTTCTTTAGTTCAAGAAACTCCTTCTCCATCATTGTTTGAAGAATGCAAGGGAAGTACTTATTGAAAAATAAGTTCTTGAACTCGTCCCATTCCATGGACTCAATTTCATCTCTTGGCCTCATATTCTTGATAAGATTCCACCATTGATAAGAATCACCTTCCAAATGATACACTACTAAGATGAATTTATCATGTTCAGAACATTGAAGAACTGAAAATATCTTTTCAGTAGTACTGATCCATTGTTCAGCAAAAAGTGGATCAGAAGACCCACTGAAAGAAGGTGGATGTTTCCTCCTGAAGGACTCAATAGAATATTGTTCCCTTCTCTACTCATTTGAAAGTCCAGAATCATTCATATCTTTTGTAAGTATAGAAATAAGATTTTTCATTCCATCTCCCATAACATTTGTTTGATCAGGAGGACAATAATTGCATTGTCCATTACATTGATTAAAATGGTTCCTTCGGTTTCCAGCCATCGTCTAAAACCCAAAAAGAATAGTGTGAGAGGAAAAAATCACACTAGGAAAAACAATATAATAAAGGGGGAGTACCTTCAATATCTAACATCTTGGGTTACCATAATTCTAGTACTATAACCTATACTTATACTTAACCTTAGGGACATCCCTAGACATACCTTAGAAATATCTCTAAGGATCTCACTAAAGTTCTCGTATCCTAGTTTCAAAAGGTTGACTAAACCTTTCCTCTTATACCAACTATAGAGACCCGAAACTTGACGTACATGGACATTACATTACTTTTTCGGAATACTTAATACATAAGAAAAACAAACACACAAGGACCGTAATAGTTTAGTGTCTTTGGAAACTCGGAATAAAATCTTCTAATCATGGTGAAAGATCTTCAACATATCCCAATAAAGATCTTCCCTTTTTTCCTTACCTAAAACCTTTTTTTATATCCTAGGGAAAAGAAATCATCAAAGGGGTGAGCTCAAATTCCCAGTAAGGGTAAAAATATAGAACATAAAACAATTCATAAAAATTTGAATGCAAAAACATGAACATGAAATCCAAACATCAAAATCTTGAGCAAAGACATGAATCATGGAAGTACGTAAGGCATATATCATAAGGGAACATCAATCATGATAAAATAGCATGGGAATAAAACATGTAATTTTGGCATCAATTAAGAACATTTAATGATTTCCATAGTATCCAAGGAATTGCTGCCAAGACCATCTTAGTGGACAAAGTCCCTTTCTGAATCGAGTTCACTCCTCGTTCCAGTCCTGTAATACTGAATCGGATCAACTTACCATTCCAGCCATGCCTATATCATGAGATATAAATCTTTACCCAATTCATTGGAGGGAGATATAGGTCCCACCCATCTCATAATTAAATCATTCTTACTTGTGCCAGAACATTAACTTAAAACATTCATCATAACCCAAAGAATAAAATGGTTTTCATAAACATCATATCATCATCACATAATCCATATAAAATAAATGGATATTTAATCATAAGAAAATTGAAATCATCTAAATAATAGAGACATTATACTTGAAACATACACGTTTTAAATAATTTCATCTTATCTGGAAAATGGTTCTGATAAAACACTTGAAATTAATTCTTGAGGAAAACATCCTTTCTTCTTCAAAATCATTTTCTTTTCAAAAAAATGGCATGTACTTTTAAAAGAAAAGGTTTTTGTTGAAAATAATAATGAAAACATGTAGAGGAAGCTTTATGAAAATGAGGCGTTATGAAACTGTAAAAATCCATTCCTGTTTAATAAGTTAAAAATAACATTTTTCTCATACTTTTGTCGGAAAAGTAAAAAAGTACCTCATATTGTAAACAAAAGAAATATTCCTTCCAAACCATGTGGTAAAAGTCCTAAAAGGCTAAAAATATCATTAAACATACATGTAAGAATACTAAACATTTTATGAAAAAATTTAGAAAACAAGGACATGGATGATAAACATAACACCGGTAAATACTTACGTATAAGCAATCTCGGATAAAATGAGATTTGCAAAATTATCCCTTACCTTAGGTTCGATTTGCTTCGTAAGTGTCTGAACCTCATGTATAGTGATTTAAATAATGTTATTGACTTATTACAGAATCTCATTTATTATTATGATATCATATATGGTTCACTTATGACTTTATATTACCCATTCTTTTGTAAATTCCATGTTAAAGAGCGTTTTGGGTAAAATTGTTTCATTTGTTGTCCGTGTTTTGACTTGTAATTATTCATATGATTATGTAGATCATGATTACATAATTACAGAATATAAAACATGATTTATATATAATATATATTCATAATATAAAAATATATAATAGTTCGATAAATGGAAAGAAATACACAGTTCATGGAGACGGTAGGTCGTACGTACGCATGAATGGTGTTTTTATTTCCTTATTGAATTGAATGGAATTAAGTAGATGAAATATATATATATATATGAACATAAATCCAGTAGAATTATTATTTAATATATTTCATGTCTACTTATTATATATACTTTATAATCATTCTTGAAAAGTTATCATGGAGAGTGAATCTCATCACGTCATTGAGACGGTATTACGTACGTACGCACGAGCGATGATATCATTTCCATGATCTTGGAATTGTATTAAAGTGTATGTATAATATTAGAGAATCAATATCACTTTACAATTATCATATATATTCATTACATTCACCATTATACCCATACATGTAATGTGGTGGTGGAAAATAGATTACACCACGGCATGGAGACGGTATTCCGTACGTACGCACGCGCGGTGATTTCATTTTCCATAGGATGGATAGATGGTGAAATTGGGTTGTTTCATACTTATAATAACATATCAGTATATTAGTGATACTGATGTTATTACTTCATAATGAAACAACCTAAGAAGAATAAGTGGAAGAAGAAATAAAGTTGAAAGAATCGGTAACAGACATTACCTCTTATTTGAAACGCCTCTTTCAGTCCTACTCTTAGGGCACTAAAATTGGTCGTTGAACATAACCAGGACCTCTAGGATGTTTCTAGGGAAGTGGAGAAGATAATGTTTCAGGGTTTGACCGAGCTTGAAGGCTCAACGTTTTGTGAGGAAGAGAGGGAGGCGGTTCCCTTTTATAAGGGAGGAGAGGAGCTCCTTTTAAAAAACTAAAAATATTAATTTATTATAAAGCCATATTCGGTATTAAATAGCTCAAAATTGATTTATTTCTAAGCTAAGGTGGGGATGGGTCTAAATCCTCTCATCCAATATAATTTAGACTAGTTTAGCTTCCTATTTTAACCTTATCATTTATATTTAACTTTAAGTTAGATAATTTTACTTTTACCTTGTCTCTTTGTGTTCTTACACTATAGTGTTAATAAACATACTATAACAAGCCAAACGAACCTCAAGTTGTTTATTATTAATATATATAACCTTATCTAAGTCATTTTGCCTAACCGTAGATTTTTAGGAATAAAATAACAATTAATAATATAATATTTGGTTTAAAAACTATTTTATGTCAATTTTGACACTATTTAATAATTAATTTTTTTGAAAATCATAACAGAATGATTAGTTCTAAAAAAGTTACTTAAATCAACACTAACATGTCCTATTACCATAGAATTTTTTTTTAATTCATAAAAAGTCTCAAATTACATTTATTTGTGTATTTATAACATCAATTATGTCAATATTTTATTAATAAGATAATTACCGCATCATTGTGTCATAAATAAATTAAATTATTTAAGGTCTAAAAATTAAAAATAAAATACCATTATGTAGAAAATCTTTTTATATTTCTATTGAATACTTATAGTCGAATTTATCTTATGTATAACCATATATTAAAAATTATATACTTATTAAACTATGATTTTAACTATTTTAACCCTTCTTTAAATAAATTAATAATAAATGTCCTAATCTAATCTATGTGGGCCTAAATGGTCATATTTTATTCCTAAGGATGTTTTTGGTCGAATTTCACTTATCCAATAGAATTAGGACATGTGTTAGGGTAATAATAATATCATTTTTACCCTTAATTACCCAATTTACTTTTAACCGTGGTAAAAAAAAGTAAAAAGTTACTATTTACCAAAAATTATTTTCATCTCATTGAACCACATTTTACTTACAGACATCAACCGTGTCTCTCGTATTTTTGAAATTCCACTCACAGAAGCGATAAAATTATGTTTTATGAAAAAATCATTTTTTTAACTACCACTTAGTGGTTTCACTATTCATCAAAAAATGAATGTTTCCAGAAAAATACCGAAAATTAGTCCTAAGATATATTTGATATTATGAAATCAAAAATGATGTCTATTTTACAAAATTCGAAACATATCAGTTGAATTAATTAATTTGAAAATTAATTCTCGTCGTCAAAACAAATAACGTGTTATTAAGAGATAATAACTATCAAAAGATTGACACTGGTTTATGTCTGGTTTAAATATGAAATTATATCCAATGGACAACATTGTATTAAATTGTAAAAATGTATTCTAAATATACTTTAAAACCACTCAAATTAATAATTTATCACTATTAATTATTTCGATTAAATAGGTTTTTTTAATTAGAATTTATTAATTTTCACTATTCAACAGAAAATGAAAGTTATCCGAAAAGTACCAAAATTTCACCCTAATCTAATTTTGATATTCCGAATCCAAAAATGAAGTCCATTTTGAAAAATAAAATTTACAAAATTTCAAGAATTGCTTATTACTATTCATAATGGAATGTTTTAAAAATATTTTAATAGCATATCGTGGTTTAGTGATACTCGGTATTGCGTACTACACACACTATCGAGGAAGGACGCAATTGCGTGTAAGGCAAGGCAAGTCATGGATGCATGTTGTGAAAGCTCCTTTTGGTGTAGCGTATAACAAAAGATAGAATATTTTTCATAAAATCTCGGGGTGTTACAGGAACTACGGGATACATCAACTCTGGTATTCGTTACAGTTTATGTATCGATATTTGACTCGAGGAGCGGAACCTCCGGAAATCTAGCATGCTCTGTGCGGGAACCCTAGAGCTGGATGCTACTGCAACGACGATGACGACTATACATGGATCCTCCATGGGTTCAGCAGTGAGGATGACTGTACTTGGATCCTCTATGGGTTCGGCAGTGATGAAGACTATACTTGGATCATACGTGGGATCGGCATTGAGGGTTATTGTACTTGGATCCTACGTGGGTTCGGCAGGGAAGATGATTCAGAGGCTAGATCTATCATCTCCTCCCATCTTCGTGAGTAGTATAGCTATGTGGGTTTTGTCTTGATGTTCTGTCATTATCATCTATGTGATTGACTTGCTTTCCTGTGTGGACTGGATTATGCTTTCCTGTGTGGACTGGGTTGAACTTCGGCTCGTGATTTGGAGTCAAACTGGAATTGATGAATTAGGTATATGTATGGGCATAAACCTAAGTAGAGTTGGTTGATACATTGTTTTTGTATCTTTCCTTTGTGGTTTATCCTTTGTGGATTCCCGGACATCATTGTGGGTCTCAGGGTCGCTAATGAGTATCATATACTCAACCCTTCACGGGCTATGCCTGCACTACGTTGTGTTGGATACAGACAACAGACAGCACTGATCGAGGTGGAGTCTCATGGAGAGAGATGGTACCTGGAGGTGGACCACATAGCGTGACGTACAGGAAGCGGACAGCCACTCCCGAGGAGCTGAGGAGACCATTTATACCCACCCTTCATGTGGGATATCCGGAGGATGACTCTGTGGTTGCTGGTTTCCTTTACTATAATTGTTCTTTATTTAATGTTGTACTGTACTTTTAGTTGGGATTGTATTCTGGGTCACATACTTTCCAAGAACTTACTTTTATACTCAGTTTACATATTTTTTTCTTCAGCTTGCATACTCTGTTGCGTTTGATTACTTATATAAAGGAAATGCCTTCCCTTTTATCGGGATTTATGCCTTTGGTGCTAGTTTCCATCCCCTGGCCGTTAGAAGGCGTGCTTGGGGTAGTCACGGCACGGGCCCCGAGGAAAGGTTGTGACAATTATAAATTATAAATTATGATTTCTAAAAAATGTAATTAATTTTCTGAAATTCTTATCACATAGTTGGTAGATATTTATTTAACATTAATCCCACAAAGGGGACAATATAACAAGTTTTTAATGTAGAAACGTTTGAATGTATTATATTTTTTAATAATCATTTATAAATTGAAATTTATTCCATTGAAAAATAATGTATAAATTTATTAAAATAGTATATAATAAACTATTAGACCCAATTAATAGTTTAAATTATCCTTATAAATGAATTAGATAAAGAGGTGGTTTGGAACTAAAATTTTGTATTTTTAACTATTTATTGAAAATGAAATATTTCATGAAAATTTTAATAAATACCCTAAACTAATTGATATGAATATATTCATAAAGTGTCATTTATTTTGATATATTAAATCAATTAGAATTTAAAAAATAATATCTAAAATAGGTTCTCCATTAAAATGTGTTAAAAGTGTTTTACTAAAAAATATTTTTTTAAGTGTAAATTATAGTTTGTTGTTAACTTATGTGTATCAAACATAATAGATGAATATAAAAAATATATGATTTATTATATAACATTTATTTTTCATTAATATAATTAAATAATTTTTATTAATTATTTTTATTTAGAAAGAACTCTTTTAGGAGGATAAAAAAAAATTCTATTTATATACAACATGTTATTATATTCATTTATCCTTATTTGGTAAAACATTAATTCATTTTATATTCATATAAACCACAAATATTCATCATTTATATAATAAAATTCATAACCACTAATATTACTCATATGTTATATAATATTTTAATAATACGTTATCATTTCGGGAAATCTGTTGTTGTCTGTAACACAAGATATCACGGAAGGTCGCTCTTCTGTGTAACAAAAGATTAGGAGGAATGTCTCCATTTTGTGTAATATAATATTTCTCAGTGTTTCATATGTTATAATATCTCATTTTATATTTCCAATGATGAAATCCCATATCATGAAAATTTATCATTATAAATAATCTAGAAAAGAGAGAAATAGATGTATAAAGGTCTCATGGACTACCATGTAACTTGGTATCTATATAATTAATCAATAATGAAATGTGGTAGAACATAATTTTAGGAAAATCCTAAATATTTAAGGGGAGTGAATTATTTTATTAATCACAACAATTTAATGATCAATACAATTTGGAGGGCATCACATCCACAAATGTGTGATTACTTAAAAGACATCAATTCAATAGAATTTAATATATTTTGACAATTTATTATAATTAGTTTTCATATTATTGGGTAATATTTTTACTAATTATTAATATATATAAATATTTTTTATTGATAAGTTTCAATTCTACAGGTAAAATATTGTCTTTTGGTTATTCCTCGATTAAATACTAATTTGTTTCTTTACCCCCAGAAATTAATCCTCAATGATGGATTTTTTTCCTAAAACATTAAAATATATATTTAATGGATTGTAATAAATTTAAATGAGTGAAAATTATAACTATATGTCTCTAACTATCGTTAAAACCAAATATGGTAAATATATTAATCATTAATACTCAAATTTTATACTATTGGTTCATCGTTAACATTATTTTGATCAAATTATATAACTAAAGGCAATAATTAATAACAAGGACATTTCATAGTTTTGTGGTTATAATTAAACCCTTTTTGTCCTACATTCATGGGTTCATGATTCCCAACCTTTCCATAATTGACTTTTTTCACCAATTATACTGGTGTCCATTTTCTAGAAGAATATTAATATAACTTCCAAAATATCAATGATGGATATCCATAATTTATGGTTAATATCAAAATAGACTTTTATCTAATGTATTATATTCAATTAAAAAACATTAATATTTCTTCCACTTATTTTCACATAGATACTTCAATGTACTATTGTTTATCAATAATATTTTTTTAGGATTTGTAAATCACGACTCCTTTTTTTCGAATTTAAAAATGCATTGGTTTAACCTAGAATATTTATTTTCATTATCAATCAAAATTAATCATAATAGTTTGTAAATAAAATGACAATTGTCGTAGGAATATCCCTGAGGTGTTTCAAACCATGTGTGTAGTTAGGATTATTATCATAAAATAGGTTACCCCGAGTCAGGATCGAAACACCGAGTAGAAGTAATTACTCATTGTTTCATCTACGCTAGAACCATGTTTACTTTTGGTACCCTGATAATGCTGCATTTCTAGAATGACCCACAAAATATTTATCTTAAAAAAATTCATGGATGTTCTTCGATATTTATCATCATATTCTACCTCAGGGTTACCTTCTCTAACCTATGTTTTCCTAAATATAAATCCATTGGTTTCTACTAAACTACCTCTAGTACCATCCATAGTGAAACAACCCCATAATAATGGAGATAGTTACTATTGATAATTACATTGGAATTATTACAAGGAATCAAACCGCAAAGGACTGGAGATTTTAGTTGTCATAGTAATCCCAAAAACTGTCTACGTATTGTATTAATGAATTATACATTACTTACTACAAAATTTATTTCTACTATATGAATAACTATATAACATCAATGAAAAATTTATTTCATCTAGTAAATCCATGCATATTTTTCATAGTAGTCTTATAGGATTCATGGGGAAAGAAACATAATTATGGTTTGAACAAATTCTTTGTATGGGTAATGTATAGTGGAAGAAATAATTAATCAACTTGATTATTAATTATGACATGAAAATTATTAGAACACACAAACTATATGATCAGAAAATTGTGAAGGATATACATTAACAATGTCGAAAGGTAAGATATGGTAACAAATTCCCTTCAACTAACGAGATATGTTAATATCAATACGTAATGTATGAAACTAAAATATGTGACATATTATTGATGAATTATAACAAAATTTATCTGTAGATATGTTAAAAACAAATATCATGGATGAATAATAATAAACTAATTCACCTTAAATGAAGTGCTTAATTATTTGATGTGATGTTTTCTAGGAAAATCAGACCTTTTATATCAAGAGAGAGTTTAATAATTTCAAATTTTTACAATTAAGTAGTCACATGAGACTTCCAATGCATTTATGTTCTTTCATTAACCATTCCCTAGCATGTAGTGATTTCCATATGTGGACCACAACCATTGTATTTCATGTCTAAATAATTACTCATACTAGATAAATAATATTCTATCTCAAATATATATATTGAATAAATTATAAAGATTTTTCAACATTTCCAAAATAATATATATATATATCAAAGAATAAACAATATTAAAAATTGAAAATTATTACTTCAACAATTATATTGATGAAAAATGATAGGAATATTCAGTGGGAAATCAATGTTCAATGATAATAGGGGATCAAACATTTCATAGGGATAAAATGATTCAAGGAAGTGAATGTGAATACTATCCTTGGCCAAATTTAACATAAACAATCAAAAAGTAGATTATGGATGGAATAAATAAAAAATAACCCATATGTATTAAATTAAATGTTTTTTTCATTGATGAATTAAATCATTATACTGATTCCTTTTAAAAAAATCATTGTGTAAAACTATCTTTTTTTAGGAAGCCCTGTGAAAAAACAATTCAATTAAAACATCTCATGAAAAAGATTTATTTATTTATTAACATTTTAATATTCAATTAATGCTTCAATTAAATTATTTTTGGTAAATCAATACAATTATTACAACATAAAAATATCATTACTTTTTAAGGGTTATGGTTTAGAAAATTGCTTTTTTAATGATAAAAAAGGATTCTATTGGAAACATGGGTAAAATAAAAAAAGGTAAAACTTCCTTTTCAAAAATATTTTAAAATCATTTTGAAAATTATTTTATTAAAACATTGTTTTAAGAATAAATTATGTTGATCGAATAAAATGAGAAATAATAATTTGATTTCAAAAAAAAAATATTTTACAAAACATTTTGAGTACCAAAGTGTTGGGAAATGGTAATAACAAAAGAAAATTACCATGAATAATCAAATAATGTAATATTAAAGGTTCTATATATTAAATTTCATATAATTTCCACTTATTTAAATACCATTGAAATGTCATTAATATTGTTATCAAAGAAAATAACCCACAATCATTCCAAATTATCCAATACCACTTTAAATCATTATAAATCATAACCCTCATGAATGAATAATATTAAATATAATTTTTAAACACTATATTGGTAATTTATTTCTTGAAATAATATATAAAAATGATTAGTTGATACACCACCAAAAAAATGTAATTAGTGAACATGATATTTATCTCATAGTAGTAAAAAAGAGAGAGGAGAATCACATAACATTGTGGTAACAAATGAATTGGAAAAACAAAATGTAAAAATCATTAAATAAAACATTTATATAAAATAAAAATAATATAATTCATGATATTATATGTCAATTTAGAAGTACATACCCCAAATATATGAAATTTGTTTCACAACAATAATGTATACCTCATTTTAAAGAACAGTGAGACAATAATCCCTTATACTTTATTTCATTTCCTGCGAACATCCATTATTATCCAATTTAATAAACATATCATGATTATTTACATTCCTGATACCCTTTTTTATGTTTATCTATACATTTATTTCACTTATTGTTTGGTTTTGTAAAATTTAACAATTAAATTTTCATCATATATTTTGAAAAATCTAGATTTGTGTGACAAAAACAACATAGATAGGTCAAATATAGTCAAAAGGGTCATTATATAAAATCAAAAGAATACAAACCCTAAATTAAGTATCATAATTATGTACTATTTATAATTTAAAAAATATTAATTACATATGAAAATTATATAAAGTATTAACGAAAATTGAATCTTATTAATGGAATGGGACTAAATGTATTAATGAATTATAAAGAAATAATAAATATCATATATATAATAGATATTTTTTTTTCATCATAATGACCACTATGACGGGTTGTAAGGAAAATTGAAAATTCGTAACTTTATGAGGAAGTATTTCATCGTTCATATAATCATTATGTTTGTTACCAATTAGATGGATGGATGTGTAAGTGTAGATACGACGCATAGAACAAAAAATAATTGAATATTTATAAAATTTGGGTGATTATATAAGAATATATTAATGATATATGAGGGAGTGCATAAAGAAATGAAACTAGATTCCTTAAGAGAATATGTTACCCATTAATTGAGTACCATCTTTTGGATTGTACAAAAAGGATTCATTAGATTTATTTTTTCCCAAATAATGGATTACAGGTCAACTTGAGGGATTTTGGGAAACTATATTGGTTGATTTTGGCCTATAATATATAGTTTGAGTGGGTTTGGGAATGAAGAGAGATGGTGGAGTATTATAGAGTAAAATTAATTTCATGAAATTTTTTAACACATGATTAATACACATGTTATTACCAAAATATTTTCATAAAAAACAATATTAAATAGAACATGGTAGGATAATTTCTGAATAATCGCTATAAAATTGGTTTTCCCAAATTTTCTATGTCATTTAAGCCCCCTATGTGAAATGGTTATTCTGTATTATGCATAGATTTTCCATAATAATAATTATAAATTTTAATTATATTCACTAATATTTTTGGTCTTAAACAATAAGGATATTATTAAACATTATAAATATTCATAATTCCAAATAAGGAATCAACTTTTTCAAATTGACATCACATTAGTGTGAAACATTAATGTAAAATTCATCCTGCAGGCGAGGTGATGTTGTAGGTTTTCAAAGAAAAACATTCGAGAGATATCATTGTTCTTATAATAAATTTGAACGTGAAATTGATTCCAAAGAAATAAATTGTATTATCCGATAATAATATTAACTATTTAAAATATTGTAATGAGATAAAATTATAATTTTCCATTATTAAAAAATTATATGAAAATAATGTTTTCAAATAAAATTGTGTATTTATTACTATTCATTTAAAATGAAATGTTTCTGAAAAATATCAAAAATTCATCATATAATAATTCTTATGTTTCTATTTTAAAGATGTACATTAATTTAAAATATTAAAATAATTTATATTTTATAATTAATATTTAATATGGGTTTCTCAAAAACTGGTGGTGAACATTCCTCAATAAAAAAATATAGGGTTTTATGTGAAAAATTAAGTTTGTTCTTATCATATGTATATAAAAACAAATTGATGAATATGAAAACAGTTTGATAAAATAATTAACATATATTTATTTCATTAAAATTATTAAATTTTCTTAATAATTATGGTGATTAATAAAAAACTTATTTTGATGAAATCAAATAATACTTCTTTTTATATGCAACTGGTTCTTATTTTCATTTTTCATTATCTTGTAACCCATTAATAAATTTTATGTTTTTATAAAAAGAAGTATCAAAATTTAGTCAATAAAATTCATATATGATAATATAAATCTATTTTACATCATATTAAATTAAATAATAATATTTTAATAATGAATTGTAATTTGGTGAAACTCTATCTTGTGTGTAACACAATCTATCTAGGAGGGTCTATATTAAAATTGACACAGTATAACAAGGTGTTTAATGCATGATAATATATCAAATATATTATATTTATTTTATAATTTAAATATTTGCTAAAATATATAGATATTATATCCCATTACCATGTTGGTGTCACGTGTCATACACACAATTGAATAAAGGGTTTGTAATTTAGAATTTTTGGGGGGCTATAATAATACTCTCCCTTATAGTAAAACATATACACTGTCTGAAGTATTTTATTTTTTATAACATTGGATTACATATCATTAATCCATTCTATTCATGTCTCATTAACCAAAATATTGAGTCTCTTGGCGCACAAAAGATACTAACACAAATACAATATCCACTCAGGAAAAACATTTCAAACCACCTTTTCTTCCATGAAGATATAATTCCTTATTATTTCCAATACTAACACCCTGATACAATAAACCAATAACCCTTTTTAAACACTTTATATTACTATGTTAATTTCATATAAATTAATTTTCCATTCGAATCATCAAATTTTAACATGGGTTCAACAACTCCATAAAATCTGTAAAATCACCATCATATTTATAAACAAATCCACATCTCAATTCAAAAAACTTCCAAAATTTTTAAATATTGTATAAATAGTTTAGGTCGATATTAATCATTTTTATAATGTTTTATTTTCAAAAAAACACTATTTTTATTTCAAATAATATTTTTAAAATAAATTATAGAAGGAGGATAAACAGATTTAATAATTATCATGATCATCCAAAAAACATTGAAAAAACAGAAAAGAATAACTTTAAATAATGAAAAACCATAAATTCTCACATTATGTAAAAAAAAAATTCATAAAAATAAATAATCAATCCAAAAAAATAGAAAACCACATAATAAGGAATATTATTCCATTAAATTGAAGAATTAATCCAATAATATCAAACCATATTAAAAAAATCATATTTATCCTCACTCCAATGGAATTTCCCCATAGGAGACAATTCCAAGAGAAGCGAAAAAAACAAATTATATACTTGTTAAAAGTATAAATGTATATATATATTGAATGCAAGGGTTTTATAACTATGCTCCAACCAACAAAAAGGTCATTATCCAAATTTCATACCTATCAACATTGTATCTACATAGTTTCCAGATTGTGTAAGGTAATGGAAAAGCTCTGGGTTTCACTCAATTTCCCACCAAAAGATTCAATTTAACCTTAAATTCATCAGTATAAAAAGGGGATTGAAATACAAAAAATATCATAATAAAATAAATCATTAATGATAAAATAATCAATTAGTTAATGTTTAGTAACCAAACTACCCATAGTAACTATGGGAACATGATGAAATTTTCATTATGAATCTCCCCTCGCTCCTACATCTTATGTTTCGACACTTTTATAACAACATTATCTAAATTACAAAAACAACATGATGTATTATCATTAATAAAGGCCCATATAAGACTTAGGTATATATACTTTTTTTAAAAACAAACTCTAAATGAAATTACATCCATCTTAACATGAATATTTATAATGGCCGATGGGAAATACTGATCACCAAATGCATGAAACTAGTTTTTGTGGTATCATGATGAAACCTTTGGAATTATTACACAATCTCTACGAAATTATTTACAATGATACTGCCTTTTAATCTATAATATTCCATTCATAAAATGGATTTCCTTAAATCAAAAATACATAGAACAAAATATGGGAAACAAAAAATACTAATATTATAAAATAATAATAAATGAATACTTATAAGTGAAAAAATAGAAAAAAAAGAGAAATAAATTATCCAACAGATTTTATAAAAATAATATAAAAAAGGGAGTTCATGGATCTCTAGTAAGGTAAATATTTATCGATATTTTTGAGATCAATATTATGATTTGACGCATGATCATCTTCATTACCTACAATCACCCACTGTGATCCAATGTTGAGCATTTACAATACAACCAAAACATAACTAAAAATGCCCTCACCATATAGTATTAGAGAAACTATAAGATAATAATACATCAAATATTATATATAGAGTGTTAGCTAAAAAATATCAGTGGGATTTCCCCATATATCAATTAATTTATAATTTAAAAAATCTATTTCATTATTTATAATTGTAAATATAATATCCAATTTTATGATTTCATGTCAAAATTAAATTATAATTAATATCATTATTTGATTAAATTTTCAAATATATACATATTTTTAGTTTATACGGGCATGATCTATACATTAAAAAACCAATTTCATGATTCGAAGTTGAATATTTATAAAAATTCATTATGTTGAAAAAATCACTAAATTTTGTATATCAATTTTCTTAACAACGTTTTTATAAACACACTGACATTATTTTAATAACTATCAAAAAATAGTTTAACATAAAATATGAATGTGAATAATAGAATTGAAAATATAATGAATAGACCAACATGAAGACATATTTTTTTTTATAAAAAACAAAAATAACCAACTATGGAACTGTAAAATTAATTCATTAATGGTTTTGGGATACAAACAAGGCATGCATTTTTTGGTCTAAAAAATGATCCAAAAACATATCTCAGAATTTTGGGAATCACCCACTTTCTGATTTAATATGTACCTGAACTATAAATTGTGAATATAATATTGTATATAAGAAACGAAATAATTTTCTTTATCATCTCCTAACAATATTTAACCAATACAATCAATCGATGGTGAACTCAATATTAATTTTAGTATTTAGTCCAACCCTTTAGATGTAATAATTTCAAATTACGAGACAATTATTACTCAACATACAACCAATACTATGTATTTTAATCATAAATTCCACTAATAAAATCATATAGATTCAAAAACAACAATAATGTTGTGGGTGAGAAAAAAATTGAACGAACAATACATGTTCAATGATAAAATACAAACAAGAAACCCAAAAACTCACCATCAACACCCCCCACATGAAACATCCACTTCCACACTCAGGCATAGAAATTATTCTAAGGAAAAAATATAAATTACCCTGGATGTTTCCTAATTCCATAATAAATAATAAAATACCAAGGGATAAATTGATCATCCTACTCACATTTTGGAAAACATATTAAATGATTATGATATGAAATTGAAATAGTATTTTATTTACAATAATATTAATAACCAGTTCTTAATATGATGAAATATCATTTCAAGTATCACTTATCTATTAAAACAACTAATATTACAAAATAACTTCAAAAAGTCATAAATTTCCTTGAATAATTATTTCATTTCAAGGATCCCAAATAGTTTCCAACACCATTGAACATTAAATTTCTTTTTGTAACAACCCTTATTGGCTATTTAAAAAAATTATCAATAAATCATTAATAGCAATGAAATAACCAATAAAGAGAATTTTATACCATGTGACCGACATCCTAATCAATAATTAAATTAAAATTACTGATCTAATTGAAGAATAATGTAAAATATGAAGTCCTTAAAAAGCAATATGAAATATTTTATAAGAACATCGATGGAAATAAAATTTCCCCAACCAATTAATATGAAGATTATTTATTATTCCATTTGTGAAATTTTCAACTATGTAGTTTAATGCCTTAAATGAAATACCACAAAATTTGTATAACCTTGAAACCAAAAACCCGCATTGAAACCCTCATCGCACCATATTCATGAATAGTTTCTCTCCTTAGGTTTCATGGGAAACATCATAAACATGCATAAATTGATGAATATGATATATAAAAGGGACAAAAATATTAATTTATCCATTACAATAAATAGATGACATAAAATTGAGTGGAGAGGGCTCTATAATCAATGAAAGAAGGGGGGAGAGACTCCCCATTTTTTCACAACATTTTTACGAAATGAGGTGAAAGAATAGGGTCCAATGGCTTATGGAAATGAGGGTATTGGGGAATTTGACATTTAAAAATATCATGGAATACTATAGTGTTTTTTCTAATGGTCTGTTAAAATATGTACTGACCAAGATGTTATCACATCCTATGTGAAAGAAAACTCACAAGGATTGGTTATATAGTTACCAAACCAACAACACTAAATGATAAACTACTCTAATGATACAATAAATCCTCCCCATACTTGATTCACATCATACACTAGTCATGTCAAATTCATACACCATTATGGAATTAAAAATAATACCATTCCCATATATTTCACAAGGTTTACACCAAAATATGTAATATGATAGTTTTAGAATTATTAAATAATAAATTTTAATTGAATGGATATTAGTGTCAGGTTAACATCATAGTTTTCTTTAAATAGTTCATCACAACTAAAAATATAGAGAAAAGTATTTCCTTGGGATATTTTAGTTATGACTCTCCGAACGATGTTAAATCGGAAAGGAAGGTGTTAAATTTGATTAACTTCTAAACATAATTGATATATGGGTCTACATAGGAAGAATAATTAATATATATAATGTTTTATTAGAATAATGGATCATCGATTTTTGTGTCTCAATTGAATATGTAGACGGGGGGAATCAAGGTCAATTGCGTGCCCAAAAGCACTAACATGATGATGTTCTAGAGTTCATGGAGAAGATAAATGATATGTTATGAATATTAAATTGATGATTTATAGATTTTAAGTGAGTTAGGGACATTAAATGGTCAATTTAAAATCTAATTACTATAAATCATCTATTTTAAGAATGTTTTGTAATAATCATTGTGGATTGAGTTTAGAAGAAAAAATGTTTTTCATTTGTGGTGGATAGGGTGTTAAAATTTGGAATACATTATATTTCATGAATAATGGATTGAAATGATATTTATATAAAAAATCTGTATGATTTGTGGTTTTTACATTCTTACTGGCCTTATTGGTGGGAAAGTCGCCCATGTATTGGATAATGAGGCTAAACTATAGCTTTATAACAGGGGATTTAGAACCTATTAGTGGTACATAAATGGAAATTAATCAATTTTTTAATGAATTCTTGAAATTTAATGTATGTTAATTTATTAGTTATAAATATATTTGTTTGGATGATTTCTTCTATATGTTCTCAATGCGGGTAACTACACATTGTTTCCTTCAATAATGATTCAATGTGGAATGTTTGAGACTCCATATAGAATATAATATTATTAAAATTTGATGAGTGTTATTATATGTGGTTATAGTGGAGAAATATGAAATATATAATTTTTAGTAATTAAAGCTGTCTACTAGGAGAAAATATGGAATCATTGAATTTTAATTATTCTTCTTACAAAAATTAATCAGGTTTGACTGATCTGTTTTTGGAAAACTGCGATAGAAAGTTTTATATAGGCATATAAATGAATAATATGTGAAAAATACAAAAAAAAAATTATGCATGTTCCACGAAGGATTTTAACGAAAAATCAATTAAATATTTTTTTAATATCTATAGTAATTATTCATCTAAAATCATGGGGAATGAGATTATTAATCAAATTCTGTTCAAAATACATCCAGGTATTTCTATATATATTTTTGGAATTCTCTCATATGTTAATATTGATGTTATGGATCAGGAAAACTATAGTACAATGTCTCATGATTGTTTCATCACATGGCCTAGAATCTTTTTTAGGATTCTTCGTTTGGAGAATTAATGTCAACAGTTTTAATGAAAATGTAATGTCTACCATGAGATAACATCAAATGAAAACATTAAAACATGGTTGATGATAGATTGGAGAGAAAATAATCATATACCTATGTTCACATTGATCTAAATAAATAATCTGAAATTATGAAAATAAATAAATATTAGGTCAGACAAAAAACATGATTATATATTACGGAAAGAAGAAGTACCATAATTCTCACAGATTATAGAATCATACTATAGAGTTGTATATGGTGAATTTCTAATTTTTGTTGTTTCCAAAGGTGTTAAACATTAATAGTGCACTGGTGGTATTCCTAGATTAAAAAAATTCATCAATGTTTTATTACTCATCTTCAATACATGATTCTAATGGATAATTGGTTATATATACAACTATGATTATGTGATGAGTAGTAAAAATTCATGAATGGGGGAGTTCGATATGATATAGATAATTGATTATATTATTGAAAATATAAAATTCATTTTAATAAAATTTTCTTCTGAAATAATGTGTTTTTTAATAAATATGATTTATAGTTTTCATATGAAGTATATTGTTGAGAAATGAATAATGAAATCCTTTTCAACCAAGGGTTTTAATATAATAAAGAAATATATTTCAGAAAACTATTTTATAGGTCTATGAAAAATTCATCCATCCTAAAACTATTATGTATGGTTTCATTTAAGAGTGTATAAAATTAAAATAATTACGTGAGGATAGTGTCCAATCAAGGTAATTTCGTGGTATAAATCTATATAAACAATAAATTATGGTACAGAGAATATTGAATTGAAGTAATATTTTCCTGTTAAAGTGGATCATCAACAAATTTAACAATGATCCCATGAATTGGAAAATTATTTATTATAAATTTTTTATTGAAAAGAGTTATAGTTGAAGTACCACATGTAACACACCAATATTTCATAGTGTGTTATTTCTTCAAAATAATTCAATAACATACACTACATGCAACACCGAGTTCAAGTGAACCATGACTTACCAAACAAGCCGTTCAAAAGAGGTTATGAATAGTAGTAAATAAATTTTAAACTTTATATAATCCTTATAATTTTAGAATCCATCTTATGAGGTTCTTTGACATGATGTAAGAACAAATTCCCTTTTTCAGATAAAAGTAGTATTTTTCAAAAATGCACTTTTACCAACATTAACCCTTTTTAAATCAAATATTTTAAACTTTTATATATTCAATTTGACTAAATAAATTTATTCTCTAGAATTGGGACATAAAAAAATTTACAATGTAACACCCCAAGCTTCTACGGTACGTTTCTCTTTGAATAATGTGATAGCGTGTGTTGTACGCAACATCGAGTTCTAACACACCACAACCCATCAAACTAGCCGTTATGAATAGTAATACATAATTTTTGAAATTATATATATTATATATTTCAAAATGGACTTCATTTTTTTATTTGGAATATCGAAATTATCCTATGTTGAATTTTTGGTATTTTTTTGAGAACTTCCAATTTTTATGAATAGTGAAAAATACTTAAAAACAACTTATTTAATCAAAATAATTTATAGTGATAAATTATACTGTTGAGTGGTTTTAATGTATAATTAGAATATATTTTTACCATTTTATCCAATGGTGTTCATTGTAATTATTTTCACTTTGAAATTGGACATAAACAATTGTCAATCTTTTGATATATATTGTTTCTTAAAAACACGCTATTTGTTGTGACAGCGGGAATTAATTATAAAATTAATTTATGAAACTTATATGTTTAGAATTTTTTAAAATATACATCATTTTTGAATTTAGTATATCAGTTATAGCTTAGGGTGAAATTTTGGCATTGTTCTGCAAAACTTCAATTTTTGATGAATAGTGAAACTACTATATGGTAGTTAAAAAAACTGAATTTTTCATATAACTTAATTTTACAGCTTCCGTGATTGGAATTTTAAAAATCCAAGAGAAAAAATTAATTTCAAGGAGTAAAATTTGGTTCCATGAGATGAAAATAATTTTTTGTGAATAGTAACTTTTTACTTTTATTTACCACGGTTAAAAGTAAATAGGGTAATTAAGGGTAAAAATGATATTAATATAACCCTAACACATGTAATAATTCTATTGTAAAAGTTCATCTTGACCAAAAACAACCTTAGGAATAATATATTATCATTTAGGTCCACTTGGATTAGAATATGACATTTATTATTATTTAATTCAAAGAAGAGTTAAAATAGTAAATATAAAAGTTTATTTACTAAAAAAATTTAATTTAGGGTTATAAATAAGATAAATTAGATTTGAAATATTAATTAGAAATCTAAAAAAATTTCCTACATAATTATATTTTATTTATAATTTTTAGCCATTAAATAATTTACTTTATTTATGACACAATGATGATGTAGTAATTACCTAATTAAAGCAAAATTAGAATAATTGATATTATAAATACCCAAATAAATATAATTTAGACTTTTTATGAATTACAATAATATTAATGTTTAATATGACATGCTAGTATTGATTTAATTAACTTTTTTCTAAGTAATAATTCTTTTATAATTTTTACAAAAATGAATTATTGAATTGTGTAAAAATTAACATAAAAGACTTTTTAAATAAAATATTTTATTATCAATTGATATTAAATTCCTAAAAATCTAAGGTTCGGCCATGAGACATATATCATGATAGGTGTATCATTAATGGACCACTTGGGTGTCACTTGGATGTATATAGTATGTTTATTAACCATATAATATAAAAATACAAAGAGACATTGTAAAAGTGAAACTAATTAAATAAGAGTTAATACTTAAAGATAAGGTTAATATAATGACCCAAACCTGTCTAAATTCTATTGGTTGAGTGGTTTGAAACCAATACCCACCATAAACATTAAATAATCCACTTTTGAGCCATTACAAACCGAATATGAATTTATTATAAAATAATATTTCTAGCTTTTCCAAAGATGCCCCTCACCCCTCTTATAAAAGGGCGCTATCCCATCTCATTATGTCACACCTTCAAAGCCTTTTGGTTCGGCCAAACTCATCCCTAATACTCTCTCAACTTCCCTCACTTCATTATAAAGGCCTTCCATTAGTCAAAAATCCAACTTAATGAGCTCTTTTGATCAAATCAAAAGGAAGAACCCGAAAAAGAGGTAATGATTTCACCACCCTTTTTCAAGTTCCTTTCTTCTTCCACTTCTTCTTTCTTTGTTATTACCATTCTAAAATAATAACTCCAGTATATTATATATACTTTGATTTTATTATAAACATTTTACAACCATACTTCAGTATTCTATCCATTCTTTGAATAACATGACACCATACGTGTGTTCGTATGGCTTACCATCTCCACTTCGTGGTGTAATTGTTATTCAATAAATTATTATTTGGATGGGTATAATAATGGTGTTTAATTCATGTAAAATATAAATATAACATGGTAATTATTCTGTATATATTATATACCATCCAATTACATATTATTTTATTATCAAATGAATGATATTGTCGCTCGTGCGTACGTACGGACTACCGTCTCCACGAACGCGATGAGATTCATTCTACATCGTATCCATTCAAGTCTAATTCTAATTTTATGATTAATAATATAATATAAGGACATGATATAATTATGGATTTGATTAAGAAACATCCTATCCCTGACAAACATGACTTACGTAACAAAACATATAAAAGAAAGTGAGTAAGTTTACACTCGAAACAACGATAATACTATGATATTACTATCAAATCAAAGTTAAAAGATCATATATGATATCATATTAATGTATATGATTCTTTTATAATTTCATAACAATTATTTCACCATTATACACGAGGTTAACCTACCCCCATCCATCGAAAAGTACAAGGTAAAGGGTTATTTCACAATCTCTTCATTTTCTGAGTTTGTTTATACGTAATAATCTACTGAGATCTCTTTATCATCCACATACAATTTACTTGAAAGTGTATTTCAAAACATTCTTACTATTTTACGGAATATGGGTTAAAGTCATTTATACACTTTTTTACTTTTTATAAGATATTTATAAAGGAATCTTTCCGTCATTTTCCAAACAAGGTCCTTTTTAACCTTTTCGACAGAATTAAGGTAAGAATGTTTTTTTAACTTATACGGTGGGTGCGACTGTTTTCCGCCGTTATAAAATTTTCAAATCTTCCCTTACAAGCTTATAACAATATTTTAAAAGTAATTTTTTTATTTTATATTTATGTTACTTTTAAATGATTTCAAAATGAATATTTTTATAATTTCTGAAAGGTACTCTTTATCAAAATCATAATTTTAAATGATTTAAAGATTTTTCTTTCTAAATCTTTTTAATTAATGTCCATGTTTTAAAAATGATTTTAAGGATTTATTTATGTGGACATGAATGTTTTGAAATTATATTTCATTTCAAAAGATTCGATGTGGTATGGGACACTTTGATTCAAAAATCTCTTTTAAATTACTTCCTTAATAAATGTGTGACTTTTAAATGATTTCAAAAAAATAGATATTTCTCTCAAATAGATTTGATATCATCTATGTCAACATCCATTGATGGATTTTAAATTTATTTGAAGTTGATTTATTATGATACAAAACTTCCCTATTGTTTTGATGTTTTTGTGATGTGTTTCACTGTGGATGTGTTATTCTTATACCATTCATGGTTTAGGGATGAAGTATTTTCATTTCGTATGCTAGTTTTAATACAAATGTTTATGTTATGTTTGAACCTTTTCATATGGGAATGAATTGGACTTAATATGTGACGGGTGGAGCCCACTATAGCTCCTCGATGCATCGGTAGGTCTCATTAGACAAACTGGTGTCTTTGCACAAGGCCTTGACAAAATCTTATTTGTAGTCTTGGCATGAGGCCCTGTCTATGTGGTTATGATAGTCCGGAATTATGCATTCCATCATCATGAAAGTGGTTATTGATATTTCATGTGATTATTCGATTAGTAGAATATCCATGTGAATAAGTAAATGGTAGTTATTTCATTTTTTTCATGCTTTGTTCGTGTTCATGTTTAAAAGGCTTTTGTTTTAGTTATACATTGCCTTAAATGTTTATGCTTATTTATGAAAGTTTACACTGTATTGATTACCCTTACAGAGCGTTTGAGGACACCCTTTTCTATGTTTTATTTTTCTAGGATTCCAAGAACTATATTGTGATTGATAGGCACAGTTAAGACAAGGGAATAATGGCATTCATAAAGGATTATTTATGTTGTTTTGTATGTTATTAAGTGTAATGTAACATTCATGTATGTAATCTATTTTACAATACTGCTAAACTAATCGGTCCTTGGGGACTTTATTATTTGTAATCATGCCAATGTATTAAAATAATGCAGCGAACCTGGGTCACTGGGGTCCGGGCGTTACAGTTTGTATTAGAGGAAGTTTAACAATAACCTTGGAAACTAGATTTAGATAAACTCTGATTAGAGAACATAACCCTAAGATTGATTTTGAGGATTAGTATTGAAGAACATCCTAGAATTTTGGTATTGTAGAGATTTTGTGAGTTTTTTGAGCAATACATCCCTATCTGGATACGATCAGGTAGAGGCAGCTCTGGCACAGATGTACCTAGGGGAAAACCCGAAAACAATGCTTTGAGCTAGACTCGAATGGGAATTGGTGCACGACAACGGGCCTTGCTGCACTCTAGGTTACGACACTCCCTGGGGTTATACTTAGGATAATTCTCATTTTCTTTAAAAACCATTATGAAGGGCTCATGGGTATATACTTACTCAAAGAAAACATTTTTATGATTATGGATTATATCCATAAACTATTCAATTTACGTTAGGTATTTTACATGTTTGGAATTATTCATTGCAATTCATAAACTGACCTATTTTAGGCTATTATATAGAAATGGTGCCCAATAGAAGGAATATGAACTCCAGTAATACGTATGATCCAATGAGTAATAAGGATCATATCTTTCATGGTATTAAGCCATCATTTAGAAGGGAAATAGTCTCCCACGTATTATCATCATATGAAGAAATAGTATCATGTGTGGATAAGATAACTAAAGAGTTTACTGAGTCCTATGGATTTTAAGGTAAGAAAAAGAAGAAACGATGGAAGAGAGAAAGATGGATAAAGGGAAGAGGGAAAAGAAGAATTTCCACATATGTGATAACTATGGGAAGAAACACCCTGAAACATTCCTAAAAGGAACGGGAGATTGTTATTTGTGAGTAGGAAAAATGGCACCAAGTACTTGACAGCAAGGGAAAGAAAATGGTTTCAAATATACAATGATTCATTTGCAAGGAGTGTGGACACTATGCGAACCTATCATCAGACTATGCCAAAAATGATTTTATTGGATAAAAATCAAGTTATGATACTACCACAGATGAAGAGTAATGATTAGAGTTCTTATGTTGATTATGTCCTTTGAGTGTTGTATCAGAAATTTACTTGTTTTAATAATTATGGAGTATACAAGTATTTCATTGTAGTACTGTTTCATTGAAGATTTGAGATTTTATGGTACTATGAAAAGTGACTCTACAGCAAGTTAAACATTTTGGAAATTACATGGTTGAAGGAAAGATAAACCTTAATATGGTCCTAATACTGAGGTACTTATTTTGGAATAAGATATGGTTGATTTGGGTAAATTATATTGGATATTCATTACTGCCTTGAAACTGATTAAAGATTTTTATATAACATATTTGTTGGAGTTTACAACATTTTTGGATGGATGAAGTATATCCAGCATTCTATATGGAATAATGGATCATCAATTTAATCAATAAGGATTATGGTAATTTAGGATGTTTCAGTGTTTTAAAAGAATACATGATAAAGGTATTCATATGCTATTACGGGGTAAAAAGGATCTACATTATGTTTACCTTCTTTATAAATGTTGGACTGTGAGTTTGGACAGAAGTATTTTGGATAATACTAGTTTGAGATTAATTTTGGATTACCATAAAAGGACAGCCCGGAGGTCAGGCGCCAACCCATCGCGACCGGCAAGGCCGCGAGACTTGAACCCGAAACCGAAGGGCAAGAAGGGTGTATCACCTACCACTGGCCCACGAGATGTCCTGGATTAAATAATGTAGTTTTTTTTAAAATATCTGGTAGATGAATTATAAATTCGTTTTTTGGAACCCTATACGAATAGTATAAATAGAATTTTTTACGTTCTATTATCTTTTAGAGTGAAAGATGAGTTTGTGGTAGAAATTAGTTGAAGGATGGAACTCTACTTGTCAAGAATATTTTTCTTCTTCTTCTCTTATTCTATGAAGAAATTAATTCTTAAACTTTATTTAAGGAATCCAAAAACCAAAAATGTGTTATCCAAATACCCTATGTTTTGTTGAACCGATGGTATTTCAAATCATCATAGATTAATGAATATAAGGACCTCAATTTTACATTTTCTTGTGATTGATGACCTCAATCACTACCTATAAATATTTACGTTTTCTCTCAAATTATATGTCTCTTATTTCCAACAATTTTCTCCTAATCAAGATCATAATTTAGTAGTGACCCTTTCATTTCTCCTTTCCTCATATTGAGACTAAATTTTAGTAACCCAATTTTCGATGTGGGTTTTCCCACAAAGATATTTTCAATTTTCAACCTTTTATTTTTGATGAAAATTTTCAAATTGCTAGGACACAATTTATTGTAGGATGGGAGAATGTAACACCCCAATATTACATAATGTGTTTTTTCTTCAAAATAATTCAATAACTTACACTAAATGCAACACCGAGTTCAAGCGCACCATGACATACCAAACAAGCCGTTAAAAAGTGGTTATGAATAGTATTAACTAAATTTTAAACTTTATATGATCTTTATAATTTTAGAATCCATATTATGAGTTTCTTAGACATAATGGAAGAACAAATTCCTTTTTTTCAGATAAAATACGTATTTTTCAAAAATTCACTTTTACCGTCTTTAACCCTTTTTAAATTCAATATTTTAAACTTTTATATATTCAATTTGACTAAATAAATTTATTCTCTAGAACGAGGACATAAAAAAATTTACAATGTAACACCCCAAGCTTCTACGGTACGCTTCTCTTTGAATAATGAGATAGCGTGTGTTGTACGCAACATCGAGTTCTAACACACCACAACCAATCAAACTAGCTGTTATGAATAGTATTACCTACCTTTTGAAATTATATATATTTTATATTTCAAAATGGACTTCAATTTTGGATTCGAAATATCTAAATTATCCTAAGTTGATTTTTTGGTATTTTTCTGAGAACTTCCAATTTTGATGAATAGTGAAAAATACTTAAAAAGAAATTTTTTCATCAATATAATATATAGTGATAAATTATACTATTGAGTGGTTTTAAAGTATAATTAGAATACATTTTTTCCATTTTGTCCAATGGTGTTCATTGGAATTAATTTCACTTTGAAATTGGACATAAACAATTGTCAATCTTTTGATATATATTGTTTCTTAAAAACACGTTATTTGTTGTGACAACAGGAATTAATTATAAAATTAATTGATGCAACTTATATGTTTGGAATTTTTTCAAATAGACATCATTTTTAAATTCTGAATATCAATTATATCTTAGGGTGAATCTTTGGCATTGTTCTGAAAAACATCAATTTTTTATGAATAGTGAAACTACTAAGTGGTAGTTAAAAAAACCAAATTTTTCATAAAACATAATTTTACCGCTTCCGTGATTGGAATTTAGAAAATCCGAGAGACATGATTAATATCAAGTAGTATATTTTGGTTCAATGAGATGAAAATAATTTTTGGTGAATAGTAACGTTTTACTTTTATTTACCATGGTTAAAAGTAAATAGGGTAATTAAGGGTAAAAATGATATTAATATTACCCTAACACATGTAATAAAGCTATTGAACAAGTGTATCTCGATCAAAAACAACCTTAGGAATAAAATATTATCATTTAGGTCCACTTGGATAAGATTAGGACATTTATTATTATTTAATTCAAAGAAGAGTTAAAAGAGTGAAAATCAAAGTTTATTTAATAAAACATTTTTAATATAAGGATATACATAAGATAAATTCGATTGTAAATATTCATTCAAAATATAAAAAGAGTTCCTACATAATGATATTTTATTTATTATATTTAGAAATTAAATAAGTTACTTTATTTATGACACAATGATGATGCAGTAATTACCAAATTAATGAAAAATTATAATAATTGATATTATTAACTCCCAAATAAATATAATTTGAGACTTTTTATGAATTAAAATAATTTTATAGGTTAATATGACATGTTAGTATTGATTTAATTAACCTTTTTTGAAGTAATCATTATGTTATGATTTTTACAAAAATCATTTATTGAATAGTGTCAAAATTGACACAAAAGACTTTTTTAAAACAAAATTTATTATAAATTGATATTAAATTCCTAAAAATCTAAGGATCGGCCACGAGACATATATCATGATAGGTGTATCATTAATGGACCACTTGGGTGTCACTTGGATGTATATAGTATGTTTATTAACCATATAATATAAAAATACAAAGAGACATTGTAAAAGTGAAACTAATTAACTAAGATTTAATACTTAAAGATAAGGTTAATATAATGACCCAAACCTGTCTAAATTATATTGGTTGAGTGGTTTGAAACCAATACCCACCATAAACATTAAATAATACACTTTTAATCCATTATAAACCGAATATGAATTTCTTATAAAATAATATTTCTAGCTTTTCCAATGATTCCCCTCACCCCTCTTATAAAAGGGCACTCTCCCTTCTCATTAACTCACACCATCAATGCCTTTTGGTTCGGCAAAACTCTGACCAATTACTCTCTCAACTTCCATAAATTCATTTTATATGCCTTCCTTTAGTCTTAAAGCCAACTGAAGGGGACCTTATGATCAAATCAAAAGGAAGAACCCGAAGAAGAGGTAATGATTTCACCACCCTTTTTCAAGTTCCTTTCTTCTTCCACTTCTTATTTCTTTGTTATTACCATTTTAAAATAATAACTCTAGTATATAATATATACTTTGATGTTATTATAAACATTTTACCACCATAATTTAGTATTCTATCCATCCTTTGAATAACATGACACCATACCTGTGTACGTACGGCTTACCGTCTCCACGTCGTGGTGTAATTGTTATTCAATAAATTATTATTTGGATGGGTATAATAATGATGTGTAATTCGTGTAAATAATAAATATAACATGATAATGATTCTGTATATATGATATACCATCCAATTACATATTTTTTTATTATCAAAAGAATGATATTGTCGCTCGTGCGTACGTACGTACTACCGTCTCCATGAATGCGATGAGATTCATTCTACATCGTATCCATTCAAGTATAATTCTAATTTGATGATTAATAATAGTATATAAGTACTTGATATAATTATTTATATGATTAAGATACAACATATTCAGGAAAAACACGACTTACGTAACAAAACATATAAAAGAAAACGAGTAAGTTAACACCCCAAACAACGATAATACTAATATATTGTTATCAAATCAATGTTAAAAGATCATATATGATATCATATTAATGTATATGATTCTTGTATAATTTAATAACAATTATTTCACCATTATATAGGAGGTTAACCTTCCCCCAACCAAGTAAAAGTACAAGGTAAGGGTTTATTTCACAATCTCTTCATTATCCGAGGTTGTTTATATGTAATAATCTACTGGGATCTCTTTATCATCCACATCCAAGTTTCTTGAAAGATTATTTCAAAACATTCTTACTATTTTGTAGAATATGGGTTAAATTATTTTATACCCTTGTTTGACTTTTTATAAGATATTTATAAAGGAATCTTTCCATCTTTTTCCAAACAATGTCCTTATTAACCTTTTCGACAGAAATAAGGTAAGAATGTTTTTTTAACTTATACGGTGGGTCAGCTATTTTCCGCCGTTATAAAATTTTCAAAGCTTCCCTAAAAAAATTATAAGGGTATTTTCAAATTAAAGGATTTATTTTATAATTATGTGACTTTTAAATGATTTCAAAATGAATATTTTAAAAATTTCTGAAAGGTACTCTTTATCAAAATCAGAATTTTAAATGTTTTAAAGATTTATCTTTCTAAATCTTTTTAATTAATGTCCATGTTTTCAAAATGATTTTAAGGATTTATTTATGTGGACATGAATTTTTTGAAATGATATTTCTTTTCAAAAGTTTCGAAGTGATATGAGACACTTTGATTCAAAAATCACTTTTATATTACTTCCTTAATAAATGAGTGTCTTTTAAATGATTTCAAAAAAATAGATTTTTCTCTCAAATAGTTTTGATTTCATCTATGTCAACATCCTTTGATGGCTTTTATGTTTATTTGAAGTTGATTTATTATGATACAAAACTTCCATATTGTTTTGAAGTTTTTGTGATGTGTTTGACTGTGGATGTTTTATTCATATACCATTCATGGTTTATGGATGAAGTATTTACATTTTGTATGCCAATTTTAATACGAATGTTTATGTTATGTTTGATCCTTTTCATATGTGAATGCATTGAATTAATATGTGATGGGTAGAGACCACTATAGATCTTTGATTCATTGGTAGGTCTAATGAGACAAACTAGTGTCCTGGCACAAGGCCTTGACAAAATCTTATTTGTTGTCTTGGCACGAGGCTTTGGCTATGTGGTTATGATAGTCTGGAATTATGCATTCCGTCATTATGAAAGTGGTTATTGATATTGCATGTGATTATTCGATTAGTAGAATATCCATATGAATAAGTAAATGGAAATTATTTGATTTTATTTTTTCAATGCTATGTTGATGTTCAAGTTTAAAAGGCTTTTGTTTTAGTTATACATTTCCATAAATGTTTATTCTTATTTATGAAAGATTCTGCTGTATTTCTTACCCTTACAGAGCGTTTGAGCTCACCCTTTTCTATGTTTTATTTTTCCCAGGATTCCAAGAACTATATTGTGATTGATATGTAGGGTTAAGACAAGAAAATAATGGCATTCATAACGGATTATTTATATTGTTTTGTATGTTATGAAGTGTAATGTAACATTCATGTATGTAATCTATTTTCCAAGACTGTTAAACTGATCGGTCCTTTGGGACTTGATTATTTGTAATCATGCCAATGTATTAAAATAATGCACCAAATCTGGGTCACTAGGTTCGGGGCGTTACACCTCATATACTAGATTCAACATGATTTTTTAAAAGGATTCAGATTACATCATCCAACTATTACATGTGGATAATATTATCCACAATAGAATAGACATGTAATCGATTTATAAGATGAAATATTATTTGTTAAATATATTTTTGATAATGGAACGTGTTGAATCGCAGATTATTTTTCATATTTGAATTAAATTATATTGGAAGAAAATAATATTTTTTTCCTTCATGGCTGATTACATAATCATGATCAGAGAGAGGATATGAATGACTGGATATAAGAATCTATCTATATTAGTGTCCAAAAAAATCATGTTATTGAGATAAAAAGGAATTATAATCAATGATAATTTCATTTATATGTACTATATTATATTTGAATTATTGGTGGGGTCTAATTTATGTTACTATTGGTATAATGAATGAAATTTCCCAAATAGTTAGATATATAACAAGATTAATAGAGAAACAATGAAAAGGGATCATGGGTTAGATGATGAATATACATCAATATATTACTGTTCTTAAAGATTGGGCAATATGTTTTTAATCTATAATTTATTATTTGTTTATATATAAAAAGACGTTTCTTGATTTATGAATTCACTAAAGAGTATTTTAATAATTAAGATTACATTTTGTGAGATAAGAATTATCTGCATATTAGAATGGTGTAGTTTATTAATAAATTTAAATAAATGAAATCTCTGATACTATTATAGATAGGGGGAAGTAAATTATCTAGTTAAAAAGGTATTTTAATTTAATATAAGTTAATAAAACGTGGTGTTAGTCATCGATGATAAAATTTGAATTTGCATGTGAAAAAATATAGTTCTTCACTCAAGGACCCAAAACATAAATGGAAGTATAATTTATTCTATTAGAACATTGAATAAGTGTTGTTAGAACTGTATAATATAATATAATATTTATATTATTCCTGCATTATGACCAAAGTAATAGATTTTTAATGACTGAAAAAAAATTATGCCTTATTATGACAATAATTATGAGTTGGGGCATGAAGAAACTGATTATTACTAATTAACAAAGGTGAATATAAATTTATATATGTTGGGATGAATCCATAGTTCTGTGAAAATATATTTTGGATCATGTAAGAGACTCACATAAGTGAAATTTGGACAATGGAATTTTCAACAGAAGCAATACATCTTGGAAAAATATAATGGACATGTAAACATAATAAATATGTGTAATATCTGGAAAACTCCTTCTTGTAAAATCATATGAAATAATTAATGGGATATATTTCATGTGAAAAATTATGGATGATGTATTATTAAATGTATATTATGTTTATGTATTCCCATTGGTTTCCAAATTCTCTATAATATGTTATTTCAAATTTCACCAAAATTGGTGTTTGAGGAGGTGATTTCTATGGAAAATGGGAGGTATCAATGAATAATAGTGGCCTCTAAATTATCATAAAGTAGGAGTGTAGAATATTTAATTTTATATTCCGAATATAATTATCTTTCATGGTGAAATTGTAAATAATTCATGTAATTTAACATTTTTCATTCATCAACATAATGATTATTGTAGTATTATCCCATGATTCATGATTACAATTTTAATTATTTATTATCATGTTTTCATTTTGAAATTGTCCGTTTGTATTCATGGTTAAAATTTCTTTTTTATTTACTATGTTTTATTTATTTCTTATTTGTGGGAGCAATGTATCTTATTTGGAAGTAATTAGAGTGAATTTTTTCTTCTAATTTCATAGAAATTATGTTTTAGGATTTATATGATTCTTAAATGGTTTATACAATCTATCACAGTTAATGTTTCAAAGGGTTCTTCTGGAATGATGGTTCTAGTCCCAAAAAAGTTATCCTTGTCATTTCACCTTATTCATCTACATTTCAACCCCGAGGAACATCACATATCACCATCCAATCTTGAAACTACATTTTTATCTATATGACTCCATCATGATTTAATTTTAACATTAATACACCATAACTCAATTCCATAAAAAATATAATTTTATACCTTTCTTGTAACTTATAGTGAAATTAAAAAATTCCAAAATGAATATGAACAGTCATGGTCATTGAATAACCAACCATCACATCCGAAAAAATTCATAAAAAATCGAAAAAAGTTTGTTCATCTATTAAATTTTTATTTTTAAAAACATTCTTACACAAAGTAAGATGCATGATGACTTCCCACAATCCATGAAACAGTAGAAATTATATAAGAACATTTTACATCAAAATCCTATGTGTTATAACATTAATCACATTTCTAGCATCCAAAATTTCATATATCACCACTAAAAATGATGACAAAAATTAAACATACCCTAAAAATATATTTCTCAAATTTATATACCTTTGTAATAATGATCATTCTGTATATTCAAGAATAAAATTTGAAAAAAAAAATTATGTACAAACAAAACACCTCCTGAGATACCTCTAATATAGTAATTTTTCCATTACATAAAAAACATAAAAAAATATTTAATATAGAAACATTATCATTATTTTAAAAATAGTGGTTAGGAATATCTTTGGATGTTCTGAAATCATCTAGGCATTACTATTTTCTATAAACACCTATAACACAAACTCTATTTGTATAAAATGGAGAAATTGAATAATAAGGCCATAATATACCTTCACTATTATATGTAATATCTAAACTGGATTATCTATAAACATCACCTCATCCTTAATTTTTATCATACCATTATAAAAGTTATAGGACTCAGTATTATGTTATAAGTGATTATTTTTATGATGAATACAACAATAACGATATTTATTGGTAGAGGACGAGGAACAAAATATTCCACCATATTTATACACTCCAATATATTATATGTTTTGATAAAATGAGGGTAAAATTATATACCATGAATAATAATATACATCATAAAATGGGGATAAATATTCTAAAAATCAAAATTAAATACTTATAACTTCGTTCGTATCCCTATCTATTCAACATTATTCATATTTTAGTCTTCACAGTCCATCATCTTGTTATGAAAAAATACAATTTCTTCCAAATACACTAAAAAAATTAATATATGAGATTCACTTAATCCATTGTAACTGACTAACATAATGAATAATTAATTTTTTTCCTATAAAATATGTTTATCATAGTTAAACTATGTTACGAATCATTTTTATTTTAATAACAAAACTCATCTAATGGAAATTTATATAAACAATACTCCTAAAAATTATATATATTTTATATTTCAAAATGAATAAAGATCTTACACATTGCATGAACATCCATATAGGGATATTTGGTTATATTAATAAATAACTAAAATATTTTATAATTTTTCAAAACCATATAAAGTATTTAGTAAATCCAATGTTACTTATTAATTAATATACTCATGGTATCAACAAGAACCCTCAGAACATCTTCTGAATAAATCCTCATCAATTCATCGAATATATACTATTTCATCATAAATGTAATAATTGAATAATTAATCAATCATAAAATAATAACTTTTATAGTATCAAATCCTCCTTGATATCATGTCAAACATCTCTGAAATTTTATTCATATGTCCTCAAAATTTCAGAATGGGATTTATTATTATTTTAAAAAAATATTATGAAGACAATTCTAAGAATTCACAACTTGAGATAGGAATCATTAGTATAATAATTTACACCATAAATTCATTATCCCTATTCACTAGATATTTATTTTCAATGATTAATTCATATTTTATATTAAAAGATACACTATTATTGTTGCTCCATGAATCTAATGATGAAAATCCTTCCAATTAAATAAACCCAATGACAAAAAATAATGTTTACAATCACATAATAACCACATTTTAATATTATAATAGGCCGCATAATATATACAAATATATACAACACGATCATGTAAAATTGGTTACTCCACATTTTAAATTAATGTAGATTTCTCCAATATTTGATATAGTAAAATCCAATAATTGATTCCTCCAAATCAAAATTGAGTACATAATTATTTCATATAATATTCTATGTTCATCCTTTATGATGAATACTATTTCTACATGGCTTCCTAATTAGTGCATCAACTACAAAATTTCTATTAAAATATTTTTATTTTTATTTTTTGTTCCTTATAATATACATGTTGTAACCAAAGGAAATAATCATGGTTTAGGTGAATTATGGTGTATTTTTTTTCATTTATTTTCATGGTAAATTTTTACCTTGTTAGTATAAATGTAACACCCTGATATTTTATGAGAATTATTCCTTTTAATTTCATTGATGTCTTTTGTTGTACGCTTCGACAAGATTAGCTTTCACTATACGCAACATCGTATTAACTTGTAGTATACACAACACTATGCATGGCTTATGATGCACACAATTTAATGTTCTATTGAATAAAATTCATTTTACACAACACCATGTATAGATTTCGATCAATGTATAATTGAACTATATTTGGATTATGTTATACACATCACCAAAGGAAGATTTCCCTACACGCAACCCCGACATGGCATGCATTACACGCAAGAGAGACCTTCCTCAATAGCATGTGTTGTACGCAATACCGAGTTTCACTAAACAATGATATATTGTTATAATATTTTTATGAACTAGCCGTTACGAATAGTATTAACCGAATTTGTAATTTTATTGTAAAGACATGGAAATTTACTTTAAATTTCTTTTCATAAATACATGGGAATATTATGAGTCTGTGAAAATTTACTGCGCATGATTCTGAGGCCCGGTGTGCCTGGAATCAATTTCTGATGTTTTTCTCGGGTATGTTCTCTAAATGTACGAGCGGGTTTTTATAAATTTTGAACCAGTGCTCAGATTTCAAATTTTAGGGCTCCGTTGAACTCGCAGCAACGATATTCTCTTAAGAAGACTTTCACTTTGACGGTAGTGAGTCGAGAGTTGAGGTTAATTTTTTTGGGTGTTCTTAAAAAAATAAAATTAAATAATGTGTAGCTACACATTATTTTATTTAATCTGAAAAGAGAGTGTTGGTGGTTAAAACATCTTCATCGGAGTTAGAGGTTGGACCACCACACCATTACCATCCATGAGAGGTTATGCTGGTGGAGTCCACCAGAACATAACCTCCTCTGAGAGGTTATGACATGGGGACCACCCTAGACTGCATAACCTCTAATTTGAATAATAGGGGTGGGGACCACAAGACCCCTATTTATAAAGGGGTAAAAACCTCTCAAATAACCCTCATTAATGAGGGAGAGCCTCTTGATCTCCCCAAAATTAATTCATGCCAACTCTCAAGCTTAAATGAGGTTGAGCCATGTAATTAATTCTCCACTATTGAATTGTTGATCCAAGCCATAGTTTATTATGCCATCTCCAGTCCATTAATTAAATGAGTCATCTCATTTAATTAAACACAACAATTTTAATTTTAAACTCAATATTCTAAAATAAAATAAAATATTTTATTTGGAGGGGCGAGCTATTCATTTGTTAGAAAAGGGGGATTAGAGGATCATTCTGAGAAATCTCCCAATGATGAACCATTCTCCCAAAGAAGAATGAAGAACGAAGAATTCATTCTTCTAATGAATAGAATCAGAGAAAGTTATTATTCGACTTCCTTCCTTGGATCCTACCGACATGGAGCATCTTTCAGAGCCGACGCAGATCAGATTTAGTCATATGTGGTAGACCCGACGAACGACGGGCGACTACGTCTTCTTTCCCCAACATCAAGGTCAACGCCCGACAATCCAGGTAGGGGGTTTAATACATTATTAGTGTATATATTTTCTTATCTTCTTCAACAGATATTAAGGGATTTATACAGATGTGTTAATGATCATCCTCTTTTCTTGCTGGGCCAATTGGTAACTCCCTAAAAGCGGAGGGTGCGGGCCAACCTAACATGGCCCGACAACCTCCGTCATTTTTCCTTCTTATTGCATTCTTCCGCATGGAAACGTAAAAATGGCAAGGACACAAAGGCAGCAACGACAAAGGTTATGCTACCCATGGCCCCCTTAAACCATGCTTCCCCCTTGGCGTCCTGCACCACCTCCAGTCGAGCCCGCCCGCTGTCTGTGCCCCTCCGGCCTGCCCCACGATACCCGCGCACCCCACCGGCCTGCTCGTGTGCTGCCTGATCGCCCCGTCGGCCTTCCTGTGCACTTCCCAAACCCCACCAGACCACCAGTGCGCCCCCACCTCCTCGCTCCCTTCTCGGTGCCCTGCCAGCCAGCCTGGTCACTTCCCACATCATGTCGTCCTCCTACGCCCTACTCGACGCCCCGCGGCCTGACCGCGGGCTGCTTGTACCCCGCCGGCATCCCGTACCCTACTCGATGGTAAGCTTCCCTGCCTTCTCCCCATGTGGCCTATTTATGCCCTTCCCGGAGCCCCGCATGGTCTGCCCGCTCCCCGCCTCCAAGACGAACCGGCAGAGCCGTGCTGGCCACCCAATCAGGCCTGCGGCGTCTTTCGGGGCATCGCTGGTCGAATCTGATCGGAATTCTGGGCTGATACACTCAAGCAACACCCCATGTGGTGCTGGATGAACCGTCCCCAGCCTCCTGGATGAGAATCCTACGCGGAAAACTCTATGCCGAACTGCCCCTTCAGTCCGCGGGGTTGGGCCCAGCGGACCGGGCCAAACCTAGCGGGTAGACCCCCCCACCAGGCTGAGTCTAAACCAGAGGGTCTTACCGGGTCGACCCAAACTGGGTGGGCCTAGTCTCGGTTGGGCCAAGTCGGTCTGACAGGGTCGGACAAGGCCTAGGCCCATTACTGACTGTTACTTCCTTTGGTCATATCTTTGGCACCGGATGTCTGATTGACAATCCGTCAACGGCACTAGTTTTCATGGACCATGACGTTCCCTTTGAGTATACTCCACTAGTGTTTGGGGTAATGTTGAGATATGGTAATGTTGGATCATACACGAATCAGTCGGGCCCCTATGAAAAAAAAGATTATGATTCACAGACTAGGCGTCTGATTGACATGTCATCTGTTGTGATGGGACCCCTGTGACGAGGGAAACCTTAGAGATACTTCTTTGTGTGAATTCGTGATATTTAGTGTATTGACCAGTAGCTCATTGAGCGGACCCTCATGAAGACGATCGAGTGGAGTACGGAGTCCTAGTAGCTGGCTGAGACCTGAAGACTGCTTGACTGATTCGACTCTGAGTGATTCGACTATCCCAGTGGAGAGCATCTGGTATTTGGTGACAGAACCATGACACAAGAGCACCTGGAAGTTGGAGGCCGACCCGCGGTACATGACAAGAGGAGTACCTTTGCAGGCTATTAGGGGGAGCATCTGTTTGTTTGTGGAAGACCTACAGTGGGTAATGTCTCTGTGTGACCGTGATAGACCCACGATACTTGACAGGAGGAGTACCTCAGCAGTCCAAGGTTAGTGGGAAGTGCCTGGTTGTGGTGGCCAGCCCACTGTACTTGCAGAGGAGGAGTTCTTCCGCAGTCGTAGTTTTTATAATGTGAATTAAAATCCTGGTTGAGTTGAGTTAGTATGTTTTGTGTTTACCTCATGATTTAGATGGATTACATGACAACTTAGGTATATGTATGGGAATATAATTAAGTAAGGTTATCTGTTGATTTCAAAAATTGTGGTTTATCCTTGTTGGATTTTGTGAGACCATTAGGGTCGTGGGTCCATAATGAGTATAGTTATACTCACCACTGCATGGGCTATGCCTACACCTCGTTGAGTTGGTTGGAGATGATGGAAAATGGTGACCGAGGCTGAGTGGAACAGAACTGGATGGTACCCAGAGGTGGACCACACGGCGTGACTGTAAACGAAGGAGATGGACGAGCGTGGAGTGTTGTGGAAGTTATATGTACATACCCATCAGGTAAGATCTCTGTCAGATGATCCAAAGGTTGCCTTATAATTTTCAGCTGTTTTGGAGCCTTTTCAGTTGTACGTGTACTTTACAGTCGGGCTTGTATTTCTGGCCCCATTTACTTTTCAACACTCCTTTTGTATACTATTTTACAAAATTCTTTCTTCTTGTTTATACTCTATTGTCTGTGTTTATAATTTATAATGGCAATTCCTTCCCAATTTTAGGGATTTACGCCTTTGGTGATAATCTCCAGTCCATTACCTATGGATTCCAGGTTTGGGGTAGTCGCAGCACAGGTCCTGAGGACGGTTCGTGAAAAATTGGTATCAGAGGAGTCGGTTCTACTTCAAAACTATGGTCTCCGATCATTCTTTTCTGTGACGAAATAGTGTTAAGGGTACTGAGTGTGGTTCTCAGTTCAGGGAGTCCAGTGTTGGTGCGGCGACCGATGTGTCCATACACTAGGACCCTGACTAATGATATCCGACTATGTGAATGAAAACAATGATTGTGTGTGTGTTTTTAAATGTTTTCTTTAAGTCATCTCATATATTTCATCTCACCAGGTATAACATTTGACAGTGTCGTATTTGTTCAGGATGCCTCCATGGAGAGAGCCAATTAGTGTTCTGAGAGAGTACCCGATGACGTCCCATCTAGCGATGAGGCCCTGGTGCAGGGCCATATTACTATGTCGGCACCTTCAGGAGGTTTACCATCATCACTACCACCTTGTTGGGAAGCAGATGAAACCAACCGCATTGGAAGATAGTGCACGCCGATTGAGCGTGTTGTACGAGTTTTAGCGGCAGAGGCCTCTAAGGTTACATGGCAAGACAGATTTCCGGGTAGCAGAGGACATGCTGGTGGTGATTTCTGGAGTTTTCCATTGAGGGACCATGAGTTCAGTCTGCATAGTGATGACGCTTCAGTTCATGGACCGTTTCCCAAGATTGTACATTCAGGTAGTGTGTCAGCTATATCAATGCATGTTGGCCCGCAGTTACAACTGATGGTACCGGTAGATGACACATGTAGGCTTAGTGCCTTACTAATGTTTCGGCATAAGATACCCCTCAGGTTTCGAGGCGAGCCTAACTCATAGGCGGCTTAGGACTGGACTATGGAGGAGGATGAGAGTTCTCTAGAGCATTTACAGCTTCTTCAAGATGACATTTTCGTAGCTTAGTATTAATCGAAGCGTACTGATCGTTCCTGGTACTCGAAGAATACGATAAGATCATTTATTTGGGGATCGGACTACCAAGCATGGTTTGTTTTAGGACATATGAGATAGAACCCTTTCTCTACATTCTATAGAGATCCTTTGAGTTTGAATGTTCTTCGGTTGAGCGGATACATCCAGTGAATGTTAGTTGGGGGAAAGAAGGAAATGGGTTCCAGTCTCAAAGAATTGATCATGTTAAATTATTTGAGAAAACGAAGTGTGACAGGGTCAGATGAATATGAATGGTGGAAGATGTGGAATCAGAACTAGGAGAGTGGCATTATGTGGTTTACATTTCAACATGTTTCATCCACCCACTATTTTAGAACCCACTAGTATTAGGCAGATGATTGACTTGGGAAGAGAGTAGCTACATGCGGTCAAGGAGTGTGGCCCATGAGATCTAGGAATGATTCAAGGTACGTTCTGGGTCTACTACAAGATGTTGTATCAATAAACATATCTACCAATCATTCCTTCCTTCCTCAAATCTTGTGTCAGACCTTGAGTTTCCGGTTAAATAGTTGACTTGACCCTCATGTTTGGAGATTCCTTTGGGAGGAGTCTCGATAATCCCACTTACGCCGACAGTGTGATCTGACCCTTGAGGATAGAGATTCAGATGGATCCTCTTGATGGTAGCATTGCGGCCCTACGACGTCAGTTTGGGTATAGACAAGGAAACCACAGTTCATACACAGACGGAATATATTAGGAAAAAAGACTGTGGTTTATCTACAACATTGGGATGATGTTTTCCTTAGTTGGAGAAAAAAACCCATGAAGCACATGTTAAACTCAGGCGTAGGAGGGTGAAACCAATCACTAATGACTCATCCAGCCTTACCCTCATGATAGTAAGAGTTTTCAGTTTTCAGTTCCAAACAGTAGTAACAGAACATGGGAACACATTTTAAATTTTTTTCTAGGATTACCCCCAAAGGGGGAGGGATGTATGCTCTGGCGGGATACTACCAAAGTCTCATTCCAGACTTCTCCAAAGTTGTAGCACCACTATCTGCCTTGAAAATGAAGGGGAAACCCTTTGTGTGGTTAGAGAGATGGAAATATAGCTTTCAGGAGCTGAGGCAAGGGCTGACTAGTGCCCCCATCATGAGGCATTAAGAGAACGTGTAGGGTATGTAGTCTACTGCGATGCATCAGGGATCAAACTCAGGTGTGTCCTGATGCAAGAGCGAGTAGTGATCACGTATGGTTCTCTGCAGCTATGATGGCATGAGCAGAACTTTTCTACCCATGAACTAGCATTAGGAGCAGTGTTATTCGCCTTGAATATGAGGAGACACTATCTGATGGGTGAAAATTTTACCGTGTACTCTGATCACAAGAGTCTGGGGTATATCTTCTCTCAGAAGAACCTAAACTTGAGACAATGGTAATGGATTGAGTTCTTCCAGGACTATGTATTCGATATAGTCTATACTTTTTGAAAGGGGAACGTTGTAGCAGATCCACTCAGGAGGAGAACAGGAATACAACTTCTATTTGAGGTGGTAGAGCAGCTGGCTGGTTTATAGATATCCTTTATGGATAGAGAAGGATCATCCTTCATTCAATCTCTTACAGTCACTCTCCCACTTCAACAGCGAGTCAGAGAGGCACAAATTGGGGATGCTGACTACGAGACAAGACATGCTCAGATATCTTCAGGGAATGCACCTTTTAGATTTTCTAAAGGTGTGGATCACTTCATCATCTTCAGAGTATCTATTATGGTACCTGTGTCACTTCTGGAGGAAGTTTTGAGGTAGTTCCACACATCCCCTTTAGTGGTACATCCAGGAGCGGTGAAGATATATCAGGACCTTAGATGACAGCTATGGTGTCCAGGTATAAAGAGGGAGGTAGTGGAGTTTGTCTCTTGAAGCCTCACTTTTTGGAATATGTAGGTAGACCACCACATACTAGTAGGGTTGGTATAGTCTTTAGAGGTTCCAGGGTGGAAGTGGGATGAAATATCCATGGTGTCTGTGACCTATAATCCATGTACATCCATAGGGCACAACTCGATTTGGGGGATCGTTGACCGACTCACCAAGTCGGATCACTTCCAACCGATCAGATATTAGGACTTAGTAGACAGCTTGGGAAACCAATATGTAGATGAGATTGTGAGGCTACATGGATTACCTTTGATTATTGTCTCTGATCGTGATGCACGGTTTACTTCACGACTATGGAAGGGGTTGCATGATGTTTTTGGGATATAAATACATCTCAACATGACCTTCCATCCTCAGAAGAATGTTCAGACTGAGCGGACCAATAAGACCCTTGAGTACATGATGCGCCATTGTGTCCTCGACTTTGGTCATTACAGGGAGGATCACTTTCCAATGGAGGAGTTTGTGTACAACAACAGCTATCACTCCACCATCGGGATGGAACCATTTGAGGCCTTGTATAGACAACCTTGCAGATTACCTATATGCTAGACAGACCTTAGGGAGTCAGCATTGGTGGGACCAGAGAAGGAACGACCAACCATGTAGAAGGTTTAGATCATCCAGGAGTGGATGAAGAGTACACAGAGCTTGAAGAAGTCTTATGCTGACAGGATAAAGAGACCTCTAGAGTTCGAGGATGGATACCAAATGTTTCTACGGGTCTCACCTCGATGCGGTATATAGAGATTTGGATGAGGTGGAAAGTAATATCTGAGATTCATCATACCATTTTAGGTCCTCACTAGACTTTGAGAGGTGTCTTACTACTTAGCTCTTCCATAACAGTTTCACTGAGTGCACGACGTCTTCAACGTATATCTACTGAGGAGATACATGCATGACCCTACTCACAACATCGACCATGGAGAGATGGAAATCTATGATTGTGAGACTTTGATGGTGTTCCAGTGGAGATTTAGGATCGACAAGAGTGGGTCCAACATGGACGGTCAATACCTCTGGTGTGAGTTTGCTGGAAACGCGAGAACATCCAGGAGAGCACATTGGAGCGGGAGGCTCCGATGCATGCTCAGTACCCCCATTTGTTCCCTTAGTTCGAGTTGTAGCTTACGGGGAAGAAAATCGCTGATGTGGGGAGAATGTAATGACCCGGAAATTCCATCAATTTTTTTTAAATACATGGAAATTTTATGAGTCTGTGATAATCTACGGCGGATGATTCTGAGGCCCGCTGTGCCCGAAATCAATTTCAGAAGTTTTGTTCGGGTACATTTAGTAAACGTATAAGCAGGTTATTATAAAATTTGACCTAGTGATCATAATTGAAATCTGAGGGCACTATTGAACTCAAAATTCCAATATTCTCTTTAGAAGACTTTCACTTCGATGGAAGTGAGTAGAGAGTTGAGGTTAATTTATATGGGTGCTCTAAAAAAATACAATAATATAACGTGCATCTACACTTTATTTATTTAAGCCTCCAAGATAGTGTTGGTGGTTAAAACCTCCTCATGAGAGTTGGTGGTGGGAGCACCACATGTTAACCTCCCATGAGAGGTTATGGTGGTGGGGTCCACCAGAACATAACCTCCCCCGAGAGGTTATGACATAGGGACCATCCAAGACCGCATAACCTCTCACTTGAATAATAGGGGTGGGGACCACCCAACTCCTATTGATGAAGGAGGATAAAAACTCTAAAATCTCCCTCATTAATGAGGGAGGGACTCTTGATCTCCCCTAAATTAATTCATGCCAACTCTCATACTTTAATGAGGTGGATCCATGTAATTAATTCTTTACTTTTGAATTGTTGGTCCAACACATAGTTTATTATGCCAACTCAACCCCATTAATTAAATTAGTCATCTCATATAATTAAACACCACAATTTGAATTATAATCTCAATAATCTGAAATAATATACAATCTTTTATTTGAAGAGGATAGCTTTTAATTTTTTGGAAAAGGAGGATTAGAAGATCAATGGAAGAAAGCTCCCAATGAAGAAGAATTCTCCCAAAGAAGAACGAAGAATGCCTTCTTCCAATGAAGAACGCTGGTGACAGTTCTTCTTCAAATTCCTTCCTTGGATTCTACTGACGTGGAGCCTCTTCCAAAGCCGAAGCAACTTGGAACTAGGAGTGTGTGGCAGACTCAACGAACGAAGGGCGACTTCATATTTTTTCCGCAACTTTGACATCGACGCCCGACAATCCATGTAGGGGGATTATTACTTGATGATGTTATACCTTTTCTTATATTCTTCAATGGATAGAAAGGAATTGATGCATATGGTTTATTGATCATCGACTTTTCATGATGATCCAATTGATACCTCTCTAAAAGCGGATTGTGCGTGCCAACCTAACATGACCCGAAAAACTCCGTCATTTTTTCCTTATTGTGGCATTCTTCGACATGGTGACGTAAAAAAGATGATGCGACGGAGGCGACAACAACAGAGAATGTGCTACCTATGGCCTCTGTGAACCATGAAGACCCCACGACGTCCCACACCGCCACCGTCCAAGCCCGCACGCTGCCCGTGTGCCTCGTCGGCCTGCCAGCGTGCTACCTACTCGCCACCGGCCTCCCAGCACCCTGCTCGGAGCCCCTCCGGCCTGCCCCCGCGTAGCCTGCGCCCCTCCAGCCTCCCCGTGATCTTCCCGGCACCCCGTGTTCTACCCAAAAACTTCTCGTGTACCCCACGACCTTCCCACGCGCTTCATGCACCATGCACGGCCAACTCGTGCCCTGCTCGGTGCCCCGTTCGGCCAGCCCGTGCTCGTGCTCATGGTCGAACCTGCCGAGCTGGGATGGCCTCTCGAGTCGGCCCACTATGTCCTTCGCTGCGTCGCTAGCCACAACGGCTCAACATTATAGGCCGCGATGCACCCCATGTGGTGCTGGCCAAACCGGTCGTGGCCTCCAGGTCGAGCTGCCTACGCAGCGACCTCCATGTCGAACCGCCCCCCCACTCCGCTGGGTCGGGCCCAGTGGACCGGGCCGAACGTTGGATGATGACCCGCCCAATGGGCCGGGTCAAATCCAGTGGGTCTGATCGGGTAGACCCATACCCATTTGGCCCAGTATGGGTTGGGCCGAGTCGATCCAGCTGGGTTGGACCGGGTCCAGGACCATTACTGACTGTAACTTCCTTTGGCCATATCTTTTGCACCGGACGTCCGATTGACGATCCATCAGTGGCGCTGGTTTTCTTGGAGCACGACAGTCCCTTCTAGTATACCTGACTAAAGTTCAGGGTAATGTTGAGATACAGTCAGGTTGGATCGTAAATGAATCTAACCAGGCCAATGGGACTAAATAACATATAACTCACAGACTGGTCATCTGATTGACGCACCTTCTGTTGTGTTGAGACACATATAATGAGGCGGACCATTGACATACTTCTTTGTGGGACTTCATGACAACCGTAGTATCGACTAGTAGCTCATGGAGCAGACCCGACCGGTGATGAGTGAGAGGAGTACGAAGACCTTGTAGCTGGCTGAGACCTGATGACTGTATGAACATTTCTACTCAGAGTGAATCGACTAGCCCAGTGGGGAGAGCCTGGTAGTTGGCGGCAGACCCCCGGTGGAGGAGTGCCTAGTAGTCGGTGGCAGACCCATGTTACTCGACGGGATGAGAACCTCTGCAGGCTATTTGGGGGAGCGCCCAGTTGTTAGAGGCATACCCACATTTATGAGCACCTCTGTGTGAGCGTGACAAACCCATGATACGTGACAAGAGGAGTACCTCAACAATCCATGGTTAGTGCAAAGTGCCTTGTTGTAGAGGCAATCCCACAATACTCGACAGAGGAGGAGTTCTCCAGCTATAGTGGTTTCGACAATGTGAATAAAAATCATGGTTGAGCTGAGTGAGTAACTTTTGTGTTAACCTCATGATTGTGATAGATTACTTGATATCTTAGGTATATGTATGGGCATATAACTAAGTGAGGTTATCTGTTGATTTCATACCTTGTGGTTTATCCTTGTTGGATTTTGTGAGACCATGAGATTCTCGGGGTCCCTATTGAGTATCATTATACTCACCCATGCACGGGCTATGCTCGCACCTCATTGTGTTGGTTGCAGACGACAGACAGCGCATATAGAGGTTGAGTGGACTATGACTGGACGGTACCCGGAGGTGGACCACACGACGTGATGGTACACAGAGGAGACAGATGGACGTGGAGTATTGTGGATGGTATCTAGACATACACATTAGGTATGATCCGTGGTGGACTGTGCAGGAGCTGCTTTACACCATTCAGTTGTTTTTTACCCTTTTAAGTTTTACTTGTACTTTATAGTTGGACTTGTATTTTCGCCCATTTTAATTTTCATCACACCTTTTGTATACTAATTTAGTTAGTGTTTTTCATCCAGCTTATACTCTGTTTTGTGTATTTATAATTTATAAAGGCAATTCCTCCCCAGATTAACGCCTTTGGTGCTAGTCGCCAGCCCCTAGCCTATGGAAGGTGGGCTTGGCGTAGTCATGAAACGGGTCCTGAGGACGGGTCGTTACATTTATTACTTTATAATTCATTATAAATATTTTATATAATGAGTTATGAAAACAAAATCAATTTTTCAGATAAAAGAAGTATTTTAAAAAAATGATGTTTTGCCACTTTTTGATGGCGCACACATTTTAAATCTAATTTTTGACAAATTTATAATTTCAATTTTACATAATAAACTTCTTATATTGAATCAGGATATAAAAATTTACATTGTATAATGTTTTGATAGCTTTCTGACAACGTTCTTATTTTGATGAATGGTAAAAACATGCTAAATTTTACCTAAAAAACATTTTTCATCAAGATAATTTATATGGTTAAATTATCATAGTAGATTGTTTTAAATTATGAATAGAATAAATTTTTACAATTTAATATAATTTATTTCATTATAATTTATTTTAAATTGAATTCATAGGTAAAATCAATTCAATCTTTTGCAATGTTTTAAACAAAAACCAATTTTTTTACAATGTGATTAATTTTAAATTAATTACTGCAACTTCTGTATTTTGAATTTCGAAAATTGGATTCCATATTTAGAATCATTAGGTAAAATTTATGTTAATAGGTTGATTTTTATTTTTGGGCATTATGAATAGTAACTACAATAAATTTTAGTTAATATAGTTAAAGGTAAATTAGGTAATTAAGGGTAACAATAATATAATAAAAATAGCCTAACACTTGTCTTAATATAATTGGATGATTATATTTCGTTCTAAAATATATTTGGGTCTAACTGATATCTATTAGAACCAACTTGTATTTGATTAAGAACTTTGATTTTTTTTATTTAAATGAAAGTGAAATATGTCTCACTAAAACTATAATATTTAAATTATTTTTAATATATGGTTATTCTGAATATAAATTTGGTTATAAAAACACATTAGAATACTAAAATGTATTTATTTATCATGATAATTTATTTTTATTTTTTATGAAATATATATTTACCTTAATAGATTATACATTAATGATGCAGAAATTATTTATTAAGTGAAAAATCAATAATATATTTTTTATTAAACTAATAATACCCATAAAATGCCCAAAAACATGACCAAAAATTATTTTTCGTGTACATATTAACCATATGAATCCAAATATTTCATTTTTGACCATTTTTAGCCTTATAAAAGAGATTATGACACATATATTATTTTATTATAAATGATTTCAAAGTTGTCACCTTAATAATTTAATAAACATATCATTTTAAAAGATAGATGGTTTAGAAGAAAAATTTCACTAAAAGTATTCTTATAAATATATTATATTTATATTCATCATAGTATTTTATTTTTAATTTTTATGCCACAAATAGATATATTAAATAATTTCACAAAAAATGTTTTAGTAATTATTTTATTAACAGAAAAATCAAATAAATGGGTTTAAAAATATTAAAATAAAGAATATATGAACTAATTAATATGCTCCCAAAATTTTATGGAAGAATATGACATGTTAGGAACCATGAAAATATTTTGGTTCGAATATATTCTCTGTGTGTATTTTATTTAATTTCAAATAAATTAATAGTGTCAAAATTTAAACTATTGGTATTTTATAAAAATAACCTATTATTAAAATAATTAAAAATCACTAAAAAATTTAAAAATTATATATTGAAAATTATATGGACTAAAAGGTTATAAATTATCCAATCATGGGAAATTTAAGACATATATGTATGTATTTATAAAAATTTAAAATTTAGAATATTATTTCCACAAATAAAATTAAATAGATTAAATAAGGATAAATCAAAACGATAAGGTTTAAAATAAATCTAAAACATGTCTAAATGTTATTGGTTGAGAAGATTACAAAATGATCTCATCTCATCTGCGAATTGAGTCATTTTTGGTGGTTTTTATGTGGTGTTTCAATTTATTAGAAATTAATATTTTTTAGGTTTCCAAAGGTGCCCCTCCCCTCCCTTATAAAAAGGAACCTCCTCCCTCTCTACTTCACACCATTTTTGAGCTTCAAAATTGGTCCAAACCTTTCCCATTTTACTTATACACTTCCCTAAAAACCTACTATTGGTCACGGTCTTCTTAAATGACCTACTTTAATTCCCAATGATAAGGTTAAGAGGAGGCGCGTCGAAGAAGTGGAAATATCCTTTACCGATTCTATCAAACTTATTTCTTCTCCGACTTCCTCTATATGAGTTGATTCATTATTAAGTAATAACTCCAGTATCACTTGTATAATGATATTTTTTTATGAATATGAAACAACCAAATTCTATCTTCTATACATCCTATGAAAAAATGAAATCACCAAGCGTGCGTAGGTACGCCATACTATCTCCACACCATGGTGTAATATTTTATTTCATCACTAACATACATGGATGTGTATAAGGATGGAAGAAAATAAAATATATGTTTACTGTAAAGTGATATTGATTATTAAATATTATACACCATAAACATCAATACAATTCCACAATCATGGGAATGATATCATCGTTCGTGCGTACGTACAGCCTACCGTCTACATGATGTGATGTGACTCGTTCTACATGATCATCATTGAATAATGATTATATAAATGAATTTAATGAAAAAATATGATATATATGAAAATAATATAATTCTGTAAAATATGTATCTATAACCAAAAATCAAGAATAAGAATTTATTCGATAAAACATGCATAAGAACATAAGGCAATGAACACCCGAATATCAAGTAATAATGATATATTACTAATAAGAAGATAAGAATATGACCATATATGATATAATAATATTGAATATGATTTTGGAATATGTTAATGACATTATTTAAATAATTATAAAGGATGTCTATATATATACTAATCTTATTAGACCTAAGGTAAGGGATAAGTAATCCAATCTCGTACTTATGTGAGATTATTTATTCGTATGTATTTACTATGGCTATGTTTATCATTCATGTCAATGTTTTCAGAAAATGTTTCATACAATATTAACTATTCTTATATGTATGTTTAATGTCATTTTTACCATTTAATGACTTTTGCCACAAGTTATGGAAGGAATATTTCTTTTGTTTACCACACTAGGTACTTTTTGACTTTTTCAGCAAAAGTATGAGAAGATTGTTATTTTAAATTTTTACGGCATGAATAGATTTTTACAGATTCATAACACCTTATTTTCGTGAAGATTCATGTACAAGATTTCATAATTATTTTCAACAAAATACTTTTCCTATAAAATTACATGGGGTAGTGTGAAAAGAAAATGATTTTGAAAAAGAAATGATATTTTCCTCAAGAATTCATTTCAAGTGTTTTATAAAAACTATTTTCCATATAAGATGACTTTATGTAGTATGATTATGTTTCAATTATAAGGTCTCTATTATTTACATGGTTTGATTTTTCTTATGATGAAATTATATCCATTTGTTTTATAAGGATTATTTTATGATGGGATGATGATTATTACACCCATATTTTTCCATGGGTTATGATGAATGAATTATGTTTGTTTTGTAGAACACAAAATAATAATTTCATTATGGGATTAGTGGGACCCATATCTCCCTCCAATTTATTGGGTAAAGATTTATATCTCATGAGATAAACATGGATGCAACGACAAGTAAATCTGGTTCTGTAATATGTGCTAGAACGGCAAGTAAACCTGGTTCAGTAATGGACATTGTCCACTATGATGGTCTTGGAAGCAATGTGTTGGCTAATATGGAAATCATATAATGTGATTAATTATTTTCCACAATTACATGTTTTATTCCCATGATATTTTACCATGATTAAAATTTCATTATGATCTATGCCTTATGTACTTCCATGTTTGATTTCATTGCTCAAGATTTTGATGTTTATATTTTATGCTCATGTTTTTACATTGAAATGTTTATGGATCGTTTTATGTTCTCCATGTATACCCTTACATAGAATTTGAGCTCACCCTTTTAATTTTTTCTTTTCCCCAGTATATAAATAATGGTTTTAGTTAAGAAAACAAAGGGGAAGAACTATATGGGAGATGTTGAAGATCCTTCACCATGATTAGAAGATTATGTTATATGTTTCCAAAAACAATAAACTAATACGGTCGTTGGGAATATCTTTTTGACATGTATTAAGTTTTCCACAAAGGTAATGTAATGTCCATGTACGTCATGTTTAGACCGTTATTGTTTGTATTAGAGAAAAGTTTTAGTTATCCTCTGGAAACTCGAATGCAAAAATATTTGTGAGATCCCTAGATATATTTCTATGGTATGTCTAAGGATGCACATAAGGTTAAGAGTAAGTATAGGTTATATACCTAGAATTACCGAAATGATCATAGAATTAATCCTAAGATGATAGTTATTGAAGGTACTCCCCCTTTATTAGGTTGTTTTCCTAGCATGAATATTGCCACTCACACTATTCTTTTTGGGTTTTAGACGATGCCTAGAATGCTAAGGAACCATGTTGATCAATGTAATTGACAATGAAATGATTGTCCTCCTGGAAAAACAAATGTGATTAGAGATGGAGTGAAGAATCTAATTTATATACTTACACAAGATATGAATCATTCTGGAAATCTAAATGAGAAAACAAGGGAACAATATACTATTGAGTCCTTCATGAGGAAACATCCACCTTCATTCAATGGGTCTTTTGATCCTCATATTGCTGAACAATGGATCAGCACCATTGAAAATATATTTTCCATACATCATTGTTCAGAACAAGAAAAATTCATTTTGGCTATTTACCGTATAGAAGGTGAAAGAGACCACCAGTGGACTCTAATTAAGAATACAAGGCCTCTATATAAAATTTAATCCATGGATAGGGATGTGTTTGAGAAATTGTTTTTCAAAAAGTACATCCCTCATATTATTCGAACAAATATAGAAAAGGTGTTCACAAAGCATAAGAAACAACATGATGAATCTATTGGTATATACGAAGTAAATTTTAAAAGGCTTGAAAGGTATGCATCTAGTGTTATCATCCAACCTGAATGTAAAGTTGATTGATTATTTAGTGGCTTAAAACCAAGTCTTAAAATGTAATTAGCTATAATATACTTCAGTAGCTATGATGAACTCTTGAGTAGTGCTATCATTATAGAACTGGAAGTTGGTGTCACATTTCAATCTCATGGTTTTGAGAAGAAACGAAAGACAGAGTTTGAAAAAAAATCTCAGAACAATGGTGAAAAGAAGGAGAATTTTTCTTTATGCTCAAAGTGTGGAAAGAAGCATGGTGGAGATTTTCTAAAAGGTTCTAGAAAATATTTCAAGTGTGGAAAAAATTGTCATCGAGTAGCTGAGTGCCGAAGTAATGGGAAAAAGGTTTCTAATGAAATGAATAGGGAAAAGACTACAAATATTGCTCAACCAACACTTCAATGAATCAAGTGCAAGGAAATGGGGAATTATCCTAATCAATTCCCTAATCAAAGGGATAATGATGATTCACATGTGCAACCACTTAAGGAAATGGACAAAGGGATGACACATGTGATTTCTATTTTTGATGTTGAGTATGACAATGATGTTGTGGAATAATTAAGTGTTTATGTAATGTTATTTCAAAATAGTATCATTGAATCTCATTTATAGTATTATGGAATATTGAAATATCTATATATTGGTTAATTTTCATTTTAAATAATTTGGTACTGGTAACCACGAAAAGTGTTTGAAATATTTTTAGAAAGTAGATGATATGCCTATAATTAAGGGATAAGGAGAAAATAATATGTTTGATAGTTTTATTGAGCTCATGACTAATATAAGGACAAGGTGACATAATGGATTGAGTATATAGAAATTTTAGGATTTTGTTATGTGGAATGAGTTAACTTTTGACAGCATTCATGTTTTCACTAAGTTTCTATGTTAACTCATGTTTTAGGAGAATACATGATTAAGGTATTCACGTCTTTTGAATGTGACCAACAATATATATCATATGATATATGGGGATAAATGATGGTATTCACATGCTCGATAAATGAAATTTCTAGTAATCATTTACTAGATACTATGGCGTTGGATAGAAGTATTTTGGATAAGCCTAAATATTGTATTGGATTAAGTTGGACATCGAATAGTTTGTTTATGTAAATAACCTTTTCTCAATATTATTTTTGGAATGTTTTAATGGTGCTGTATTAGAAAATGGACAACCTACAAGACAGAAGACAACTCGTCGTGTCAGAAAATGTTGCAGGAATCAAACCCAGAACCGATGTGTGACATGCCTTTATCACCTACCACTGGCCTACAGGAAGTCCATGTTAGTAGAAACTAGTTTTATTTTATTAACCATTATTATAGATGAAGTATATGTCTGTTTTAGGAACCATATATGATTAATCTCACCATAGATGGGATTATGTATATTTAATAACATTTTCTAACCTTATGTTTGAGACAGATGGAAAGTCCTATCATTCTATCACATGATCATCTAATACTTCAATAATGAAAAATTCAACATCCTTTCTTTAAATAATAGATGATGTGGAAATTGTTCATGGAATGACCAACGATGATATTACACTGAAATCAAGTAAGTATTTCTCTATATGTATAAATTTATCAAAAATAAGGAAATGATCATGAAAACTGAAAATATTGTCCTAGTACACTCATATCCTAGGAATTAGACAATACCTTATATTATCACAAATTAATGGATTTGTGATTGTGGGATTTTTCAGACCCGTGTTCTCTACCACTATTCATAAGAACTTGATATTTATATTTCTCTTCCATATCCATGTGTTCACATATGTTATCCTATGTGGAAGCCTATTGATGAGTTACTTTGGGAATCGCTTATGTTTCTAACACTCCTTTTTAAAAAGATGTTTTAGTATTAGTTTTTACGATATGGGTTTGTATAACCACGAAGAATTTCGAGGGAAAAACTCATTTTAAGGGGATAGAATGTAACACCCCAAGGTTTTATGAGAATTATTCTTTTTAATTTAATTTATGTCTTTTTTTGAATGATTCACCATGATTTTCTTGCGCTATACGGAACACCGTATTAGCTTTTAGTATACGCAACTCTGTTATTGGCTTGTGATGCACACACATTCATGTTATTTCGAATAAAATTAATTTTACACAACACCAAGTACAGATTTTGATCAATGTATAACTGATATATACTTTATTGTGTTATACGAAGAACCAATTGAAGCTTTCACAACACACGAACCTGACTTTGATTGAATTACACGCAGGAGCGACCTTCTTCAAGAGCGTGTGTTGTACGAAATACCGATTTTTACTAAACAATGATGTATTGTAATAATATTATTATGAACTAGAAATTAAGAATATTATTGACCTCATTTTAAATTTTATAACATTATAAATCATCTTAAAAATTTTCTAGAATGATGTATGAGAACAAAATCAATTTTCTAGATAGAAGAAGTATTTTTAAAAAAATGCAGTTTTGCCGCCTTTTGATGGCGCACCAATTTTAAATCTAATTTCTGATAATTTTTTAAGATAAATTTTACAAAACAAACTTCTTCATTAGAATAAGGATATAAAAAATTACACCGGATAATGTTTTGATATTTTTCTGGCAATGTTCTTATTTTGATCAACAGTAAAAACAAGCTAAATCTTACTTAAAAACAACTTTTTTCATCGAGATAATTTATGTGGTTAAATTATAATAGTAAAATGTTTTAAAGTATAAATAGAATATATTTTTACCATTTAATATAATTTATTTCATTAGCATTAATTTTATATTGAATTTGTCGGTAAAATGAATTCAATCATTTGCAATGTTTTAAAAAAAACCCATTTTTTCGACAAAGATATTAATTTGAAATTAATTACTGCAAATTATTATTTTTTTTGAATTTGTAAAAATTGATTCAATATTTGTAATTAGTAGGCCAAATTATATTAATAGGCTACTTTTCATTTTTCGGGAATTATGAATAGTAACTAAGGTAAATTTTATTAACCATTATTAAAGGTAAATTAGGTAATTGAGTGTAACAATAATATTATAAAATTACCCTAACACTAGTCATAATATAATTAGATGAATATATTTTGTTCTAAAATATACTTGGTTCGAAATGATATCTATTAGAACCAACTTTTATGTTATTAAGACCTTTATTTTATTTTATTTAAATGAAAGTGAAATATGTCTCACTCAAACATTATAATCGAATTATTTTTAATATAGTCTTATAAAGAATATAAATTCCGTTATAAATAATAATTTGAAAGATAAATTTATTCTCTTTTTCATGGTAATTTATTGTAATTTTTCAGAAATATATAATTACCTTAATTTCTTATACATTAATGATGCAGAATTTATTTATTTTGTGAAAAATCAATAATATAGATTTTATTAAACTAATAATACCCATTAAAGGCCCAAAACCGGACCAAAACATATTTGTCGTGTACAAATAAACCATAAGAATCCAAATCTCGAATTTTTTCCCATTTGAAGCCTTATAAAATTGATTATGACAATTATATAATTTTATTTTAAATGATGTCAAAGGTGTCACCTTCATAATTTAATAAACATAACATTGTAAAATTTGGATGTTTCTGAAGATAAATTCGACCAAATTTTTTCTTATGAATGATATTAGAATTAAACTCATCAATTTAATTTATGTATTTTTATCCAACAAATAAGTATATTAAATAATTACACATAAATGTTGTAGAAATTATTTTACTATTAGAAACATCAAATAAAAGGTTTTAAGAATATTAAAATAAATATTATATGAACTAATTAATATTCTCCACGAATTTTCTAGAAGGATATGACATGTTTTTAACCTATTATATATTTTGGATCCAATATATTCTCTGTATGTATTTTATTAAAATTCAAATAAATGAATAGTGTCAAAATTTACACTACTTGTATTTTATAAAACTAACATATTATTAAATTATTTAAAAATCACAAAAATATTTTATAATTACAAATTTAAAATTATATGGTCTATAAGGTTATAAAGTATCAAATTATGGGAATTTAAAATATTTAAGTATGCATTAATAACAATTTAAAATTTCGAATATTATTACCAAAAATAAAATTAACTAGATTAAAATAGGATAAATCAAAATGTCATGGTTTATAATAAACATAAAACATATCTAAATGTTATTGGTTGGTGATATTACAACCCTATATCATCTCATATTCGAATTGAGTCAATTTTTGAGGTTTTTATGTGGGGTTTGAATTTATTATAAATTAGTATTTTTTAGATTTCTAAAGGTTCCCCTCTCCACCATTATAAAAGGGCACCTCCTCCCTCTCTACCTAAAAATATTTTGGATAATTAAAATTCGTCCAAAACATGACCATTTAAGTTATAAACTACCCTAGGAACCAACTAGGGGTCCTGTCCTTCTAGAAATACCAACATTAGTACCCTAAGTGGAGGTTAAGAGGAGGCGCGTTGAAGAAGAGGTAATATGCTTTACTGATTCTTTCAAAACTATTTCTTCTACCACATCCTCTATATGATTTGTTTCATTATTAAGTAATAACTCATGTATCACTTGTATACTGATATGTTATTATGAATAATAAACAACAATATTCTATCTTCTATACTTCTCAAGAAAAAATGAAATCACCATGCGTGTGTACGTACGTCTTATCGTCTCCATGCTGTGGTGTAATCTTTTATTTCATCACTAACATATATGTATGAGTATAAGTATGGACGAAATAACTATATATGATTATTTTAAATTGATATTTATTCATAAATATTATACACCATACATTTAAATACATTTCCAAAAGCATGTGAATGATATCATCGCTCGTGTGTACGTACGACCTACCATCTCCACGATGTGATGCGACTTGTTCTTCATGATCATCATTGGATAATGATTATATAAATGAATTTAATGAATTAATATGATATATATTACTATAATACCATTATTTAAATGATGTATCTATAACCTAAAAATAGGAATAAGAATTTATTCGACAAAACCTTCATAAGAACATAAATCAATGAACACACGAATAACAAGTATCCATGAAATATTACTAATAAGAATAAAACAATATGACCATATATGATACCATAACAATTAATATGATTAAGGAATAAGTCAATGACATTAATTAAATCATTATACGTGGTAATTTTTGACTTTTCCGGCAAAAGTACTAGAAGATTGTTTTTTAACGTATATGGCACGAACAGATTTTTATGGTTTCATAACGCCTTATTTTCATGATGATTATTGTACATGAATTCATGATTATTTCCAACCAATCATTTTCATTTAAAATTAAATGGAATTTTTTGAAGAAAAAATGATTTTGAAAAAGAAAGGATATTTTCCTAAATAATTTATTCCAACTGTTTTATCAAAACTATTTTCCATCTAAGATGACATTATTTAGTATTATTATGTATCTAGTATAATGTATCTATTATTCACATGGTTTTATTTTTAGTATGATGAAATTAAATCCATTTGTTTAATATGGATTATGTTTTTATGGGATGATTTTTATGAATCCCATATTATTCTTTGGGTTATGATAAATGATTTACGTTTGTTTTGTGGAAAAAATAAGTATGATTTTACTATAAGATGGGTGGGACATATATCTACCTTGAATGCATTGTGTAAAGATTTATATCTCATGAGATATACAAGGCTCGAACGACAAGTAAATATGGATCAGTAATATTGGGCAAGAATGGCAAGTAAACTCGGTCTAGTAATAGACTTTCTCCACTATGATGCTTTTGGAAGCAATGTCTTTGCTACTATAGAAATCATATCAGGTGCTTAATGGTTTTACACAATTAAATGTTTTATTCCCATGATATTTTATCATGATTAATATTCATTTATGATATATTCATTATGTAGTGCCATGTATTTTGTCATTTCTCAAGATTTTGATGATTAAATTTGATGCTCATGTTTTTCCTTTCAAATGTTTTTGGATTGTTTTATGTTCTCCATCTTTACCATTTCTGATCAATTGAGCTCACCCTTTTTATATTTTATTTTCCCTATTATATAAATAACGGTTATAGGTTAGAAAAAGGGGAATAACGTTATGGGAGATGTTGAAGATCTTTCACCATGATTAGGAGATTATGTTCCGAGTTTTTAAAAAAACTAAACTAGTTGGTCTTTAGGCATCTGTTTTTTGTCATGTATTAGGTTTTCCGCAAAAGTAATTTTATTTCCATGTACGTTATGTTTGGACCATTTTAATAAAAACATTACTTTGTTTACTACCAAATGATAATCAACAGATCAAATTATGATGGTGTGTAAATCATACCAAAATCCACAATGATTAACTGTTTGCATGCTATAGAATTTCATTCATGGAAACTCAATTCTAGGATCCTTATAGATTTAAAATAATTTATATAAAATTTCATAGACTCCATATAAATAGATCCATTGAATCATCTAACATAAACCCATTCAAATATAATTAAAAAATTATCTGACATAAATTCCTCATTCATACTATTATGCTCACTAATTAGGAATTACAACATTAAATTCAGAATTTTATAATGAAATTTTCTTTTAAATATCATCATACATGGATTTTTTATGTCCTTTTATTTTAACTAGTCAACTTCGACCCACTTTGATAAATTCTTAATAGTTCACATTTCCAAGGTCCTTAACATTATATTTTTTTGTTGATCCATTCACAAATGATTTATTTGTTCATGTCATTTATCTGAAGAGATTTCTATACAACACCTGCCGATCAAGTAACATCAACTAGGAGGGTTCAACCAACATTATTTCATGGACACAAGGGTGATCTAAGGATTTCAATCATATAAATTTTATCATTCTAGATGAATATTTATTACAAATACTAATATTACATTAGTGAGGTAAATGATTAGTCTATATAGATAATATACATATGGTCATATTTTTTCAAGAAATAAATTATAATTCCACTTAAATATATTCTAATATTTAACAGTTATTATGCGTACCCTAATTAAACACATTATTTAAAAAATATGAAAAATAAAAATAAGAAACGATAAAAAGATATTTTCAGTATGGGTTGACATTAGAGATTTAAATATATTATCGTACATGACAATGGGGTATGTGAAAATGATTAAATTGTAATGTATCCCTTCCTAGAAAATTAAATAGAATCATTCATGGGTCATGGATTACTGGTTTTTCATTACATATTAAAAAATCATATTAGATTTTAATCATAAATAAAAAATCACGACTCAGGAGGACAAATAACCTATGATTATTCCCCCTCTAATTAAATTTTATGTTATCTAAGTCCTTAATTGTGCTTCTTAAATGAAACCAACATAAATTTCATTTTAAATAATTCATCATGATACTTCAAAAAAATAATGACTATCCATTTGCAAATTGATATTTACGAACATCCATATAAAATTAAATATATTTTGTTGGTATAGATTACATTTTAAAGGGGGATATTCTATAATATTTTTTTTTGAGAAACTCATAATATATAATATTTTTATTAAAGTGTATTTTATTTTAGTGTTTTAGGAATATTTTACATGTATTCATTCAAATCATTTAGTGGTGTTTGACTACGAAATCATTAATATTTCTACACTTATTTCGAAGTCAAGAATTAGAATAGAATGGATTGTGTTATAAACATAATTAAAGGTATATTAATAGAAATTTTATCAGTTATTTATTAAACCAAGATATTATTCATCTAGTGAGCCTTTTATTTTTTTATTAATATTCATGGATAAGAGTGACTCGGTTGTGATTTTCAAGAACAAAACATCATCAATACCAAGTTTAATTAACATTTACCATATATTGATGACAATTTCGATCAATCTAATGAATCTCATTAGTTTACCAAGATATATATGAATTATTTATATCATTAATTGAGGATAAATATGGTGGATATACAAATGAATTATTTTTGTAAGAGCTATAGAGAGTATGAATATATATATATATTCCTTTTTGTCTAACTAATTCACCAAATATCTTAATT